>OZ022581.1:23254474-23363872 GCA_963669155.1 Arbacia lixula
ATTCACTGTGTGTGTTATGTCAGTGACAATAGACATGATAGAAGAGGCTGATAAAATGTAGCTCAAATCATTATTATTCAATAATTTAATACATGATGCATATACGAAATTACAATATAATCGGCTGTACAATCATATCTTTGTTTCGACCTACTTTTTTCACAAGAGCTACCAACGACAATCTCAAAGCTATCTTGAGGATTATCTGACAATACAATGGATTAATTTACGTGAAAGCATAAAATTGTATTAGGATATGGTGGGGACGAATGTGCATAATGATTTCAACATAATTATGTTAATGAAACTGCCTATTCCTTTGCCACAAACTATCAACGTGATATAAATGTTCACTCACCAGTGTGTATTCCTTGGTAAATGCATAGTAGAATTATCATGCGTAAAATAAAACCCGGCTTCCCAAATCGCTCCATTTTGATTTTATTTCCCGTTCTCAGTAGAGCGCAATGCACAACATTTCGTACAAGCTAGAGTCAGGTACCGCGACTTTACGGTTTACAACACGGGTACACCGACCACCCATTCACCGTTGCATAGTCATACCATTCCCAATGTTTACAATCCAGCCGCTACGATGCGAATGTGCAGTACACGTAGTTCTCGTTAAGTAGATTTGTTAATCATTAACCAAACTGTTCTTAGGGTCGTCTGTATTTATTTTCAAGCACGCACCTTAGAATCATAACGACTGTTCATAAGTTGATAAGTGTTCATAAGTGTTACCGTATACGTAGTAGTCCGGGGTAGTAGTGCCATGGCTTCACGAATTAATCATTAATGTATTCGTTTTTCCTTTCCAGTCAAGTCATTTTTATACTATTTTTTCATTCATAGGGTCCTCTCTTGTTCTCACCCAATGAGTGAATCAAATATCCGAAATAGATACCAAAACACTGTGCAATAATATATTTTCTAACTAGTATGTCTTGGTACACTGTTACAATGGAATCCAAATAAGTACATGAATCGTATTTACATTGACCTCGCAAATATTTTATCAATAAATTTGTATCTCATCGTAGTCATAGATTTGCTGACACTGACAAAGTGGGCAGCATACTTTTACACAATGAATCATAACTGTTTACAGGAAATAACGAAGGGGAAAAGAATTTTGACCTATAAAATATGAAAAAAAAATGGGAGGGCAAGACTTGCTTCCTTTCAGTTTTGATAATGAAAATTCTTCACTAAATGTGTCACCAGGTGTTACATCAAGTCCTATTCTTATTCATGATATAACCATGACAACACAACAGAATTGCAAAAGAAAATATTCCTTACTTATGTGAGAAGATTATGATACATTTATGACAGAATAGCATGATAAAGGCGCGCTGCAGATTTCTCCAAACGAGCTTTGATATGTCTTTCGTATATTTCATTTTCTGTTTTAACGTCCTCTTTCTCTCCTCGTTTCATTTTTTTTTAATTACTCTCCGTATCCCAACTCGCATACTCTCTCCATCTCTGTATTTTCTTTCTACTCCTCTTTCTCTGTCATATAGACCTATGCACACACATCCACAAACGCACTCTTTCTCTTAGTTTATGCCATAGTTTTAATTTCCACACCCCTCTCGTCTCCATACCCCCCCCCCCCCATCCTCTCCCTTTTACGTAATATCTCTGCATCACTCACAGTCTCGTTTGGTTTATCTGTCTGTGCGTGTTCCCCCTTTCAAATTTCATCCGTTTAATGTCAATCTTTCACTCTCCTTCTCACACACTCTTCCACTAATAAAATCACGTGATAACCATTTCACTCATTTTGCACGACAACATGAATAAAATAAACCAAAACTCTTAGCGCTAGATATACTGAATAAGTCTTATTAGCAATATTTGGCTTTCCCAAAATATCTCGCCCCCCCCCCCTCTCTCTCTCTCTCTCTCTCTCTCTCTCTCTCTCTCTCTCCCTCCCTCCCTCTCCCCCCCCCCCCTCCCTCTCTCCCTCTTCTGATTAAGCGTAATCACTTAATCATCGGTGATCATCACAGAAGAGTACTTTATACATGCAATTTATGTTACCAAACCAAATACCCCAATAAGAAATAAATAATGGTTTGTCCACGAGCCCCATCCCTACACTTCTCTGACATTTCACCCACTATTGTGTTTAATATGATTCAAAAGCTTATAGTGATTGCTCCTGCCAGCTATTTCAATTATTTTTGTCGTAACATTCGCTGACCTATTCGACCTCTATCTCTAATTCTCTTTCTTTCTTTCTCTCTCTCTCTCTCTCTCTCTCTCTCTCTCTCTCTCTCTCTCTCTCTCTATTTCCCTTTCTCTCTCTCTACTCCTACCCAACCCAAGACGGTGTTCCTCCTCAAATGCCGCTCATCCCTTCTACAGTCTTTCGAATGCAAAACCACGGTGTGACCAAAGACAGGAAGAAAACACCGTTTAAAAATCCACACACAGAATTGTACAAACTGACTTGTTATGAATTATATTTACCATAACATTTCAAATTGATTTATTGTCGGATCGTTTACAATCATGGTATAGTACTTACAGACTATCCTACTGACAAAAAAGTGCCTTAATCGGCATAATTTAGTCGTAACTTTGAGATAAGATATGATAATGAAGGAAGGTGAAAGATGATTGGAATTGTTAGCTCCATAGATGTTTTACGTGGGAATATTCGGAAACTGATCCAGGGAGGCAAACTACGAGGTAAAATTACGTTCTAATACATTACTGTATTACATTTGTTAAAGGGATAGTTCACCCTGAAATTATTTTGGTTTCAATCAAAGAAACATATCAGTGAAGGTTTGACGAAAATCAGTCAAAGGAATAAAATTTTACTTGATTTCAAAGTTTTGATTTTGTGAAGTCATGTACGAGGTGCTCTCCCGTATGTTGTGTACGATTTTTCCATATATTGCCTTTTTAATCTTGTTTGATGAAGGAATACATTCTTTTCATAGCGATATGTGTGTAAAAAAAACATATGTCTCATGATATATTAAATGCACAGGTGAAATGGTGAATATCCTTTTAAGAAAATGGACATTTTCCAAAAAAAAAACAACAACAAAGAACTGTACACAACGTATGGAAGAGTACCTCGCACGTGACGTCACAAAATAAAAAAAATAATATCAAATAACGTTTGTTTCCTTTGAACAATTTTCGTAAAACCTTCACTAATATATTTCTTTCATGTGTCTCCTTGTATTAGAACAAAAATAATTTCAGGGTGAGCTATCCCTTTAAATGTCACAGTAAGGCCTACACAACATGTGTTATCCTAGTGGTTGAATGTCTGCAAAAGGAATACACGACAAATAAGTGATATAAATATAAATATATAATACATTACAAGAAAGAACCGCTTTACTTGAGTCACATTGGTATATCTTACACACTCAAGATCTTCTTTACAAACTGACAATATCATTTTGTTGATATATCTATCAGAAATCAAGACGAATCAGAATAAGTTATATATGATTCATACAAACAGGTATAGCAACGACATAGGACAGACCTATCACATTATATACAACGGTTACCAATGAGTGGTATGTGAGTATGCAATTGCGTAAAAGATTAACATAATCTTTGGTAACTAGAATCTAACAATATCAATAACGCATTATTCTCCTCATCATCATTATCTTTAATAAACCCAATTAAAAATGAAAATACATGATACAAAAGAGAAAAAGGTCCATATTGGCACATAAAACCTTGGTTCAGATACTAAGAACACACAGATGTGATCTGGATATTATCTTAGATCATCATATCTATTAACAAACCGAAATGATGAATCCGATTTAAACTTTGACCAAAAGTTTCAAGATCAGATTACACTCAGAAATAATCATATCACATCATTACGTTTCTCTCTGGAAAGTTACGACGTAAGATTAGATCCTACTGAAAACGAATATTTCGTTGAAAACCTTTTCTCATTCACATCCTTCTCTTGTACCTCTGAAATATACCCGTATTAAAACACTAAATCATTATATTTAACACATTTTCTGGGCATGTCTGTTGAAAGTAGAAACATATACAGATAGTACTTTTAATTGCTTATTTTACTCTAAAAGAAATGACAAAAAAAAATGAAATGAAGAAGGAATTAGACTTCTTAAAAATAAAGACAACTAACAGGATATGATAATTGAAATAATTTCGTAATTGGCAAAAATACAAGATACTTTCATTACTATTGTTAGCCCTCTTTCCGCTAATGAGGTTTTTTTTTGCACAAGCAACACACAATTCCCAAGGATCAGTACGTAGACTTGGAGACAAATATCGATCGTGAGGAAGCTGAACGATATATGATTTAAGAAAAGCATAAAGGTACTGATACAAAATAAAAATGACTATTTCTAAAAAAAAAAAAAAAAAAAAAAAAATTGGGCATACAACTAGTAATGATAATATCGTACTCCATCCTGTACATGAATAAAACAAAAGTCTGGCTTTCACATGTACATATATGAAATACCAATAATGAACAAAAGCAATAACTATTTGGGTTATGTTCACCCCTGTAAATGCCTGTCATTATTCATTTATGGGACTTTCGACTATTCTTCTTGGTTCTTTTAGGATATCAATGTTTTGCTCCACGTACGTACTCTCGGATGGGAATACAGTACATCTCACCGACAAAAAAAAATAATGTTGAGGCCAAGCGCAGATGACACGATTTTGCCACGATTTTGCAGTCGTATGGGTCTACGAGTGGAAATGTGACGTCACCTTCCTGCACAAAGCCAATGGCCGGGTCCTTCAATTCAGCCAGTCGCAGAGTCGTACGACTGATCGCATCGTATGATCTTCGGTGGCTTGCAGATGCAAGGGCTGATCGGACAATGCTGCAGCTATAGGCAACATATGACGTAATAATGACCCCCTTTACTTGTTTCAACAGTTACATCTGCTCTTGCCATTCGTAATTCCACGAAGTTTCAGTGATAATAACAATGGTAACAAGGTTCCTGAATCCGATTTAACACAGAATATGCGCACTAGCGTATCTAGATACTAGGCTGTGAGTTGCATGGACACAACTATATCTGGTAACACAGACTGTGCCCTAATCCAATCCTCGCTCGAAGAAGCCAGAGGAGTCATGACGTTTTAGGGCGTAGTCTGTGTTACCAGACAAAGTTGTTAGGAGATTGGGTTGTGTCTATGCACCTCACAGCCTAGTACCTAGGCTAGATGCGCACGTGTGCCGTTTACAAGCATGTATACAATGTCTTTCTCTTTGGCTAAGGCGCGGTTCAATCATATTAATAATTGTTAATGTTGAAGTTGTGATCACTCATCGGTCTTTGAAGCTGATCTGGAGGGGGCCCCCGGGTACGAGGATGCCCCGGATCGCTGGGTTCACGTCATCCTGGCCCTGGTACTCCAACCGGAACTGCTGGGATATCTAGATCGAACGAAAAACAAAAACAGGAGATCGAGGTGAATACGGACATATTGAATGTTATGTTCCCGTAACCTTAATCATGAGAATTCTTTGTATACCAGACGAAATGGTGTCTATGAGATTCGTGTGTATTACTTGTGAAAAAATCATGTGACATGTGACACACAACGAGTTAATCGTGCTTCATAAGAAAGCAAAAACAGAATGCCTCACCTTTGTTTGTTTACAGTGAAACCCGCATATAAAGACTGATCAAGGTAGTCGAAAATCTGGTCTTCAAAAACAAGCGGTCCGTATGTACAGGATACATGATTTAATGAGAAACATTTGATTTCTTAGGACAACTGGTCGTTCTGCACAGGTGGTCAGGAGAGCATTGTATTATTCAAGTGCACGATTCCTGATTCATTGGTACTGCGCAGGGAGGCTTGATTGTGAATGATCTGTTTGGAAAGGGCTCAACCCCACTCGGTAAATTCAGTTTTGAAGAATGTTGAATGACCACCTGAATAGAGAGCAAGAAGAACAAGGCGCGCATGAAAAAGGAGAAGCACAAGAGCAACAAGAAAAACCATGAAGGTAAAGAACAAAACGTGCAAGAAGAACAATAAGAAGATAAAGGAGCAGAAGATGTAGTTGAACGAGAACAAAAAGATTCAAGCAAACCCTCACCCTGGCCAGTGCAAGATGCATCTCGAGCTCAGCGATCCGCCTGCCGATGCACATCCGGGGCCCGAAGCCGAAGGGGAGGCAAGCGAAAGAGGAAGAATTGCCGCTCCCTTGCGAAGAGGAGAACGACGACGACGAGGAAGAGGAAGAGGAGGCATCACCCCGCAACCATCTCTCGGGCATGAAGCGGTCCGGCTCGGGGTAAAGCTCGGGGTCACGACCCATTACATACTGCAGAGACCCGATCATTGTCTGTGGATGGGGTAGGGTGAATGGTAAAGTTTTTTTTAGTAAAATTTGAGTTAAAATCAACCATAAATCAATTGTGTTTCATTTGATCTACTGTATGTAACAAGGTGGTGACATCTTCCAGCTGAACAAAACTTATACATGTATCTTCCCCGTTTCTCTGTCACCCTTCCTCTTGTTCTCCTCTCTCTTCCTATTTTAGCCCCACCCCCACCAACACCCCGTGTTTGTCTGACTCTCTCTCTCTCTCTCCCTCTACTCTTTTCACTACACTTTCTACTCGTCACATCAACCCCCTCCCTCTCTCTCATTTGACGCGTTTTCTTTATTTTCATTATCTCCCCTCATCTCGCATCTAATTTGTTTTCTCCCTCTGCCGCCTTTCCTCTGGATATTCTGCGGCGACCGTAGAATTGCTACTCGCCGTAGAAATTTTAGAATCTACGGCGGCCGTAGCAAACGTAACTGAGGCATAACACCTGTCTGATAGGCTCGTTTCCCTCCCTCCCTCCCTTTTTAATCCATCTCTCTCTCTCCCTCTCTCTCTCTCTCTCTCTCCCTCTCTCTCTCCCTCTCTCTCTCTCTCTCTCTCTCTCTCTCCCTCTCTGTCTCTCTCACATACACACATACACAAACACACACACACAAACACACATACACACACAGAGTGAAGCACACGCATACGCACACAAACACAAACACACAAAAAGAAACATCACGCACACTCTCTCTCTCTCTCTCTCTCTCTCTCTCTCTCTCTCTCTCTCTCTCTCTTGTATCTCCCAATCCCTCTTCCTCCTTCCCTCCTCTATTTATCTGTGTGTCTCTTTCTCCATGCATCTTATATCCCTTTTCTCTTTTTTTTTTCATATACACTGTTGGTCATAAAGGTGGAATATTTTTTTTCACCAAATTTTCACAGCGTAATTATTACCACATGATTTGAATATGGCATTTATGGTGCATGATAACAACTTTACTTTATTATTCTGCCTTTTACACACGTTTGACAGTGATATTTTACAAGTTTATGTCCTAAGCGATGGATGTCATGAGCACAGAACAACAATGACGACAATATACAGTAAATTAAAGGATCATGAGATATTTATTTTCAATCTCTCTCAGTTTTCCAGATGACTTCTTTTTTGTGATTTCATGGACAAATTTGCATCAAACTTGAGTCATTGTTCTTACTCAGTCACTAGTATCGGGTATGTCCACCCCTGGCACGAACCAGCGCATGCAGACGTCGTGGCATGCTGTCCACTAGCTTGTTGATGACGTCAACAGGCATAGCGTCCCATTCTTCCCTCAGAGCATCTGCCAACTCCTGCAGATTTTGAGGAATGACCTCTCTGTCGTTGATGGCTCGGCCCAGGGCATCCCATGCATGCTCTATGGGGTTCATATCCGGCGAACAAGCTGGCCATGGCAACTGTACGACGCCCTCTGCCTCCAGGAATTCCCTTACTGCAGCGGCCCTGTGCGGTCTAGCGTTGTCATCCTGCAGTCGGAAATTGTGCCCATACACTCGTCTTGCATATGGAAGACAGTGGAACTCCAAGATATCCCTGTAGGCGGCGGCGTTGACGTTTCCGTCCGGAACCACCAGTGGCGTTTTCCCTCCATAATGGATGCCGGCCCATATCATCACTGAGCCGCCTCCGCCTTGAGTCGTCTCGTGGATACATTCATCGCGAAGGTTTTCCCCGGCTAATCGACGAACTCGTTGTCTCCCATCCTTTCGGTCAAGGATGAACCGGCTCTCGTCCGTGAAGACCACATGTTGCCAATGTCCTGGATGAAGCCTTCTGTGCTCCCTAGCCCAAAGAAGACGAGCTACTCTGTGGCGAACAGACAGGCGTGGACATTTGGTCAACCGTCGTGCTCGGTAACCATGTTGGAGCAATCTGCGATTAACGGTTGACCGGGAAACGTTGATCCCATGATATCTCCTCCACAAGCGACGAAGACGGCTCGTGGGCAATTTCCGGTTTCTGCGGCTGAAATTCAACAGTTGGCGATCATCTCTTCTTGTGGTCAATCTGGGACGTCCTGGAGATTTCCGTGGCCGCACATTCCCCGCCTCACGTTGACGTTTCAGGATCTTAGAGACTGCACTCTGTGATATCCCTAGGACTTCTGCGATATCAGTCTGCTTGTAGCCCTCCTGTCGCAGTGCTACCACTCTTTCGCGTATTGCTGTTGCCGTTGGACCAGGCATAGTCCAGGGAACGTCTCTACCGATTTTTATTTCAAACGGTACAAGGAACTCGAAAAAATGCAACCTTCTTATACACAGTGCTAAATCAGGGAAAGGGACAGAATATCATATGCATAGGCTTTTATAGTCTACAACAAAAGAATTTATTACGTAATCCAAATTTCTCATGTTATAATGTCACCTGTGTAATGGGGAAACATTATGTAATCACTCAATTACCATTTTGTCTACGCGTAGCCTTTCAAATACCAACGAAACTGTCGATTTTTATTCAAAAATATTTTATTCCACCTTTATGACCAACAGTGTATATATCTCCATTTCTCATATATCCCCCTCTCTATCTCTCTCCCTCTCCGGTTTCTCTCCGCCTCTCCCCTACTTCCCCCTTCTCTTACCCCTTTTGGGATGTGGTAACCACCGATGACAACATCCTTTTCCAGAACTCGGTTGTTTGCTGGGACCACAGGGTACAACCTAAACGACAAAAACAAATGAATTATCAACATGATGTTAAAACCTTAGCACTCATTTCTTGAAGAAAAAATTCCATCATTACAGTATTACAGCTAAGAAACAATAAGGTATTCTGATAAACCCATAAAATTATAACACGATCGACAAGTATTTACACTTCCTCTACATTTCTTATTATGTCAAGCAATTTAAGTTGTTACACTCTCATGAATTCTAAGATCATTTTTTGTCACTCTTCATGAGAAAATATAAAACGAATACATGTACATGGGATATAGAGGCATACACGAATATACAGCATAGGACAGGCCAATGTAGCAAGTACTCATTGGTTTAATATCTACTCGTTTCCATCTCATTTATTCACATTAATTTATATAACGCATATCTTCATATTTCCACGCATACTACTCTAAATTCCATTTCATATAATTGATATCTGAACATGACATATACACTGAATAATTATTTTTGAATTTTTGTTTATTATTAATATTATTTTAATTTAACATTTTGTCAAGCCATTGAATTTTTAATTTCAGTCCATTTTCCAATCTATTAAACTACGAAACACTGATCGTATACATAATGTATTACACTTTGTAAAACTAAGCTTCAAATGTATTGATTTTCTTATGTTACCTTTATTAACCACATTTTACAATGTAGTGCGATTTTTTTTACAATGGAAATAAATTTCATCTTGAATCTTGAATCTTGAATCTTCAAAATGGTATAGGTTATTTCAATATGTAATAATTCACGGCGTGGTTATGGTAGGGTATACACAGTAATTTTAATTACATACAGAAAATATATACTTATATCTGTTGTTCTTTTAATTGTATTGACCACGGATGATATCACTGATTTCACTAATAAAGGTGGACACCAAACTTGTGAAGCTCTCACCTGAGCGTTTCCTTGATGACTCCCTTGAGGTACGGCATGCTGGGTAGATCGTCGTGCTCTGGTATCTGCTGTCCTCGTTTTGAGAGTGCGCCCTCAACCTCGCAGGCCAATCTTTCCTGTGTGTGGGGGTGTCGAGAGAGCTCGTACAGGGCCCACGCGAGTGTGTTGGATGTCTGAAAGATTCAATCCGATTCAATTCGATATATGTTGTTCATAACATGTCAGGTATAAAAATGAACAAGGTAAATGAAACAGGATATTTTTGTAAACAGCCAAATGCTTGAGAGAGATTGAACAATAATTCTTTAGCAATAATATATTTAGCAATAATTCCTTAGTAAAAAAAGTACATCATGTAGTTCGTTTTATATGACTACAAAGCAAAATAAATAACATACGATTACTGAACAAGACAGATTGGGAAGATAAACGTTAGATCCTTTGTTGTATTGACTTCAAGGTCAGTTTCAAAACAATGTTGAACTGTCAACACGTTTTACGACATCAAAACAATGTAGCTTGACAATGTGGCCGCTCCACCAGCATTTTTGCTCACTGATTAAAATTCAATCTGCACATTCTATTCCGCACCCGTCCAACGCTATAGATGAACCATTGACGTAATCAGATTTTATGAGACACGTTTCACCAACTGTTCCCGATTACTCGACGAATCCGCAAGTCATTTAAGGTAAACATCAGCGATGTATTAAAGAAAACTAGTCCTGTCTGTCCAAGTTTGCTCCCTCTAACGTTGCACTTTTCATTTCCACGAAAACTTAGCGCTTGTATACATCCGGCCTGTATTTATGGTAATTGATTACATGACGCATCGAAATGGGTCAATCCCCATCCCCATTCACTAGACATGTCCCGAGTCATTGTGATCGTTACTTGTGGTTTCACGGGTTTTTCTCGTCCACCTAATTTTGTTTATGTTATTGTGAGAGAGGTAAAATGAAACGAAAACCAAACACGTTTTAGTTTTAATAACGAATTGCATACCCTACCGGGAAATAATATTTTGATAAGGTCTAGACGGAAAACAGATGAAATGAACCTAATGTCATTTGTGTTGTCGAAAGAGGTGAAGCATAATGAAACGAAAAATTAATTTCGCCAGCATTATAATAAGCAAAGAATTTTATGATTTTGTATGATTTTATGATTTTTTTCAGAATTAGTGACTATGATAATGAAGACGATGCTACATGCACTACCAATGTCATTGCATCATTGCTAATAACAGCACTACTCACTAAAGTCTAAACTGCTATTACTTTTTCTCCAAACACATGTTATTATACAAACAACCCATCTATTTCTAACAATACTACTACTTCTACTACTATATAATATATTATCATTACTATATACTGCTACTAGAGCTATAACTACTGCAAGTTATGTTCTCGACGTATTTTATCAGCCCGTATTCGTTTCCACAGAGCGCGACAGAACTCAGCGCAACGATTCCAGTGATCGCGCGATCGCCGAGAATTGCCAGCCCGGAACTGACAATTCAATCTTCTACATGCACCACATAGGCCTGCGCTGTGCAGTCACACTAAAAGTAAACAGCGTATCATATGTTTTATTCATTTATCCCATTGTCAATTCCGTAGCAGATTTTCCATAATGTCTGTAAATTTCTGTAGCGCATGTTCCCTGTTCAGGTAGTTTAAATTGTTCCCAGATTCATTTTTTTCTCTTCCCTTATGACTTGTGTCGCCCCATATCAGTCAACGGTTTGTGACTGAGCGAATTAAAGTCCAATTCATTGGCATTGAGCGTTTTGCCACGAATCAATTCCGCTCATTTTTCCCGTCAGGACTCGACTGTCAGCCCTTCGTCTGGACGACCAGAAATTGATTCCACATGCCCCCGTGAGTCTGGTAGAGCCACCCCCTCTCGTATCCTCGGAACAGTCACACAATAATCCCCCCCCCCCCTGTTACACACACACACACACACACACACACACACACACACACACACACACACACCCCCATACACACACACACACACATACACACATACACACACACACACACACACACATACACACATACACACACACACACACACACACACACACACACACACAGACACTCTCTACTCTCTTTCTCTATCTCTTTCTTATCTTCCTCTGCCTCTGTTGTTATATCTTTCTCTCTTCCCCTCTTTATCTGTCTACATGTCTGTTTCTTAATTTGTATCTGTCTCTGACTTTATCTCATTTATTACCCCCCCCCAATCACACTCACCACTTTCCTCTCCCGTTTTAAATTCCACTCACCCAAAATCACCCCCCCCCCCCCCGCCCTCCCTACCCCCGCCGACCCCCTCCTCCACGAAAACGCTGCCAGTCTCTCCAATTCCCCTTACTCGCTCAGTCATCTCATCCGAAACTTCCTCTTCTTGAACTTGAACTTGGCGAGACACATTGTGCCTCTTTCACCCGGACACACGTTTCAAGTCGTGCATCATATTTCAAGCTTTCAAGAACAGGAAAGCGAAGAGGCGTCATGGCATGGCAGCAGGACAAGAACTCTCAGCGATAAAGAAAAAACTCTCTATTTTTAATATTAAGCTATAACAGGTTTACAGAGCCGTACATTCAAGATTAATCATGCCATAACGACATAGAGTTAGAGACTGGAAGGTCCCTCTTATGAAGTGTAGTTTTGCAAAGGCTACCATTCTTATAATGTGTTTTGTCTTCTCCTTTTTTATCAATCAATTTCTTTCCAGGGTCCCATTTTTGTGGCAACAGCATAGAATGGTATTATTAGTGGGAACCGACACATTGATATAATTCGTCAACATATTTCAAATGCAATGATTCGCCTACACTTAGCTTTTAGAACAATAATTTTTAATTTCTTGGCAATGCTCATGTGTGACAGATGGAAAGAGAAGGAGAGAGAGAGGGGGGGGAGATGGGGTAAAGAGGGCAACCGCAAAAATTACGAAACCGCAATAGGAAAGCATTGCGAATTTGTCTAATCCTCTGTTAAGTGTGCGAACAGCTTTCGGAAATTGTCCCTCCTGATTATTACGAGCTTCTGACGTGCCAAGCACGGGGTTGACTGTGATATGCCGAACAG
Organism: Arbacia lixula; assembly: GCA_963669155.1. Taxonomy (NCBI): domain Eukaryota; kingdom Metazoa; phylum Echinodermata; class Echinoidea; order Arbacioida; family Arbaciidae; genus Arbacia; species Arbacia lixula. Next base: position 23,267,559 of record OZ022581.1, read on the forward strand.
ATATCCATGAGATATCAAACCTTGTTTTCGTCACCACGCTCGCATTTGCCTAATAATCGGAAGAGGCGTGTGAAAACGACAAGACAGTACCACACAGATTTCACGTCGACTTCCATATAGGAACAGCCATGCGCTGTACCCCGCAATCTACACTTTTGGAAAAGGTCATGGCAAAACGGTCCCAATCAAACCCACCGTTTCTCGATCACGTGACTTGATATCACGTGACGGGTGAACAAAATGCAGGACTCGCGCTGAATTTACAAGCGGTGATTAAATTTGTAAAATCTGCGGGGATTGGTGTGCCTCCAAAGTGTTTCCATCACTCTGGCGTGTTGTCACAATAAACGTTTCTAAGATTTTGACGTTGCCATGGTGATGGACATCACTCTTTTTCACTCTCTCTCTCTCTCTCTCTACCCTTCGCTCGCTCTGTTCTCATGTATTCTTATCTCAGTCCCTTTTCCACTTTATGTCTCACATCCTATTATGAACCTTCGATGCATTGTTGCACCTAGTAATTCTCACACATCACAGAGCGCAGCAACAGGTCTGACACTCAATAAGAAAGAAGTACAAATCCGTTGCCATTGCAACCGGGATCACTCAGTTTTCTACCTCTCGTAAGATTACTTGCTCACTTTATCGAGCAGCTAAGAACGATGACTGTTTTGCTTTCCATCAAATAATATAAAAGAAGTCTTACAAATCGTTTCTGTACACTTAGTTTAAAGGGGAATAAAATTCTGACATTTTAAGCACTTTCTTAGTCCATAATGACCAACTGTACATTTGTGTCCGTTCTTCTGCATGCATAAAGAGGACACGATATGGAACATCACTTTTCTAAACTATGCCTTGCCACGAAAAACTCCCTGGTTCTCATACTCTGTTTTTTTCTGATTTCTTCGTGTTCACTTAATTTATCCCCGGCGTGTCATGTCCCTTTGATATATCAATGGGAACGAGGAAGCCCCGAAACAGCCCTGTCACCTCATGGCCATCGACACGACCTAAAATGTTAACACCTCCGCCCACCGCATCTGCCCCTCCGCTCCTCAATCACTGTTCATCAACACCGGGCACTGATGTCTTTCCCACGTGATGCAATAGCCAGACAGCCGCGGTCTGAGACCTTAGACAGATTTAGTGTTCAAGAAACACGCACGGTGTCTAACTGGAAATCGAATTATTCCTATGCGTGATGGTGGGACATTTCCCGTGCATAACTACTCAACTTTGATTGCATGAAGCAAGCAAGTCAGTTGCTGAATTCTCTAACACGAGCGACAACCTACCTAACCCAAACACCCATCCCACTTCACACTCAAGCCTATCCCACTCTCTCTCTATTTCATACATACCGTTGTTGTATACCTCCTTCATACTCGGCTGCTAACACCCCACCCCAACCCACACCACAACCCACCCCATCGCACCCTCCATCATACATACCGTATCGACACCAGCTAGGAGCAGTTCACACGCGTTGCTGTAGACCTCTTTCATACTAAGCTACTGACTTCTCCTACACAGGCAACACCCTACCCCACCCTTCAACCCATCCCATCATACATACAGTATCGACCCCAGCTAGGAGCAGTTCACACGCGTTGCTGTAGACCTCTTTCATACTAAGCTGCTGACTTCTCCTACACAGGCAACACCCTACCCCACCCTACAACCCATCCCATCATACATACCGTATCGACCCCAGCTAGGAGCAGTTCACACGCGTTGCTATAGACCTCTTTCATACTAAGCTACTGACTTCTCCTACACAGGCAACACCCTACTCCACCCATCCCATCATACATACCGTATCGACCCCAGCTAGGAGCAGTTCACACGCGTTGCTGTAGACCTCTTTCATACTAAGCTGCTGACTCGCCAGGAGATGAGTTAGGATGCCGGTGCTCTCGACTGGGTCGCCTCCGTCGTCCTCCTCCGCTCTGGCGGCGAGTTCCTCCAACCGTGCATCGATGGACCTACGAGCTGAGGCGAATAGAGTGGGTGGGAGGGGTGGGGTGAGAGAGGAGACAAAGGTAATCATAAAATACATGATATTGACGTCCACGCTGGAGTTGGAAGAGGAGGGGTTGCAAAGGAACATGGTGAAATGAACATAGGATATTCATTTAATAGAATTGTGTAGCATTTGACATGATTTGCACTGACTGGACTTTATTTCATTGCATATACTCGATTTATATTGACGGGTTTAGTTTGCATTGAATGTGGGCTACAGTGTTGTATGAAATTTGACTGGCGTGAAAAATCAAGTTGACCAATCTCCTTATAGGGGAAGGTCATCCCACAATGCACCGCGCGGCGACATCGAGATTTCCCGGTAGCCTAAACTAGTACATTAGGCCAGGAGCGGACATGACTGCGAAAAGAAACTCCGAATGTGGCAGCGCGGTGCATCATGGGACGAGTTTTCCTTATATGCGGTAGGGAGTATCATAAATAGAAGAAGTGATGGAGATACGATCTTTTCAATGACTTGAACCATGAAGTGATAAGCATGGTTTCGAGCACCGAGAGGCGCCACTGGGGCCTTCTGTTGATGACATGGCTTGTTCTGACCACGTGATGATGATGATGTCATTAGGCTAAAACAGGGGAAGGGAATCAAGTGAAAGAACAACACAACCCATAATTGAGTTATCATTTTCGATGATCATACGGTTCCTCCGTGCTGATTAATGTTGCCAACTGCTTACGAAACCCGTCGAAATGTATTCATCTCGACTATGAACACCATAGTAATTGTCATAATTTCATTAGGAATCTGCTGGATCGTGAGGGGATACTTTACGGTTTTTGTCATTTCATCGACGCTCACGTTCATCGGAGAAGTCCATTTTGATTATCTCATTACCATCTAACCATAGCCCCATGTCCATTACTACACTCAGTTTATCATGAATGGGACTGAGAGGGTTAATTTGAAATTATCAGAAAATCAGAAAATGTCTCGCATCCCCGGATGTTGACGAAAGGTCTATTAAACGAAACCGATAGTTCCTCGGAGGCACTCTCTCTGGGACCTACTCGTCACTACAATGTAGCCAAGCCATTGCCGCAAGAAATAGCATCAACATTGTATAAGAGACGTGAACATTTCCATTGGAGGGACGTAGACTGCTACCAGGCCTTTTGACTTTACCGTGTTTTCGAACATAGGTAATATTTTGCTTGCAAACAGGTTTGACTGAATTATACCAACTGCTTCCCAGCTCTTGAAGGCGAGGGAGAGGAAGAGAGTGAGAGTTGTTAATAGCAAATCTCATTATACGCATGGTAGTTGGGATTAAAAAAAATATCGGACAGCCTGTTAGCTAGGCTCGAGAAGCTAGGACGGAGGAGTTGTACTTTTCCTTGGCACAAGAGGCTGACTGAGAGACCACACAAATTAGGACAAATTACGGTAACTGTCTTCCGCGATTCCCGCGTAGTTGTACGAAGCAGGAGCTTTTGAACAACTGTTTCGCGGGCCGGCGAATGCACCGCTCCGGGGTAAAACGCTACGAGCGGATATTGGTTAGGCCGCTACTCAAAATACATTACGATTCACATTTCTATGCTAATCCAACACCACGAGAGAGGGAGTAAGTGAAAATCCAACTTTTTCACAGATGATTGAAAAAGTGTTTGCCGCTTCTGAAGTATATAGCCCGTGGGGGCAGGCTTTATAATAGGATTATCATTTCGCGGGTTTGAACAAGTTCTGACAGCCTTGATGATTACCCGGGGGGTTTAAAAGAATGAAAATATCACATTGTATTTGGGTGCATTTCTGACCGCCTGTGCGCCTTCTTGGCACCAAGAGGCGAGAAGGAAGTGGGAAAGGAAGGGAAGGGAAGGGGAGAGCAGGAAGAGATGGGAAGTTGAGTTTGGCTACTCCGAAAAGCCCAGCGGGTTGAAAAGGGAGGAAAGGCTCAAAGCCGCGAAATTGCTGAGCTAATCAAGAGGTTCTATCCGATACAGGTCTTCACCAGTTAACGTGGACCCCGCCTTTAAATATAAATATTGATCTGAATCGTTGATCTGATGGCGAGTTCAATCCCCTATCCCTACAGAGCAGAGTTACGATTGATATCAATCACAAGTCAAGTCCAACTCTTTACAATACAGGGCACTGGTTCTTATATACCCTGTCGTTATCATCACAAAGTCTAACTCTTCGGCTTCCCTTTCGACTCTTGGTAACAGCAAGATAGTCCAACACTTCAGACTTCAAATTTCCTTTCACAACCACCCCCCCCCCCCCCCGCTCCCTTCCCCTCCGTGCCTCTGTCCCCCGAAATTATACCCTCGTATATTCTGATGTATTAAGATATGTCATTGAGCTTCATTTTTATCATTATTTTTGTTATCTGTTCGCTAGTGCGGAGCGCCATGTGTGTACCTGCCTCTTAATTCCTTTGTGTTCATGTTGGCGTCGTGAGAAACACATTCCGATAACAAGAAGGGATCTATTTCCATTCAGCTCTCCCTTTCCATAATCATGTCACTTTTCAAAAACACAGACCAAGGGTGAAAGGGCGGAGCTATCCCCGGCCACATGTTGAACGATACCCTTGAAATCCTGTCACTCCCTATCTGTCTTCCAGATCTACGAAACATAATAGTCAAACGGTGTGGATGATGACGACGAGAATCTATAAGGGGAGAGCGATGCGGTTTGGGAGATTTGAAAATAATGTTGTACTGTCAACGTCGATATAACCATCAAGAATGTTTCATAAATTGATGCGTCATCGTACGTCCCCCTAGTTTGGCCCTAAGTCAACACGATCCCCACACTTTCCCTCCCTTTCGATTGTTGTCTTTCATCTTTCTTAGCCCTTCCTTTCCCCTTGGGGAGGACCTTGGCTAAGAACATTTCCCCCCCTCTCTCTCTCTCTTCCAGCGGAGAGAGACCCAGGGAGCGACTCGAGACAGGCGCTGCCTCCGTGTGCGAAGACGAGACCTGTCAGGTTCCATTACGGAACGTCAAAGTGGCATCTAGGATATGACAATCCGATGAAGGGGGCGTGATGGGGGTGAGTTTCACCCCAGTGCACAGCGCAGAGGAACGTTGTTTTCGTCATTGGAATACGTTTAACTCCTGCGCCGCGCTGCACAGGGATTCATAATACTTGCAGCCATCATAGTATTGCAGCAATTCTAACAGTCCATCGGGCTGTCTCTCTTGTTATGTTAGTTGCTGTTGGTAGGTAGCCATAATGCCGACAACTTCAGGCAATGTGGCCCGTATTTGACGTTAACAAAACGTTGACAGAAAAGTTGAGCAGCAGTGTTATGAATGAAAGAATTATAGCAAAATGCTGTTGAAGGTCATGTATTTGACCCCTTCACATGTGAATATATACTAATCTCATTTGTCAAAAACTTTCTTTGAAAAGAAATGAGGCAAAATCGTTTGCCGTCAAAGAATTCGGATTATTAAAAGATACAGAAAGGTAGTTCATATTGTTCAGCTCAACTACGTGCGTCTAATCGAAGAAGAATATGTCAAAATAATGATTGGCTGTTGGCAAGAATTATCGATTTCCTGAATTGCACTCTCGATGATGTTTCCCCCATTTTGCAAACCACATAAATTCGAAACTTTATTGACAGATCTACATTTGACGAGAAGTCCTTTCCAACTTTGTATACATGTACACGAGGGCAAGAAGTGAAAGTACTTTGTAGGGATGTTTGTAATTTCCTTGCTATTTCATTACTTCGTGGAGTTTATATTCTTGTTTTTGTTTTCTCCGTTGCCATGGTTGATTGTTTGTCTGTTTGGTGCTTCCTTTTTACCTCGTCCTGCTTCTCAAGTTACTTACACCAACCTGGAAGACGTTCAGAGAGTCTTAAGGATGTCTCTCTGTATTATGTTTGGGATTGAATCATTGGGATTGATCACCGTCCATTGATTAACTCGTGTTCATCACCTTCTAATTATATAATTGTCTCTTTTGGCACTTCATTAGTTGTCATAACGATCCCCTGGTCATTGCCAACATCTTTATTTGACCCACGAGACAAGACATTACTATTCATGTTGTTAACGATATTCTGACTTTGTGTATCCCATATGGCACAACAACTGCTTATCAAAAGTGCTTGGACGAATTAGGGCATAGCTGTATATTTAAACCTCTAAGTTTTAACCTGTTGATATTTGCACCAATCATTGGACAGCATTTAATCTGGCTCAGGGCCCTGTTGCATATATTTTTTTTTCAGTCGTAACTCAGCATGTACCGTGGAAATAGCCAATAAGTTATCAATGTTGCAGCTGTTGTCATAGTGGTTAAAACAGTTATTAGCAATGTGGCCATGGGCGGGTTATCACTCAATGTATGTGAAGTGTCTTGGGAGTGACTTGTCACCTTGTGCTGAATGCACTCCATCAATACTGACCTAATGTCTTGCAAGAAAGGGCGTAATCCTTAACATGTTTCGCCCATTTAAGGAGGTCACTGAGTGTGATATAAAACGTTTCTTCGAGAACAGCAACGGCCGTGAAGATGGTCACTTTAATTACTGACCAAGATAAAAGAAAAGTAGACTCTGCGAGGGGCATCACTTTATGTGGTGATTGATAACTTCCTTGCGGTTACAAAGTCATGATTGGAGATCGAAGGAGACTCCATAACAAAATCATAATATAAATCCATGTCATTGATAGCGTCTCTATGTGCGACATGAACTGGCGCCCTTATGATTCACGTGTTTTCAAACGGGGAGTAGCGCAGAGAGTGCTAAGCATGCTCAAGGAATAGTTCATCCTAAAAGTAAGTTAGTTTTAATAAAAGGAGACACATGAAAGAAACATATTAGTGAAGGTTTGATGAAAATCCGTCAAAGGATAAGAGAGCTATGATCTTTTAAAAGTGTGGGTCTTATGACGTCACATGCGAGATGTTCTTCCATATGTTGTGTACATTTTTTTTCAATTATTATTTTCAAAATATGAGTCCACGGGAATGAATGTGCCATGTAACTTAAGAATTATTCGACCGTCTTCTTAAAGGGCATATACTGTACTGGGAAGGCAAAAAAGCCTTCAAAATGTAATTGTTAGCAATCTTCTTGCCAATGGTCTTAAATTCATGTCTTGTCTATTTTAGAAGCTTGCTGAAAGTTATTTGCCCTCAAATGATCTACATTTGGAGTAATGAGTGATTAGATCACAAATCCTCAAAATGTTCGGGCCGAACATTTTGAGGATTTAATCATTAATCATTAATTACTCCATATATGGATCATTTGAGGGCAAATAACTTTCAGCAAGCTTCTAAAATAGACAAGACATGAATTTAAGACCATTGGCAAGAAGATTGCTAACAATTACACTTTGAAGGCTTTTTTGCCTCCCCAGTACAGTATATTCCCTTTAAGCCTCTCTTCTCAGCGGAATTAAATCATTTTTGTCATTTCTTTGTCTTGTTGTATTACTCAATCACTCAATCATTATGTAGCCAATACCACCGTATTTCCCCTTCTTACTGCGTGATCTCTCCATCTGCCAGAAACAATTTGCGAGTAACGTGTCATTTGTTTTGCTATAGGGCCTCGAAACGGATATTTGAAGTGCGTTATTTCACGGGACTTTTTTAATGAGGTCATGAGGGCATCCGACGAATGTACGTGTGAATGAATGAAATTCTGAATCAAATGAGTAAGCCTTTTAAACTTACCATCTCCGAAACATTATAGTGAAATCTGTATACAAATACCAGTCAAAAGAGACCAGCAATGCGGTCGTTGTGAGAAGGTTGTCTCTGTGTACAGGTGATTTTAATATAAGTTCCAATGATAACAATTGCCCCTAGGGAAACCAAAAAAAATGGCTCTTTATAGACAGGTGGTCTTCCCATACAGGTGGTCGCCAGAGCAGGTTCCACTGAATCAGAACGAGACTAAAAGAAACGCTGTTATTCTGGTACGCGTAGAAGGTAATCTTTTGGTTTTCTTTTATTTCTTACAATTTTGATTTTTTTTTTCTCCTTGATTTCCTCCAATCCTATGAAATATTTAAGAGAGAGCTTACTCTCAACAGCAACATCAGGGTAATAGTAAGTTAAGATGTTAGCGTTTTAGCTTCTCACATTGATAATAGAACTAATTCAAAATAAACGTCTCAGTCCTTCAACATTTCGCTGACAATTGTATAATCCAGATTTGCCTACAAATAATCGTTACAGATCAAATTTAGTTTTCCATTGACGTTCTCACAAGCATGTTATTATGACTTATTTTACTCATATCAGAGTTTCTGTTTTAAATCATATGAATGAGAATATTGCGGAGGCAGATTATAACGTGAAGTACTTCAGTTTCAGAGAATTCATTTCTTTGGATTAATTCGTCCATCAATAATCATCTCGCTGTGCTGTTTCCATACAGTTAATGGTTTCTTTTAGGTCAATATTGTATTCTTTCTTTCTTTCCCGCGATTATGTTATTTTTGCTATGCATTAATTTATACAACTATTCATATCAATCAGTGATAAGGTTTCATCAATTGTATACTAATGTTTTTATGTTTTCCTTTGAGAATCGTTGAACAAAATTATTCAATGAAAGAAACAAACGTACTTTTTGAGAAATTTAAGAAACTCTTTGGTACGGCTGTTGGACGAAATAATTATGTCATTTAGTGATGTTCTGTTTAAAATGATAAGTGTTCGCAAATAAAATGAGGTCATTGACACTCCAAAGCACATGGTATCTCCCATGTTCCGACGAAGAATCCTGATCGAGCGCATCTACGTTGGTTAAACCGCTAAACCGCTGTCGCCTGACTGTATAAAACAACATCAACCAAGCATGCTCTCGGCCAAATGCCTTGGGCTATACGTAACACGTTCAATAATAGCCCAGAAACTCTCTGTATCCAATGTCGCCACACTGTCTTCCCGCAATTAGCCAAAGCGACGAGATGGGGGAAGTGAAGAAGAAGACTTGAGGGTACGTTCCCACGGAGGCGAATGATTTTCTTGATGTGCAATAACAACATTTTACCAAAGTCCCTTTTGCAATACTTACAATGAAGTTCTGCTATATCATTATAAATATGAAACAAGAAATGCTTCGAATTATTACTTGTCAAAATCACGTACTACCTGCTTTCAAAAGTCAATATTATTTCAAGGGCCGATGTGTGGAATAATTTCACTCCTCATATCAAAGTTTTACGTTCTTTTCATAATTTTAAAAACAAATATAAAAACGTACTCATTGAAAAATATTTTTAATTCATTATATTAGGTAAGGTTTTGCCTTTTCTCTTTTCTCCATTACTAGTTGTCTGTTGCATGTTGTTTTTCTAGTATTGTACTTGTGTCGATCTTTAATATGCATACGTTAGAGTCAGCTATCAATACGGCTGCGGCCTTCCTGGCTGTTACCCACTCACTTTTGATTTATTCATATATGTGTATTTGTTGTTACTGTGGTATTTTTATCCAATGAGTAAAATAAATAAACTTGAAACTTGAATGACCGTTACCGCTCTCCTCAACGACGGTGCTCTGGAGCTTCTCACAGGGTCTCACCACTCCGGCGAAGCAAGTGACAACCTTGGTATTCAAAGATCGGTGCATGAAGCAAAGTCTTTGATTTATGACAACGGGAAAGTGCTGGCACAAAAAAAAGTCCGCGCGACGAACGCCAGCGTCAAACCTATTCCGTGTGAACGCGGCATTATGTGTTTAACTCCTCAAAAAATGAATGTCGGAAGTTTGCACAAGACAAGGCAGGATAATCCCATAGAGCATCGTTTCAGTCTGAGAAACAAGATGTTTAATAATTGGAGATATCCTGACCACAGGCCTCCCTTTGTGTTCAGTAACATTGATCGCGATTTGATGTGTTCAGTTCTGGTTTGGTAGCTGTTTCCCCGCATCCTGTCGCGAATCATTTACCAATTTGATACTCATCAGTAGTGTAGAAGCATGTGGTAATTACGAGGATGCAGATGCGGCTTGCGGTAATCTAGAATGTATCCACACTGTATCTCGTCACTAATCCGCCACTTCTCTTTTTATTTGAAGATGATATCCCAGCAATGAAAGAGGACGGGAAGGAAAGATAAGTTAAGAATATCATCATCAGGCATTGTTCAACCATTGTTGGATGAAGCCCTCCTCAATCAGTTTCCATTCACTTCTGTTCCATGTTGCTGTGTTTGTGTATGATGATATTTCGTCTCTCCATCTTCTCTTTTGTCGACCTATTTTTCGCTTTCCTGTTCTTGGTTGCCATTCTGTGAGTTTCTTGTTCCATATGTTGCCTTGTGTTCTATATAAGTGTCCTGCCCATCTCTATTTCACCTCTTTAATTTTTTTACTATAATATCTTTGACCTTCGTTTTCTGTCGTATGTCAGTGTGCTTCACTTTGCCAAGCATTCTTCTTTCCATAGCTCTTTGTGTTGTTCTAAATATATGTTACATTTCTTTAGTTGTAGACCAGGTTTTTGCTCCATATGTCAATGTCGTTGAAATGCACTGGTCAAATATCCTTCTCCTCATTGTAAGTGGTATTTTCATGTCAGTTAAAAGTTCCCTGTACATATCAAAACATCTCCACCCTCCAATAAGTTAAGAATGTACTCTAAAACATAGCATAAAGGAGAAAGGAAAAAGCTCGATTTCCTCAATCATGTTTTGTATGATTCTCTGGCTGTTGTCCTTTTACTATGAGCAATAATGAGTTGCCCTTTAACTCCTAAAGGTCCTTTCAAGTACTGACTACTTACCGAAGTTGAAGATGTAGTCCCATGCAGCCTCGTGGTCCCTCCACGGTTTTAGGTTCCATCTTCGGAACCACTCGGGCGACGTGAGAAACATGATCTGGCCCGAGGCGAACATCTGGCCCACGGCGTCGATGAATCGCTGGGAAGCTTCCGGGATGGGCTCAGCCAAGCATCCGATGCGGGTGTCCAACAGTAGCTTGAAGATTGCTGTCCCCAAAAGGAGTTTGGAGTCGTTCAGTAAGAACCAAGGAATGATATTATCAGAAATGGTCTTGACACGATTGTCACGATTAATTCAAAGAACAAATTTACCCATTACAGTCAACCCTGAAAACAATTGTAGCAATGGCGGTGGAAAATCCATCCTGAAGTTAAATTGGTTTCAATGAAAGCAGAAACGTGAAAGAAACATATTAAGGATAAGAAAGTTAAGATCTTTTAAAATGTTAATTGTGTGACGTCACCTGCGAGGTGCCCTCCCATATGCTGTGTGATGTATGAATTCATGTAGTGCTCTTTTTCTGTTTTTGATGAAGATTTCTTTTTTCATAAAGGTATGTGTGTAAAAACATGTTTCTAAGGATGTATCAAATGCACAGGTATATATAGGTGTACACAGGTGTGTATACTTTTGGGGGGCACTTTCAAAAAATCGGGAAGCATCTCGCACGTGACGTCACAAAATCAAACTTTAAACAATCTTATCTTTCGACGGATTTACAGCAAACCTTCACTATACACTTCACCTTCACTTTCATGTTGCTGCTTCTATTAAAACATTCTTAATTTTAGAGTGGAATATCCCTTTGAATGTAACAATGACTTATATCTCAAAGTATTACTGTACCTCAGAAGCTTACTGTTATTATTTATCATGTAGATATATTTTAACTCCGTAATTTTAGAGCCTTAAATCTATTCTGATTGAGCTTTCTGAGAGCAGGTTTTGGCTGGGGGGGGGGGGGGCACGACTTTGCCACGATTCTTCAGTTGGGAAGGTCCACGATTGGACATGTCACGTCACCTGCTTGCACAAATCCAGTGATTCCGCCAGTTGCACAGTCGTATCACTGATCCGATCATGTCGCCTGCGGTGGTGGGGGGGGGGGGGGGGGGTTATAAAAAGAAGAAATGCAAGACGCAAAACGAGAAGCCCAATTCTTCTCACGATGCCTAATTATACTCACATTCCATCGACCACTTGTACATCTCATTCTGGAGATCGGGTACGACCCCGTCCACGCCCTTTGAGTCTCGCATGAACCGCAGTCGGTCTACCATGTCGGTGACGATCTCGTTAATGACCCCGGAGAACTTGGAGACCTCCCTGGGCGGCATCACCTTCCTACTGATCGTCCTCCTCGCTCGATGCCATTCCTTGCCCTCGCTGTAAGGAGAGGGGGGAGGGGGGAGGTGGTCAAAGGGATAGTTTCCCCCGATGAAGTAATATTTTTTTCATAGAGGTATATGTGTGTAAAACCGTGATTCTAATGATGTATCAAATGCTGAGATATCTTTTTGAGAAATTTGAGAAATTAGAGAAATTTTCCCAAAAAATATACACAACGTAGGAAGAGCATCGCATACGTGACATCACCAAATAAAAACTTGAAAACATCCTAACTTTCTTATCCTTAGTTTGATTTTTATCAAACATTAACTAACATGCTTCTTCTATATTTCTGCTTTAATTGAAACCAACTTTAATTCAGGATGGACTATCCCTTCACTAGACTCAATTCAGCCGTTTGGATCAGAAAATGTCAAGCATCCTGAAAGCCATGCTATGCATGACTCAAATAATTATAGTACATCAGTCAGAACCAGTCCGCATTTTCGAGGAATGGTCTTATTCCTCAGAAATATAAGTCATAAGTCTCAGAGTATATTTACTGAGTAAGTACTCCCAGCGATTCATCCTTCTGTGCACGATAAACCTTCCACGGTTTCATGTCGAGTCTCCGGGGGTATTTGCTGTCATTCCTGTACAGCGCCTCCACGAGGTCAGGTTTGGCCAGGTTGACGAACTCGAGGGTTCCCAGTCGTTCCTTCCATACCGGACCGTACTTTTGGGTAAACTCGATCTGAAGAGACAAAAAGGAGATGGATGATTGCTATTGGTAGTATACATATCGTGCAAAACATATCACTCTGAATATGGTAGTTAAGATTTATCAGCACAAATTAATGTTGAGGATAGAGGATAATACGGGAACGGGGAAGGGGGGGGGGGTTCTGAGTGTAGTAGTGAACATTAACCAAAGTATCGGTATCTGACCGAGACTGATAGCAGGGTTAGATACCAAAACCGACACTCAGTTAGCATATCTAAAATACGAAAAACTTGCATTGATAGTACACCTCGTATGCAAATACACCTCTCATACATACTGGCTGGACAATTTGGAGAAGTTACTAACCTTTACCTTAAATATCACACATTACGCGCGCAAAAAAAATCATTGACCAAACGTATCACGAGCTTATTTTGATTAGTTTGTCGAATACGCCAGCAGCAACAGGTGTTACGCCGTCTTTCAAATTGGGCATCTGTTTCGTTGTTATTTTCTGAATTCAATTGATATGGTTCTATTAGGTGTTATTTACTCTGTCCTCGCATTTGTGGTAACGTCTACTTTCCTCTGTCCATCATGTCCAATGATTCGATTATGAGTTTATTTTTGTTCTTAACCCTACCCAGTCGGAAAATGATGGTCATCTTCCTCTACCTCTTCGTCATTATCTTACCAACTGACCCCTTCTCCTCCTCATGTTTCCCTTCACCCCCTCCCCCTCCTCCTCATCCTCCTCCGTCTCCTCCTCCCCCTCCTTCTCCTCCTCCTCCTCCTCCTCCTCCTCCTCCTCCTCTTCCTCCTCCTCCTCCTTCCCCTCCTCCTCCTCCTCCTCCTCCTCCTCCTCCTCCTCCTCCTCCTCCTCCTCCTCCTCCTTCCCCTCCTCCTCCCTCCTTCTCCTCCTCCTTCCCCTCCTCCTCCTTGTTCTCATCCTCTTCTTCCACCTCCACCACATCATGTGGCTTGCCCCACCGCCTCCTACTTAGCCCTCTTCCAATTTCACATTAGCATTCTCAATTGAAAACGTCTACGCCTTTCACAATGGTAATGGAAGGGTCACTGGAAAGTGAACCACGAGGTCATAAGTCAATTGTGCGGGCGGTACCCCACTGCGAAGGCGGAGAAGTCGAGAGAATCGTGCGAATTGACCCGCTTAACATGGATCCTGTTTTCCCAAGAACACAGCCATTTTGTTCCTCCTTCATAGTCAAGTTTAATGTCTGCATTACCTCCTTAGCCTTAATTCCAAATCCCGACATTCATCATACACGGATAAGCAAAGGTGATATCCTCGATCTTGGGTAAGCAGGTTCAACACAAAGTTAATCGCTGTACAAAAGAGACGGGGATGGAGACGCGTGTCTCTTTCTTCACATGCCGCATACATTTGAGGTTTTCTGAGACAAGATATTCTACTCAATTTCTATGTAAGGGTTCAAAATCATTCATTTACGCATAATGTAGGTGTATAACCACCCCCCCCCCGCCCCCCCCCCCCCCTGCCTCGCCCGAAACACACAAACACATTTGAATTCAAGTTGTTGTTTTTTTAACGTGTCACTGGTAAACTAGACGTCGCCACCCCCCCCCCCCCCCCCCCCGCCTCCTTTGCACAACCAAAAACAGGGTTATTCTTCCGATATGTTTCCCTCTTCGGTTAACTGCATTTATGCTGCATCATTCCGCTAATGACATGAATGACGAAGCTCGAAAAGTAAGTCATTATGATAATAATTACGACAGTAGTCGGAACTGCTGCCTCGGGCGGGGTCGACACCAACCCGCGAACTGAACAGAAACGTATGGTTACCATGGTAACGCTAGTCATGTGATACGCATCTCTACATTCATCTCTATTTGATCTGTATGTCATCCATCGCATCAAGCATCTGTTGGTGCTTAACATCTGACATGGAGATGATGGAGAAGACATCGGAGGAAAAGAGGGTTAGGGAATCGCAGATGTAATATCGGGGATACCTCATCCTGCTTGGTAACATCTAAGCTCTTCGCAAATTGACGGTTAAGCTCCGGCGACACGAGAGAGAAAGAGAGAAGCCCGTACGTCGTAATAGGAATCTTCCTCCTTCCTCTCCACCTGTGTTCCACTTTGCGAAATTAGATTTACAACCGAAAAAGGAAAAAAATGTGATTGGGGGTGCCAAGTTATCAATGGGGTATCGGGTATAGTCTCCAGTATAACGAGGGTGACGAATAAGAGTTTCTATTTAGGCAATCAAGGAGTCTAGATATGTAGATTATAAACATTGTGCAAGCTTCCAAACTTCACTGGCAAATCATCGCGTATTTTGATCTTGCCAGATAGAAACGAGTGTTGATTGGTTGGTTGGTTGATTGATTGATTGATTGATTGATTGATTGATTGATTGATTGATTGATTGATTGATTGATTGATTGATTGATTGATTGATTGATTGATTGATTGACTGATTGATTGATTGATTGATTGATTGATTGATTGATTGATTGATCAATTGATTTATCTCAGGTTGGTTATAATTTGAATCAGTCTTGGTTATCAAAGGGGCCCACTCGCCCCCCCCCCCCCAACCTCTCCGCCTTATTTGTAACTTCCTTGCATACATCACCCGCCGTATTCCCTAAATACATTTCGCATATTATCTCTTTATTATTTCTTTCCATCTTCTTTATATTCTACCTTGTCCTCTCTCCCTATGATCCTTTGTATGTCCCTCCCATATTACTTCAACTTCTTTTTAAGCTTCATCCCTATTACCGTGTGTACTTTGCAGGCAGAAACATCATTCGTCAGCCAGTGGTTCCGTACCAATAGGCCTTAAGTTTCCTTTTTAATGTGCATTTTCTCAAAACGATATGCATCCTTTAACATGTGCATGTGGCACATCAAATACCACAAATACCTGTACGAAACCGATCATTCCCTTATCAAAAACAGAAAAAGATCAATTTATGGAATTATACTGCACACGGCATCCGGGAAAGCACCTCGCACGGGACGTCACAAAATTTGAAAAGATCATAACTTTCTTATCCTTTGACGGATTTCCGTCAAACCTTCACTAATATGTTTCTTTCATGTGTCTGCTTTTATTGAAACCAACCTAATTTCAGGTTGAACTATCCCTTAAGTGCAAGTGCTATTCTAACCTTACAGACACATTTTATAGCAAAAGTAACCCAATTGAGTCCCTTCCTGCAGTCTACCTCCCCATCATTCTCAACACGATAATCCCACCTTCACATCACATTGCAGTTCAATGAATCAGGCGCACTTCCATCCTGATACTTCAGTTCCTACTACGTCTCATCGAACATGAATTCTCTCCCACACACACAGACGGTCTTGATTGACTTATGTGCAATGCTGGGGACAGCTGCAAAGACATGAATGAGAAGAAATCACAAAAACCGAAATCTTTGCCCCTTTAGTATTCCCCCCATTCTCTATCTATCAGTTAGCAGTGTCTATTGATCTATAATTGATCTATGCGGTGTGGTGAAGGCGCCTCCCCTTCCTTGATAGCCTGACTTCTAGGCTTCTGCACATTTTTTGTAATATTTTGCAATTTATTATTTCAACAACTCGTATTAAATACAATAATACAAACACAACACAAATAAATACATGCAATAGTGAAAAAGTAGTAACGACAAAGATAATGTTGGGTCTAAAGAGGGTTCCCCCCCCCCCCAAAAAAAAAAAAAAAAAAAAAAAAAAAAAAAACAGAGCATGCCAGCTGGACCCCTTTGAACCAAAAATGAATTGTAGCGAAAAGCATTAATCAATTACAAACCAATTATACAAAATATACGAGACTACATTGATGAATGAGACAAAAATAATCAGGAAGGGGAAGGGAGCGGGGGCGGAGGGTGGGGCTGGGAGGGGGGGGGGGTGTAGATGTGAGATAAACACTGCGTTTATGAAATTATTGTGATGTATTTGTATGTGTGTTTAGCTAGGAACTCTGAGTCTATATGGCAAATACGCTGGCATCTCATACTCAAATCAATGCAAGTAGGCTTACGTGATGATGATGATGATGATGATGATGATGATGATGATGATGATGATGATGATGATGATGATGATGATGATGAGGAGGAGGAGGAGGAGGAGGAGGAGGAGGAGGAGGAGGAGGAGGAGGAGGAGGAGGAGGAGGAGGAGGAGGAGGAGGGGGAGGAGGAGGAGGAGGAGGATGACGATGATGAGGAGGATGATAATGATGAGTACTAAATCATGACAACTAAAGCGTTTTGATTGTGTTTCAAATGCACGCATATTATGTCAAGGACAAAGCTTTGGTATGGACATATATAGGGGTACTTTAATATTCTCTAAGAACACCTTGAGTGATAATGCTACTTACGTAGATATATGAATAATTGATGGTATTATCATATACAGAGCCTAGAGAAGCGTGTTCAACTACAGCATCGCAGCAGAGGTCCAGGTTTTCCCTTTATGAACGTTAAAGCAAGAAATCATGAGTGTTGGTGTCCTCTTTCGCTTTAACTTTGTTTTTTGTTTCTATCTCTCTCCCTCTTTTTCTCTTTCCACTCTTTCTCTCTCTCTCTCTCTCTCTCTCTCTCTCTCTCTCTGTCTCTCTCTCTCTCTCTCTCTTCACTCTCTCTCGCTCTCTGTCTGTATGTCTTTTTTTCCCTGTCTGTCTGTCTATGTCTCTATCTGTCTGTCTGTCTGCCTCCCTCACACACACACACACACACACACACACACACACACACACACGCACATTGTCTCTCTCTCTCTCTCTCTCTCTCTGTCTCTGTCTGTCTCTCTCCCCCCCCCCCCCTCCTTTATCTCTCTCCCTCTCACTCTCTCAACCCACCCCTCCCCCACCCTACCCTCGCCACCTTGTCTCATTTTCGCTCGGGTGGCTCTTGGACGGATGGAAGGCACGGCTTGGAATAATACCCTACCTTGACATTCAATCACGCTCATGTCACTTCTTCTCTCCATCAAGTCTCCCGTCAATGCCGAGACACAAATCATCACGCCCAGACTCTTTTCCTAAAAATTCCAAGACCCTTTCCCTCTAGATTCTACCCATGTAGAGCAGTCACATCATCGCTATTCTCACGATTTGACGTGTTAATCCCAAGTCTTTCCCCTCGTTAAATCTAATTCATTTCCATACTCTTCTCCTACTATTTTTGCGATGCTATAGTTACCATGGTTCCATACATATTTACGACCAGGTCCTGATAACCATTGCACGCAGAATATGATAGGTAAGCTTGAAATTGTGGACAGCGTAAGTCCTGAGGGCGTTTCATAATTTTTTTTGCACACATTTGTCTCTCTCTTTACACAGGTGTAGTACCAGATATGATCTATTCCTGATAATTAGATAGACGAGCATCAAGCGCTGAATAAACGGCTGATTGGCTAAGGCAGGGGTAATTATCGAGAACTTCGAGTTGAAATACCCTTTATACAAGTCATTATTGTCGTACCAATTAAATTACAGACTTATTTAAAGCGATGTTTGTATGAAAAAGTAGCCTATCATTGTTGTAATTTTATTTGCTTAAATGGTCCATCTTCATGATTTAACCATTAATTCTTCGTAACATACACGATGGGTAGAAAACGCCCAGTTTAGCCAGCTAACTTCGGCGTGATACTCAAATATTACTGTCTCAGCCTGGGATGTAAGCTAGCAGCATGTCAGTTACCCATATTCACTTTCAGTCCTCAGGGGGTTTGGTTAGAAATAATAACACTTCACCTTGAAGTATCCTCACGATTTCGTTTTTTAGTGAATCGCCTTCAAAGGAATTGAGGAATACATCTCAACATAGACCACTGAACAAGAAATTATAATCTCGTACTAGCATCAAAGCTCAGGCGGTTGAGAACATGAGAAGGTTTTTTGTGGGTGGACCGATTCTGATAGAGATATTGAGAAGAAACACACGCCAAACATCTCTTCTAGCTGGCAGTAATTTTAATTGTTCATAAAAAAAAAAATCACAGATAAGCGGGCACACTTTCCTGAATAGAAACCGCAGATATTTTTATGTATCTCCTCATTTTCCATTCCTTACAATATCAAAACTTGCTTCTAGCTGCATGATGTTCGAAGAAGAGGAGATCGATGTGTTGTTGTTTTTTTCTAAAATAAGAAATCGGTAGCTAAATTCAGTCAAAATACAATCTATAATCGAACGGAACGTGCCAACGTTTATTTGCTGTGGCAACAGTTCTTGCATCGGTACATTTATGTTTCGCCTAATTTCCGGAGCGGGTCCAAACTTTGATAGCATGAAACAAGTGCATGGCGGAAGGAGAGAATCTGTTCTAGTATCGCAAAAATCAGGCTGTCTTTCGATCGATGTAGAGCAAACCTGTGCAATGAGAGACGGTAGCATGCGGTGAAATCGACCCCGAGACTTCTCTCTCTCTCTCTCTCTCTCTCTCTCTCTTTCGCTCTAGTTGACAGATCCAAAAGATCGCTCAAAACTACATATAGATTGTTTCTCAATAAATCAAAATGAACGAAGATAGACGTCTAGCTGATAAACATCAGGGCAGATTTTATCATCCCATCCATAGAGTTGCGAAACAAGCGGACTAGATATTGTTTAAAAACAAGAAATGGATTCAAATAGATCAAGATAGTGGATCGTGGCGGGTCATAGCTAAAATGGGTCGAATAACGTGATCTGTCTATGCGAATGAAACTAATGACTTTTGACGAGTGGTTTGTTTTCTCTGTTTGTTTGCTTGTTTGTTTGCTTGTTTGTTTGTTTGTTAATGTTGTTGTTATTTCTATTTCTTTCTTCTTTTTATTTTATTTTCCCATTCCCTTCTTCCCATTCATATTTGTCTTTTCCTTCATCACATTTTTTTCTCCTTGTCTCATTATGTATCTACATAGGCTACTATTTCCCCTTCTTCTTCTTCTTCTTCTTCGTCCTCCTCCTCCTTCTTTTCCATCACCTTCTTTTTACTGTTATTCATATTATCTCTCTCATTCCTCATCTTCCTCATCAACAATACATAACAACACGACAGTGAAAAGTGAATCTTTATGAAGTATGTCTGCGGACGGGCGTGACATGTGCTATGTCTATTGCAAGGAAGTCACCATGCCCACCTAATTAATCACGTTACGTAATGGCTGCAGACAATCCCGAACGGGCATTCAACATGAAAATAGCGCAGAAGACAAGGAAGAGATGTGTGTCGGTGTAGACATAAGACGACTTCTTGGCAATGTTTATATTTTGGGAGATGACACATGTGAGGGTTTGTTCATTGCGAAAGATAGATCGAGACTTTCGTGGAACAAACGTCAGATTATTTATAAATCTGTAACGATAATGCCATAGCTGTTCTATCCTAGAGAAGCATAACGTTAGTCCTTGATATCTGAAGTAATGTAATATCTTCTTTTTGCCTCCCGTGATTATTCCGATCTGTATTGTAACAGTGATATGAACGATTATACAATTGAATAATAACTATAGCATATCAAAACAATCATTACAAGCCGAAATGAATCCGTTACCATAGTCTCGTAGTTATCTCACTAAACATATACGTTTCACAATCATACGAGTTTTCATCGTTGTCATGTCATTTCCTATGCATTTGCCCTTTGAAAGTGGTACATACACTAAAAAAGAACATATAGAACATATTAAAATACATACTTGAACTGCATTTGATTTAACCTCGCAAAAGAAGGCTCTGTGTTCATTTAACCCTTTCATTACCGGTCCTTGAAATCCTATTTCGCTAAGTACATAGCTTCATGTTAGTAGTAATGAAAGAGATAATCGCCTTGCGTAGACTCGTCTCTTCCTCCGGTATTCCGCGAAAAGATAATGTTTACGATAAACGTACATTATACAATCCAAAAAGGTATTCAAGGGCAGGTTAAAGTTGTTTCAGTTCGCTACGACCTGTTCCAAATATATCCCATACAGAACCTCGATTACAGTGCCATTCTCATTTGGCTTAAACAAATCGCCGAGTTAAAAAAAATCGCGAAGTTAGGAAATAGGAACAATAGGACCATTCGGCTTTTGGGACGGTTGCTAGGCAACTTTCACCCTAACTTCGAGGTTTTTCTAGCTTCGCGATTTTTTAAGCCCAATGAGAATGGCACTATTGACTTCATTTCAAATATGTGCTGGATTAGTTGCGAAAATTGATGGGTAGTTTCCTTCCTTTTGTTTTGTTTGAATCACTCAGTTGTGAATTTGCACCACGTTGGAGTGAACACATTCACGTGGTCTACATAACAAAAACTGAGCATAGGAGCAATACAAGCAGAGACAAGCCATTGTCAGAATTCACAATGGAGGTTTATTTTATACATGGAACCTATCATTTGTGTTTAGACCATGGACTAAGCCAAGGGCTAACCAATGGATCAAAATAAGGAACAGATCCTGCCTGGTACCCAATTACTACACCTGTGTTAAGAGAGAGAGGGGCGAATATGAGCCAAAAAAAAAACGCCTTCAGGACTTGGCACATTATACTTGCTCCACATCGCAAGCTTAGACAGATGGATAAAAAAAATTATATCGTACTTTCTAATAATAAGCAGATAATTGAAGTTACACGTTTTGTAAAGACACCAAAATGGGTCTCCATGTCCTCAGATTGGTATCGCTGGCACCGAAGTCCATTAGCATTATGAATTAGGATATGTGTTTCATATTTTTACCGGTCCATGGTTTCAGTAGCCTCCTTAGTGAATGCGGGCCACTGAGCCCGAAGCTGCTCAGACTAATAGCTATTATGTACACAACTAGGAGGTCAAATACTTCGTCGTTTGGGGAAAGTGTCACACTTAAGTATGTCACTATAAGTATGTAAGGTAAATAGATACGGTGGAAGGTTTAAACAAAAATAAGAGAAAAACAAAAAATGGACCCCCCCCCACCCACCCACCCACCAGCCCCCTCCTAACAATGACATGATAATAATTATGGACTTCATTCTATCTCTCCCCTTTTTCTCAAACCTCTAGTACTTCTCAAAAGTTCTAGAAGTAGCTAAGTAGTTTAACAAGAATTCCCTTAGTGACTCATAGTTTATGTAAAGTCTATCACTTTATAAAATGATGGAAAAATGAATCGAGTTCATGAACAAAGAGTGTCAACATAATTCCTTTCGGGAGAGTATCCAAAACATGTCAATTGAAGTGCACATCCATCTGTCCATAATTCTATGTCTGCTTTTCATCACGAAATCAAAATTCATGCAATAGTTTAGCAAACAAACTACATCTTGTGTGATCATGATCGCTGATGGTGATAATAATCATTAGTCGAAGCAAACCTCACCGAGGACATAATTCCCTACTTCCCAGCTCGCCGCAACTAAATAAACAGCCAAGTAGTTGCATCTGAGATACTATTGTGTTGAGAACAGTTCAACCGCTAATTACAGGATTAAATCAATTATGCACGCGTCCATGAAAGAACAACAACAATGTCGGGAAGATCAAAAGGTGTGGGAGTGTTATAAGATTATAAATGGAAGACTTCCGTTTGGGGTTTCTTTCCAGCATACTCTCAACGAAACCCTAGAGGGTTGAGTTTATGTTGTGTGCAATTGAAATAATGTCTTCGCACTTTTCATATGGAAGTTGGAAAATTAAATAATGATACATATAATATCAGTCATAGTAGAAGAAGCAGTAACAACAGTAATTGTACTAGTACGTACAGTAGTAGAAGTCGTAATACTAGCAGTAATATTAGTAGTAGTAGTAGTGGTAGTAGTAGTAGTAGTAGTAGTAGTAGTAGTAGTAGTAGTAGTAGTAGTAGTAGTAGTAGTAATAGTAGTAGTAGTAATATTTGTAGTAGTAGTAGTAGTAGTAGTAGTAGTAGTAGTAGTAGTAGTAGAAGTAATAGTAGTTGATGACACGTCATCCAACATCCAAAGTCATTAAAGGGATAGTTCACCCTGAAGATAAGTTGGTTTCAATAAAAGCAGAAACATGAAAGAAACATATTAGTGAAGGTTTGACGAAAATCCGTCGAAGGATAAAAAAGTTATGATATTTTCAAATGTCCATTTTGTGATGTCACGTGCGAGGTGCTCTCCCATGTGTTGTGTACAGTTTAATTACATAAATTGCTCCCTTTTCTGTTTTTGACAACGGAATAATCTTATTGTAGAGGTATGTGTGCAAAAACGTAATTCTAATAATGTATCAAATGCACATGTGAAAGGATGCATTTAAAAAAAAAATGTTCATTTTCGAGAAAAAAAACAATTGTACACAACATATGGGAGAGCACCTCGCACGAAACGTCACAAAATCGAATTTTTAACAAATCAAAACTTTCGTGTCCTTTGACGGATTTACCCTAAACCTTAACTAATATGTTTCTTTCATGTTTCTGCTCTTATTGAATCAAACTTAATTTCTGGGTGAATTATCCCTTTAACAAAATAACGTTCGTTTTACACCATTCCCCGCCCCCTCCCCCTCCCCTTTCTCTCCTAAACATGAATAGACTAATCACAAGTAGATGTAGGTAAAGTCGATTGTAACTTTTAGAATGAAGCCACAAAAAGTAAGATAACTTTGAACAGTTTAAGCTTCAACGAAGACAATCCATGTTTTATCTAGAATATCGAGTATTCCCCCAAAGTTGTATTTTGTTTTATTACCGAAAAGACAGACCCAATAAAACTGGCACAACAGGAAATAATTTATAGCGACCCCTCTGGATTTGCGAACTCTAAGAAGGGAAGACGATTAAAATTTATTGAAGAAATAGACCCGGGTTCATATCCATATAATGGCCATGAACTCCCCCCATTGGCGTGATCGGTGCATCCCACACGAAGTTTAAAGGGAACACAGTGACCGTAGTGACCATGGTAACCGCCGGGCCACGTCATTGTCTTAATACAAAGAACTAAAATATGGGTCCTTTTGTGGAGAACAATCATGTTGAGGAGAACGCGAAAAAGAAGAAGAAGTAAAAGAAAGAAAGAAAATGCCCCTCTCTCTCTGTCTTTCTCGTCCCTCCCCCCACCATTACCCATATCCAGCATTTTTTTTTTTTTTTTTTTTTTTTTTGTATTTAAGACTCAAAGAAAGCTTAGGGAGTGTCTTCCAAGATTGTTCAAATAAGTCGAACAAGCGCTCTCCATGTAGTTACGTTTTTTCGGACCACAATATACATCATTGTAGATGTAATTGAATAGCTATTTACCATTAAAATTCAAAAGCTTCAAGTCATACTGTTTCAAAAGAGGGAAACTTGTAGATAGTTTGAAGGGGCAATGTAATGGGGGGGGGGGGGGCATAACAAAAGGCTCTACAGTTACGGAACCTGATACGCGCGAGAATCGAACGGCGGCGCAAGATGAATTAATCGAATGCAGTTTGGTCCCACACGTTCCGTTTTCTGTACTTTCCTCCCTATTCTTTCTAAGAATGAGCGCCAGACAAGGCTTAAAAAAGTTCGTTGTACGTGTCTAGAAAGTTGTTTCTCTTGTGCTACGTCTGAGTTAACGGCTGTATTACAGTACTCATTGGCTTGCGTTGAGATCAGCAATCTCCATGGAGCACGTAACATTTATCATCTTCGTCAATGTGCCTCATTGTAATACTTAATCGATCTCGTCTGTTTCAACCAAATATGAATATTTATTGTTTCCAGTTCCTATATTCTATAGGGAAGTTCTTAAAGACAGGGTGTCCCATTGGAAAAGTCATGAATCTCGGCAGGAATCAGCGGTATACCCGAGCAATAACGTGTACGAAATTTCGTATGGTCGGTCCGAAATGGCGTGTTGCAAATGTAAACAGGAATAGTTTCAAATTTTCCTGAAGAGATTCGTGAAGCTTTCACACATGTTATCATTATAGCATACTGCTGCTCCGTGCCGAGTTTCATGAGTTTTTTAAAAGGACTACATTGTATCTTTAAGAGCAGTGAAAAGAAGGAAACCGGATGGATCTCACAACTCCCTTGAACATTGCATGAGAAGACGCAGTTTCAGAGAAAGAAGAACATGACACCACATTACATCACATCCTTGACAGATCGAAATCGAAGAGAATATTATCAATGATTCCCTCACATCGTGCACGCCCGTGACCTAAATATCCATATGTTTTCTGTTCACCAAGGCCGAGGAATAATAATGGGGGAAAATAAACGTCTTTTTTTTTTGCTGGGGATCATTTTCCAGTCCGTGATTATTATCAGACATAATTGGCCTGAGCCAAGCCGACGCACGGAAATTGAAGGAGGAAGAGTTCAAACCCCCTTTTTCAGACTCTCTCTCCTCTCGTTCACCTGTTTTGTTTCTGTTTTAGGCAGACTTGCAATAATTGAATCTGTGGTGAGGTTTTTTTTTCCCCAACGATTTCATAGTTCCCCGTATCTATGTGCCTTAAAGGGGATATACTGTACTGGGAAGACAAAACGCCTTCAAAAAGGTGATCGTGAGCAATCTTTTTGCCAATGATCTTAAATTAAGGTATTGTCCATTTTACAAAACTGGCTGCAAATTATTTGCCCTCAAATGATCCAAATCTGGAGTAATTATAGTGATTACTCAAACTGTTCGGCCCGAACTTTTTGAGGATTTGTGATTCAATCACTAATTACTCCAAATATGGATTATTTGAGAGCAAATAACTTTCAGAAAGTATCTAAAATGGACAATACATGAATTTAAGACCATTGGCGAAAATATTGCGCACGATCACATTTTTTGTCTTCCCAGTACAGTTCATAAAAGCGCTACAGGGTCTGAAAACGTACAGTAGCAACTTTAAGGATGTATGAAGCGTAGCAACGGTTTGATCATAATCGTTTCCATGTTGAGACACAGGGAAGACTCGAATAAAATATTCTGCACTTTTCACCTCAATGTGTGCGTTGTTTAGGAATTGCAATAAAAAAGGAAATCGTTGTCACATGCACTGTGATATTCCAACCGTTTAAAGGCGAGCATGTACATGTACTCTCCTTGAACCTGTCACAGATTTCCATGCGATGAGCCATACATTTCTAAAAACAGTCAAATATTTTTTTTTCTATCAGCATTATCAGCAAGTTGCTCAAGGTTTGTTTTTAATCGTTCTCGCCAACATTATCGATCGTTAATTGCACAATCATTGTAATAGAACTTGTAACAGAACTGACATTTTGTCTTTCATTTTGAAAATCACTTGTTTAGGCTAGTTCCCACTCACATAATACTTCATTAAAACAATGGACCACGTGAAAACAATCAGACAGAATAATTCCTTTAAATTCATCAGACTTTCAATTAAATTTAGAACCACTGTTTAACCAGGTGTGATGTACATAGTTTATACAGGTGTTTTCCTGGGATCGAACAATACGCGTGACCAGATGTATTTAATAAGGCAATGTGCCAAATCCATTTTAAACTGCCTCTGTAGACGCTATTGCGCACATATTAAAGTGAACCATTTCAGTTCCATTGGCAATAAATTGTGTTGTAATTGACATCGGATTATCAGTGCTTGGTACTGAAAGGGTTAAACAGACTGAGGTTTAAATAAGCACTTATTGTCAGCGTATTGATGAGAGTATGAGACATAATCAGGTACGCAAATGGAAAATAGAATTGTCAACTCCAATCTCCCTTTGTATTCTGCCCTATTCTGACAAAAGGAAGCAACAAAAAAAAAGAGACTTTTCTTGTAAATGAGCAAATGTGTCTGTCACTTGCATTGGCATCAGTGCAACATGTTAGATTGGATATCTAGCAGCAAGATGAATATTTCTTGTCCAGATTTTGCCTGTATGTAGGGAATGCTGGGTACAATCTAAGAGTATCAATAACCCAGATTTGGGTGATTTGTCACTTGCTTCCTTTTGTCAGAGCAGGGCAGTATTGACCTCTCCCAGTTTCATAGTCAACACATTTTGATGTAATTGACATAAAACTATCAATGTAAAGAATTGAGAGGGTTAAAGGGACAGTCAACCCTGAAATTAAGATGGTTTCAATAAAAGCGTGTACATGAACGAAACATATTCATGAAAGGTTTGACGAAAATCTTTAAAAAAATGTATTTTGTGACGTCATGTGCGAGGTGCTCTCCAATTTGCTGTGTGCTGTATGATACCATAAATTGTTCTTTCACTGTTTATGATGAAGGATTTTTTTTCATTGAGGTTTGGGTGTAGAAACGTGTTTCTAATGATGTACCAAATGCACAGGGAAACTGATGCGTACATATATATTTTTTTTTTAAAGAAAATCGACATTTAAACAAAATAATGGGAAAGCATCTCGTATGTGACGTCACAAATAAAAACTTAAACAATCGTATCTTTTCTTACCCTTTGACCGATTTCAAGAATGCGTTAACAGCAAATACAGGACGCATACAGATTAGGTCTAAATCCCGCTGCAATCACGAAGTATTTCTTCCAGTCGATCAGCCAAGCAAGAACAGTCATATTTTTAAGCCTGCTAGTACCATAGTAGGTGCACTGAATGTATATGTCCATTGTGGTATGCCTGGCTTGATACTGAGAGAGGTAAGCATGATTCTACTTTATTCACGCCTTTTCCTTTTTGTGCTCGTCAACTTTGCCCTTCCCTATTCACCTTTATTCCAAGAACTGTGAATGCTTTTATGGGGTTAATAACCTGATAACCGTTCAAAGCCAGTGAAAGTGAATGTACATTTTAGCATGGTACGTGCGCCACCGCGCCGATCGATTGTTACTGTAGGTGAGGGTGGGATGCGGGGTGTGTGTCGGGGGGGGGGGGAGGGTTACGGGGCGGGGCGCGGCGTGATGGATTACTGATCGCTTCGACGCCTTTCTTGAAGGGCGCTTGTCGAGTGAAAGGAGTCAAAACCCTTTAATCCTTCCTTTGTTGAAGATTTCTGGCTCAGTACCCGACAATAATCTCAGGATTACAAGGCAAACACCTATGTTTTCCCCTCTCATTGCGCATGTTTTGTGATGACGAAATTCGACTGGGAGTGTAGCCCTTACGCAAAAGTCATGGAACTCCGTATTGCTGAGCAGTATACCAAGGGATATTTCACCCTGAAATTAAGTTTGCTTCAATAAAAGCAGACATTTACATACTGGCCAAGCTCATATTAGCATCAGCCTACGCACTATCATCACTTAAAACAGTTCACAAACAAATCTTCTGCTGAGACACAATTTATAAACAGTTCTTAATCTGTAAGATGCAACGAAACAAATCCTTCACTGATATGAACTACAGTGTATCAGCAAATTTTTCGCGTATCTGCGCAATATTGAACGTGTGTGTATTACTTGGGGGAAAGGCACGTGGGGCAGGCAAGGAGTTAACCTTTGCGTGTTAAGTTAAGTGCTCTGTAATGTTTTTTTTTACACGGTTAGAGTGAATAATGGTGACAGTTTTCATGAAACATTAATCTGTCTGACGAGACAGTCTTCGTGATCATCTCTCTTCCAATCTATACGTCGGAATGTGTTTATCGACACGTTCGATGGTTTGATGCAGTTATAGCCATGTCGTTACACGCTAACAATAATCGTGGTAATGGTAATTGCATGAAAATCCTCACTAGCCGAATACCAAACCTTTTGAATCGTCGACTTCTTAAGCTCTACGCGTCATTTATCAAAGACGTAATAAATACCTCTTTTCCTCAACAGGAGTTCTGCTGTCGGTTTTTCTGCATTGGTTTATATTGTTTCGCTCTGTCGCTCTTCTCTCAATTATACAGCTGTGAGCTTCTTCATTTTCTAATCCTAAGAACACTTTCTCTCAAGACTTCGTGTTTTTCGTCTCCTGTGTGTGTGTGTCCCCCCCCCCCCTCTCTCTCTCTTTCTCTCTCTCCCTATCCCTCTCGTTCTTTCTTCCACTCACGTCTTCTCTCTGAATTATCATTAACAGTCTCACTAACCAACAGAAATTCCTTCGTTCGTTTTCGTCTATAGGTTCTTGCATATCGCATTTTCACATAATCATCCTGCCATCCCCCTCTCGCTCTCTCTCCCTCCGTGCATCTCTCTCTCTCTCTCTCTCTCTCTCTCTCTCTCTCTTCTACCCATGTAATTAATCCCCTACTTCTCGGTATCAATTCCACCCAGGAGCTCTCCAATAAAATTAAGACGGCTCCCCTGACAGACCGAAAATTAGAAGCATTCAGAGAGGATTGCTCCATTAATCATGAATCAGGGAGGTTCGTTGCGTCAGTAGTTTTTTCAGACTATCCCTTTCACGCTTTTCCCCTCTAGCTCTTTTGTTCCATTTCTTCAAACTCATTCACTGAATCATCATCGAAAGATTGCAGGAAAAAAATATAGTCCCCTATTTCTTTTGTATTTTTGTTTTACTTGCCGCTGCGTGTGATTATATACCTACACAGCGGGCGGTCTGTAGTCAACAAAAAGACTCGTTATTCGTCACAGTCACAATTTAACCCCCTATTTCGTCGGATTTTACCACCTTTGCAGATGCATGGTGAATAGAAATGAATACATCAGTCACAGCACAAAGCAGTATACTGAGTGTCTTCTAAGTCAATAATTGTTCTTAACAAGAACCTATACGTCGCAACAGAAAGGCAGTCTGAGAAGTAAGCTGAATAGCGTGATGGGATACGTTGATGGAAGGTAGAAAACATAGGTCTGTTTATACTGTACAGATACATGTGTAAACGCTTATTTTTTGTAGCGTCAGCTATAATGACACCGGATTGCTCTTCATTATGCTCTTGTATTTGCGTACTTATATAGTTAGGCATGCAAAATGGAAATATCGCGTGTAATGATCACAATCGTACAGCGGGCCACACGGAACTAACTTGAAAATTTGAATTTCCTTACCTAATCAACGTTTATTGTCGTGAGTATGGTTGATTTTTTGTCATTGGCTAGATACAGGTAGCTGCGGAAAACTCTGTGACCGCATTACTGAGTTGTAGTTATTTACTAAAGTAATGCTGCTGCCGGTAATACAATATTTGCAGAGTCATGCCGCAAATGACAACTCGTTAAAGAGACAGGAAATGTACGGAAAACAGTTACACATGGCCCTGATCACTTCACCGGTTGGGATGATAAGTTACAGGTGGTGGCGAATGTATGGTACGAAGGATACGGGATGCCTTCCCGGGATCGTTTAGTATATTTTATGAAACTAATAATGAAAATAATGATGGTTCATGCTAGCATAACTGGCCTTAAGGAATGGAGAAATACACTGAGAAAAGGGCTAGAGAATGTGGGAAGGGGGGGGGGGGGGGAGGGGAGGTAGGGGATGGGTAGGGAAGTGAGGTAGACCGCGCATGTGGGTTTGGGTGAGTTGGACAGAGGGAAAGATGTGAGTGTGTGAGTGTGTGTGTGTGTGTGTGTGAGAGAGAGAGAGAGAGAGAGAGAGAGAGAGAGGGAGAGAGAGAGAGAGAGACAAAGTGAGAGAGACAGTGAGGGAAAGAAGGAAATGAGAAGCGGAGAGGAAGAGAACGAGATGGAGGGGAAAGAATGGGCAATTGGAAAGAGAGTGGTAGGAAAGTGAGAAAGAAGTGAGATGGGGGGGGGGATGATGGAGTTGGATGGACAGAGAGGGGGGAAAGACATGAGAGGTAGACATAAGTAGAAGGGGAAAGGGACCAGAGAAGGAGAGAGAACAGAAGAGAAAGAGAGTGGGGGAGGGTGTAAAAACTAAATGAGCCCTTAGTTAGCTCTGACTATAATCACTTTTTTTTAATCTACCACCTCCACTGACATTCCTGAAAAGTTCATCGAGATTGGACTCAACAAGGTGCTCGATAAGCATGATAAGAAATTGAAAGACTTAATCATGATTAAATTCGCCAAAGGCTATTGTTATAAATAATCTAACCGTGGTTGCGAAAGGATCGAAATTAAAGATAACGATATCGTCATAACTATACGTAAGTCCTTCACACATTATAAATGTACATTAGTTTGATGCCATTAATTAAATTATCAAATACTTATATATCTCTCTTTCTTTATATATACCTATATATACCTCTCTCTCCCTTCTTCTACCCCCCTCTTCTCTCTCCCTCTCTTTCTCTCTCTCTCTCTCTCTCTCTCTCTCTCTCTCTCTCTCTCTCTCTCTCTCTCTCCCTCCCTGTTTCTCGCTATATAGTCCCGTGTAGAGAAATGCCGAATATGATTATTCCTCAGCTACAGGATACAATGCACTAAATTAATCCCCTGGGTAGAGAGCAGGCATGTGGAATCAATGTCTCATTGAAGAACATGGCCAGTGGATAGTGGGGAAAAAAATTCCACCACAACATATTTTTTTTATATACATATTCAGGAGCACAATTTATACACGTTACTTTCATTTTGGGCCCATAACTAATACTGTGGGATAGCAACAGTAATGTTAAGAATAACAGTAAAGGTCTAATGCACCCAAATGTGTAAACAGCGTTGTGTCAAATATATACCTGATTTCCTGAGAGACATAAACGCTGTCATATAAAACAAAAGTGTCATACTTTTGTTATGATATGACTAGCTGAGTTCCTAGGCAGTGTGACTGCATTGACACACATCGTGCATGAGCATTGGACATTGAGCATACACATACAGTATCTTACACCTACATCAGGCTACCTGTACCTGCTATGTGGACTAAGCATTTTTTTTCATTCTCGCGTCTGCATTGTGCCTGTGTGAGTGTAGTTTTCCAGATTCGATCTATCAAGGGCGGTGTATCGCTTTGGCAAGCTTAAAACATTTAATTGTGTAAATACCACACACTATAAAGGAGATCATTTTTTTTTTTAAATCCCTTAGCGCACAGGACCTCTGAAGTGACTGAAATAGGTTTATAGTAAGTGTTAAAAGGAACTTTTGATACATTTCAAAATAATATGAAATAAACTACAACTCGAATCAAGCTAACATAAAGTTAACAAAAATGTCATTTTTTCGAAGCAGGCCTCGTGACATTTCATCCATTGTCATTCTTGTAATAATCAATGGAATATTAATGAGATTTTCACTTTCAGACAAATTTGGACCTGTATGAAATGTTGTGTGCATCAGATAATCAATTCAGAATACAACAATGAAAACTGTGTATCAAGCCTATCCATCCCCTAGCAACTGCCATCACAGTGTCATTAAAAATGCATGATGCTTCTGGCAGAAAAGCAATTGTTGGTTGACATGTGTGATGCACAACGACCATTATTGTATTCTGAATTACTATTCACAAACTGTTAAATCTAAATTTGTCCAAATCTAAATCTTATTATATATTCCATGGATTATTACAGAAAAAGTGATTTATGAAATATCACAAATCCTACTTCTAAAACAATAAACATCCCTTGACTTTTTGATGTGTCAATTTAAGCTTGATTGAATTGTAACTTATTTTCATGTATTTTTAAAAGTTTCATACGTTTTTGTCAACACCAAGTACAATTTTTTGTCTTTTATATTTTATATGGACGTTTTACCAAGTCGTCTAACGAAAATGAATTTGAACCTGTAGACCGGTGCACTACCAAGATGATTTGAAATATTATAATCATGATAATCTCAGCTCCTCAAGCAGATCAATGCTATTTCTGTGGATGTATCTTATCAGCTTGGTTATGGTGGATGTTGGAAGATTGCACTGATAACTCCACCCTAACTTTGCCTTTGAAAAGGAAGCTGAGCGCGAGGTGATTCATATTTTTTTTTCACAACAAACTGAACCTATGCGTTGTACTTGTAGTTAATGCAAGGAGATCCTTGATTCATGCAATGTTTTAAACAAATCAATGTGTGGCTGATCAGCAAAAGGAATACGCGACCTTGAAGTCTAAAATCGTTCAAAGTTCTCTCACGTCATTGCGCTCCAAAGTCTTACGTTCACTTCCCATTTAACGAGATAGTTCACCCTGAAGATTAGTTGGTTTCAGTATAAGAAGAAACATGGAAGAAACACATTAGCAAAGATTTGACGAAAACTCGTCAAAGGATAAAAAAGTTACGATCCTTTGAAATTTCAATTGTGTGACGTTACGTGCGAGGTGCTCTCCCACATTTTGTACAGTATACTTCAATAAATTGCTCTTTTTTTTGGTTTTTGACAACGGAATATTTTTTCTTAATTACAGGTAGGTGTGTAAAATCGTATTCCTAATGGTGTTTCAAATGCACATGTAAAAGGAGGCATATCTCTCATTAAAATGAATATTGAAAAAAAAATGTACACAAGTTATTGAAGAGCACCTCGCACGTGACGTCACAAAACCAAAATGTGAAAGGATCACAACTGTCTTATCCTTTGAGGATTTTCCTCAAACCTTCACTGATATGTTTCTTTCATGTGTCTGCTTTTATTGAAACCAACTTAACTTCAGAGTGAACTATCCTTTTAACGACGTCTTGATTTCAAACTTGAGGAAAGAAACCCGGAAATGCAATGCTTTCCTCATTATTACAGAGGAAGAGTCGATTGCTCATATGACTTTTCAAAACCAGGGGAAACAAATCGGAAAAGACGGCTCATGTCACTTGAACGAATTTCTTTCGACAGATAATGTTCTTTTCTCGGATGTGGTATCGTTTCAAACTTTCAGGCTAAAGGCCGAAAAAAACTGTATCTGGATTGCGGGAGTAAACACGAGTGTCGTTTCTTGTTGAATCTGCGGTGAGATGCTGGATAAGATATTGTGTCGGATGAGGCATATCGCGAGAGGGATTCGGTTTCTGTTTTTATCTAGGAGCCCGGACGCCCGAATCATGTTAAACATCCACACGCACAGCTCAATAGGGAATAGGCCAAAGTGGAACAACGTCGTGAACAATAATGGGTTTGTGTGTTGGGGGAGGGGTTTTTTTTGTCTCAATTCAATATTACCTCTTAATAATTCAGTTTGTTCATAGTTTCCAACTTTCCAGAGCTAAGTACACGTCTATGGGGTCCTGTAGCGCTGAATTTACTATCTATAGCACTAAGTGCTTTGTTTGTATGTCATGGATAAGCGCTGGCAATAAATGTAAAGGCTGTCTGCCTGAACGTTTACATCATGTACTAAGTGTATTTGGTATAAAGGCCTATGCGTGTACCGAACTCTTTACGCGCCAGTGATGTATGCACAAGCAATACCCATAACAAACACACACACACATACACACACACACACACACACACACACACACACACACACACGCACACACACACACATACACACACATACATACACAAACACACACATACACACACACACACACACACACATGCACACACACACACTCACAGACACACATTCTTGTAGTGTGTCAATGTGGGGACCCATTTACCTTTTACCGCCAAAGCGGGGACGTGTGTGTGCGATGTTATACACTTCAAATATTGAATTTAATCCACTAACCGGGGCCCTTTTCGGACATAGTACACACAAAACGTGAGCATAATCCACTAACTGGGGACGCTTCCTACCCCCTACACACACATTTGGAGTTTAATTGGCCCAAAGTGGACTTTTTCCAAAATATGCATTGACTATATGAAACTCGTTTAAAATGTGATGAGGAATTGATTGGACAGGAGATCTGGACCGGGGACGTCCCCACTTGTCGGAGGTCCCCTTTTATTGAGGTAAAAACACAAAAATGTCCCCGATGGTATGTCCATACAAGCCCACACACATACACACACACACACACAAACACACAAACACTCTCTCACACACACACACACACATACACACACGCATACACACACACATACACACACACAAACACACACTCACACACACACACACACACACACACACACACACACACACACACATAGCAGCAGTTTGTCTAGCACTGAAAGTATTACTTTACGGATGGATGGATGGATGTAAGTCCGTCTGTCTGGCTGCCTGCCTGTGACTGTGTGCTCCTGGGTAGAAAGCAGGATGTAATCTTCAAACACGGAGGTAACTTGAAGCGAAAATCTGCGATGCCGCACCCACAGTCTCGCTGCAAGCGTGCTGTGAGCGGGGCCTTTAGCCCACCAGGTGCCCACCAGGCCCCACCAGGTGCCCGCCAGGTGCCCAGCGCCTCTCCAATCTCCCGTAATTGGGAACCTATTCTTCTGCTGACGCGCGACATGGAGTGAGCTTTGGTTAATTCTCATCCTACTGGCAACCTTCCTAAATATCCGCGAAGATAGCTACAAAGATCGGATGACGATGATACGAGCAGTTGGCGGTGACATGAGGGTCTCTTAAAGGGTGGTATCGTCACGTGTCAACGCCCACATTCGTGGTTTATTCATACGTGAATTATGTACTTTAAGCACGAAATGCTGAGAGATCTGTGTGAGCACCAGACCACATTTTTGACATAAGCACGTTCTTACTATTCTTGGAATTGGTAGACGAAAATGAGTTTAAAAAACCTCGAAGATGATAGATAACAAGGAGAAGGGAAGGGAAAAATCTTAAATAGACGGAGTAAACGTTGCGAAGAAGAAGAAGAAGAAGAAGAAGAAGAAGAAGAAGAAGAAGAAGAAGAAGAAGAAGAAGAAGAAGAAGAAGAAGAAGAAGAGGGAGAGGAAGAGGAAGAAGAAGAAGAAGAAGAAGAAGAAGAAGAAGAAGAAGAAGAAGAAGAAGAGGGAGAGGAAGAGGAAGAAGAAGAAGAAGAAGAAGAAGAAGAAGAAGAAGAAGAAGAAGAAGAAGAAGAAGAAGAAGAAGAAGAAGAAGATGAAGATACCAAAACAGACAAAGATTGGGATTGGTCCCTGCGCAATACCAACTCGTGTCGAATAATCTTAAACATGATAAATAAAACAGAAACTACATGGCACGGTCAGATTGGAGTCGGGTCAGATTGTGTGCCTCATGTCTCGAAGACGTAATGACCCGTGCTCCATCTTCATCTCCTCCATTTCGAGACGGTAAGGTCGGATTGGAGCCGGGTCGGGTTGCGTGCATCATGCCTCGAAGACACATTGACCCGTCCTCCATCTTCATCTCCTTCATTTCGAGACGGGACGGTCGGATTGGAGTCGGGTCGTGGTTCTGTGCCTCATAACTCGAAGACGCAATGACCCGTCCTCCATCTTCCTCCCCTCCATTTCGTGAGCGACCAGCCAAACGTTAGACACATGCCGTGACGCAGTGGGTTGTCACTGGGGCCAGACGGCGGCTGAAGCACGAAGACAGTCCTACCATCCTCCTTATAATCAGTCCAATACCGTACCATTACCGATCACAAATAAACATGTCCATGTATGCTTCCAACAATCTCCACTTCCGCACTCCTGCGAAAAATATTATCATATCATTTTCGACATGTATAACATTAATGATGTAATGACGCCAGTGGTGCATAGGGATTGTCGTATGCCCGTCTAAATATCGAGTTTTAATCATTTGTGAGCAAAGCATGTTGACGCTCTGAATGACTTATTTATATTACTTGTCCATCATTTTGCCACAAAGAAAATCAATATGGTGACAAGATTCTCAAAATATGAATTATGAAATTGGTTTAGTCATTTCCCGCGAGTGCACGGAGTGAGACAAACGCTGTTGGTGGCATTTCATCTAATGCTGTCTGCACGAATTGCTTGGAGGCATCCTGCTCAGACATCTTGATCAGAACGTCCGTATAACAATCTTATTTTCCACTTTCCTCCATACACACACATACACACACGCACACCTTCAACTCGGCCAGAAATGATTATAATCAGCTGATTCAGTCCAATGATATGACATCGCTGTTAACATGTACAACATCTATCCGACCTACTGTATCCGCACGACATCACGAAAGCGCAAATTTAACGGTAACACCCAAATAAATATTGTTTGAAATAGAAAACATATTGGTGGCACATAATCATGTTGCCAAGCTTCTGACAGAGATACAACGGTGTGGTCTCCATTTACCACAAATAAACAGCCCCCCCCCCCCCCCCCCCCTCCCACGAACCCTCCTTCTCTCCCCCTCCCAACCCTACCCTATTCAACCATTAAAACAAAGCAACTCCCTCTTTGGCAATAGACGTCCAATCATTGCAATGATAAAAATATAAATGAAAGTACAATAGCTGAACTACTAAAGATAAATTCACCATTCACCTTTCGACCCCTGAATAGAAAAGAGTCCCATCCCAGCAATAATGTCATATCACGGCTTCCCATCAGAATTAATAATGACAGTTACTGCGTATACAGTCGGCCACTCATTTTCCTGACGTATCGGGCAAAAATTCACAAATGTAGAAAATAAACTTCACTCTCAAAATGTCAAACTTGATAATGTAGTCTTCACGTGGGATTAACCAAAGCTTCAATTTCCATACCAATTAATCTTGGGGCGCCATTCCATAATTGAAGTGATATTCGACGAATCCGAAAGCGAACGGACCAATGAACATGCAATATAATCGTATCTTTGGAGTCATTATATGATTATTGAAATAAGGTATGAGAGAAGTAGAAATACATCATTGATATGTGATCGTTTGTTTTATACCCATGATCACAGTATCTGTCTATCGAAAAGAAAATGATGATAGTAATGATATTAACTACAGAACATAATTACATTGAAAACATTCTTGAATTGCTACGGGTTTTTTTATTCCATGTGTCTCGTTCAGCATCGAGACGGTAGGGCATGAACAAGAGTTTTAGGACTGCAGTTGTTGTTATAATCATTGTTTAATGATTGTTTTAAATACCAGGTATAGTAACACAAATAATGATAAGGAGAAGAAGAATGAACAATTGTTTTTTTATAAAACAAATAAAGGAAAATACTGACCTGACTAGGCCACAAAATATGATATATTGAGTAAGTTGAAGCTTAATTCAAAATAATGAGTCGATTGTGTGCAAACTTTGGAAAACACCAACCCCATCTCTCCACCCCAATGCTTTGAACCCCATCCCACCCACACCTTCCCTACGCAAATGCTCTCTCTCTCTCTCTCTCTCTCTCTCTCTCTCTCTCTCTCTCTCATGTTCTCTCGCCGTTTTCCCCCGCCATCCCCATTCGTTTTTCTCGTCTAACTTTCCTTGTATGCATTACTTTTAATCTTTTGTCTGTCAGACGAAATAATGCTCTACGGGATTCGTGTGTATTGGCGGTGACATAAAACGCGTGACAAGTTAAGGGTTAAATCCCTCTGTTGTTCATTCACGAACATACTTTCTTATAAATGGTGGTCCGTTAAATATTGAAAAGAGAACATGTACATCATCTACATGTATTTTAGTTAAATGCATCATTTAAGTTTATAATTTGCATATCAATGGACCTGAAGCTACATCAAAGGGATTTTGTGTGACTGAAAACAAACCAAATCTTGAATCTTACGCTTATCTATGCAGAGAATGCAAAGACAAGACTGATTCCACTTGTCAGAGCCGCTATCATGACTACTGTAAGGTCGCTTTCATGTCCAGCGTTGGTTCCACTTTGTTGAATATCCTTTTATAATCAAATAATTTAAAGATTCGTTTGTTGTCCTATTGTCCTCTTACATCAGTTGGCCAATCCTCAGTAAACAACAAAATCAGACACAAACACTGCCATTGTCAGACAGAACACGGGCTTCGTGGAAACAACTCTTTGTCATACCGTGGGGGCTGTTTACATACCCACGCGTTGCATGATAGTAAGTGACAAGACAACGTATGACTCATCCGCTGCCTCCGTCCTGAAGGCACTTTCTCCCACAATCAATGGGAGGGTCACGTTTGTTTGGGTCAAGTTTTAAAGAGAGGGGGCTGGGATTGCCGTGCACAGACAGGAACTCGATTACTTTCGTTTCCGAGATCTGAAGGTCGATTCGCGCGAAGAGATAAAAGTTCAAGATCTTGGAAAGTACAGTAGTATATATTGTTTGTTCCCGATGAAAGAAAGATGGCTTATTTCAGCCAGACGTCGCTGACTTAGTTTTAGTTTTGAACTGTAAATGTTCATTATATGAAAATATTGATGGTGAGTAATGGATTCCCTTCTATAGAAAAGAAAATGATTACGTAATCACGTGCTGAACAAACGGCTTTTGCCTCCCTTTACATGAGCATTATATAATACAATTTTAAATCCAGGTCTCAAATTTCATCGTGTTGATCTTACGTCGGTCGCGTATGATAGACGGACTCAAAATGGTGCGATATGCAGCGTGCGCAGATACAAAGCAGGCGGGAATAACGGAAAGTATTACATAACTTCCCATCAGTGTATAATGACATAACACAAGTATTCTCTCAAAATATATATTTCTCTCCTTTGTCTGCTGTTCTTTTCTACTTTAATAAGAGGGTTAACGGGCTGAGCTGAGATTCGCTCGATACCGTGGAGTATGTCATAAATCAGTGGGCTTTTCCTATTTTAGTTCCGACAGCTTTAACTCTCTCAGTCCCATAGGCGATGCATTGTGTTGGAATAGACATGAGACAGTAAATGGAAGGTACTGAGAGCCTTAATCCCTCCATGTTCCACTCCAACCGACATAAATCCATGATTAGACCAAAGATGTACGCTACGCTTCATACATCCTTGATCCGACTCTAAAAGCCAACTCAAGCGTGAAAGAAGGAGGACTCGGCTTAGCGGCATCTCAGAGCCACCAGAACAAACAACGACACGGACCCTCTCAGTACCACAGGCATGGGAGGCCCATGTCAAGTAAAACACAATTCATCGCATGTGGGACTGAGAGGCTTAAACTGTGTATGTGAAGGACCAAGGGAGTTAACATCATGATGGATTGAAGCAATGTCATGGGTAGATGCGTATCGCACATGACCAACCACATTGAATTAACCGCTGGTCACTAACCCCTTCGGCACCCGTCGCATTTTTTAAAAGGGTAGGGCTATGATAGGATGCCGGGGTTATCCATTTAAGCGGGCATAATGGGTTAAAATGGATTTGGGTTCAGTCAGGCTCAAGCAATCTAGAGGCACTGAACTATCCGTAATATGCTATGCGACATTGCAAATTGCATCAATATTTGATTTTCCTCTTAAACACATTTCATTATGTACGTGTGCACGCTATGTATATTCCTAAACACTTTCGTATGTTTAACTGCACATAACCGCGCATAGTTTTGTTTAATGCAAATTAACAATTTTGAGGACTTTGCGCTTTGTTTCGATCTTACATGATCTGCACATGTCGCTGGGCCTTAAGTATGTACTACATTTCTTTTATTTGTTTTGAGGGTATCATTTTAACAATGCTGGAAATCGCGGTGGATTCTGAACCAAAGCGGTCTGCGACAATTTGAATACGCCTACCATATTATCATCAGAGCCGCTCTTAAAAGCTTATGGGTTATACAAACTATGATTTGCTTTGTTTCTGGTGATCGAATTTTGATAAGGCATATGATGGAGGTATTCGAGGTAATAAGCACAGCAAATTGAATAAAAATGTATCAATAAAAATTACGTTTACGAGCCATGTAAAACCTCTGAGTACAGAGCCATGAAAAACCTATTGAGTAAGTTTATATTGAAGGAACACATGGTACTGAGAGGATTAAGAGGTTGGAGTACGTGTCGTTCTATTGGACTTGTGTACATGTATTACTGGTACAAAATAAGGCATGCACATTTTCACGTCAACAGCCAATAAGAGTTAGACATCTTACCTGATGTTCGTAAATCCTTTCCAGTCCCTTGCCGCTGAGGTACGTCCCAAGAGTTCCCAGCAGCGGCCATCCCTTAGGGCCGGGGATATCCTCGAAAGATTTGGCGCCATCCGCTCGCTGGTGGTGGATGCTTGGACCCGAAGCATCCGAGGAGACCTCTGAGGCATCCACCCCGCCAACGAGCCCGGCGGAGCTAAGGGGCGCGGCGTGGGACTCCGCCTCGATGGAACATGTAGATGGTAACGACGATCGGAACCGAATGGATGATGGTGAGGTAGAAGTAGTAGTAGTACTGGTCTTCACTGCACTTGTAGCAGCGGTAGTAGATGTGGCGGATGGGAGAGTAGCTGTAGCAGCAGCAGTAGCTGCAGTAATATCACATGTTTGGGAAGTAGATCCTGCATCGGCGGGAAGCGGGTAAGATGAGGCTTTGACGTGGTGAAGAGTCTGCGGCCACACGACTGGAGAGCCGCCGGCTCTGGAGCGGGAGAAGAACCGGGAGAGTCTCGTGGCCATCCTGCTGGTGTGATTAATTCCAATCTTTACTGCTCGTCGTACTCCTCGCTAACACACATCCACACAATAACCCCTCGTGATTGTACTATATACTCGCTATGACTAAACTATCAACCGACTTTATTCTCGACTTTACACTTAACACACACCGATTAGAGTGCACGTCACTGAATAGAAAAAGCCGTGGGAGAGAACAGTCGACATGCGGCAGCTAGAATGCACGGGAGCGGAAGTTTGCCGATAGCTGGTTGATTAGCGCAATTGAAACGAAGACTGAATTACGCAAGGCAGTCGATATATTGTTTCCGCCCAATGTCGTGCTGCTCCACCGCGCGCGCCGATGGTCTTGCTTCTACATCACTGTACGACCAGCCATACATACGTGTGTACATTGATGTAGCGAGGCTGATATAGCCCCTTTCCGTGCTGGCTGCATGCGCGTGCTTAATCAGATCCCGACTTCTCTCCTCCGGGCGGCGAAAGTAGATGCCTCTCCGTCCAACGAACGAAATACCTCTGCACCTTGGCCAAACAACAACCGACCTCTTACTTGCTCGATAGTCTTAGCATGTACAGCGGGGAACAAAGAAGCTCTCCATAGAATTTAGGCCATGGCTTCTGTAGAGAAGGTATAGTGTAGCTCACAATCTGCGCGCAAGCGTTGATACTCCAGAAAAAGTTCCCCTAAACTCCAATTATTCTTGTTAGGAAGTGGAAGGACGGACGGGTATGGAAAGAGGGGGAAAACAAGCTTACGCCCTGAAATTGAAGAAACAACTGCCCAGCGTGTGTTCGAGTTACAGCCAACTGTTACGATACCTAGCATCCAATAAGGAGTGAGAGGTTTCGACTTGCCTCCGCCTGTGCTTGTATTGGTCAGATGACGGCCAAATCTACTTTTCTTCCTTCTTCTTCTCCTCCTCATCCTCCTTCTCCTCCTCCTATACCTTTCTTCCCATCTTTTTTTCACCCTGTTTGACTTTCTTTCTATCTATCTTTATTCTTAATTATCAATGTATAAATTAACCCTTTGTGCGCCAGACTACATTCTGCTCTGTAAGATTTGTGTGTATTAGTGAAATCACCCACGAGAGGCACGTTATTGGGTAAAACCCTAATTAGCACGGGTACTTTTTACGGCGTAGCATGGCTTAACTCTTTATGCGCAATCGAGGCATGTTTGCAATGGTAATATACACCATTCCCATAGGGAATGGGGCATGGAGTATGACAGAGAAAGAGTTAAAAAAAAAAAAAAAAGAGTAAGGGGGTGGTAGTGGTTAAACTCGTCGGCAGCCAGGGTATGACAAAAGGAAGTAAACGATGCATTCGGCTCCTAATCAGCACATGTACTTTATTGCCTTTCATTCCTCCGTGTACTTCATATCTAATCGATATTTCTATTCATAACTTTGTTATTTGCGTGTGTCTATTGACCCTCCTTTTGTTTTCCTCTTTCTATGTACGTTTCATCTCCTTTTTTCTTTTCAATTTTCGTTTTCTTATGTCTGTCTGGTTCCTCTGTTTAACTCTGTGTGTACCATTATGCGTATTTGTTCACCTGTAATACACACAGCTCGCATAGAGCTCCACTTTCTCTCCTACACTGAAAAGGTTAATGATTTATTTCTTTTCGTATATCCCACGAACATCCCATATACTCACACGCAAACATACGCGCGTGTGATACTATACAAGCACGCAGATGCGCGTGGCATAAACCCTAGAATTTTAAAGACTGGTGATGTGAAATAGTATCTCGAACCTATAAGGAGGAAAGCCAGATCGATTTTCACGACTTCCCATCAGGATTTTGCGGTAATCCAGACGGCTCGCTAGTACCCTTAGCAGGTGCATCTTTCTTCCTCTCTCTCTCTCTCTCTCTCTCTCTCTTTATCTCTCTGTATGTATGTTTGTCTATATTCTCTAACTCTCTCTTTCTCTTTGTATGTTTGTCTGTCTGACTTTTTCTCTCTCTCTTTCTCTGTCCCTCTGTCTCTCTGTCTGTCTCTCTCTCTCTCTCTCTCTCTCTCTCTCTCTGTCTCTCTATACCGTCACTCCCCTCTTCCTCCTACACGATCCTCTCTCCCTCCACCAACTCACCAATCTACTCACGGCGCCAATGTGTTCCTAATCAAATTACTTATTCGTTCATGTTTCATCCACTTTGAAAACTGTTTGTTTCAAGTGAAGCGAATTGAAGCCCTAATTATTAGCCTTGCCCTAAAATACGATATATACGGCCACAATGGTAGAGAGAGAAAGGCATGCCATAAACTCGGGCAAGCTAGCCGCAGCGATTGCAATAAAGTTTGTGCTGACAAAAGTTTTGAATCGCATTCTGTTACGGGGTGGCATCTGAATGTCATCTATAAATAGATAGTGTGGCCTTTATGAGCGTAATGAATTAAATTCAAAACAAATTAGTGCCCGCTGTGTATCAAACCGTTTAGCGCGACGACAGAAATGTGAGAACACTCCCGCTCAGTTTGCAATAATGAAACAGTTGCACAATGACAGCCGACATACGAAAATTGCCAACAACATAAATCCGATTGTCAACAGACATGATGGGTTTTCCAGGTAAAAGGTGTGTGGTGATTTGCACACTTGCGGGGATTTTGTTACGCTTTTTTTCAATGAGACGTTCAATTTATACACAATCAAAGTGATCATGATTGAAATGAAATTATGTTAAATTGTAGTTTCGTATGAGCGGGCAAACTTTTATTGAGCCGGTTTGAACTTTACATACTCAAATTCATCTGATCTCACCCAATGTTTACTCACTGTCTTGGTAGTAGATGCTTACTGAAAAGGAAGGGAATATATTGGTGAAAATGTGTTGTTATTGTGATAAAGTTTATATGATTCAACTTTGGCCTGAGCATGTTAATTCTCACTCTCATCTCATGTTGTTTCTTTCTATTTCTGTCGCTACGTCTCTCTCTTTCTGTTTGTTTAATGCCTACCTGTTTCTATCTGTTTCTCTGCCTTGTATGTATTCCTGACTATCTGTTTGTCTTTTTTTCTATATTCTCTATTATGCTTTTCTCTATATCTCCTCACCCCCCCCCCCCCCCCACTCCCATTCGACCTGTATAGGTTTTTCTTTCTTTCCCTCCACCCACTCTCTCTGCCCCCCTCTGTCTTCCTCTGTCTCTGTCTCTGTCTCTCTCTGTCTCTCTCTGTCTCTCTCTGTCTATCTCTCTCTCTTCCACCCCCCCCCCCCCCCCCTCTCTCTCTCTCTCTGTTTCTACACTTACGTGTATAATAACGTCGTCGTTGCCCGCCGTACATGTGTGACCAAATCTGATTAGTTTGGCCGATTGCCGTCTGGCCTTATAGAGAGCGTTGAGTCCGGTCTAGTCATGTGTGCATTCTCTTCATGGGTCTAATAATACCACAGCGGGTACCCTCAGCTGCAAAAATAATGTTTTTTTCTTCCAGTCCTTTAAAACTAACCCCTCATTGAAGTATTCCATTCACATGTTCCAATATGTGTTGATGATTATTTCATGATCCTGCCTAATAATATATACATGATAACTGCGACGTGTTGTGAGTCTAAGAGTCGTTATGTCGTTACACTTTCCCATAAATGCAAAATATCCATTGTCTGTTTCGGCTCGAACAGAGAGGTCTGACCACTGTCTGTCGGATGGTGTTTTTGTATGGACATGGAATTTGACAGGATGTTTGTTTTCTTCGACTTTTGGGGGAAAACCGCATTTCAACGTATCTCGATTGTTACTAATACAAGTACATGATGAACAGATGCCAATTGCGTGTTCGATGATTTCACGCGGATCTTTTCATTCAATCAGTCAAGTTTTAAAACATGATTGACTTGTCGAGATATTTTTCAATAAATAAATGGTGTTCTTATTTCTCTCCTTCTTTTTCTTTCATTCATGAGCTTGCATTGTTTCTTCAAAGCTTTTCTTATTTTTTTCTCCTCTTCATGTATTTCTTATTCTTTTTTATTTGTTTGGCGTCTTTTTTTC
This sequence comes from Arbacia lixula, assembly GCA_963669155.1. NCBI lineage: Eukaryota > Metazoa > Echinodermata > Echinoidea > Arbacioida > Arbaciidae > Arbacia > Arbacia lixula. The sequence goes on from OZ022581.1 coordinate 23,312,540, forward strand.
TTTTCTTCTTCTTTATGTCCTTCTTTTGATCCTTAAATTTTGTTCTCTTCCTGTCCTTCTCCTTTCTCTCATCTTTCTCTTCTTTCCTACCAGTTTTCTCATCCCCCATCTTCCTCTCTCTCTCTCTCCCTCTCTCTCTCTCTCTCTCTCTCTCTCTCTCTCTCTCTCTCTCCCCTCCCCCCCCCCCTCTTTCTCTCCCTGTCTCCACTCGATGCCCCTACGCAATAACAAAAAGCACTCCGATTGACAGTTGAATAAATATTAGGAGAAGTGTAAGAATGCAGGTCGAGACCTCCAGCCTAAACAAAAATCCCGTCTCTGATCGAACAGAAACTTGTACATCCACCCATGTGCACTGCAAATGTGCCAACCACTTCCATGATGTCAGATATAATGTGGCTTTATATGAATTGTAAGCATTTCCCGTGCAGAAATGTGGAATGGAAGATGCGTAAATAGTTTAAGGTTATTTTTATTGATATGCTATTACAAGAAATTGAAGCAATTTGTATGAGAGTTATGATACACTTACAAGAGTCATTCATGTTTTCTTAACTCTGTGTACGCCATACGTGACTCCTTTTATAAGGATGGTACCAAAATCCCATAGAGCACATCAAGGGTAAATATATAATTCGTGCATTATTTTCGTTATCATTATAGAAGATGAACGGTTTAATTGTAATGACATTATCAGGTCTATATGTTAAAAAACCCCGAAAATTAATAAACAACTGATGTGATTATGAGGAGCACAGAAGTACAATTTATTGATTGATACGTCTTGAATGTAGTAATGGTAGTTACGTGAAATGAAGTCAATCATTGTTTGATTTTGTTTTAAAGACCTACGTACACCTGTAAACTATATGAATTTTGACACAAAAAATATAAACTGGAATACATCAATACATATTTATGATTACTCTCCCGGTTGTGGTGCTGGTTATGTCACGATTTAAATCAAACAAAAAAGGCAGAACACTTGCCTAAAATCTGTGCCCTCCATACATATCATGTGATTTACCATGTGACATTATGATCATGTGATAGGACTGAGTCCGTCAACTCTCCATTGATATCACCGTGATATGAACTGCGGCACATCCAACCGTGAACCTCTTCTTTCCGCTCTAGAGAGGGCGCTAATCAATAATGTACCAACTTGACTTATCAATAATGTTCCTGATAAAAATATAGTTCATTGAAGTGGTTATAATAATATGTATACGACTTATACGTCAGTATGTTCAATTTTCTTGCACGTTCGTGTCGCCTACCAGTATAAAATTATTAGAAAATTTAAATGAAATGACTGGACTAAAATTATACTAAAAATTTGAAAAGAAGAAAGAAGGATTTTGTGTTTTAATATGAATTTACCCAATAGAAATATGTTTAAGTGACAACAATTATCGTAATTAAAGATCCACGCTGCATAATGAAAGTGCAGAGATAAACAATCAAAACACATTTTAAAAGTAACCTGCTTTACTGCTAACTTATAGAAATTCGATGTGTTTGCTGATTGTATGTTAAAAGAAAGTCACAACAATGAGATTAACAACAGCTAGCAATAATTAACAATTAACATCAATGCCAATGATAACACCTGTATTGATATCATTTCTATTTATCAAAATGTCTATAATATGATAATGGTGATGATAATCAATAATAATATTAAAAGACAATCAATGATAAGAATAAGAACATGGACAAAATTGTATTAGTGGCAACCTATTTTAAACAATTTCGCCTTATCAGAGATCCTGAGCATTTTACCACTCAATGACTTCGTCATATAAATGATATCAAATATGAAAATGAATGGAACTAAAAAATAACGAACGTAATTATAAGGCAATAATGAACCATAAATTAAATGTCAGAGCGCCCACATTTGCCCATTTCTATAAGTACAGGACAGGTTCGAGCTACCGTGTGTAATTACGTTAGGAATTTCCTCAAATATGTATTAAAAAAATAACAAATCACCTTCATTGAAAACAATATTGATATCCAAATTAGTTTCAAACATTTCAGGATTTGTTTGGTTTGGGTATGACGCGGGATAATCGTTACTACACAGAGCAGTGCCATGGATGAAGAAGGCTAGAACCCTCATCTGCTGAAATGTATTGTCATTTAAAGAACTCGCGAAATCCCTGGGAATTTTGAGGGGAAAAGAAACAAAGAATGGTCCAGATATATGTTGTTGTTGTTTTTCTGGTGAAGCAAATATAATTGAATAAACTACATGTGCCAAAAATGTGTATGATAATCATTCATAAGCTATATTTTCATTTTAATACACGCAGTAAACATGTGAGCAATAATTACATGCCTGTGACCATGTTGTCACGATCTCATTCACTGTTTCCCTTGTATCCCAGTGACTATCCATTGTTCTAAGTTGCAAAACTTGCTAGTATGTATGCAGCACGTTAAAGGGAAAGTTCACCCTGAAGTTAAGTTGGTTTCAATAAAACCAGACACATGAAAATAAGATATTGGTGAAGGTTTGAAGAAAATCCGTCAAAGGATGAGAAGCTTTTAAAGTTTGGAGTTTGTGACGTCACGTGCGATGTGTTTTTTTTTTATGTGCATTTTCTAAAAAAAAAATATGTATCCTTTTATTTGTAAATTTGATACATCATTAAAAATAAGTTTTTACACACTTTACTTGTATGAAAAAAAAAATTCCTTTGTCAAAAACAGAAAAAAAAGCAATTTATGGCATTATACTGCAAAAGCATATAGGAGATCACCTCGCACGTGACGTCACAAATGAAATTTCAAAAGATCATAATTTTCTTATCCTTTAATGTCAAACCTTCACTCATGTTTCTGTTTTTATTGAAAGTCATTTATCTTCAGGATGAGCTATCCCGTTAACTATGTAAGTGCCATAATGTATATTTTACCACCAGTAATGTACTAACAACTCAATGAGTGCCACTTTATCGAGGGAAGGGAAGGGTTAAGCGTCCGTTTGTTGCCGAAACAGCAATGCCCCGAGTACCATCAGGACCGACTGGGCCAGATTCCAGCTTGTGCTCGCTCCGCACTTCGATGGTTCTTCACCGTCATCGTCGGTGTCCTCTCCGGGCTCTGGAGCGGCGTCGCCGTCACAGACCCCGCAGCTTGCGGGGCACATCTTCGACATGTAATCCTTGCTCGTTTCGCACATGCCCTCCTTCTTCCATACCGCGCAGTTACCGTTTGCGTCGGCACACTCAGCTACAGGAATGATAAAGGATGGGGGGGGGGGGGGGGAAGAGGGGAAGACAAGTACGTGAATTATATCCTTCAGTAATGAAAACCGATTCAGTGATTGGTCTGTATCCAGCCACGTGACCAAACATAACATTTCTGCGTCGATTAGGCCATCAGAGTTGCTATACCGGGACGTCAGTCATGGCAAAGTGCCCTAAAGCTCTCAGTTCATGGCAGATTCGTCTACTAATATTTATATTTTTATAGTTTTCAGATCTTTTTCGAAAAAGGGGAAAGTGATTTGGCGAAATGTATGTTTTTAAAGAATATTGTCGCAGGAATTTTCAAAGGTCATTCACGCTACTCCATGCGTATGGCTATCGGCAGAGCCATCTATATACACAGTTTGGCCAACTCGGTTTCATTCGGTTACAACATGGCGCATTTTCTTTTGTTATTCGCTTGTTCAACAAAGCAACACGCACCATGTTGTAACCTATAAGCCATTTCGTAATTACAATTTGCGCATGAGCAGATTATTGCTTTTAGTTAATGACCTCAGGCCAATTTCCAAACTCACAGAGTAAAATGGGAATTCATTAGATAGTCGACCACATATCAATCTATTATCATGCAAATAATTATGGCGACAGCTATTCAGCTCCGAGAAGGTAGTGAAAGAAGATTCCACCATGTGCATCTGCTTCTATTGTTGTTCCAAAGACCTGTAAAATGTCTTTACATCCATCATCCAACACAGCTTCATGAAAAACAATCCCAGTGAGCAGTCTAGTAGTATTTATTCAGTGCATTGTAGGCCCATGGTGTAATTACGAAATGGTCTATTGAAACCGAATTGGCCAAACACTGTATACGGCTCTGGCTATCAGTTTGGTATTACCCCACTTACGGCGACTCAACGTATAACGTCTCAAAAGTCAGTCTGGCTCTGGCATAACCCTCAACCATCACATGTCGTTTGGTTGTGATACAAATATCTGCTATTATCTCCATATCAACTAATGATGTCATTGTAATCTCATCGCTACTTTCCGCATTCCCCTTTTCACCACTACCACAACGACCTTCACAGCGCATGTCTTTCTCATCACCACGATCACCACCAACCACCATCATTACCACCGCCACCAACAACTGCATCATGGTCATAGCCATCATTTTTCCCGCCATCATCATTACTACCCCATTATCGCTACCACCCGCACCATCATTATCACCACCACCACCACCACCATACCACCACCATACCACCACCACCACCCCACCACCATCAGTATTTCCACCAAAAATACGTGTACCAGCCCTACAACTACATCTACCACCATCATCACCACCCCCACCACTACCACCACCACCACCACCACCACCACCACCACCACCACCACCACCACCACCACAGTACTACTACCACCACCACTGCCATCACCATCAATCCCACCACAAACACTTGTACCATCTCTGCCACCATCCTACCACCGCCTCTACCATGGCACCACTATATACCACCACTACAACTACCACCACCACCATTACCACCACTACCACTATCACCGTCAATCAATCCCACCACAAAAAAATCCACCCTGTCACCATCCTACCACAACCTCTACCACTACCCCGCCACCACTACAACCTCCACCACCACCACCACCACCACCACCACCACCACTACCACCACCACCACCACCACCACCCTACCCCATATCCACCAGTCCTAGAGTATACTCACGTATGAGTGTGATGTTCTTTCCGCACAGGTTACAGCTCTCCTTGCACTCTACGTGCATGTAAGCCGGGTTCTTATCACATTCCCCGTAAGTAGCCCACACGCTGCAAAGCTCGTCGTTATCCATGCAATCTTCATCAATAAAAAACAGAACAAATAGATTAATTAATACATTAATTCATTCATTTTATTATGGCATATGCTAATGTTTTAAAATAGGTGTATGCATGTATGTGTTTGTTTATGTTTATTTTTGTATTTTTATAATGGAATGAATAAAACAAACAACAACAACATTATTTTTTCGAAATATCAGACATATGATACGAAGGTATGAGTGGATCGGTAGAAATTGTGTACACAAGTTACTTCGGTATTGTCTGAACCCGCGAGGCGCAGCCGAGTCGGTTCGGCCCAAATTCAGAGGAACTGCGGCTAATCAGATTGCTCCGATTCTTCTAACTTTTATTATGAATTTATGTATCACCAAGTGGTTTCGCCTGGGATAAAGAGAGAAATGAAAGTATGAGCTCATATCTTTTCTAACACAAACTACTATCACATTTCATCTCACGTGTGTGTTTTTGTTGTTTTTGGATAAGAAATGTTTTCATTTTTTTACGGGTTTTATGTGGATTACCAGTGATTACCATGGCACTTAAAGGGAATGTACTGTACTGGGAAGACATAAAAGCCTTCAAAATGGTGATCATGAGCAATCTTCTTGCCAATGGTCTTGAATTCATGTATTGCCCATTTTAGAAACTTGCTGAAAGTTATTTGCCCTCAGATGATCCACATTTCGAATAATTAATGATTATCAGTGAAATCCTCCAAATGTTCGGCCCGAACAATCGGGGAATTGTGATTTAATCACTAATAACTACAAATGTCGATCATTTGAGGGCAAATAACTTTCAGCAAGTTTCTAAAATGGGCAATACATGAATTCAAGACCATTGGCAAGAGGATTGTTATTGATCACCTTTTGAAGTTTTTTTTTTGTCTTCCCAGTACAGTATATACCCTTTAAAAAGTTACGACTCACCTCCTAAGCCGCACTGACCGCAGCTCCTTTTGCAGAAAGCCAACATGAAGTCTGTGTTTGTGAGACAGTCCCCAGATCGCGCCCACTCGGCACACTGTTCCCTTTCATCCTTACAGGGACCTAAACAAAGAAAAGAAAGTAAGACATGAAGACAGCAGATTAAGGTGTTGATGACCATGTATCAATCAGGGTGTGTTTGTGAGACTGTCCCAGAGTCGGGCCCATGCACTCGGCGCACTGTTCTCTCTCACCCTTACATGGTCCTAAACAAGGAGAAGAAACCAAGATAGAAAATAGCCGTCCACTTAATGAAGCAATTCTACAACGTATCGTCAAATTGTTCAGAAAAAGATGTTAATATTGAATTTTTCATATATAAAAACAGGATGCTTTCTCTTCTGTTCCTTTCTGCTCTTTCTATTTTGCCTGCTCCTTCTCCTTCTTCTTCCTCCTCGTACTTCTTCTTCCTGTTTTTCTTCTTCATCTTCTTCTTTTCCTTCTCCTTCTCCTCCTCATACTGCACACAACATATAGAAGAGCACTTCACACGTGACGTCACAAAATCGAAATTTCAAAAGATCAGAACTTTCTTATGCACTTTCTTATGCATTTTCTATAAAAAAAAAATATGCATCCTTTTATCTGCAAATTCGATGCATCATTAAAAAAAAGGTTTTTACACACTTTACCTGTATGAAATAAAAATCATTCCTTCGTCAAAAACAGAAAAAGAGCAATTTATGGCATTATACTGCAACAATATATGGGAGATCACCTAGCACATGACGTCACAATATGAAATTCCAAAAGATCATAACTTTCTTATCCGTTGACTGATTTTCGTCTAACTTTCACTGATATGCTTCTTTCAGATTTCTGCTTTTATTGAAAGCAACTTATATTCAGGGTAAACAGGGTGCTGCTCACCGTGTGGAGAGGCCACGCATTTGTTGCAGCTGACCGGGCAGTTGGCCTGCATCCACGCCCGGGACTCGGGCTTGGTACACTCGTTCTTCCCCGCCCATTCCGGACAGCGCACGTTGACGTCCCGGCAGCCCTCAGAGACATCGGGTTTAGCTGGGTGGTGATGAAAAAGCGATGACATTGGTTTGAGCTGTTATCTTCATGATCTTGTGTGTCCTTGTAGCCATGGTAACAGACACAAAAGGTATAGAGTAGCACAGCACGTTCATATTGACAACGGCTGCCCTTCACCGCCTACAATCTACCGACACTTATGCTTCACCGCTGCGGAATGCAAGGCATTACTGCACTGTCGGCGATTAAATGCTGAAATATATATAATTGCAGTGCCATTAGTCCAATCATCAGTTGCAAAACGATTTCATACGATCGTGCCTTTATCTCTTTATGATTGCCATGACGACGGGAAATAGACTATGAAAACAATATTTATTGATACAGTGTCGCAAAACCCGCTCCCCAAACAATTATTGACATCCTTTGATTTGACGGTGCTCGAATTTCATCTAATTGCCAGTTGTACCATTTCGATATTTTAAAAAGAAATGTAACTCTTAATATGATTTTATACAAAAGGATAAAAAATGTTTTAAAAAAGCTAGTAAAATATGATTTGGGACTCACGGTCGGGCGCTGCGGTGCATGTGCCGCAACTCGCCGGGCAGGTCATGGACATATAGCTCTTGTAGTTTGGGTCGGAGCAGTACCCTCCCCTCGCCCAGTTCGCGCACCCTGTAGCGCTGTCCACACACGAGCCCGGATTGGCTGAAAGTTGGAGTTTCCATGGAAACGACATTAAAGCAAGTGAGAGATGACCAACATGACAAAAATGACCGCCTTGAATAGATGAATTGAGTAAAATAATAAAAAAATGCTGGACAACGCACAACGCTGCCGTGAGCTGACACTCCACTCAGTCCTGTTGTGGGAGCCCCTCCATAGGAAAGCAAAAATGGGAGGCCCAGGAGAACATAATATTGATTCTCTGAGAACAGGCACTGGTCTCCATGAAATATAGGAACTAATTACTTAGATGATGGATGGAAACCACTGGAAAGAACTTGTTCAAGAAACTCTGGAAAACGACTTGATTGTTGAATGACTGAATAGATTAATTCTCATTGCGGGCATATTATGATTATGGCTTGCAACATTTTCGAACAGAGGATTTAGTTATTGATTTTAGAAAGGTAGTCGATATGCAGATATGTACTACACATGGGCCCAGATTGGCTGGAAATTTGAGTCGCCATGGAAACAATTTATTGGGAGAAATGAACGAGACCGCTATTAAGAAACTGACTTCCTTGAATGTTGAATTCTCGTTACGGAGACATTGTATTCATGGCTCTCAAAAACAACAATTTTTATTGACGCTAGAAAAAAAGTCGACCTCTGCTAAGGAACGTTTTTTTTTTTATAATTCCACATTCAAAATCATGATATGCTTTGTGGAATAAAAATATGTGTAAGGATGCAACATAATGTATTCTAAGGTTAGTAGGTTGGGAGCTATGTATAACATTTTATATACATTGAGTTACCATCAGTCAAAATATTGACATGATTGAAGGAGAACATATTCCATTCTTAAAAATTGCAAAGTGTAAAGGGCAGGGCAGAGACAAATCAGTCTGCAAGCCTTGACCTTAGACTACCTACTTTGACAGTTGTAGTACGTGTTGATCTTGTAGATATCGATTTCGCTGAAGGTGTTCTTGTTGCCGATGACGGGGGCGTTACTCTGTATGGGGTAGATGGTGTACTGGCCGTTAATGGTAAATGCGTCGGCCGGGTAGTGCATGACGGAGTAGTAGTCGTATTGAGTCCCCAGGTGGTCGATGGCGTACTCGTCGAACTTATTGAAGTTGAACTCCATGCCTGGGGTTGCGGAGTGACGGGCGTGGAGATGGGTGAAGGGAGAGAGAAGAGTGACAAAAAGAGAGGAGGAAAGGTGGAGAAGGAATGGAGGAATGGGGAAGGGGGCGGGGGTTGGGGTAGGGAAAGGGGTAACGATATGATAATACAATCACAATCAATTTATAACAAAAACGAATATATAAGTAAGACAGAATAATACATATGTATAAGAAAGACATATCGTTCTAGTATTATACTTAAAATTTGCTGAGGGTAGTGAAAATATATAAGAAATATGAAAAGTGATGGCAAGGGAGACAGGCAAAAACATGAAGAGAGCGGGGAAAGAGGGTAATATATATGTGTAATATATATGTCATATGTATATATATATATATATATATATATATATATATATATATATATATATATATATATATATATAAATATATATATATATATGTAAAACCTTTTTTCGAGGATCGGCTAGAGGATATATATGTATGTGTGGTCGGGCTGGATTACCATCATGGACATGATCGCGTGTATGTGTTAGTGGGAGGAAGAGGGAATAAAAATATCCTTTCTTTTTACCAACAACAGTACTTTCCCTAACTTTCCCTATCTTTTTTTTTACATCTGTAACCATATTTTGGGGGCAACGGAAACATAAAGATTAACAGTACAAGATAAGAAATCAGATTTCCCTACTAAGATCATCATGATGATACGTTGCTTTCCTTTCATATCCTTGCGATTGTGATTTTTCTACACGCAATATTCGAAACGATTTTACTATAGCCACGATAGTTCATTCTTGACGTACTTTGATATATTATAATATTTCATGGCACGTACAAATATACCAAAAGAGTTTTCCTTCTATTATTTTATTATCGTTATGTCATGTAGTTCTAGGAAAACATTAAAAAACCATTGGAGATAAATGGAACATTTAAGGGATGATGTGGAGAACGCGTATTTGTTTTATGGCCTGGGGAAATGACAGTAAGCTAAATCATGCAAACACGATGATTTATCACGTAAAGAGCACCGGATACATTTATGAGACGAATATTTCCGTTCGGGGTTACAAGTAAGCCCATATCAGCATGCGAGTTACCGTCATCCGTATCTGGCTGCGGAGAGATGGATAGTAAATTAACACTTTGTATGCGAGAGAAACAACTGTTCTGTTGGATTTGTATGAGTTACTAATGCGAAATTCCATAAGTGGCGCACGATGAGTTAAGGACCAGCATTATATTATTAAAGAAATGAATGATCGTGAAGTCAAGACCGATACGAAAAGTATAATACATGAATGGCGACAGGAGGTGACGATTTCCTTTGAAATTGCATGTATTAATTAAAGGGGAGCTCCAGTCTAGATTTTAACAAAAGAGAACGTTAAATCAAAGACACAAACAAGAAAAACGACAGGACAATAAAGACCAACAACACAAGGGAACACGATGAAACAAATGGAAGAACAGAAAGAAGAGAGAATGTAAGAAGAAAAGTGAGATGGAACAAAGCAACAAACGATTAAGCCTTTTAGTGCTAGATACAATGGCGCTCTTGGGGGATATGTGTATATTATTAGTGAATGCATACACATGTGGCATGGAAACGCTTAAAATCAAAATGAGCATATTTTCTCACCAGGTATGATATTCTCCCAATAGATCCAGACGTAGCTATCTCGATCCGCCCTAGACTGCTCGTGCTGGAATCCGAGGGCGTGCATGAACTCGTGAATGATGGTGCCTATATTGTAGGTACAAGTCCCGCCCAGGGACAGCACCTGCCTTCCCCCCTGCATCCCGACCGACGAGTAGCACCTGCAGTGGATTCAATGTGATTCGCATTTAAACTTCTCAGAAACATGGGCGCATAACATGAGTGACATGAGTGATATTACCTGGCAAGTTAATCTTTTTCCCGTATTATAATAACGAGCTCGTTGATTTCTCCGAACGAGAATCGCTTTTAGAAGGTATGATAAAGAACGAGCTTCTTCATCTCTCTCAAGTATGATGTTTCCATGGCAACTCAAACTTCTAGCCAATCTGGGCTTATGTGTCGAGCATAATCTCTTATTTACAAGATTGACTTCCTTTCTAGGTGGTTTTAAATGATTGATTGATCGATTAGTTGAATGATTGCTCGATTACTTGAATGATTGCTCGATTACTTGAATGATTGATCGATTACTTGAATGATTGATCGATTACTTGAATGACAATACAAAGTAATAACTAACCCTTCCGTAGGTAGGATGTGTATGTAGTTATATTCATAGGTGCGCTCGTAGAACCTGATACAGGTATCCCTCTCGTATCTCGCCATCGCCTCTACGATACGAGACCGCGAGCCCAAATCTGTCGAGAACATAACCATATCAAAACATCATCTTAAGATCCGGTTGCATCCTAATCATCGCCACCACCATCTTCATCATTGTCATCATGATATCAATCATCTCTGATAAGCAAAATTGAGATAAATTTTCTATACCGCATGTAAGGTTAAATCTACCCATAAAGCAATGCTCGACTACATCCGGAATTACTTTGCAGTCAGTCCGACTTCTAAGTTCTAGTCTAATGTGTTGCTGTAAGAGACCGGCAAATGCTATGACTGCACAAAGTGCCACGATGTCGCTGCGCAGTGCATTATGGGACGATTTTTAAGTTTGTATGGTATGGAAAATTTAATCCTTCTAGAGCCTCGATTATAAGCACAGTTGCGCTTCTCCGAGGTCCATGACCATTATATTATTGCTACTTTGTTTGTATTGTTTGTTTGCTCATTCTCTTAATTTGTAAATATGTGTTGTGTTTTATAACGGTTTGAATAAAACTAAAACTAAAACTACTATGAAGAGGCTTGTCTTGTTTTCATGTTTTTGTTGTAATAGTTAGCATATCATAATGTATTAGACAAGATTAAAACATTAACAATTAACTAATGGCAAATGTGTATTTAAATGTATAGTTCACGAGGTATTATTACGAATGGGATAATAAGTTATCTAATGATTAGAAACATATTATTGTATTTATTATTATTAATATACATATATTAAGCAAATAATCAACGTTGGTAAAGGTGATAGTTCGTCTCATTGCCTGAAGCCAAAAGTTGATTATTTGCTTTATATTCCACATCTGAAACCAACTACCTGTACCAAAAATGACAATTTGACGGACAAAGGTAATGTTTACTTCTCTACTTAACCCAGAGCCGCTGCCATGGAGAACACGCGTTAGGACGAGCGCTAGGACGCGCGTTAGGACGCGTTAGTAGGAGCTACTGTTAGTCAATTGATATTCTGAGTGTAACGCACTTTTATTTCGCGCGTACTCAAAATATGGATCATGCGTTAGGAGTATGAGGAGTGAAGAGATCAGCGAAAACAAAAAGTTCTATCACCGAGAGTGTAACGAGCTTTTCTTCTCAGGTGATCAGATGGGCAAAATTACGTTTTATCACGTGATCAACTCTTGACAAATCATATTGCAACATTCTTAGTATGTGGAATATCATATTATATATCATCAAATGTGTAATTTAGCAGAAAACATCGAGAATAAGGCATCATATTGTATATCATAAATTGTGTAGTATGTGTCTTATATTACCTGTAACATACTTTAAATTATAGATTTCCCATTACATGCATGTATAATGTATATGAGTATTGAGCATTTCTCTTACCAAACGTGTTATCTATTGTGTAATACACGATACCACCAGGCCATTGAAAGTATCTATTCCGTATCGCGTTTCGCTTCAAGGTGGCTCCAAACTGCAAATCGCCGTATTCCTGCAGGCAACGTAAGTGTGGTGGGAAATCAATTTACGATTATGAACAATCGTTCAAATCAATTAAATTCAATCAATGTGAGACATTTACTACTTTAATGTTGTTTTACACGGCTAAAACAATATTGCACAGACATACTCTGCAATTTACGAGCAGACGCCTATTATTCTGCTGGCTGCATCCTAATGACGTAGGTAACGACGACATCATCAACATAATATACATGGTTGGCAAAAAGAATAAATGCACATAATGTTTAAACTTACGGTGACGTTGTACGGCACCCATATATCAAATTGCAAAAGTTGATCCTTCCTTCCTGAAAAAGAAAATGGAAGAGACAAGAAAGTAAACGGACAGAATAGCAAGAACAGTCCCCTGCCTTATTTCTAGTACATGCAGTACGAATAATAATGATAACGAGACATACATGTGGACAAGTATAAGGTGGTCTGTATTGGCAAATTTATGCACAGACATGGAATAGTAAATGCATGGTGATACCATGGACCTTCCATGGTGACACCATCTATTCAACAGAAATCAGAGATAACGCTCACGAAAGCCCATAGCGCACCTACAACATACTAACATTGCAAAGATTTGCCTAAATGGTCGCGTGTATGTGCTAACAAAATGTATTTAATAGACATTTTAGATAAAGGGGCGAGAAAAAAAAATTGGGAAAGAAAATTTTAAAGAGAAGGACATAGTGAGGGATAGAAGAAGAGAAGTTGGCAAAAGCCACATTGCAAAAGGAATGAAGAAGTGGCCCTACCCACGCCAGGAATTCGGACCGGAGTCGCGTGTTCTGACAAATTTCGCCATGATCCCGACATCTGATTAAAAATCGGACGCCACACTTGCAATAGGCAACAATCAGCTACAACATACTCAAATTTCAGAGTAAAAGAACCAAACACGTGCGAGATACAGCTCGTAGAAAATTGGTATGTCCTTTCATGATTGGCAATAAACATGATAAATGCCCCTTCCATTGACATAACACTTATATACGTCTGATTTTGACATTAATACCTATAATCAAATTTACATATGATGACGTTATCAAAATGAAATATGAAGACAATTCCTACGATAGAGTACTATCTCAGCTACATCATACTACAATTTGATAAAAAGTTTATACAGGATTACTGAGATATGCTCAAACGGGTAAAAAAGCACGTCATACATGAAAATTAACTGTTTTATTCATATGGAAATATGATGACGTCACGATGTACCTGACGGGAAAATGACAGAAATTGGGTGTCATTAGCCACTCTGAGGAGGTATGGCAGATTGAAGTCATGTTTTTTTTTACGTTATTTGCACACAAAAACGCATATACCACCGCACAGACTTTAAAGTTTGACGCACCCGCACGACCTTGTTATTGCATGAACATGGCCTAAAATGATAGGATATGATTTATGTAGTTTTAAAAACATTATTATAGTGAAAAAAAAACCGGAATTCTGACGTTGCATATGCCAGTTTGCATTACACATGTAAAAACGCTCGAATGCACGAGCGAAAATGTTTGAAATGCTAGAAAAAGATATGTAACATATGCAAAATGAATCGGAACATTTTTTTCAATTTTGCGCGCGCGTTAATGCAGTAATATACAATCACGTGCGCGAAAATTCCATTGAAATTTATTTCCTTGTCATTGATTTTATGCATGTCAAAATTCATTACATGTAGATGATCAGTTCTAGAGCTACATGAGGTAAAATGTTTTCATTAAAGTGCTCGTTCATGACGTCACGATAATGTAATGACCTCGAAAATGTTGCTGTGACAAGTTCACCTATATACTTGTACATAATGACATGAAATTCTAACGAAATTAAGAGGTGATCTGTCAATCATGACAAACACCTAATAATGATTAGCAATTATTGTATAGCACGTAACACATATAGGGGTATATGACATAGTGATTGAGCATGTTCCCATGCGCCGTAGAGAAAGAAGTACAAAATACAAGAAAAGCGATGCGAAATTTTGTGGGCCTCAACACAAATGCACACCGTTACATTAGATGTTAAATAATTAAAGCAATCTTACCATACCATTGTCACTTCCATTTTGATTAACATCATGGTTGCGATAATAATGATACGTGTGATAATATTTTTTAGGATTTTCCCCAACGAGTTAAGGTAACCATGCCTTATTCCCACCACATGTAGTATCGATATTATTATCATCTTCATCAATAGTAAATGTTTTGTTTTTCATCATCTTGACGAGGGCATAAATGCTTGTGATTATATTTGTTAGGATTGTGGCCTACCGCTTGAGATTTCCCCGTTTATCTTCCTGATATCCTGCATGGAGTCTGCCTGCTTGTAGGTTCCGAACACTTGTAGATCTGCGGGTTGGTCGACGGGAAATAAAGACGAACAGAAAGAACTTATTAAAATTCATAAATTAAACACGATAAAACCAAAATTATCTCCCCCTTTTATCCCCCTCTCTCTATCTACTAGTAGAAGTAGTAGTATTAGAAGTACTAGTAGTAGTAATAGTAGTAGTAGTAGTAGTAGTAGTAGTAGTAGTAGTAGTAGTAGTAGTAGTAGTAGTAGCAGTAGTAATGGTAATAGTAGTGGTAGTAGTAGTAGCAGTAGTAGTAGTAATAGTAGTAGAAATAACATAATTGCTAAATTATACTTTTGTTTATATAATTCATTCTACCATTTTGTTATACTTAAGGTAGCTTTATGTTTCAATTCTCATTTAAGGCAATTAAAAGCTGGTGAAGGGGAACATTTCAGGGGGGTATTTTCCACGATCAGAATGCTAATTTTAAGCCTTTCAATCGCACAAGCAATGAACTGTATTGTTATGAACATGAGCTATGATTGGTTGGTACAAAGAGGGTTGAAAGTGGCATAGTTTAATTACAAACTTGGTTAATAGTCTGGGTCGCTGTGCGTGTGATAAGAACACTTTTCCAGAAAATATGACGTCATGCTCACTTAATAACAGTGCGCCGTTGAGTACAGGAAGCCGTACGTTGAGTCATTCCAAGTACTTTTGCGCGTACCACATCCTAGTTGTCTCTCACGTTTCCGAATTGATTCGAGCTCTAATCCCGTGCTTTGTTATTATTTTGGTTTATTCTGCACGGAATGTGACTGGAGGGTCGGGTATTCTTATACTTTGAGCGTGATATGGTTTGATATTCTTCTATGATATACCAGTTAAGTCATCTACTCGTTTTATGAAATTATATTGAGGAAGTTGTTTTGCAATTTAGGATCTCATGACAATCATCACGATAGCAAGGAAAAATGATATTTCACTTTTTGGTAGACAAAGTAGCTGCTTTTAAATCTCCCTTTTCCGCTTAAACTCACTGAAGTATACGAGTCATAATAATAATATAGAGAAAATTGTGGCTTCATCTAGTGGGGTGTGATGGGTTTGGAGGGGGTCTACCCCCTGCTGCTCTCCCGCCTCCTCCACCCCAGTCCCCCCCCCCCCCCAAAAAAAAAAAAAAAAAAAAAAAGGGAAAAAAGGGAAAAAAGGGGTTTGTTAACAACAGAAAAAATCCCAACCACCACTACACACCCCCACCCCCATCTACCCCCGCCCCCCCCCCCCCCCCACACACACACACATACACACACCTTACTTTGTAACTGGATTTAATGACTGAAGATACGCGTTACTATTAATCATAAACGCTCTACCAATCAGCAATTCACTTTGCAAATAATGAGTAAATCCAACTCACCATCTTTCGTTGGAGTCCGTTGATCAATCTGTTAGACACACAAAAAATATGAACAAATGAAAATGTGAGTAAGAAATTCATTGCCAGGGTGACACGACTCAATAATTTTCAAGGAACAACAATGAAAACTTAACAAAATATCGCTGTGTTGCTACACTGCAATACCCACCATCTCTCTTTCTCTCTTTCCCTCTCATTCTTTCCCCCCCCCCCCCTCTCTCTCCTTTTCTTTTTCTCTCTCTCCCTTTTTCTCTCTATCTCTCTATCTCTCCCTTTCTCGCCCCCTCTCTCTCTCTCTCTTTCTCTCTCTCTCTCTCTCTCTCTCTCTCTCTCTCTCTTTCTCTCTCTTTCTCCCTTTCTCTCTCTATCTCTCTATCTCTCCCTTTCTCGCCCCCCCCTCTCTCTCTCTCTCTCTCTCTCTCTCTCTCTCTCTCTCTCTCTCACCCGATCTGTCTGCTCTCTCTCCTTGTATATGACCGGTTTCGCTCTCACTCACAGTCACTTTCTCTTTATTGTTCGTTTTAATACATTTTTGTTTAATTTAGCATTGTGATTTGTGACTTTGTATTTTGGGGTCAATTTCCCGCAGGAAACCTACGGTAATACTTTGATTGTACTCTCTAAAATATATCATCATTATATTGTCAATTTGCAACTGATCATAATACTCATGAAAGTCCCAACTTGCATCCTTATTTATTGTTTCATGTGAAAAATAGGAGGAAACATGAAAAATAAGCACAGAAAAAAAGAACTAACTGACCAATTAATCAACGCATCGTACCAACGCAGAGAAGCGTACATGCATTGTTTGTGTGTTGAAAAACATTTATGTAACTCACATGTTCATGTTTGCAAACAGGTGTATTATATCGAAACTTACCGCGAACGTTGGCACTCCATTCTCGTTGAGGTCGCCCGAGATGTTGTAATTAAACTCGTCGGCTGGATCAACGATTGGGGCTGTGGTTGTGGTCCGCTGGGATTAATAATAGATTAGTGAGGGGATTAAGTTTAAACCGCACAGTTAGAAGAGTTGAAATAGAGACGGGATCAAACGGGTATTAACAGTGTCATACATAATATTACTGAATAATAATAATACTGATATGGTGGTGTGCACTTTCCGAGGTATTTTGGCGGAGGGGTGAAGCACAAGGAATCATCTGAATTGCCTTTTTAAAATCATAACAACAATTTTTGTTTTCTTCATTTAACTCCCCTTTAAAATGAATTGCGTTGCTTCTTACAATAAAACAAAGCCCTACTTTACAAAAAATCATAATCCCATAGATATAAATACATAGAAATCAAGCTCAAATTAAACTGTAGTGGATTAGTTAGAAATTATGTGAATATGAATGATATTTCCAAAATAATGTTTATGTGAGTACAATAAATGTGTGTACAGGTGGATATATATACATAAGTGTGTGTATGTTTATATATTTATATATTAAGAAATATATAATTACATGTGGGCACGAATAAATTGCGTGTGTGTGCCTCTGTGTGTGTGTGCGTGCGTGCGTGCGTGTGTGTGTCTGTCTGACTGTCTGTCTGTCTGTCTGTTTGTCTCTCTGTGTGTTTTTACTTTATTATTTTGATTACCGCAGGGAGTGTAACGTTCTACCAAACAAAAATCGAGAGCTTAGATTACTTAATCTTGCTAATCTGCCCTGTCATCGAACTTTCCGATACGTGAAGACACCCCAACCCTGGTCACGGTAGTTACTGTTCACAGTGTTTGCACTTAGAGGACAACTATTCAATTGTTGAATATTTCATGAAAGTTGAGCTTTCTGAAGAAAAAAATTATGGTAATTTTGAGGGTTATTTTTTGGTCACTTTGAATTGTCTAATAACCGGGGAAATTAATTTGCATTTTTTTAACTGATCCCGCGTATTTGTATTCTGGCTATTCTCCACTCAAATAGTGTGCAGTGCGACTCCCGCGTAATATGCTGTACGGACAACAGACGACAGGCCAGGAATAAACGGATTGCTTATAGGGTGCAATTAGGCTACACCTCCTTGGTTTCTGTAGTTCTATGGCCAATGTTGGTCTCCTAATTGGACATGTTGGACCAGGGCTCACAAAGCCCGAACGTGAGCAATTGGGCAATGACTATTTAAAATTTGCCTTATAAATCATAACAGTTACACAGAATGACCTCAAAGGGTTTGACTTTATCTAGGCGGGCATCAAAATGCGGATTTCATTACTAATAGCTAATTATAGATACATCGAGTTCAAAACAAGTTGGGCCTTGTATTGACCTCTTTATTAGAGAAAAGGTGTATTACCAGTTTACGACGCCACCTGGGCCCCGTAACATAAAGGTTTGCGATCAATCGCAAAATGGCAATAGCCAATCAACATCATTGTTGTATGCGCTTTTTGTTCAAAAGACTGACCAGCAACCAATCAGAATTTGTCTTTCACATTTGCGATTGATCGCAAACTTTTATGTTACGGAGCCCTGGTATACATCATAAATATATACCTAAGATAACATATTTACTTTGAAAAACAATTCACCATATTTTCAACCTAATGAGCTTGTTCATCTTTGGGAAATGATATTCTAATCCGGTGTAATAACACAACGCAAAGTTTGCATGCACGCGTGTGTAATAGAGACCAGATATCTAATCCATGGTCGGCACGCTTTTCCGATGCTCATTCAGCAGTTCCGGTCAGTGCCTGTCCACTTTTAGACAACCTTCATCCATCCTCCATATTTCAGTCCAGTCAAGGATCATCTTACTGTATGTCATTTAAATAATGACTTTATATTTTATGTGTATTGAACCACATGTTAAAGATTATCACACCTCACAAGCCATCGGCTTTCTGGTGATGCCTTGTATCAATTGTTCATGAAAGTTGTTTATTTTTGTTAATAAAGAATTGGATTGAATTGAAAATCAAAATCAAGCAAGTTTCAATGTAACTATTGGCTCGTAGCTTATGCGTTAACTGGACTGTATATCCAATAATATGTGCTCATGGTTTAATTTAGTAGTCTGACGTCGAGGCTGTTGAGCATCAATAATCAATAAATGGGTCTGGATGCAGTAGGCTAATCATTCTCAATTCCTCCCCGGCTCACCCAAACAGACATAGGGAGAAAAGAGGAAAAAAAGTGACCAAATCTTGTCAGTATTAGACTGTACTTTAAAATTCTTTAAAAACACCTGGAAATAACAACCATGTTGCATGTAAGTTTTCAATTATTATAACTTACCATCAATGGTAAATAACATGGAAACAGGTCTCATTTGTGCGCATGTTGCCATGGTAGTTACCATTCATGGTAAGTTACAGTAATTGAGAACCTAAATGCAACATGGATGTGGTTATATACCATAAGATAAACGATGCGCAGAGCTTCAAATCTTGTATGACGAAATTAATTTCGCTAAGTTTTTAATCCCCCCCCCCTCCTCCTTTAAAATTCATTGAAATATTAGGGGGTCCCAAATTAAGTAGAACACATAAAATCAACGTATTACTTTCATTATACGGACATTCATAAACTCTTTAGAAATAGAATCAATCTTTTTCATCATCATTGGAACCTTATGTAGTAACAATATTGCGGATTCAATTTCATTTCCACGATTTTGATATGAGAAACACGCCATCCATATAATAGTTCCTTTAACGACCGTCTAAATTGTTACAATTGCTCACGACATTGCTTTGCTCAAGTAAGAACCTGAGACAAATGTGCTGATGAATTAAACGAACAAGTGCACAACTATCATGACTAGTAAGAATAAATGTGTGAGTCCACGTTATCAAAAAACGGAAGATAGAAGTAGTCCATCTATTTTTGATTTATCTGGTGCTTGCTCAATATAATGTGCATCTTTCAGCCAAGAAGAAGGAGGATGAATATAAAAAAGTATATTATTTGATGATGCAATGTTAATAAAAACTTATCCGATTAAGAATTTAAAGGTTATCAAGATTGTAATTGGAAAACGACCATTTTGGAAGGTCATATATACGTACATGTATTTGGTGTAAAAAAAAACAAAAGAGAATAATAATTTAAAAAAAGATACTTAGTTACAATTCATATCAAGCTGAAATTTACAAATCATCAAGTAATTGTTTAGGAATAGGTTTCATGACATGTTATCAATTATCATTCTTATAATAATCCATGGAAAAAGAGATGATGAGATTTTCACTTTTGGAAAAATTTTGACCTAAACATTGTGTGTATAAGATAATCAGATCAGAACAAAACAAAGTCCATTGTGAATGACACCTGCCAATCCACTAGCAATTGTAAATCACAATGTCATTGATAATGCATGATGCTTCTGGCAGAAAAGACATGTGGGTTGAAGAAGAAAGCGGCCTTCTTACCCCATGACCCGGATGGTAAGGGCGTTGTTCCTGAGCATAGCAAGACACAGCCAACATCCCCAGCACAAACAAACTCACTCCTCTAAGATCCATCTCAACAAATAAACGAACTATAATGTTTAAACGACTAACGCCAATGAAAGTACAACACAGTGTTTTGTAGACGTTTCCGTATATCAAAAAAAGAGAAATGTAGCATAAAAATGACAAATTTATATCTACCTGTGAATTATATACGCTTGATCCCTGGAGCATAATCCTCATTTCCGTCGAAAACATACTCGAGTTTATTTTTTTCCCAAATATTCACGCAATATGTTAATTTGTTTGTTTATTTATTTTCATACCTTCGTGAAACCACAGTATTTTTAAATGCTGATGATTTTTCCCAATGACCTTGCTTGAAAAGCTTATTTTCCACGAACTTGATTGAAATTGCAAGCAGGGATTACGAATTGGAAGAATCCGTCGAGGAGCGAGGTCGCCTGTGGTTTGTTTGTAATCATCATTTAGACAAGCATGATTTATCTGTGGAGCTAAACCTTTCTTTTTGATTAACTTTCTCAGTCCCATTGGTACATATATGTCTTACAAAGCAATGGGTTTCTTCATCGCTTGGTACTGAGATGGTTAGTTTGTTGATGTGGATGTATTAGCGGATGGAGCAATAGGTATCAGGTTGTTGTTGTAGTTAGTGGTGGTAGAGATGATGAAGGGGTGGGGCGGTGGGGTAGTGGTGGTGGTGGCGGGGGGCGGGGATGAGGGTGTGGCCGGGGTTATCCCCCTCCCCGCCCCCTTACTCCTCAATATTACATACTTTTTCAGTAATTTGTATTTTTATTTCATTCAAACACAATTACACACACACACACACACACACACACACACACACACGCACACACACACACACACACACACACACACACACACACACACACACACACACACACACACACACACACACACACACACACACACACAAACACACACACAAACAAACACATGCACGCGATTATTCTACGTGAGCCAGACGTGTAATTGTAGATTCTGGATTAGAAGCCTCGAACAGGCTAATGGTCCGAACATGTATAGTATTATAATATCATAGAATGTCCAACAGGTCATGGAACCTAATTACCACGCTACGGGTCATATCATAAGAAGTAAGAGCACGTTTGAAATTAATGCTGTGTTTTTATAGCCATCACAAGCTAACGATTAGTCTACTCTTGAACTCGTGTCAATGGAGAGCATATGTCTGTTTCGATATCATGGAAATGTGCCACCTTTAACAGTCAAGGATCAAAATCCATAAGTCTAGCAAGTTTCAATGTACCTATTGGCTCGTAGCTTATGCGTTAACTGGACTGTATGTGTTCATGGCTTTATTCTTAGTAGCCTGTCTTCCAGGCTTTTGGGCATTTCCAATCCAAACTACAATACCTTGTATTTCATTAACGGGTCTGCCTGGAATAGACTAACCATTTGATTTCTTTCTCCAGCTCACGCAGACATACGGAGAGAGAAAAGAGATGCAAGAACGAATGATTAGTCTCATGAATACCAGACTCTACTTTATCAAGTTTGAATCAGAAATGTCCAACAGCCTGAAAACTTGCACGGACGGGAGATCTGAGGGAGAGGAAAGTCATTCAAGCGAAAAGTCGATCTGCGCATGTGCGAACTTAACATTTTTCTGTCCTCTTCATTTTCAGAACGTTATTCCACCGAAATGTTTATTGCCTGTAAAGTTCTCTAAAGGGGATGGAGTTGTATAAAAGTGTAGCAGTCCAATGGGGTCTAGACATATCATTTACATATATTTCCATGTGTCCAAAATTAAGCATACATTTCAAACACTACGTTTATAATTTTATGGTAACCCCAATGCATGTATGATGTTTACCGAGCTAGCAACAACAAATATTTTAACTGGATTTGATATTCATAATAACTATACGCCAATTGCTAACTTAATTTTCTTATGTTTGTGTTAATTTCTCTACACCATAAAATTCCATTTCTGAATATGCCGATTAGGATGTTGCACAATGATAACGATTACAATTTACATTTACATTTTATTGATTTACATTTACAATTACAATTGACAATGTTGTTTTTGTTTGTTTTTTTATGGAAAGATAAATTGAATCTTGAATTACACAATGTGCGCAGAGGTAGCCTGGCTTCCAAGCGGTTGAACATTAATAATTGAAATTATTAAACTACTGTAGGGTCTAATACTCACAAGACAAGTCATATTTTTCCATTCTCCACTTTTACCAGTTCAGGGAGAAGAACTTAAGAATGATTAGCCTACTGCAGCTAAACCCACCCATTAAATAATTAGAATTATACATGTCCAGTAGCATGGAAACCAGGCTAGCGCAGAGGAAGAGTCATAAGTTTCCCCGTTTGATTTTTTTTTGGCAACGGAGCTTTGTTTTTTTTTCCAGCAGGAATTCACTATTTGCTAACAGATTAAATGTTCCATGCACGATTATTGTCCATCATTTACCGTATCCCAACTTTGGCTCTACTTAGACCAAGGATCCTAAGTCTTTGGTTAGACATGGTTAGAAGCGTGATTAGTTTTCTCGTTTGAAAGTTTTGTCGAGGGAACTCTCATATTTGTCAACAGATAAACTGTTCCACGAGTATCGTCCATCATTTACCGTAGCTCACATTTGGTTCTAGTTAGACCAAGGATCCTAAGTCGTTGCTTCGACATGAACAACTTTGCACATGGTATGGAACACGTCCTTTCCCTTGCTTCCTTACTAACTTAGCTGAATGACCCCGTTGCGCTGATAATGAATCGATTAATCAATCTTAAGATAACACCTGTGGATGTTTCAGGTACTGTGTTTGTTCCGGTTGATGTTTCCTTGCCATGTGTATACTTATTCTTCCCACGCCTGTACAGTGAGAGTCAGAAAAATTGTTATACTTTCTTAATACATGCTCATATTCTTGTACAAGTATCAGATATAGTATCTCTTCCAGTCTTATTTGATACCACATGTGTGGGGAGTCAGTGATGAATTTATTGGATAGGAACAGAATTATGGGTCTCGATTAAAACCCATCTGCCCCAACATCAACAATGCCTTGCCTGATTTGAAATCTACTGCACAATAAGCTCGGCGC
This sequence comes from Arbacia lixula, assembly GCA_963669155.1. Taxonomy (NCBI): domain Eukaryota; kingdom Metazoa; phylum Echinodermata; class Echinoidea; order Arbacioida; family Arbaciidae; genus Arbacia; species Arbacia lixula. The sequence goes on from OZ022581.1 coordinate 23,336,524, forward strand.
AAATGGGTTTTGACACTTTTTCAAACAATGGTTGTTGTCCACTCAACCATAACAACAACACTGAAACAAATTTCACTAAGTGGCAAAGGAATATTTACTCTATCCATATATGCTAGAAATTCTCTCTGAATTCCACATTTTCTTTTAAAAAAATACTTGATTTAACAAGTGTGACATTTTTTCTGACTCCCACGGTAGAGCCCGAGGTTTGATTTAACCTGTTGACTACTTAGTCATATCATTTTTCTCGGCTTAACACAGAAAATCTTAACTTCCCATAGACAATGGGTTAGCAATGCCACAATCACACAACGTCTTGAATTGATTTGTTGTTCCTTGTAACATGTCAAAAATACAAAAGAACAGCATTTTACTAGCACATTAAGGATAAAAAAAGTTGACATCCATACTGTACAACCTTAAAGGACATATATATACTGTGCGGGGAAGACAAAAAGGCCTTAAAAATGTGATCGCGAGCAATCTTCTTGCCAATGGTCTTAGATTAATGTATTGTCCATTTTAGAAACTTGCTGAAAGCTATTTGATGATTTCTGTGTTAGAAGAATGATAGGTGACACGTTCAGGGGAACTCATGCTTTTACCTATACAGTTGATACATCATTAGAAACACGTTCTTACACACAAACCTCCTGTGAAAAATAATATCCCTTCATCAAAAACACACATAGAACCATAGAATTATAGAACACAAAACATAATGATAGAGCACCTCGCACGTGACGTCACAAAATTGAAAGTTCGAAAGATCATAACTTTCTTATCATTTAACAGATTTTCGTCAAACCTTCAATAATATGTTTCTTTCATGTATTTGCTTTGATTAAATCCAACTTATCTTTAGGGTGAACTATCCCTTTAAAAAGGCAGTGTTGTGCCTGTTTGTAGCACTGATAGATATCAGCTGTATTATACTTTTGCCCAACTTTGCCATTCAACACGAACAATGTCCTGTGGAGGGGTGCTATAGCTACGGATGTAAAATCGTGCATCATGGCCATCCTTGGTTTAGATTATTTAGCTCCGAAGGTTCATTGTGCTATTACTGTCTTTTTACGACCAGTTATACACGTCTCCCTGGAAGGTTACGTACATGTTCATGTCAGATTAATGTGAGGAGAACATTATGAAATCCCGACTAAAACAACACAATGATTATCATGATTATTGAGGATGTACCCTCTTTGTTCCGTGGGCATGAAATAATCACAGTCACTAATTACAAGAGGTGGCGAAAAACGGATTGTTGTTGTCCCTCGTCGAAATCAAACCATGCACAATTCCATGTTTATACAGACATTTGGGGGTGGGGGTAGGAATAGGATTGTATTAGCTGGCCAAGCAAAAGGGGACAAGCCTCTCACGTTGCCCCCCCCCCCCCACCCCCCTACACACACTCACACATACTCACACACACACACACACACACACACACACACACAGACACACACACACAAATAAACACACACAAACAAACACACACAAACACACACAAACACACACATGCACACACACACCTTCCTTGAATATGTATAGCTGTTCTTGTTATTACCATATTCATATTTTTACCACTCTTAACATCCCGTTCTTTCTTTAAATATGACACATTCACTCCATCTTCATCATCTTATCCTTCTTCCTTTTTTCCTTCTACTGCTCCTTTTCCTCCTGCCCTTCTCCTACTCCTATTACTCCTATCTTATTATTATTATACTCATTTGCCCTGCATGCATTGGAATCTAAGCAAATAAAAGCAATATCTCCACCTTCTGCGAGAGGCAAATACTTTGTTTTTATCACAGAATATGGGTGTGTATTATTTATAAAAGCCCACGCGAACGATTTCATACAATCTGATATACATATTGGAGCCCTTACCCACTTGTGGTTTAACATTGTAACATATCGAGACTTTTCTTGTTTACAAGGAACTCGGAGTGCGACTGTTTCCGATGATAGAGGGACTAAGCAAAATAGAGAGAGAGAGAGAGAGAGAGAGAGAGAGAGAGAGAGAGAGAGAGAGAGAGAGAGAGAAGAGAGAGAGAGATACACACACATGGAGGGGCGGGGTAAGGTGAGCGAGAGAGGAGGGGGGGGGCTAGGAAGAGAAAAAAAAAACATGACCACGAGACCATGACACGGCCTCGAATCTGGGTTAAAAGCGAAATTTGAAGCGCTTCTCTAATCCGTTGCATTAGCGTACTAATCCCCACTAATCACCTCTTCTCCCTCAGAAATGTGACGTCATGACGTCACTATCGCAATAAGGGGATCCCCCTTCAGTAATGTGTTTGCGTGAAGTGTCATAATCTGAGAAAACCGTATTCTTAAAAGAGTTGCATGTAAATAAACATGGCGTACAAAGATGCAGGTTCGAATCCGCCTGTTTTCAATACTTCGCCAATACTCTTCTACATGTACAATCTTTCTTTCAGCATGGAACAAACAGTCTTTGATACCGGATGTAAGCTTTGCATGTATTCTCTTCAGGAAACTGTTGTTGCCCAATATCCCCTAATTCTGTATACGATCCATGGCCATATATATATATGACCTTTTTTGCGTTACAGAGAAACCGAGGTTTGGTTGCTATTGTTTCATATTATGTTGTTGGTTTTTTTTTATGCTGAAAGGTCGTTGACATACCCTAACCATGTGTTACTACTATCATTGTTACCATCGTTTCCATAGTATCGCCATGCTCATGTCTTCAGGAAATTATCATACGGCATGTGATGGAAGGTCACGTAGAGTTCTTTTCTTTGTGATAAATTTGACGAGCACGTCAATCTGTTGTACTATGAGGCGGTGTCGTCATATCTATTGTTATGCAAGCTTCTGGTTCCACTGGTCCGACATAACGGGCTAATATCGGGCACTCACAAAGAGAGTCAGCGTAATGATCACCGCTGTTTACTCTGCCCACATAGTTCATGTAATTTAGAAATATCTGTCTTGACAACATACTCAACTGACTTCACATTGCGGTATTCTATAGGTAATGAATAATAGAGTACCGACGTGTGACGTCATTTGTTGGAAGAGTAAAGTGCGGTGGTCATAGCGGATACTCTCATTGAAAGTGCCCGACACTAGCCCGCTGGGCAATGTCATACCAGTGAAACTTTCACGTGAGTGATTTTGTTACGAACGAGAAAGCTGCATAACCATGATAACGATAGACATGATGACACCACTTCGGTACTCTATACGTCTGAAACTCTTCGCGCGAGACAATAGACCATTTTCGTTATGCTTGCAAATATTATTTACGTCGTTCAAACAATACGTTACTAATGGTAACCACAAAGTTTGTGCGAGGTTTGTCCGAGTAGTACCAGCTAAAAGATTCAGAGTGCGTGCCAATACATTACGAAAATGTTTTTTTTTTGCAAAGAAACAAAACAGGATTCATAGGTCTTTACACGATATAATAACTCTATCATCGATTATGCCATGATGTGATGTTATGAGAACCGAAGAGAATGATAAAGAGATATTTCTAGCCCCTGATCAGCATGTTAGGATGTGTGTGGGTTGTCATGACTTTTTCTTCTTCTTTTTCATCTTTATCTCAAACTTTTCCTGGTCAAGGGTTATATAACAAGTCATCCATCCACTATCAACTAATAACAATGTTTTATGAGGCGTCGTTATGATTATATGACATTTGAAAGGATGTGATTTCGCATTAATTTCTCTGAGTTTAGTTTCTATTGGCCGGGATTTCAGGCCATCCTCTGTTTGACATGCTTGAAACCTGGTTGAGTATTCTCGATTTCAGGTTTACTGTACTGTTACTAGTATCATTAATCTTGTTATGTACTTGGCATTTTTATGGCACGACTTTTTTTTTTATAAAACGAAATGAACGGTCCATTCAGATCAGCGTGATTTGAAAAGCATGCATTTGAGCAACAATCAAGCCAATTTGTGATTTCCACATTTTAAGCGAGCTGCCACCTAAAAGATTTTGTGATCATATGCCATTTATTTTGATTTGAAAACTCCAAATGCCCAAACCGGATACATCTTCTACAGACATTCATCATGTTTATGTAATTTTTGCGATGCATCCTCTATCAGTTTTTATGGTTGATAAACATGATCTACAACCATGAACCACATAGTTTGTTCCTGAATGGATTAAACTTAGCGTCTGGAGGGCAAGCTACAGTGACCGACATTTATACAGATTAATGTTGGATTTCTACGAGTGATGACTTGGTGTAATTGAAGGTCTAGAAATTCAACGATCATCATGATACATCACGTGGTTACAATTCACAAATACACATACGGAGGACACGGATGAAAAGTAATGTGACGTCATAATCCCACATTTGAGAGTGTCTAAGTAAACACATACTGTAATGATTTCCTTTTCACCTCTTTTACCATTGTTTATACGAATCCATTTATGTGAAGTTACAAAATCATATCATTATTTACGATTGTTTTACTATTTTCTTGTTTTGACAGGGTCCTGTACGAATTGTTTTATTGTTTGTTTAGTTTACATAATTTTAGTGGAATCACTTTACGTACTCTTCTTATGTAGCCTAATCTATGAAACAAAGACGACGCATTGATAAACGCCCATTTATGTGTTTTTGTTTTGTCTTAATGCTTCAGGGCATGCATAGAAAGAATCTGTTCTCGTCCTACTCGTCCCCACCCCCACCCCCTCCTCCTCCTCCTCCTCCTCCTCCTCCTCCTCCTCCTCCTCCTCATCTTCCTCCCGTCCTTCTCCTATTCCATGTATTCCTCCCCTTCTTCCTCTATCCCCTCCTCCTCGTATTTCTCCACCTTTTTTTAAATTTCTCCCTCACATCCCTCTTGGTTCGGATAACACCACTCTCATACTCTAATACCTTAAACTGGGGAGATTATCAAATCATTACCGGGACGTCAATAAATCGTAGTACATGACCGGTAGAAGACCTTTTTTCTCTCTCAAAAAAAAATATAATTTCCAAACATCGAAAGTTGCAAGTCATATTTGCGTGGGTGAGATGCGACAGAACATTATCCCCGTCCCTGCGTACAAAGATTGATGTATGTTATCTTATCTAAATAGCTTTCCTGCCATTGTCTGTCGTGTCCAACATTAGTAATGGCCATTTCGAACATGTCATGATTGTGCTGTCATAGGTCTAGGTCGAAACCGACCATCCACACATTTAAAAGGAAATTAAATCGCCATTTGCTGAATGTTTATACCTGGAGCCAGTACTCCCATAACCCCACATGCCTCGTTATGTACTTATAAGCTCCCCAGACATTTATGATATGATTCGATTCTCTAATGGTATGAGAAATCTATGTAATATTGGCATATATTTGCAAATTACATGTTCTGTTTTTTTTTTAGTTAAGATGTCTACATTTTATTCAAATGTATACACATACTGCGGTAAAGTTGGTGGTGTCTCCCTCTCACAAACACAACTTATATATATATATATATATATATATATATATATATATATATATATATATACAGACACAAACACACACACGCGCACGCACACACACTCACCCGAACCACAAATCCACCACTTTCAGCAGCGCCACCACAAGCATCATCACCATATGACACCGATATGGGCTGCTGTGACCTGGTAAAACTATTAGTATTACCGAAGGGGGATGTAAATTACCATTACTCGAGGCTTAAACCGAGGGTAATTTCCAACCCATAAAGGTAATAGTTTACCAGGTCACATCATTCCATAGCTTAGTTGTTTTATATCACTCATCGACGATTAACAAAACAAACTGATAATATTGAAAAGAAAGGAGCTTAATGTAGCCAAGTTACCTGATCGCTAATTAAACAAAAATATATGTATATTGTTTCTCTATGCAGAGCCCATGCAAGGACACGCACGTACACCGAGCACACACGCGCATTGTTTACTGTATATGATTTACGTGTACCGGTGCAATGTTTTTACCGTTTGACAAGTTGGAGAAAAGAAATGACATTTTTCACCCCCGTACATTATCACATCAGTGACAGTCAGGGTAAGAGCACATGATTTCATGGGATTCAAGGGAAACTGATAAATGAGGTTTTAAAAACTTGGTCTAGTGGAGAGTCGCGCTGCGTTTTCTTTTCGACGCGCTTAATGTTGGTTTTTATGCACTACGAGTACCGCGCAGCTAATGCTGCTAGCCATGGACAATGGATAAACTTGCCGGTAACCTAACGTTAGATCTAACCCTAGTAACAGATTAACTTACCTTATTTAGAATAAACAACTATTCGAGATGTTAGACTAGTCTAGTAGCGGTAGATGTTGAATGTTAAAGATGCTTGCGCCTCGGGATTGTCTTGCTCCTTCAGGAAAATGCTGCGTCAGTCGCCGTTAGATTTAATGATATGTATTGTACAGCGCGCGAAAGGTGCGTACATTCAACGCCTCACCTCGCTTGTACAGTGCATGCAGTGCTTGATGCATGCTGAATGAGTTTAACGCACACGTAACCCACGCGACCTTGAGATAGTTGCATCGGATTTATCACGTCCGTGATATAGTACAGGACCAGCCATAACAAAATGCATTGAGCTAGCTGGGTATGAGTGATAATTGTTATAGTAGTATTTGTACGGTTTTACATTTAAGAGGCAAGAATTGATTTGGGTCTTTCCATGTTGACAACCATGTATTTAAAGGGTTACTAAATTATCAAAATAAGTTCCCACTTATCTATGTAAAATTATCCACTAACACGAATTTCACAATCGTTTGCCGCAACAAAGTCTCATTTTGACGAAAATTTGAAAAAGACGCACGCCTCCAGTGACGTCAGAGAAGTCAAAATTCCATAAATGCCAACGGCGTGAATAAAATATTTTATTCACGCCGTTCAAACAATACGTTACTAAATGGGAACCCCAAAGCTTGTCCGAGGTTTGTCCAAGTAGCAACAACTAATGGATTCAACGTGCATTCCATCTATTGAATCTGAATGACAAGATACAGGTGAATGCAATAACGCGCGCGTTACTACACAGTTAGGGGGAAAGTCGTGAGTACATTACGAAAATGGTCTATTGTTGACTAAGCTTCCATACAATCTATGGTATTTTGACTTCTCTGACGTCGCTGGTGGCGTGCGTTTTTTAAAATTTTCGTCAAAATGAGACTTTATTGCGGTAAACAAATGTGAAATTCGTATTTAGTGGATAATTTTACATAGATTAGTGGAAACTTATTTTTCTAATTCAGTAACCCTTTAACACATGGCCCAGGACAGAAAGTAAAACTGCAGCACTCCATTCACAGTGTTTGATGACATTCTTCAGAAAGCTCAAAATTTCAGGTATTTCTGCTTTTCTCCACACGCTAATACATCATAATGAGTTATCTTCTCAGAGTTGATTTAAATTTAAGTTATGATTTGTAATTTTCATTCCAATATATTTAAAATATCTTCGTGTAGGATTTCAATATCAAGTTATGTACAAAATGTATGGTTAATTGTGTGTTTGAAGGAAAATAAATCAAATGGATGAATCAATATTGTAGAAAATACGGGTGTCCAGTTATCTTAGCACGACCCTGTCACACTGTTAACGCATACCGTATTGTGTTATCGTTTGTTTGAACAATATCTTATGCTACGTGTACTTTGTAATTATTTGTGTCTGTATGATGTATTGTAAACGACAATTTTTGCATCTAAAAAAAATGTGAAGAAATGTAGAAGAGTGTTACATTCGCCGGGTTGCCTTCTTAATCCTTGGTGTACCATGGTAGGCTATTGTTCTATGGGATTTGTGTATATTCCCTGTAATTAAACGCACATATGGCACACAAAGAGTTAAGCTGCTGTTTGATTGCATCAATCAACTCATTACAAACTCACGTGACAAAGTGTTAGGCATGGTGTGCACAGGCCTACAGCAAACAAAAAAAATAATATGCTCTTCGATATGTATTCTGAACTTTACCCCTAACTTCCTGGTGATGCGGTATTACATTTACCTGTATTTCGTGTTTCAGTTTTAATGGATGGAACGCACTCTGAATGTATTAGTTGTTGCTACTCGGACAAACCTCGGACAAGCTTTGGGGTTACCATTCGTAACGTATTGTTTGAACGACGTGAATATATTTTGCATACATAACGAAAATGGTCTATTGTTTGGGTAGCTTATTCAACTAAGGAAAGGCCAATAATTAAGTCGATCGTGATTAAACGTAATATTCATTTCTAGCCACATGAAAAAATGCTGGCTGGATTTAGTCAGAATTAAGGGTGAGTTATACATTGGCATCGGAACCGGTTCAGGAGCAGAATGATTGGTTAGGTTAACCAATTAGCTTACGGTAACAGCGACTCTCCTGTTATACGTCTATAAAGGTGAGATACTTCTGGGATGCGACGGGCTAACGCAATGACAGGGGCAGTATGTGACTTGACTTGCGTCGCCGATAAGACTGAACGGTACATAGGTCAGCCGGATTTGGTTACAGATCTCGAGAAAGAAGACGATGGAAATGGCGGTTTTGGTTAGAAGTTATAGCTAGGTCACGCGTACAAAGGAAACAATGAAGTCATTGTTTTATTTTCTTTCTTAACGATAGGCTATCATTCGGAAGCCCGCTGGAAGCAATCAATATACCGCATGGACAACGCCAGTACGTAGTCCGCCATTCTGTGAGAAAGTGTTATATTACTTGACATGTTAAGGGATAGTTCACCCACATATTGTTTTGGGTTGGGAGACACCTAAGAGAAATATATTAGTAAAGGTTTGACTTTGAAAGGATTTGATTTCAAAGTTTTGATTTTGTGACGTCACGTGCGAGGTGCATGGTGTCCCATATGTTGTGTACACAATAATACCATAAATTGATTTTTTTTTGGTGTGTAAAAACGTATTTCTAATGATGTATCAAATGCATAAGTGAAAGGATGCATATTTTTTTTAGAAAATGCACATTTTCGAGAAAGAAATTTTACACAACATATGGGAAAGCACATCGCATATGACTTCACAAAATAACAATTTTAAAATAAAATAACCTTCTTTTCCCTTGACTGATTTTCGTCAAATCCTCAATTATATGTTAATTTCATGTGTCTCCTTTTATTAAAAGCAAACTAATTTCAGAGTGAACTATCCCTTTAAAGACAGGGTATCCCATTTGCAAAAGTCGTGTAAGGAATCGGCAGTATACCCCACCGATAACGTGTATGAAATGTTACGAACCTTTTCAGGACCTATGAAATATCTTTGTTTACGTTTGAACGTAACGTTAGTAGCAATCATAGTCTACATGCATGATCGTATAGCCGAACAGTGAGCGATGCGTAAGACAGCGAGTATGGCTCACATTGAACGCATACAGCGGTCTCCGGTCTTTTGGCTACAACAACGAGCCGTCCAAAACCGCTTCATATCTAGCGATCGCTATCATTCCGCTTAATGTCAATTTCCAGTCTTATTATTGGGAGGATAGTTCTTGTACATATCTTTTTTTCAATTTTTTGTGTTTTATTTAAAAAAATTATCTTTTTGACCTGCAATAGGGCTGCAGATGAAAACAAAGATATTGTGTAATTTCATTGGAAATGAACAAACATGGTGTATAAAATCAAAATAACTGGTCGTAAGATTTCCAGTTGAGTTTTTGACGGGTCGACCAAAATTCAGCGGGTTCTCGTAGCCTAGAAACCGAGACAGCAATAGCGCACATCACGGCTGTCCGCATCGCAGTGAAGCGTTATGCTACGGTCGCACTTTGCCAATTTTGATTTGCGTCTTGTTGCGTCTTGCCCGACCGCAGACGCAGATATACTCAATGGAGCGCAATAATGCGAGCTCACTACGTACTCAATGCGCAGACTAGCGCATAGGCTTGTGCTCGTCGCTCGTTGTCTTAACTCTCACAAGCGAGCACAAGGTCAAATCGCCTATGAGTGGAAGCGAGTGGCAATCAGTGAATGCGAGCAAGAGCGAGCGACAGCGAGTGACCTAGCGCAGGTATATGAACTCGATTTGGGGACTCCGACTCCGCGATGTTTACTATCGTTGTATAGAAAATGTTATATTCCACATACTAAGAATGTTGCTATGTGATTGGTCAAGAGTTGATCACGTGATGAAGCGTACTTTTTCCCATCTGATCACCTGAGAAGAAAAGTTCGTTACACTCTAGGTGATAGTACTTTTTGGTTGCGCTGGTTACACTCGGACTATCAATTGTAGCTCGGCGAAGACGACGCCGGGGTGCGCGGTAATTGCAAATTTGTGGTTATAGCGCGCTGCGCCGGCCGGGCGTACGTATAAGCAGTGGGAGCCTTCCATTTCGCCACACAGTATTTCACCAAAACAAGTGTGCAATTCTCTACCACCTCGTACCAAAATTGACCTAGAATTTCACTTCCCTGTATTTTATATGGATTATGAAAGGTATTCTCGGAGGATCTATATTCTCACCGATACCGCACGGGTAAGCGAATTTCGATAACTTCTTGCTTTTCCGACAAAAACTTACGAATTAGCGTCACTATGGCATAGTGTTTGTGGAAATTTGTAGAGTCTATATCGCAACGTGCACAAAAGCGTGTGTACGCATATGTACTCGTAGGTACAAGCAGTGCAAGCCTTCCATTTCCCCCACACAGTATTCCACCAAAACAAAACTTTCGGTTTCAGGCAATGAGAGGAACTATCACTTCCTCGGCGATCTGAATGTATACGATATCTTTCCTCAGCTTACGCTTCGGAAAGATAGCTACATCCAGATCGCCTTGGAATTGATAGTGCGTCCCATCACTTTCACCGACGTTGATTATTTGCTTACTATACAGCGCGAGATATTTCGGATAGGCCTGTACGGAAGCCCTGCTAACCTGCGTATACTATGGTCGCTGCGAAGCTGGGAATTTTAACAGCAGCCAGCTTGACACTGAATGTCCATTGCAGCATCGTTCACACCAGCTGATAGTCTAAACACCGGGAGACGGTGTGAAAGTCTTGTCCAAGCAGAGTTGCTGCTTGTACGGAACATAATCCCCGCTAGTATGGAGATGATGCCAACATTTTTGTTTCTATTTATACAAATTTAAACATGACAAAAATTTTGGTTTGGAAATGCATTCCGTTTTCCAAGGAAGTTATGTGCGACAAGAATGGAAAAGAACAAAACAACAAGTCGTTAAGATAGACTAATGACTTATAGACTTCTAGCAGTAGAAAAAAAGTCAAGTTCCAATAATATATTACAATTACATGAATATTGCACTGATGGGACTTGGTTGAATAAACGTTATTGCTATTATAGGTTTTGGCGGTAGTTTGCACCTAAATACACCACAGGCCCATCACTGCAAATATTCATTGGCGGAAGAGGATATGATGACGTACCTGATCATTGGGATATTATGATAATGAGTTTCCCAGGGATGTCGGCCGGGTCTGCTCACTGAACTAAAAAGAACCAGCTCAGTGGGTCTGCTACGTCGTGCATTGCGCGTTATCGTGACCTAACTCCCAGGCTGTTGAGTATTTATTATAAAAGTCGGAAACATACATTCTACTACTACTACTACTACTACTACTACTACTACTACTACTACTACTACTACTACTACTGACTCCTTCATTCGGCTTTATGTTTCGTCCATCGAGCAGGAGAAGAAGTCGGGGATACTTAGTCTACTGCAGCCAGACCCGTTTATTTTATAGTTTAGATGAGAAATGCACACACAAGGCTCGAAATTAGGTTAAGTGAGACGGGAAGTGGCGGGAAATGCTAACTTTCTGGATCATCTTATTTCACACCACGGGAAATAGTTCAAGCATATGGCATTATCTCCAAAGTGGCTGACAGGAAAAGGGGAAATGGAAGTATATATACATTGCGTTTGTGTGTATGTAAGTGTGTGTGTGTGTGTTTGTGTTTGTGTTTGTGTGTGTGTCTATGTCTGTATGAGTGTGTGTGTGCGTGTGTATGTGTGTGAGTTTGTGTGTACGTATATATGTGTATGTAGTGCGTGTGTGTGTGTGTGTGTGTGTGTGTGTGTGTGTGTGTGAGGTGGGAAGAACACGAAAATGGAAAGGTGGGAGAGAGAAGGGGAGACATCTAGAAAGAACATCATTTATGCTTCTGAGCTTGGGTTCAAACATTCAATAATTAAAGGCAAGATAGACCTTTTGCAAAAGTCATAACACTCGGCATGAATTATCCCAACTATCACGTGTGTACAAAACCCCCTCGAAATCTAGCAATCAATGTGATTCTGCTAAATGTTAATCTTCAGGTGTAAAGGGATAGTTCACCCTGAAGAATCAGTTGGCTTCAATCAAAACAGAAACATGAAAGAAACGTATTAGTGAAGGTTAGAGGAAAATCCGTCAAAGAATGAAAAAGTTATGATCTTTAAACATTTTAATTTTGTGACGTTAACGTGCTCTCCCATATGTTGTGTGCTGTATATTTTCTGTTTTCGACAACGGAATAAATATTTTTCATAGGGCACTAGTATGTGTGTAAGAACGTGTTTCTAATGGTGTATCAAATGCAAAGGTAAAAGGGTGCATGTCTTTTTGAGAAAATTGACAGGTTTTTTTTAAGGTACACAACAAAATTATGGGAGATCACCTCGCACGTGACGTCACAAAATCAAACAAGCGTAATTTTTTTATCCTTCGACGGATTTTCATCAGACATTCACTATTCATTTCGTTCATGTGTCTGCTTTTATAGAAGCCAACTTATTTTCAGGGTGAACTATCCCTTTAATGTTGTGAGAGAGGGTCTTATATTTTATTTCCATCTAACTTCCGTGATGTTAACAACATTTTGGTTTTTTAACCTGCAGAAAGCCTACCTTGCCTTTAATATTTAACAATAATGGCATTAGTGACTAAATTATGAGTCAGATCTGTATTATCATCAATTTTCTTAGATAGCATATCTATTTTGTTTGTGTGTGTGTGTGTGTGTGTGTGTGTGTGTGTGTGTGTGTGTGTGTGTGTGTGTGTGTGTGTGTGTGTGTGTGTGTGTGTGTGTGTATGTGAACAATACATAGTGCCGGTCTTGCTTTAAGAAAGGCATTGTTCATTTTTTCCCCGTTGGATTACACAAAATCCTTATAAGGGAAATATCAAATTTCATGTGCCCTAAAATGAGTCACACTCACAGAAACAGTGATGCATACTATTTTGTATCTCTCTCTCTCTCTCTCTCTCTCTCTCTCTGTTCCTCTGTCTCTCCATGTCAATCTCTATATCTCTATCTCTCTCCCTGTTTCACTGCTTTTCTCACCTGTGGGTCATTTGTCACGGGACTGAACTAGTTGTCAAAAACTTTGCGTCATGGTGCAAGAATGTCACAACGTGGTACAAAAAAAAAAAACAGATGTCGGTTGGTAATGGCCTGGCTTCCAGTGTGTCGGATATTTCTGATCCAAACCGAACAAATAAGTCTAATATTAGAAGACAAGTCATTCCATCATTCCCCTCCTTTCTCAGTCTGGGAGCCGCCGGGAAAAAAATGAGACTGACTAGTCTATTACAAGCAGACCTCTTTATTGAGTAGTTTGGCAAGAAAATGCCCTACAGTCTGGAAGTCAGACAAGGCTGTAGTAGCAAGAGGTCATGAATTGGACCGGGGATCCCGATGCGGGATGCGGGGGTTCCAGTTCCAAAGAAAGAAACAAAAATTGTTCAACGCGCTCACTTCCCCAAACCCTGGTGACTCATAATTACCTAGGTTATGAAAATACAAGGTTGGGCATGTGATGAAACAGCGCGGGGAGAAGCTAGACCTCAGTGAATGGTGTTTATGAGGTGGTGGTGGTGGGGGTGGAGGTGGAGGTGGAGGAGGAGGTGTGTATGCTATTTGTGTCAGCGTGTGTATGTGTGTGTGTGTGTGTGTGTGTGTGTGTGTGTGTGTGTGTGTGTGTGTGTGTGTGTGTGTGTGTGTGTGTGTGTGTGTGTGTGTGTGTGTGTGTGTGTGTGTGTGTATATATATATATATATATGTAAAGACAAACAAATTAAATGAAACGCCGGAGAAGAAAAATTATTCGAATTTTCGGTCATAGACCTTTATAAAGAATGAATGACTGAACAAAAGTGGTAAATCGCAACCTCTATTCTTCTTTTATTTACCACTTTTGCGAACTTTCTAAGATGACTGAACCACACCGTGTTTTGCTAACAATATGTAATAAGCGCCTATAGTTTCAGTTTAAAATACGCTCGTTGTACGCAATCATGTTTTTGTGTAAATTGTTCAGTCATTCATTCTTGATAAAGGTCTATGACCGAAAATTCGAATAATTTTTCTTCTCCGGCGTTTCATTTAATTTGTTTGTCTTCACCTAGTAATCAGCGCCATCGCAACCTCTATTCTTCTTATATATACTATATATGTATGTATGTGTGTGTGTGTGTGTGAAAGGGGTACGTACAGTCCGATTATTTAGTCCTTGATAGGTTAATTATAATGATTTTAATGGTGATGGAGATAGTAATGGTGATGATGATTGTGAAGATGATGCTGATGGTGATGAAGATGTTGATGGTGATAGCGATGAAAATGGTGACAATGATGGTGTTGGTGATAAAGATTATGAAAATGATGGAGGCGATGACGGTGATGACGACGATGATGATGATAGCGATATAGATGGTCACCGTTGTAGCTCAAGTTAGTCAGTGTCGTCATTTCCTTTATTCTTTCACAATTCTCTGAAATCCGGATTATATAGTATTGTTCATCACGTTGCCATAGAAACGACTAAATAAGACGGCATTAGGTCAGATAAGTATCTTAAATCAATTTGCAATGTTCGTGTTGTATACCTCCGGATGTCATGAAACATATATACAATTGACAGCACATTTGTATGCATTACAACATATTGCAACTATCAGTAACATTATTAATAGCTTTCGCTAGCTCCTTGAAAGTACATGTGGAAATGTGCGTAACCCTTTTGCAGACAAAATCAAGTTCTGTAAAACATCGCGTGACCTACAAGTACGTACAACACATAGTTATGGGGCCTCCTATCGAGCGTCAGAACCATATTCTTTTGCAGTTTGCATCTCAAATGCTCAGTTTTATATCCAGTTGCCATGGTTGCAAACTGAAGTTGGGTTATCCGTACATGAACATTCGTATTGTATCTCGAAGCTGCCAAGAAATATGTAGATAAAAACATTGATTCGATTGAGTCGCTTAGGTGATGACGTTCAAAATAGGTTTATCAATGCAAATGTCTGCGGATACCAAACTATATTTTTGGACGATCTACCAACAAACTCCATGCATTGTAAAGGTCAATATTCAACATAAACTAAACGTCACTTTGGTTCCTATTACTCTTAAGTAAAATTGAAGTATTGATAAAATTGCCTTCCCCCACCATATTCATCTATCTATCCCTCCCCCTCCCTCCCCCCCCCCCTCTCTCTCTCTCTCTCTCTCTCTCTATCTCTCTCTCTCTATATATCTCTCTCTCTCTATCTCTCTCTCTCTCTCTCTCTTTCTCTCTCTCACTTATTAAAGGAAGAGTGCATAAAACATATGAACGTTTACGTGCAATCGCCACACATGTAAAAAGCGGGAAAAGGAAGATGATATATTATTACGTAACTTGAAAATACTCGTCCAGTGAAGTGTGAATGGTACTCGCAGTTTGGAAAACAGAGTCAAAGAAGTGTGTAACTATTATCAGATTAACTTTCCCTGAAAAGAATACCTTAAACCGAGAGTGCACTGCCTTCCAAGCAATTAATCACTTAAGAATTAAGAACTAAATATAAGAATTGGAATGTCGCCTCCATTTTTCTTCAAGAGTCCTGTTTTCAGGTGCTAGCTCGTCACCGTCTATTTTGAGAACACGTCCTCACGCATAATATGTAAATAAAACATTTCTCTAATCGCATATATTTCAATTATACGAGTAATCTCACTGTGATACGACCCGTCACCTGTCTAATGATAATTTGATTCGTGAGAACAAATGAATTAAGTTAAACCTTTATGTTGATATATTTTTTTAAATTCATATCATTTATAACATATCCTTAATGTCCCGGTGCTTTGTTTGTTTTCAGTAGGTTGAATGAAACCAACAAGGCTTGAATATTGTTTTAAATTCAAAGAGCAATCACCCCAGTAACTATTCATCAGGAAAATCTTGATATCAATTAACAACGAAACAAAACAAGAGTACATCTACCGATAAACGCATGACCATATTTGGTGATTATTCATGATGGCCCGGTTTCAGTACAGCAAGGCGGAAACGGGCTTACTCATACATTAATCAACACGTCTTTCACTTTCCGACTATTCTTTTAATTCTTTCTGCAACACGTAATTCGCTGTATTCCTTGACCATGGCAAGGGCTTTGATCTTTCATTGACCATTCATTTGGTCATATTGTCCTGTCTTCTTACTGGGTAAGCGTTTGACATTCTGCGGGCAGGACTGACTCAAAGATCCGTACAACAACGTCGATTGGCGCTTGTGGTTAATGAAGCGCTCATGCGGAAGGGATCACCGAACTTATACAAAGCAGTCCCCGAACTGTTTTCTCCATGGAGATATGACACATTAATGAAAACTTAATCCGACAAGCTCTAGATCAAACTCTCTAATGACAAGTAATCTGACGCGCCATGAATGTTGATCGATGTGCATTACGATCATTTACCGTAAGTATATGATCATGGACCCTACCACGAAGGGTCCATGGGATGATCAAAGAAAATTCAGCGAGAGTTAGAGCGCAATCAAATCGGATGAGCAATGCTGCTTAATTCGTAGTATTTCTGAAAGATAAAGAGATTTTTTTTAAAGGGACCTTTTGTGGGGTAAATAGATAGTGCTGTATTTACGGAAGCTAACAAATCAGGCAAGTGGAACGATTGAAGCTTTCGATTTTAACATACATAGTCCCATACCTGCATGCCGCGTGTAATAAACGAAAGAAATTTTCCTGGCGTGCTACGTACTTAGAGGCTTAACTCTGTACAGATTTGATACTAATTCTAAGGGTCATTTCCGCCTAGATAGTCACATAAAATAGGCAGTCGGTGACGTAATCTTAATTCGTGTTTAACTCCAATAAAAACACTCCAATGGCGTAAAATGAGGACGCAATGCCCTAGTTTGCCAACCCTACCATCCGAACCTTGCGCTATGGTACCTGTATGTACTAACCCTTACATAACCAGGGCTTGAGAAGTACATTGGCTTATTACATATCTTCATACCAATAGTAAAGAAAATATTGATAGTGCTAAATTGTATTAGTAACACTCACAAAGTTCAGTAATGACAGAGATATACACTGGGCAGATCGTAGGTGTTTTCTTTTTTTCCTTTTACTTATGCATTTGATACATCATTAGAAATAATTGTGTTCTTACACATGAAACCCTATGAGAAACAAAATATTCCGCTGTCAAAAACAGCAAAAGCTCAATTTATAGCATCATTCAGCACAACATTTGAGAGAGAGCCACTCGCACGTGACGTCACAAAATTGTAATTTCAAAAGAACCTAACTTTCTTATCCTTTGACGGATTTTCGTATTCCTCACCAGCTGCTTTTTATATAAAATGTTCTTCGAACGTTTCCGTATGTTTCTGCCCAGTGTATATTGATGGTAACATATCACTGCATGAACTCACATTTAGAAAATAAGTATTTCCCTTCAAACACATCAACATAGCTGAAAATTTTGCATATTCATTCTTTTCAGGTCGCAGGGGCAGGGAATATACTGTACTGGGAAGACAAAAAGCCTTCAAAAAGGTTAATATGGGCAATATTCTTGTCAATGGTCTTAAATTCATGTATTATTCATTTTAGAAATTTGCTGAAGGTTATTTGCGTTCAAATGATCCACATTTGGAGCAATTAGTGATTAAATCACAAATCCTCAATATGTTCAGGCAATAACTTTCAGCAAGTTTCTAAAATGGACAATACATGAATTTAAGTCCATTGGCAAGAAGATTGCTCTCGATCACCTCTTGATTTTTTTTTTTTTTTTTTTTTTTTTTTTTTTTTTTTTTTTTGGGGGGGGGGACTTTCCGGTATAGTATAAAGGTAAAGGTAAAGGTGTGTAGCCTTATCAAACCAGTGTTATACTCAATCAGTGACATTTTATATTCACCATGATTATAGTCAGTGGACAAAATTAATCGGCACAAAAGCCTGTGATGTGTTTTTTTTTATAAGAAGAATGTTAAAATGTGTTTCATCTACAGGGGCATGTAAGAACTAAAACCACAAAAAAAAAAACGATGAAGGATACGACCACATGATTATAGCAAGATGTTGCCGATCGTATGACACCAACCGGATGTTCGTCTCAATAACGAGCGTATCCCTATCTTTCCTCGTAATCAAGTCAAGTCCGTGATATCTCATTACCTACCGTGACAATACAGTAATGTACAAGCAAAAATATTGGCGTATAGAGCTACTCAACGATCATCTTTCACGAAGCTTATTGTTGATACCGGTAAACGTCATCTCAGATCCACTCACAAAGACCCGAACCCACTTGAGAACATGAAAAAAGGATTAAAGGATTTTGGTTTCAATAAAAACAGACAAATAAGAAAAATATAAGTGCAGGTTTCATTAGAATCTGTCAAAGGAAAAGAAAGTGATTTGATTTTAAAGTTTTTGTGACCTCCCAAATGTTGTGTACAATATAAAATATATACATGTATATACATAAATTGCTCTTTTTCTGTTTTTGACAACGGATCAACATATTTTTGATAATGTATCAAATGCACAGGTACAAGGATGGATACTTTTATTTACAAAATGCACATTTTCGAGGAAAAAGATTGTGCACAACATATGGGAGAGTGCCTCGCACGTGACGTCACCGATTTTTATCACCTTCACAATTATGTTCCTTTCATGTTTCTGCTTGTATTGAAACAAAAATGATTTCAGGCTGAACTATCCCTTTAATCATGACAATACAGTCATGTACATACCTGCAAAATAATTGGCGTATAAAGCTGCTCAACGATCATCTTTCACGGTGTTTATTGTTGATGCCTGTAAACATCATCTTCTCACCTAAGATACACTCACAAAGACCCGAACCCACTTGGGAACATGAAACAAGGATTAAGTCGCCGAAGGACAATGTTTCCTTAGTGATAATCCAAGTCTATGTAATGAATGTGCCCCAAGTCGCTCCGGGATCCACCGCCGCATCTATATTGTTCTCCGAAAACTTAAGCCTTCATTTAATACACTGCCAATTAAATCCTACATCCTATACTAGCTTCTTCACTAGCACTGTAGTAGTACATACCTGAACTAAAAAAAACGTCTTTGACAAATACATCGTTCTCCCAAATCTTCTCAGGAATAATCAGTAATGGGATTAATATTTTCAAATGTCAACTAAAAATGTTGATATTCAAACGGATACACATTCAAATAAAGACATTGAATCATCTTTGCATACTTCACAGAATTATGTCAAAAACCTTCTTTATACTACAAAAGCAATGTATTACTCTATAGTTTGCGGAATATAAAAATAAGCAGAGACGTTAATCAACGAGAAGGTCTAATTTGAAGTTAAATTGTTTTTGATTGCAGCGATTAAATGAAAGCAACATAAAAAGGTTTGACGCAAATTAGCCAACGGATTAAAAAGTTAAGGTTTGGGTAAAGTTTTGATTTTGTCACGTCACCCGCAAGCTGCTTTCCCATATGGTGTGTATTTTCCAAATAAAAAAAAACAGGTTGCGGTTAATAACAATTTTTCCATTTGTTTCCATGATTATATTTTTTAAGAATGTGACAAGACTTATTCCTGCAAATATCATGTCAATATGAGCTGAGACTGTGATTTTTCAAATGAAGTTCTTAATATAAGCAAATAAAAGCCTACAAATACATGTACCAAAATATATCTTCAGACGATCCAGCCAAAAGTACAGTTTAAAATTTCATTGTTGATATCAATCCACTAAAATTCATGTTTTCATTCACGTACTCATTCTGTAAAAAGGTTCTTAAACTTTGTTTTTCTTTATTCGCTGTATCCTGGGGATTACGCTAGAAGCTGAAGCCTTCGAAAGTGGGCACGACCGCCACTCGATACTGAGAACAATGCTGCTCATTCATTGGAGGGTGATGATGTCACTCTTTTCCCCATATTTGGTATCCGAACAACTCGGGAGAAGGCTGGGTCAAATGGAAAGGACGCTAGTCTTTATACGCAAACAACTTTTTGATTATAACAAAAATCCAAACTACCAGATGATATTCGAATGTTATCTCAGTAGCTATTGAAATTTTAATTTCACAAGCCATTCCCATCGATTGCTTAATCAAAACGTGATTCATATAATGACGTGTATTTTTTTTTTGTTATACCGCAGGTTGAAATAACCTCACTTTCATTTAAAAGTTGACGTATTAAGACTATGCGCATGCACTTTGCTCCGCTATTGGTTTTCACGTTCTACCAGTAGACCGGACTCTTATTTCTTCTTCAAGGCAGGAAATTCCCTCTCTTCCTCTGACTCCATTCATATTCATCATGCCTACGCGTTGGTGGTGGTAAATCGGTGACTGCTTGTGGCTGACATAATCCGACTCGTCATAGTTCTCATAAAAAGAAATTTGCCGTGTCACCTGTTCGGTGATAGGTCAACCATTGATATCAGACTGGTATAAAAACCTGCCGTCTCAGCGGTAGAATCAAACAGATTGACTTGAGAGTCAAGAGAGGTACTACCACTACCAGGAGAACACCATTATACCAACCGATACCAGTCAGTATACTGATATTCTGTACGTAGTTATTGGCACTGGTTTTAGTTAGCGAGGAGAACGTTATAAGACTGAGGGAGATATCGAAGCGAGCGGAGTGAGAAAATATGGAGTATTCAACGATATTTACGATATGTATCGGCTGCTTGATGATCGGCGCATCACAGGTAAGTATTCCGCTCGCTTATGAGTGAAAGTTGACTGTGGTTTTCTATAATCCATCTATTCATCATTGTTTCATTAACTGAGCAATGTATGACAATGGCTGTATTTACATCGCGTGTAATGCTGTCCCTGTTACCCGACAACGTAAAATTTTTATTTTTGCTTCATGCCTGTAACTATGCACTTTCCTTTATAATTGCATGTTCATGAACACATTGCTTG
The DNA here is from genome assembly GCA_963669155.1 of Arbacia lixula. NCBI lineage: Eukaryota > Metazoa > Echinodermata > Echinoidea > Arbacioida > Arbaciidae > Arbacia > Arbacia lixula. The sequence goes on from OZ022581.1 coordinate 23,357,747, forward strand.
TTTTGTAATTTCACAAGTGTACTTTAATGTAAATGTGAGTGAAATGAATGATCGAAAATTGTGATCAGCCTCTGCTTTTCTACTTTTTTCAACGCATGTAAGTGCTATCTACTCTATGTCGTTGTGTGTTTAAGTACATAGTTCAAACCCCATTTAGTTCAGTATCATTCAGGATCCCTTCCGACCCGCTCCGATTGAATATGGTCATGATGGTCACGTACTGTAAATGTTTCCCGAAGTTTTTCAACCAGGGTCCCACCTCTGTTTTACTATCTTCTGAAACAGCACGGACACCTAATCACCAAGTAGCTAGGTTGCATTTTAAACATTACTCAAATATTTTATTCTGCTTTTTCATATATTTTACCGTTTCCACACAGTACGAAAGAAAACCGAAGAGTTGTAATTGGCTTCTATCATTAGGGGGTAGATTATTTCAGCTGAAAGACTTATAGCCCCTCTAAAGCTCCAAGTCAATACAATGCAGCATAACATGGGTTGGTAATGCTAACTCTTAATTCCTGTCCTTATCTCGACCTTAATCCTAACCCTGGGCGCAACAGCTGTGCAGCTTATTTCAGCATAAGTAAAACATGTAAAATAAAAGACACAACAAATCTATTCCAGGAGATGCATAAGGGCATTCATTGGCATCCGACAAAGTTTTTCACCGAAAATAATATCTCCCTATTAACTGCCTATTGTCAAATTGAATTCCTTTATATGTGTCCAAGCACCTTTTTACTTTTTCATTTTGTTTGTGTCGTTTTCATCATTTTTATTTTAATCTGTAATAACTGTATGCATGCCAAATTGAACCAATTTGTTTTGTCCATTCGTACACGGAAACGGCAATTCATAGTCTACGCTCCAATTTTTACAGTCTCCATATTTTAACGCTAGATTTTTGCCATGATTGCCATGAAACATGACTGAGTCATATAATATAGACTACATTTGGTCCAATCCGGTGTCATATTTTCATACTGTTTGTTTCATTTCCTTCATCCCTGTTCAAACACCTCTCTACCTTTTCATTTTGTTTGTGTTGTTTGTGTTGTTTCCATTATTTTGATTTTTATCTGTCATAACTGCATGCTTGCCAAATTGAAGCAATTTATTTTGTCCAATTTTACATGTGAGCGGCAATTCAGAGTCTACGCTACACTTTTTTTGCCACTTCGAAAGTGCATTTCGAATGTACTCCCAACGATTACTTTATCGTACAGTGAGGTGGTATGATTAGAATGTATATACATGTCCAGAGGAAAAACATTTGAGGTGATAAATTATAACGAATTTTTCCATCACATATCATTTCCAATTCACATCATGACATTTCGAAAGCACAACGAATGTCATATAATTGGTTTGAGTATGTCATGCTTGCGCAACTGAAAGTTTCATCAGAAAAGAGTGCATATCTTGCTTAGTTGCATGCTCGAGTTGATCGAAACCAAATTACAGAAGTTTCTTTCTCTTTTTTTTCTCTCTCCCCCCCCCATTCCCTCTCCCCCCCCCCTCTCTCTCTCTCTCTCTCTCTCTCTCTCTCTCTCTCTCTCTTTCTCTCTCTCTCGTACGCTTTCTCCATCTATCTCTCCCATTCTCTCCCTCTGTATCTATCTTCCTCTTACTCTTACATTCCTTCTTTTCCACTCTATCATTATATCTCTAATAACATTCGTGTTTTCCCCTTTCCTCTCTACCTCTTCCTTCTCCATCCCCCAACCCACCTTGCTTCGCTTTTGTCTGCCCCATCCCCCCAATCATAAACCCTCTTTCTTTCTCTCTGCTTTGCTCGATCCCTCTTAGGCTGCCTACGACTACATAACAGGAGATCTCAGCCCACAGGGAGTCCCCATTGATGCGGTAAGTGTCACCCACCCACTCCTTGAGATTCATATGTGAATTTTTGCGCAGGAAATTCACACGATTCCCATGCATCGAGCGAGAGTGTATGTCACACACAAGGATATACACACAAATAGTAATACAAAAACGGAACATATTGTCCATAAAGGTCAACAGATGCATTACAAAGCACAATTTTGAATAAACAGTTCCAGCGAGTAGCCACTTTGAAGTTTCAATTATCCTTTGACCTCTATATTTATGTTATGCAAAAACATTAATGGATTCACCTTGTGCAGAAATGTGTTCACTCTCATTTGGTGCATCTGATATCATTATAGCTTTCGAAAACTACATAAGACAAACTGAAATGACGTGAAACCAGTTTAATCGAATGTCGCAAAACTTGATATGTCGTAACCTACAGCAAGACACGTCGCTTAAAAAGATATGCAGGATGTTAAACGTTGTGAGTTTTCAAGAGGATTGGATGATTTTGATGTAATATCTGTTATAAATCGAATCTTCTTCTACGTTTCTTTGTCTGCAGCTGAGTCTTCAAGCACCGCAGTTTGATGGTAAGTACTCGCACTTTAAGAAGACAAAAATGATATTTATTGTTACATCTATATTATCATAAAACATTATGTTCATTTTCAGTGAAAAATATTAGCAATCGTTGAGGAATTATCATGTGGAAGTAATGAAAAATTGGACTCGATTGAAGTCCTTTTTATCAATGATGTGTTTGTCTTTTTCTTTCCATTTTTTTTTTTTTTGGGGGGGGGGGGATTTCATAAATTCCGGATACCATGAAAGACAAAGGTGTTTCATTTATACACTTGATGGCACAATATGTGAATGTTTTATTCATTCTTATATTTTTCAGAAATGCTTACTTACGGAACAGCCGAGAGCGGAGACGCAATGCAGGTTATTGAAAACATGAATAAAAATATATCAGGTAAGGCTTTTCAACTTCATTTATCTTTTTGTTTACTTTCTCTAAGTCAGACGCAATCCCAATCTATCCATGTTACCTACATTTTTCTTTATTTAGGTAATTTTATAATGTCATGGCATCACAGTTTTGTTTCCTTATCCTTAAGTTGTTCATAACGTTTCTGAGAATTCTCACATTGTATTTTTTCGGTTGGACATGTTCGAAGTGATGTCTTGAAATTCTAAAATAACCTTTCCTTAAGTTTTTTTAGTTGAGCAATACATTTTTTTGAGTATGACTAATATCATAACCAATTGTGAGAATGGTTTGTTTGTTTGTTTGTTTGTTTGTTTGTTTACACCTCAAATTATCATTCTACCTTGCAGATGGCGTCGAAAGATGTTTTCGTGATGGGGACATACCCATTCCTTGTAATGAGTCGGTAAGTAGTGTTCTTTAACATCGGGAGAGAGGGAGGGAGAGCGAGAGAGTGGGGGGGGGGGGGGTGAATAGATAATGAATGGTTGGGAGATAAGGAGAGGGGGGATGCATAGAAAGATATGGATGGGAGAGTGAGGGGAGATATGGAAATAGGAGGGACGGGGAGATAGTAAGAGATACCAGCGAGAATAGAAAATGGGGGGGGGGGGGGGTAAAGAGGAAAGCTTTACTCCGGAAACGAATACTGTAGATAGGATAAGGGGGGTGGAGGTAACTTACTAATACATCTCTAGCTACATGGGGGTAGGGTGCTCGTCCCCCAATAAACAAAATCTTCCTTCTCCGTTGTCTTCAATACCACTCGTTTCGCTCTATCATATTGCCTTATATTATCATAATACTAATGTGTTGTTTTTTTGCTTATGGCTCTCTTTCCTAGCCCGCTGCAAGGCGCAAGCGCAACGCTCTTAGAGACCGTGGAATGAGATGGCCCGGCGGCGTGGTCCCCTACACCATCGACTACCGATACGGTGAGCTTTAACCCTCTAAATACTAAGCGCTGAAATCTTCATATGAATAACAACTCGCGCCAATGAACCACAATATCATCCTTGTCCCGGCTATTAATTTACATGTATGTGAATTACTGTTGCCCGACATTTGACGATGCCATTATTTAACTTGCTATGCCCCATTGGTACACAATGCACACAAATGTCATAGAGCCACGCCTTGTTTGGCATAGAATGTGTTAAGGAATGTATATAATTATTAAGAAGCCGACGTTTCTGGTTCTATTTTGTATTGTGAGCATGGAGGAGACATGATGGTAGGAATAGATACATCATGGTGGAGATGCAAGGCATAATCGTAATGGTGACTACATCACTATTATAGGTGGATAGATATAATAATAATAATAATGATAATAATAATAATAATAATAATAATAATAATAATAATAATAATAATAATAATAATAATAATAATAATAATAATAATAATCAATTCTTTCAGACGCATAATACCATTCAAATAGTCTCTATGCGTGTGAAAGTAAAAATTGATGATGTGAGAATTTGAAAATAACCAATAATTACCAAACAGATGCGTCTTTAGTCTTTGATTTGAATTGATCGAAATCTGTCAATGATCTAATGCCTTGGGGGAGGTTATTCCATAATTTGGGTGTCGTATTTGCAAAAGCTCTATCACCGAATGTCTTAGATTTTACACGAATTTCAGAGTGAAGATTTTTTTATTGAGAACGAAGATTACGAGTAGGCTGGTATCGTTTGATGAGTTAGTAATATGGACATAAGCATTTCCACATAGGCATTTGAATACAAGAGTGAGGATTTTAAACTGAACACGAGCCCTTATCGTGAGCCAGCAGAGACTTCGTAGGATCGGAGCTATATGCTCAAATATATTATTCATATTATTATGAATATATTATTTCATTGACATATATATATATATATATATATATATAAATACTATACAGTTACATGTAGTTATGTATACATAAATAAAAATGTAGATAGTTAGATTAACAGATAAGAAGGTATGAAAACTGGTACATATGTATATATAATACATACATACATACATACATGAATATATATACATGATATGCTGGTGGTGGTTAACATATTGATCGCAAAGGTTAGCAAAACAGATTGCTCCGCATGTGCTACTTGAATTGGTATGCCTTTCCATGAAGGTTCATTATACAGTAATACGTGTACAGCAACACGTTAATTTACTTTGGATTGCGGAATTCCACTCTATTTACCTAATACAACCTACCTTGTAATTGTCATAACATTTGATAATATGACATGATTGTAATTCTCATAAATGGAATTGAAAAGTAAAACAAATCCGATAAATAAATCTGAACACAGATCAACTTCAACCTTTCGCGTGTACTTTCGCTAACTTCCGCTTTGTCTCCCCCAATACGTACAAGGGTTGATACTGGATAAGGGCGGTTGGTAATGGGCTGGTGCTCGCTATTGACCAGCCATGTTATATAGATATTATAACCAGCACCTGTGACGGATCTATGTACGTCGTGTCGGTAAAGGAAATAGAGACACAGTGTTGATCTCTTTAATCTGTGCCCCATAATCACAAATGAACTTGGTAAAATTCGCCTATACTTATTTGAAATGCATATAGAAAAAAGGTGGAAAAACTTGGTTCTATGGCCATGCTGAAATAATCCCCCCACACACACATACACACAAGCACAAGCACACAAACATACACACACACACACACACACACACACACACACACACACACACACGCGGTGAGAGGTCCTCGAAATGAATGGAATCTACTAAAAATCAAGTTGAATCAAGTCAAATGTTTGTTTCACCTTGCAGATAGTGGCACGGTTAGGCGTATCGAAAGTGCCTTCGCACGTTACCATGCCACCACCTGCATCCGGTTCGTGCAGCGCACCACAGAGGACCGCTACGTCAGGATCTTCCCTGGCAATGGGTAAGCTATTCACGTGTTCTTCTTAGCAACACAGAATATGTATAAACGTATTTCACAATACAAAAGAAAAACTTAACATAATTACAACAATTTAATTTAATTTGAGAATATGAGTACAGAGTGAATGTCAACAAAAACATTACCTCTATAGTTACGTAATGATTGGTCCCTCCTGCTCCTCCTAGGTGCTACTCTCTGGTCGGTCGCCAGGCACGGGGGCCACAGCAGCTGTCCCTTGGAACTGGGTGCACCACCAACCTCGGCACCATCATCCACGAGCTCATGCACGCCATCGGCTTCCAGCACGAACAGACCCGGGCAGACCGCGACGACTTCGTCTACATCTACTTCAACAACATCATCCGAGGTACGGAGCG
>OZ022581.1:23364072-23459072 GCA_963669155.1 Arbacia lixula
AGTACAATTCCTAATTCCCTCTCCCCCTCCTCCTCCACTGCACCTCCCCCCCCCCCCCACCCCCCACCCCCCGCCCTACTTCTCCCCTCATCCTTCCACTTCTACCAAAACCCCATTTTCACAAACCCTGTTCTCACCCGACGACACGCAAACAGGGAGGCATGATAATGGAAACCGATGGTAATCGTGTTATCAACAATGCTGGCACTCTCTAACGGGATTCCCTCTTGATATATTAGGCATGAAATTGAGACACATTGGTGCTCTCACACGGAATAAAAGGGGGTAATCTCGTTACTTTTCACAACTAAGGAGCCATCTTAGTAATCCCATAGCTATCCAATAGGTATGACGGAGTATACGATGTAGCCGCTGGTATTTCAAGATGCTGGTGTACTGAATTATATATGTGCCTCACTGTGCCATCTTGGTACACCCAAGGATGTATGAGGGTGAGCTTCATGCATCTGTTGCACAACCAATACAAGGAGATCATATACAGTATAACGACATTTTAACCATAGCATAGAAGGAGTAAATCCATTTGAATCCGTCACACACCGACTAAAATACTTCGACATTCCCCTGGGCACGTTATCTAGATGATTCACGTCTACTCGCATGTCATAACTATCTAAATATTTAACTTACTGTTCCAATACCATAAATCTCATGTTGCTCCTTAAGAGCACGAACACATATTTCAATATTTCATATTAGAATAATTTATTTTAGTTGTCGTTTTCTTCATTGCTTTGTCGCGATGGGAACAATATTGTTTTTGCGATATGTTTTCCATAACGTATCCACTGTAATCGTTATGTTCATGTAATTATTACGTTATATCACTAGACTGAAACGGATGTTTTATAGAGACATTTTGTCAAGAAAGTCTTTTTCTTTCGGGAAAAAAATGCAAGCCGGCGACCATTGACTTTTTCTTTCCGTACAGACTCAAACCAACGTTATCTAACAAAACGTTTATGTCACTTTTATTTATTGGTATAAAAAAAAACATGTGTTATGTATCTTTCTGTTTGAAGGGAGTTAATATGTGACCCCTCCAAAGCTTTCTGGCACCGTTTGTACCTGGTTTATAGTACAGCTTTTTTTATGAGCCAATGTAGAATATTAACATCAGTAATGAACGAAAATTATTTAGAACATCATTGTTCATTGCTCAGAAGGAGTTTAAAAAAAACACCACAGACGACACGCTTATACAATCGTAAGGTCCTATGAATGGAAATATGACGTCACGTTTTTACACAAAACCAATGACTGGGTCCTACGGTTATGCCAGTCTAAGAGACGTACGACTGTTTGGATTGTGTTATCTGCAGTGCATTTAAAGAACCAGGCATACATCAATGTTTACAGAGTAATGTTCCCTTCATGTGGTAATTGCTTCTAGACTGTGAGGATACCAATGAAAACTGTGCGGCCTGGGCTTCTGCCGGGGAGTGCCAAATCAACCCCTCCTGGATGTTGCCTAACTGCCCGGTGAGCTGCGACTCCTGTGACAACCCCGCTGGTAAGTTGCACAACAAGTAAAGCAATGACCAAGCGCCGGTGTCGTCAACACACCATGCCGTATAGACATGTACTCCGCCGGGACAGATTATTCTAGGGAGATTGTACAAGCGAAAATATTCGAGGGTGTACCAATTAAAATATCGATTTCCATACGCTTCCCCCCCCCCCCCCCCTCCCTCTCCGCCTGGAGTTCGCATACGTGTATTACGGATTACGAATATCATCGAGTACCGATAAAAAAAGATAAAGTAGGCCAATGAGGATCAGATGTTATCTATTAATGAAATAATAAGTATTTTTTTAAACATGAAGTCATGAATGTTTTAGAGCAGGGATCGTTAAGCTCACTGTAATTACCGATAGCATGGGATCGATCGCAGCTGGCAAACATTCCTTTATGGTGCACTTTCCCATCTAAAATGTTGAAAGACAAGCCTTCATATTGTCATCGTTTAACATATCTTAAACCTACTCTTTTAATATGTGTATGTGTGTCTCTCTATGAATATGACGTCATCAATCAGAGTTAGCCCTATTCCATCCCACAGGCTAATTCTAGATGTGTGTCTGGTTTTATCCTTCATGTCAGCAAGTCATTTGAATGTGCTGATGTTAATAATCTATGCATCAAATACATTATTTTGTCATGTATTTATTTGTTTGTTTGCTTTTTGTTCTCTGTGTGGAATTATAGAAGTTTGCATGGACAAGAACGATTACTGTGACGTGTGGTCGCGCGCGGGAGAGTGCACCAACAACCCAAGCTACATGTTGGAAAACTGTCCACGTTCCTGCGGACAGTGCGGCGGCAACACGCTCATGAATGGTGGGTGAACGTACAGTATAATTACATACAACCACTCTTCTTCTTCTTCTTCTTCTTATTATTATTATTATTATTATTCGTCGTCTTGTTCTTCTTCTTCTTCTTCTTCTTCTTCTTCTTCTTCTTCTTCTTGTTATTCTTCTCCTTCTTCTTCTTCTTCTTCTTCTTCTTCTTCTTCTTCTTCTTCTTCTTTCTCTTCTTCTTCTTCTTCTTCTTCTTCTTCTTCTTCTTCTTCTTCTTCTTCTTCTTCTTCTTCTTCTTCTTCTTGTTATTCTTCTCCTTCTTCTTCTTCTTCTTCTTCTTCTTCTTCTTCTCCTTCTTTCTCTTCTTCTTCTCTTCTTCTTCTTCTTCTTCTTCTTCTTCTTCTTCTTCTTCTTCTTCTTCTTCTTCTTCTTCTTCTTTTCCCTCCGTCCTGTGTGTTATTTTATTGGAAAGTTTCTGTTTCACCCATTAACCTACGCCCTCTTTTTTGTGCATCTTCTTCATCTCACCTTTCCATCTTCTTCTTGCTGTCATTTTCCTTCTTCTTCTTCTTCCAAGCTTTGGGGGTACCTTCACTAATGACGTATTGTTTAAACGACGTGCATATAATGTGCAAACAGAAAGAAAATGGTCTTTTCTGACTTGCCTTTTTATAGAGTGCGAAGATTACCACGAGAACTGCGCCGCCTGGGCCGCGAACGACCATTGCCGCCTTAACCCCGGCTACATGAACTACGAGTGCCGCAAGAGCTGTTCGCTGTGCACCGCCAGCTCACCTCTAGAGCTCAACCCGCAAGGTAAGATTAGAAAAGCTCCGTTCATGCGACGGGAAACGATTTACCGATCAGCCGTCGGTAAAATATTACAAGCACTTAGGCATATTTTTTTCTTCAGAATACACATATATTCCAACCACCATTAGTCTGTTTGACAGAAAGAAATCAAATAAATTGACATTTTTTTCTCTTTAATGAGTGAAAAACAACACAAAACTCAACATCAGTAGTATTAGTAAATGTGTGCCTAACGTGATTTCATATTACTAATCTTTTGAGATCAATAAGCTTCTAGGGCTGAATACCACTGTTGGCTAGAGCCATTATGATCGAGCGCTCTTTGTTTCATGACGCTTGCAAATGGGAGACACTACTTTTAACCGTGGTTTAAAGTATTTAAAGCTAACATGTTATCTACGTGACAGCATTTCCAAATCAAACACCTTTTGAAATATTTTACGGCATCATATTGGTATCATTAATACCCTCGCTGTTGTTTTCACCACTATCATTCTCATTTTAATTGATATTATAATCGAATGACATTATTTTTTTTCCTTTATCTTTCCAGTGACGTGCAATGACACCACCGGTTTCTGCGGAATCTACAAGGAGCGAGGTATGTGCGAGTCGGAGCCTAAGTATATGGGTCTCGCTTGCCCGTTCACCTGCGGCATGTGCCCCGAGCAGCTCTCTACGGACGGCGGGGCAGCAGCCCGCTGGTCCCTCACCGGCTGGCTGGCGGTTCTCCTCGCTGCCTTCATCGTGCGCGGTCTCGTCTTATAATGCGGACGAACGGGCAGTGAAATGTCGCCCCCATCGACAGAATCAGAATAGTCACTGAGTGATTATAAGACTAACAGTTGGATATTGCGTGGACGGGTTTGGGGAGGGGTGGAAGGGGGGGGGGGGCTTCACACTGCAAATTTTGGTCCACTTTAAATTCTTTAACCAATTCAACTCTGGATTATCAAAAAAAAAATTAAAAAAAAGGGTTTCCTAGACAACATAGATGGATAATGATAATGAATGGAGGATAAACTACCACTTAATTTTTTTTATTTATTGTTAATTTTCCGACATTGGTTGCACGTTCGATTTAAACCACATGCTGATCTGTTATCCAACGTCACCAATGTTCTATAAATTACAGTAGTTACATTCGTTGTCTATAAAGATTTATTGAGGCTCTCTATTTAGAGAGCTTTGTAATGTCCCAAAATCTGACGTTTTAATTACCTATGTATATCTTTCATGTAAAATTGTTCTAGATAACAAGATTTTAAATCTATCTTGAATTGTATCATACCACTTTAAGCAATGTTTAAGCCTCAGTGGTGCTTTTGAGTTGAGAGGAAATTTGAACAAGATAAACCAATGTCGCTGGTTAATCCAGTATTGACAGGTTCCAGTAAACGATTGTGTACATAGTACTTTACTGTATTATTATTTATTATGGTATCTCTAAGGATTATAAATATTTTCATAACCATATTGTACATGTACTAGCAGTACTTGGTCATACAGTAAGCAAATAATCAACGTCGGTGAAGGTAATGGGACGAAATATCACTTCCGAGGCGATCTGGATGTAGCTATCTTTCCGAAGCTTTTAGCTGAGGAAAGATAGCGTATACATTCAGATCGCCGAGGAAGTGATATTTCGTCTCATTACCTGAAACCGAAAGTTGATTATTTGCTTTATATTCCACATCTGATACCAACAATCTATACAGAAAATGACAATTTAGCGTCAAAAGGGTCGGTGCGGCTACGTGATCTTACTTTTTGTTTTCTTCGGCCTTGGCACTACTGCGCATGCTCTCTAACTGGTGGCAAAATTTGTTGCAGTACGCGATACATTTCTTTCCAGCTGCTTTTATGTGTGTTCAGCGGAAAATAATTTATTGCCGTAGGAGAGCTCTCGCGCTGATGCGGCCGAGGCGCAACTTGAATTTCCGTTGATTTGCCCAAGCCGCAGAAAATGTAAAAAAAAAAAATGACTCGGGCTCCTACGTTCAGAGCTTAGAGCAATATCTGAAACCAACTATCTACACAAGAAAATGACAATTTGACGTACAAAAGCGTTCGAGAATCTAACGTTAGGCCTATCGTTGAATGTAACTTTTAGACCATATTCTGGTTATTGGGGGGGAGGCTACGAACAACATTGCGGTACGGATGAATTCACCTGAATCATGATGCTGATCATGCATGCAAATGCCGTGAAGAGACGTCAATCATAGTTCTCAAGTTCACAATAAAAACAATTCCGCACAGGCTTAGCATTCTAGGCTAACATCGCTAGGCCTGGTCTAACGTTTACTCTAACTCTAACGTTAGTTGTAAATGTTCACAACACAGTTATTAAACTGAAACGTTGCATTTCTGTTCTTGTTCAGAACTTGGACATTTCTATTCTCAACAGAAGCACCGTATCCTACAATGTCTATGTCCCGCAAATTCAAAAAATATTTCTGCAAACCATAATTGTTTTACTGTACGACTCACCACTAGAATTTTCCAAGCAGTTGATCCATGCAATGCCATGGCAATGATTTCAAGTCGATGTCCGCTAACTGGTCAAACTCGACGTCCCCTAGTGCTGCGCAAAACTCCTGAAATATTCGAAGGCTAAACTTCAATTGTCTCTTTGTATTTTCACGTTCACTTTCTTGCAGCAAATATCCCAGTTCAGTGTCGTTGAGTAGTTCAAATATAATTCCATTGGCATGGGCTATTTTGATTGAAACGCGACTGTGGCAAACACGAACTGTACATAGGCTATGTACGTACGTATGCGCGGTATTTACAACCACGAACACAAATTTTTAATTATCGCGCGCCGCGCGCGTCGTCTGCTTCGAGCTAAAACTGATATTCCGAGTGTAACGCACTGTTATTTCGCGCGTACTCAAAATATTAATCACGCATTAGGACTGTGAGGATTGAAGAGATCAGCGAAACCAAAAAGTACTATCACCTAGAGTGTAACGAACTTTTAATTCTCAGGTGATCTGATAGGAAAAACTACGCCTCATCACGTGATCAACTCTTGACCAATCATATAGCAACATTCTTAGTATGTGGAATATAATACGAATTACGTCTTGAATGATACATTCCGCATTCTTTGCGGTGAATACTGTTAGGCATGCGCAGGCGACTCGACGTGTTCATCGACCGAATGTGTACGCATGCGCTTAAGTTGGTCACCCATTGGAAACTGAATTATTCAGGAAAACTTGAGTACATTAACAGAGAAATGCATTCCATGTGTGGGTTTCATCGGTTCTAAAGAGTGTGTGAGTTATTATTGTTCACAAGATGTATATTTATATATAAGCGTTATGTCTTAAAGAGTATCAATTTATCGGTTTTCAATGTATTTTTGTATTATCCTTTCAACACAATGTGCTGTGCACACTGGTACTATGATAATCATGTGAGTTTGGAATTAAAGTACTTGAGAACGGTATTTATCAATACCTTGTGTGGTCTTCTGTTAAATTGTTAAGTGCTATAGTCTAATAAAGGGATCAGAATTTCTCAATTGCGACACACTTAAATGTAAAAAAAAAAGAGACAAAATTAATACACCTCCACAGTAAATGCCAAGAAAACAAAATAAAAACGAGACATACTTGTGAACAAGTATAAGATGGTCTGTATTGGAAAATTCATGCAAAGACATAGGCTGGTAAATGCACGGTGACATCAACTATTTATTAGAAATCAGATGCAACGCTCAAGGAAGCTGATAGCGCATGAACAACATACTAACATTTCAGAAACTTTCCTGAATGGTCACATGTATGTGCTCACAAAATTTGATTTATAGTCATTTAAGATAAAGGGGTGAGAGAGAAAAAATGGGAAAGAATCTCTCCAAGAGAATGAAAAAGTGAGGGATAAAACAGAAGAAGGTGGCAAAATAAACATTGCAAATGGGATACAAAAATTTACCCTATCCACGCCAGGAATCGAACCAGGGGCCTCGCATTGTTACATATGGCGCCTTACAATTAAGCCACAAATCTTCCCATTCACTTAACACGTAATGCACAGCAGGGGCTAGAATGATTTAGATATCGATATTCAAGAGGAGATTTCTCCATGATCATCTGACATCTGATCTGATCATCCGACATCTGATTAATAAATGGAGGCCACACTAGCAATAGCTAGTAAACTCAGCTACAACATACTAAAATTTCAGAGTAAAAGAACCAAACACGTGCGAGATACAACATGTCCTTTTATGATTGGAAATAAATGCCCCTTCCATTGACATAACACGTATATAAGTTCGATTTTAACATTAATACCAATAATCAAATTTACACCATGATGACATCATCAAAATGAAAAACTCCTACCATAGAGCACTTTCTCAACTACATCATACTAAAATTTGGGAGAAAATTTATACAGGATAACTGAGATACGCAAAAACTGGTAAAAACAGTTATGATGTCATTCATCAAAATTATTTTTTTCGATGCATATTGCAATATGATGACGTCGCGATGTATTTAACGACCAAATGAGACATGAAAAAATATACACTTCACACTCTGTCCGAATATTGAAATATAAGGGGTCACAAGCCATTTTGAGGAGCTATGGCTGATTGAAGTTAGTCGTGTTTTTCACAATATTTGCACTCAAAAACACATAGACGGACGCGCAGACATTAAATGCACCCGCACGACCTTGATATTGTATGGAAATGGCTCAAAATGACAGGATATGATGTATGTAGTGTCAGAAACATGAATCCAGTGAAAAAGAAAAACGATATCCTGACGTTGCGTTTGGGTTACGCACGTGAAAACGCGTGAACGCGCGCGCACGCGCGGAAAATTGTGAAATGCTTGAAAATTAACAAACAAGAATAAACAACTCTCATAAACAATGAATATAAGGCATCAACAGAAAGCCGATGGCTTGTGAGGTGTGATAACCTTTAACATGTGGTTCAATACACATACGTATGAAGTCTATTATTTAAATGACATTCAGTAAGATGAACCCGAGTACACAAATTACATACAACACATACTTATAAAGAATACATCAAAGAAAGACTAAAACAAGCAAACACACACGAAGCAAAAAACAAGGACACAACAAAAACAAAAACAAACGAATGTTTAACAGCTAAGACAACAATCAACAGAGTAAACAGTATGTAATATAAAAATGTCGAAATATAATGCGGCTATGTATACCTCCATATATGTATACCCCTCCACACGCCCCGAGGGCAACTCGAATTACAACAAAATATGTGACTACGCACCACCCAAGCAAGGTCGAAAAACCTCCACGTGCTCAATCATTTCAAAATTACGAGTGAGTTAATAACTTTGTTGCGGTAGAAAATTACCTTGCGACCTGCCAAAGTTATATGCACGATCAAGCTACTTGCTCTTGGGTGCGTCGCAGTATCACAACTATCCACATTCCTGACTTTTCACTATAAAGAGCGTGAGGCTCTGAAAAAAATACTACTTAAATAACTATATGTGTTAAAACACCAAGAAGCTCTCTCTTTATAATGAAACACAAATGTGGTATAGAACACGAAACGCAGGATAGAGAATATAGCACCGAAGTGGTGACGCCACATGAGCATGATGTCAAGGCAATCGGCTCAAACTCACTACAGTGAGAGGCTCAGCGGTCCTCGGTATAGTGTCGGGCAATCCCTATCACATCCCCCGCTGTGATAATCGCTGTTTGCTCGACCCGCATAGATTAGAACCAGTTGATCCGGCAACTATGCTCAAACGACGTCTCACCTCGGCACTCCATATCACGCACTAAAAATTTATCATTAGTAAGTTATTATAGAGACAGGAAGTGTTTTTTAATTGGCTGTTGAAGTTACTGATAGAATTAAGATTTTGTATGTTTGAATCAAAAGAGTTCCAAAATTTTGGTCCTTTAAACTGAATAGAATTTGATTGTGTTAGATGCAAACGATAGAACGGCAGGACAAAATTATCACTTTTACGAGTATGAAAAGTATGGGTTTGGGAATAATCTACCTATTTTTGATAAACATACACACACACAAATTACTGCACTCTTACCGTCGTCTGCCTCTCCCTACCCTCTTGCTCTATTATAAATATGTATATTTATCTTCCTCTCTCCCCTCATCTCTCTCTCTCTATCTCTCCTCATCTCTCTCTCTCTCTCTCTCTCTCTCTCTCTCTCTCTCTCTCTCTCACTCTCTCTCTCTCTCTCTCTCTCTCTCTCACTCTCTCTCTCTCTCTTTCTTATATAATATCAACAATATAATGATAAAGAATCAACATGTGCTGTCTTGTTTCAAATTATTTCGCGTATATCGGTGATTTTACAAATGGAAGGAAGTGGATGAAAAAAGTATATATTGCCCCAAAAAGGAGAAAACGGACGTTATTTCCGTCGATATACAAGGCTTGTACCAGTATCTGATATCGATCCGTAGATCTGGCTATAAAGGCCTTTTCAAATTTACAGGTCAGTTTCGCGGTCTTGTCTTCGATCGGACGATCGGGCTCTGCGGAGAAACGACAGTAATTGAGCCATTTCTTTCATTTTGTAAAGAAGGATCCAAATAGGGCTTTGTCATGTGCTCGTTACTCGGGTCAGAACGGGGAGGTTAGATTCGATCAAAATGCACTTTAAGTGCACTGATAAGTAAATGAATATTTCCGTGTAAATGCTTTCGATTTATGATTAGCATTCTTCGTTCTTCCGCTTGGAAACGTCTTGACCCTTTTCCGAACCTGGCGAAACGCCGTCGTATAACATTATATAATGATGTGTGTATAAATTCTTCTTCTTCTTCTTCTTCTCCTCCTCCTTCTCCTTCTCCTTCTTCTCCTCCTCCTTCTCCTTCTGGTCTTCCTCATCGTCATCGCATCATCGTCGTGACCAATACTGTCATCATCATCATCATACCTATTTTATTTAGCTTCATTTATTTGTTGTCTTTCCTCTGTCTACCTCTTTTCCTTCTCCGTCTTTGTCATCCTAAGCTCACGCCCCCTTCCTCCTGCTTGTCTCTCTCTCTTTCTCTCTATCTCTCTCTCTCTCTCTCTCTCTTTCTCTCTCTTTCTCTCTCTCTTTCTATTTCTTTCTCTTCCTTCCTCTTTCTTTCTTTCTCTCTCTCTCTCTCTCGCCCAATCTCTCTCGCCCCATCTCTTACTCTCGCTCTATCTATCTATATCTATCTATCTATCTATCTATCTATCTATCTATCTATCTATCTAAATGAAGACAAACAAATTAAATGAAACGCCGGAGAAGAAAAATTATTCGAATTTTCGGTCATAGACCTTTATCAAGAATGAATGACTGAACAATTTACACAAAAACATGATTGCGTACAACGAGCGTATTTTAAACTGAAACTAGTAGTCCAGGCATTTTGTGAGAAAAAAGGGGTCAACCTCCCACTAATTGCAACAGAAAGTCTGTCAAGTGTTTTGTACCCAGAAAAATGTCCTTTATAACATATCAAAACTCTTAAGGAATCCTAGTGGTGGAAAGTTCCGTGGCGGCCATTTTTCAAAATGGCCGCCATAAATCTGATATTTCCCTATGACTCTGTTTCTAAATAGCGTGGAACTTTGATTTTAAGTGCTGAACATACATTTTCAGGGACAAGGAATCAAATGAAACACATTTCAGTATGCTGAACTTGGCACAAAATGCCGAAATGGCAGCCATTTTTCAAAATGGCCGCCATAAACACATATTTTCCTATATCTCCGCTTCTAAGTTGAATGGAGATTTGATGTGAAGTGCTAGATATACTATTTCAGTGACAAGGAATGAACTAAAACACATTTCAGTATTCTAAACTTGACCACAAAGCCAAAATGGCAGCCATTTTCCAAAATGGCCGCCATAAACAGATATTTTCCTATAACTCCGCTTCCAAGTGGCATGGAGATTTGATGTAAAGTGCTAAACATACTTATTCAGTGACAAGGAATCAAATGAAACACATTTCGGTATGCTAAACCTGGCTACAAAGCCAAAATGGTAGCCATTTTCCAAAATGGCTGCCATAAAACTTACATTTTCCTAAATCTCCGCTTACAGAGATTTGATTTTAAGTGCTAGACGTACATTTTATGGGGCCAGGAATCCAATAAAATAGCTAATAAGCTAAACCTGACTTCTTGACATACATTTCAATAAGCCAAACCTGATTAATCCAATTATTGGATTTATTGAAATGTGTGTCATTGGATTCCTGGCCCAAATTGTATGTTTATTGCAAGAAATCGAGTCACTTGTTTATTAAATAGCAGAATTATATTGAGAAATATCAGGTTTATTTGGCGGTTATTTGAGATAATGGCTGCCATTTAAGCTTTTTAGTCAGGTTTAGCTTATTGAAATGTGTTTCGTTAGTTTCGTGTTCCCAGAAAATGTATATTCAGTACTAAAAATCACTTCCCAATGTTATCAAGAAGCGATGATATTGAGAAATATCAGGTTTATATGGTGGCCATTTTGGGAAATGAATGCTGTTGCAGCTTTTTGACCAGGTATAGCTTATCAGCATGTGCTTCATTGGATTCCTGGCCCCTAAAAATGTATATTTAGCACTGAAAAAGAAAAGCCCGAAGTCATTTAGAATCAGAGATATGGTGAAATATCCTTTTGGAAAACGGCTACCAATTAGGCTTTTTATTTAAGTTTACCTCCTTGAAATGTGTTTCATGGCTCCAGAAAATGTTATTTAGCACTGAAAATCCAAGCCCTAAGTAATTCAGAAGCAGTGATAGTGGGAAATATCAGGGTTGTATGGTGGCTTTTTTTGGAAAAGAATGCCATTTAAGCTTTTTGGCCAGGTATAGCTTATTAAAATGTTTTCATTGGATTCCTCGCCACAGAAGATGTATACTTAGCCATGAAAATCAAAGCCCTAAGTCATTAAGAAATGGAGATATTGGGAAATATCAGGTTTATATGGTGGCCATTTTGGAAAATGGATGTTGTTTCAGCTTTTTGGCCAGGTTTAGCTTATTGAAATTTGTTTCAGTGGATTCCTGGCCCCCCAAAATGTATACTTAGCACTGAAAATCAAAGCTCTATATCTATGCAACATATTTCAGACTCTTCCATCAGATATTTGGGAAATATTTAGCCCATGTTTCAAAAAAAGTTGAAGGGGGTCGGGTTATAAATTGTCTAATAGTGAGTTGATTTGCCATTGATTGACCTGCATTGTAGTTATGATTATGATTTATATCGAATCGAAGTGCTAA
Source organism: Arbacia lixula (assembly GCA_963669155.1). NCBI lineage: Eukaryota > Metazoa > Echinodermata > Echinoidea > Arbacioida > Arbaciidae > Arbacia > Arbacia lixula. The sequence goes on from OZ022581.1 coordinate 23,376,477, forward strand.
CAACAGGTCACCGTCAGACCCACACACAATCGGGCAAACCTAGAATCTTCTAGACTGCAACTACTCTGGTTTGCAGACCCTAATAATACTAGATTATTACTACCTTTGAACGGATGCATGCCTGTTACCTGTAACAGGGCTACTTGTAAAATTCAGCTTTAGGCCAGTTTACTATGTTTACTACTACTGCACCAAACCACTTCTACACTTACCAACAATATAGCGTACTTATGTAGCAATCTGGCAGCAAATCTCACTTGTGTCACAAGCAAGATGACATCTGGATTTGGCTGCCTTTTGGGCTTATTAGTCAGATTTAGCTTATTAGAATGTATATCATTGGATTAGTCAGGTTTAGCTTATTGAAATGTGTTTCAATGGATTCCTCGCCCCATAAAATATATGTCTTGCACTTTACATCAAATCTCTATGCCACTTAGAAGCGGAGATACTGGATAATATCTGTTTAAGGCGGCCATTTTGGAAAATGGCACTGAAAATCAAAGCCCTAAGTAATTCAGAAGCAGTGATATTGGGAAATATCAGGGTTGTATGGTTGCTTTGTTGGAAAATGGATGCCATTTAAGCTAACAACAGGTCACCGTCAGACCCACATACAATAGGCAAACCTAGAATCTTCTAGACTGCAACTACTCTGGTTTGCAGACCCTAATAAGAATACATTATTTAGGAAAATGGCCGCCATTTCAGCATATTGTGCCAGGTTCAGCATACTGAAATGTATTTTATTTGATTCCTTGTCACTGAAAAAGTATTTTTAGCACTTCACATCAAATCTCCATTCCACTTAGAAGCGTAGATATCGGAAAATATCTGTTTATGGCGGCCATTTTGGAAAATGGTCGCTATTTCGGCATTTTCCTCCAGGTTCAGCATACTGAAATGTATTTTACTTGATTCCTTGTCACTGAAAAAGTATGTTTAGCACTTCACATCAAATCTCCATGCCACTTAGAAGCGGAGATATCGGAAAATATGTGTTTATGGCGGCCATTTTGGAAAATGGCCGCCATTTTGGCATTTTGTGCAGTTTCTGCATACTGAAATGTATTTTATATGATTCCTTGTCCCTGAAAATGTATGTTTAGCACTTAAAATCAAAGATCTGTTTTATTTAGAAACAGAGATATAGGGAAATATCAGATTTATGGCGGCCATTTTGAAAAATGGCCGCCATGGTACTTTCCACCCTCAGGATTCCTTAAGAGTTTTGATATGTTATAGAGGACATTTTTCTGGGTATAAAACAGTTGACAGACTTTCTGTTGCAATTAGTGGGAGGTCATATCAAATAATGCCTGGACTATAGGGGCGCTTATTACATATTGTTACGTAGTACAAGATAGGCGTAAAACTAGGTAAACCAAATATAGAGTAAAATCCACATATCGACATGATGTAAAGTTCCTGCACAAAAAAAAGTGAAAATAATAAATCAAAATTAGGCGGTAGACTCATTAGGGATCCTGCAAAAAACAATCACAAGTAGTTACGTAAAGTTGCATAAACTACATTACAGTAAACAAAATCCACTGGCCGACATTAGGTAAAATTCCTAGAGAAAAAAATGAGAGAAAATTCAAAATCAATAATAAGACAAAGAGTCAAAAGAGAGAGAAGAATATATCAGATATAAAAACGTTCACAATTCAGAGTCGGAGAATGAAAAGAAGAAGAAAGAGAAGAAGATGAAAGAAAGGGAAAAGAAACGTGAGAAAGGGATTAACAAAAAAGAGAGAAAAAAAAAAAAAGAAGAAGAGAAAAAAAATAACAACTGTGGAGGAGCGCAGAGAGAAGAAGAAGGAGAGAGAGAGAGAGAGAGAGAGAGAGAGAGAGACGGAAAAAGATACATGTATATCAGTGAGGAATAGATACAGGAAAGCTCCTGAATGAGACGTTCATTCCGATCGGTTGAAGGGTCCCCATCTGAAAGATCAGTCGTTCTTCCAGTAATGAACGTCTCATTCAGGAGCTTTCCTGTATCTATTCCTCACTGATATACATGTATTTTTTTCCGTCTCTCTCTCTCTCTCTCTCTCTCTCTCTCTCTCTCCTTCTTCTTCTCTCTGCGCTCCTCCACAGTTGTTATTTTTTTTCTCTTCTTCTTTTTTTTTTTTCTCTCTTTTTTGTTAATCCCTTTCTCACGTTTCTTTTCCCTTTCTTTCATCTTCTTCTCTTTCTTCTTCTTTTCATTCTCCGACTCTGAATTGTGAACGTTTTTATATCTGATATATTCTTCTCTCTCTTTTGACTCTTTGTCTTATTATTGATTTTGAATTTTCTCTCATTTTTTTCTCTAGGAATTTTACCTAATGTCGGCCAGTGGATTTTGTTTACTGTAATGTAGTTTATGCAACTTTACGTAACTACTTGTGATTGTTTTTTGCAGGATCCCTAATGAGTCTACCGCCTAATTTTGATTTATTATTTTCACTTTTTTTTGTGCAGGAACTTTACATCATGTCGATATGTGGATTTTACTCTATATTTGGTTTACCTAGTTTTACGCCTATCTTGTACTACGTAACAATATGTAATAAGCGCCCCTAGTTTCAGTTTAAAATACGCTCGTTGTACGCAATCATGTTTTTGTGTAAATTGTTCAGTCATTCATTCTTGATAAAGGTCTATGACCGAAAATTCGAATAATTTTTCTTCTCCGGCGTTTCATTTAATTTGTTTGTCTTCACCTAGTAATCAGCGCCATCGCATCCTCTATTCTTCTATCTATCTATCTATCTGTATCTCTCACTCTCTCTCTCACTCTCCTTCTCTCTCTCTCTCTCTCTCCTCCCTCCTTCCTTCTCTCTCTCTCTCTTTCTCTCTCTCTCTCTCTCTGTCTTTCTTTCTCTATTTTTAACAAAAAAAAGACTCAATAGAAGCTTAAAAACAAGAAGTAGGTAATAAAGAGAAACCATGCACCATCATGCCACGTACGACGAAGAAGACCCCCACCCCCCTCACACACACACACACACACAAACACATACACACACACATACACGCACGCATGCAGCCTGTCCTGTCATAAGCATTTGTCATTAATAATTCTTAATCGTGACCATTTCAAATGTTAGATTCGACAATCACAGCTATAACATGTATAATGTAAATTTCCCACTCGATAATGAAAAAAATGGGCAATTCAATCTTGAAAGACTTTAGAAGGGGAAACAATTATGTGAATAAATGTTACCATTGATTTCGTTAACATGAATCAATAAATAATAGAAAATAAAATCAACTCTAATACATTCGAGAGGGTGAAATATTGATTTTAAAAAAAACTGACCAAAACTCCTGATCGTGTTAGACACTGGATTAATCATGCTCAGACATTGATTGCCCGAGCTGTGATTATTACTTTAACATAAAGATGCAGTCTGAGAAAGATGAGAAATATAAAGATCTTTTGAAAAGAATTTCACCAGTAAGGAAGAAAATAGTATATATTGAAGGCGGAGGAGGGCGAGTCCACTATGGCAGCTAGCGGGAATCTCGTTGGAGTTGCGCCGCAAGTCTCGTGGATCGCCCCCAACGCGTGGCATGGTGGCAGAGCATAGGGGCTCGTGGAAGGGGGTCGAAACTGGATTACCGTCACGACTTGGCATGAGACTCAAAGGCGGGGAAAAGTGTACAAATATTTCACTATCATACGGGATATTTTTGGAATCTATTGTCAACTGAGGTTAAATGGAGGGCGTGGGTAACTATTATACGCAGAACCGAACATGATGCTAAAAAAGATTCCGACTAGGATTATTACATATTTGTTTTACATCCGTCATTGATAATGGTATGATCATTGTTTGGTCAAGAGTGAACCTGAGGCCTACTTAACAAAAATCGGCCAATGCAAGAATCGGTCAAGGAGTCGTGTCTTTTACAGTGAATGAACCGATATAAGACGCGTATCGAGACACCACAGGCGACTATTTCCCTCTGACGTCAGAGGGAATTAGGCGTCTTTTTCGCAAAGAGTGACTCACTTAATCCAATCAATGACCATATATTAATGAGGTTTATAATAGTCGTACGAATGACGGGACACGTAGCCTAATCATATCAGAATCTTTGTGGGGGCATCACGGGTCTTGTTCTCGTTTCATTTCAACGTGTATATCAGGTTGATAACAATCCATCTCATGACGATGAAATTAAACATGGATGGGTCCCGGATAAAGGGGAGGGCATCGCAGTCTTGTTCTCGTTTGATTTCAACGTTTATATCAGGTTGATACCAATCCTTCTCATGACGATGAAATTAAACATGGATGGGACCCGCTACCAAAACGATTCCGCTATGATTACGCATCCCGTTGTCCTTATCACTGCTTGCTATTTTCGGCACATATTTCTTTCTCTCTTGTGTAACTTTACGACGGTTAAGAAGTCAGATTCCACATTCAGCAAGTTTTATTCAATCAAAAGCTAGCATTACACAGATGTTGAACTGAAGATATCATATACACGGTAAAGGTGTGTGATTAAATCGGCCTAAGACAAATTACTGTGCTGTTTTAACCGATATTTACAAGTATCATATCCTAACAGAACATTAGGACTAATGTTGTAAAAGTGCCAATTTAATTATAATCGACCAAACATTCCGTTTTATACTTAACATTCGAACATGGTATGGACTGACTAATAATCATGAAGTATTACTGTACTTAGTGAATCATGGCTTGGTGCGGATTCTGCAGCAGTCAGTAGAATACACAATATAAATTATATTCGACGCATGCTGATTTGGTTACGGACCATGACAACGACCCTGTTATGATGACGAGCTCCAGCGTAAACCGATGACGTCTCGACACCTGACCTAGTGGAAGTAATGGAGTTGCGATTCTATTTTAATGGAAAGACGTCCAAAGAACAACGACAAGGAGAAGTCCTTTTAAGACTTGAAGAGGAATCCAATCCGCTCGTTTAGAGAGCGCGTTCCGTAGGTGCGTCCCTGGCCGTAGCCCCGAAACACGCGCGCGACTCCTTGACCATTAAAAACCGCAATAAAATGCTGATTTGTACCTGAAAGACGCGCGGACGAGAGAGCGCTCACGTGCGGGGCTGGTCCCCGGCCCGGTCGGGCACGCGACGCGCGCGCGACCCGCTCACTCCAACCTTAATAAACCACATGGAGTGACTTGACTTTCATGGGCCCCGCGATCTTCCTTCCTCGCAAGACCGTCAGCCCTGCTCCTTATACCATAGTACACACCGTCCCCGTCCCTTTCCCCCGTCTCCTTGCCTCTCACCCTGGCGCGTCTTTTTATGACTCGTTTCTACGAAAACTTTCTTCGAGTAACCCGAACGTCTTAAAGCACGGTCATGAGCTATTTATAGAGCCTTTTCTTTTGTCCGAAAGAACTCCACCGTACGTCAGGATTGAATACGGATGACACTGATTGGTTGGAAGGAAAGAAAAGTTTTTTTATGAGGGAATTTGGCGCGCTGTCAGGTGGTGCATTACCCTAGATTGGATTTAGTCCTGGTGACGGGTGGAAACACGATAATGATGATGGTCATAACGACGGGCATGAAAGGAAAACTGGTGTCAGTTTCCGTATGATCATGATGATGAGTGTTGAAAGATGAGAATTATTGCCATAGCGATGAAAGTATGGAGGAGGGGGTGAGTTTTATGGTGAGGAGGATATGATGTTAGAGGGTACAAGGGAGGAGGGGGAGGAAGCGGTAAAAGTAGAACGACATCAAAAGTAGAAGACGAAGAAGGAGTAAAAAAAAAACATAACAAAGAGAAGAAGGAGGTGGTGATGCTGTTGAAAAAGAAGAAGGTAAAGAACGGAAAGGAGAGACCGAAGAAGAGAATGAGGATAGTAGTGGTGATAGTGATGGTGGTGGTGGTGATGATGGTGGTGGTGGTGGTGGTGGTGGTGGTAATAATGTTAGTGGTGGTGGTGGTGGTGGTGGTGGTGGTGGTGATGGTGATGGTGGTGGTGATGGTGGTGGAGGTGGTGGTGGAAGTGATGGTGGTGGTGGTAGTGATGTTGGTGGTGATAATGGTGGTGGTAGTGGTGGTGGTGGTGGTGGTGGTGGTGGTGGTGGTGGTGGTGGTGGAGACGGTGGTGGTAGTGATGGTGGTGGTGGTGGTGGTGGTGGTGGTGGTGGTGGTGATGGTGGTGGTGGTGGTGGAGACGGTGGTGGTAGTGATGATGATGGTGGTTGAGAGGGTAAGGGTAATGGTGATGGTTGTTGAGATGGTGGGGATGGTGTTGATGAGGATGGGGATGGTGGTGGTGGTGGTGATGATGATGATGGTTGAGATGGTGGTGGTGGTGGTGGTGGTGGTGGTGAGGAGGAGGAGGAGGGGAGGACTCTGGTGGTGATGGCGGTTATGTCGGTGATGGCGGTGATGGCGGTGTCGGTCATGGTGATGATGACGGTATTGGTGATAGTGATAGAAATGTTGATGGCGAAAATGATCTGGATCCTGATGGTGACGGTGATGACAGAGTCGTGTTGTACAGTAGATCTAAGAAATGTTGAAAAACTGCTTAATAATCATCCCATTCTTTGTGGTTTCTATTTTTTGTCGTTTCAAATTACTCTCTTCCTCCTTGATCATGTACATATCAATTTTGACGTTTCTTAAGCCGCGTAAATTGCTGTGAAATTATTATAAAAGCACCCTGTCTTGCCAAAAAATGTGGAATGTGATAATAAAGATAATAAGAGAGGGGGGAAGGAGATAAAATAAGGAGAGTGAGCAAGAGAGAACGAGAGAGGGGGATAGGGAGAGAGAGAGGGATAGAGAGAGGGAGAGAGAGAGAGAGAGAGAGAGCGAGAGGAGAGTGAGAAAGAGAGAGAGAGGGAGCGAGGGGAGAGAGTGAGAAGAAGAGAGAGAGAGAGAGAGAGCGAGAGGAGGGCAAAAAGACCCCCCCCCCAAAAAAAAAAAAAAAAAAAAAAAAAAAAAAAAAGGAGAGTAAGAAAACACTCCCGTCGCCTATGTCATAAGACATCCATATAATGACGCATGCGACAATATAAAAAAATATATCTAGGTCTTTGTCATATATTTCCATCTTAGATTTCTTATGTCAAGAAACGGTGAAAAGAACACAGTTTACATGGCGCGTACGAATCAGTCGCCGTCTATGTTCACGATGTTACTTCGATTCGACACATCTCCGATACTCCTCTCTCCTTCGTCGCTCGGCTTTCATCCCTCCGCACCCCGCATTGCCATTGTTGTTGCCATGACAATAACTCAGTAGGGTGCTTGACTTCCCGCGAGAGTTTCTCCCTCTCCTCCCTCCACAATCGCCTCCAAGTGTCTAAAGATCATTTAATGATGATGGTCCGTGTAGTCATGGTAGTGCGTGTGGTTATTAAAATACGGGCGATATCCAATTACGCTTTCGTATTCACAGTACCGTATATACCTCCAGAAAAGACATACGTATTTCAATCGTACATCATTTAACGCGTTGTGCGTGTCTGATATCGGCGGAGATTAACTCATTATGACATTCCTTAAATAGAATGCACAACAAATATCAAATCGAACTTACACGAAGGTGATCATAGTGATGGTTAGTGGAAGTAGTGCGAACGATCACGGGCCGTAATGATGGCGGAATCGTTTTGCCGTCATCATTCGGGATAGGGTTTAATTTCAACGATAATTTCAACGATTTTATACTTTTGAGAAGATGGTTTCTTCCTGTTATTCTGAAATCAAATAGCAATGACAGAACGGCTCTCCAATAAATACGATCTACTATTTATCTTTACCTTCCAGGGAACGGAGAAGTAAACGCTTTTATGGAATACATACACAATATCGGCGATCGGTAAAGTTACTAAATGTCAAATAAAATGACAAAAATCGCTGGTTGACAAGAATTATATCATGACAATGAAATCTGCAGTTTATTTTCATGATAATCATGCAGTTTCAAACACTCCAGCATGCCTAAGGAACAGTTGTTGCGCTTGAAGCTAGTTGGGGGATCACTGAAATCAAACATGATGAAAGACATCTTGAGCATTGAAAGTCATTCTGAAATGCACAATCCATTCGAAAATAACCTTAATAGTACGACGGAGACCTATTCGTGTTTGTTTTCTATCATTAGTTGTATAGTTATAGTTTGTCTTATTAATATGACGAAAGGGGGGCACAACGTTTTACAGCCAACCTGCAGATGATGATGAATATGATAAAACCTAAAATAAACGAATTACAAAAACCGTTTTGATACAGCTTGTTTGCTTCAATAGTCCAAATTTCTTATTATTTTTTGTATTTCTTTATCTAGCTGCAAGACATCTAACTCGTATTGACAATGTTGATAATCATGATGGTATAAAAATATATAATAATCATGATAACAATACTAATCACACAAATATCAGTAATTATACATTTAAATTTATGTATTCCGCATGTGGGGGGGGGGCACAAACAAGACACTTTTATTCCATAGAGCAGTATTTTTGTCACACAATGGGTTGATGATAAATAAAAAATAAAAAAATATAATCATAGAATTGTTATAATATGTTTGACGCTCGTATACTTTTGCCAACCTTCCGCATTTAGAAACTCGTTGAATAGGACTACTGCTGTAGTTCATCCCCCCCCCCCCCTCTCTCCACTACTCCCGGACCCTATCCCTCCACGGCCCTCCGGAGTGTCGTGAGATTACATATTTTGGGGGACAATATAAAAACGAAGGAAGGGGGGTCAATCTTAGAGGAACGAGTTTGTTTCTCTTTCTCGATGTGCGACTTCTTTTGAGTCACGCCACATGTACAATCATGTCCCTTGTAATAACGTCACAAAAAAGTCAATATTGATTGAAGGGATATATATATACACCCTGAATTAATCCATGAATACTTGACTCGTTTAGGATACATGCCCGCCCATTGTTTTCACTTCCCGGCCACATACCCTTTAACCCTTCCCGCGCCATCGACGCATTTTGGCATAATTTTTACACACACAACCCATAGACCAGCCACTTGTTCGGTGCACAAGGGATTAACGCTCTTCAGCACTTTATAAATGAAGGAAGACACCGAACTTATAGAAAATGTATCCCCTTTCGCAGGCCTTGCATGCGAAGGTGTGCAAAACGAGCAGGTAAATAGAATAGAATAACATGCAAAATCGTTTCTCAAAATACTGGAATAAAAAATCAATTTAAATGGACTCATAATTATGGATCGTTAGATTTCAAACTGTCCTAATGGTCCTTAACGCTTTATTTGCCGGACGAACTTCTCCTATATGGCAGGCATGTGTATTGTTGACAAAAGGGCACATGTGGAAATAAAGAGTAAATTTGAACATCACAATCTTATGACAACACTCTAAACCTGTCATGATTCTGTCCATTGATCGATATTCATTACTTTTTGCAGACATTCCCAAATAATGTACAACATTAACTTAACTAGAATATCAACGTGCTTGTACAAAAATACGAAGCGATTTCCAAAATCAAACTGATTTAACAAAAGTAAACGTAAATACGTTTGTTCAGATGATTATGATAAGGATGTCTTTTAAAAGTCCTTAAAGAGGGAGCGGGAAGTAGAGAGAGAGAGAGAGAGAGAGAGAGAGAGAAAGAGAGAGAGAGAGAGCAGGGCAGAGAGAAAAAGATAAGGGAAATCAAGGCAGACCATATTGTAGTACATACTGTATGTTGTAACAACGGTGAAATCAAAGACTTCTGCGCACTCTTTTCCACTAAATTACACACAAGTGCAATACAATAACCAAATATTAACACCCATGATGAAGAAACGGTGAAAACGGGGCTTCTATTTAATGACACTCGAGTAACCCCAATCAAGCATGCATTGCGCATCTCTTTTCCAAACCCCCCAACCTCCCACCTCCCACCTCGCACTCTTACTATCGGGGCGGGGTAATTGTATCTCCCGCCCGCCGAACAAGGAAAAAAGAGCCCAATCTATTTTCTTAAGATTTTCTACTCCATGAAACAACTTTCCCCGCCCTTTCCTCCTCCTCCTCATCTTAATCTCACCCTTCTCCTCATCCTCCTCCTCCCCCTTCTCTTTATCCTCACATCTCATCTCTCTCTCTCTCTCTCTCTCTCTCTCTCTCTCTCTCTCTCCCCTCTCTCTCCATCTCTCTCTCTCACCATGCTCCACTCTCTACCTCTGCCTCTCGCATTTTCTATCCCCGACGCTCGGACAAGACCATGTATCGCTGCGTGTGTTTTCGGGGATTGAAGATTGGGCTGAAATCGATGCCAAAGCCGCGTATTTTTCGACTCCTCGTCAACAAGTCAAACAATCCTGCGCCGTCGTGATTGAATTTTTGCATGCCCAGGCCCCAGCCACGGCTTCCGGAACGAAAGACGAGCATCATCGATTTATAAATTCACTTCCCTTCGGCTCTCTCCTCGACTTTGTCGGGCGAGTTTTTTCTTTTTTTCATTCGATACATGTCAAACAGGGCCGGAGGTGCGCGTTGTGAGCCTGCGTTTGCCTTTCATTTTGGGTCTTCCCTTTCTCTCTCTCTCTCTCTCTCTCTCTCTCTCTCTCTCTCCTCTCTCTCTCTTTCTCTCTTTCTCATTCCTCCTCTTCCTCCTCCCCCCATCATAGAGATTCAATCGACCGGGGGGATAAAGCAATCAAGTATGAGCTGATCTTGTTTTCTATGTAATTCTTTCTTATTCGAGACTTAATAACAGATGAGTGTAATAAGTGACGGTTAGTACATCAGTGTCACAAAAGAAACGTGGGCGCTGTAGATTCTAAGGACTAAAAAAGGAGAGAAAGTTGAAACTATCCATTTCCAGCAAGTCTTTATATCAGACATCAGCATTTGTTCTGCACGTGCTGTTAGGCGTTCTGGGGTCTTTCCTTAAAGGGAATATACTGTACTGGGAAGATAACAAAAGCCTTCAAAAGGGTGATCATGAGCAATCTTCTTGCCAATGGTCTTACATTCAAGTATTGTCCATTTTAGAAACTTGCTGAAATGTATTTGCCCTTAAACGATCCACATTTGGAGTAATTGGTGATTAAATCACATATCTTCAAAATGTTCGGCCCAAACACGATGAGGATTTGTGATTAATAAATAATTACTCCAAATGTGGATAATTTGAGGGCAAAAAACTTTCAGCATGTTTCTAAAATGGACAATAAATTTAAGACCATTGGCAAGAACATTGTTCACGATCACCTTTTAAAGGCCTTTTGTCTTCCCAGTACAGTATATCTCCTTTAAACATTTAAGCACCATTGGTGCATTTTTGCACAAGCATCGAACACACGCTATGCAGGGACGTTTACCTGGCATACAAAATGTCCATATCGTTTTGATATTTGATATAAAATAAATGACGTTCATGTCTGCCTAGCCATGCTTGTAATTCCATATATTTCATCATCTTTGATTTTGTTACAACGTTTTCGTATATTTCATCATCATTGCTTTCAACATCAACACTTTCATGTCTGCATAACCATTGCGTAATTCCATATAGTTAATTATCATTGCTTTCTCCAATTAACTCTTTATTCGCCCCCAGTGCATTTTTTCCACAAGAAATACACAACAACTCAATGGAGCGGTATTTTGTCCGGGCCCTCAAATGGTTAAGCTTCTAATAACAATAATCTTCAAAACAATCGGCTTGGTTTGTTGCTACCTTACTCAATCTTCCCATAGTTCCATACATCATCATTATTGCGACGTAGCTCTGCCATTACAGATGAGACCACGGGGGTGTTTCACAGAACGACTTTACGCACGACTGGTTACACCTTCTTCTGCTACATAAGATTCTCAATTATTGTGATTCTCATCAGCTACATTTGAAATCTGATCTTTGTAAATGAAAATTGTTGTCGATAACAAGCGTCTGAATACAAAGTTTATGTATGTCAAATTTGATTAGGATTGTTGGAAATTAACTCCCACTGTGATAAAACAGGACAAATTGGGGTATCTCATTTACCACAAGAAAGGGTGACCAGTCATGCGTAAAGACACCCCCCAGATTTTTAGTTCCATCTTCCATGGAAATGCAGGATGGCGACCTCCTGACAGAGGAGAATGGCCTTGATGATCAGTATAGCGTGGTCCAGTGGATTGGGTCCACTGGCTTCTTTGAAAGAGGCAGTTAAGGGTTCGACTCCCATCAACGCATAGATGGCCGTAGAACAAAGTGATGTCGATGGGCTTAGAGCACAATTACTCATAACGTTCGCCGCATGTTCTTCTTTAACACGTCCTGTGCCAGGGGCTGTGTGCATGACTGCTGAAAAATGCACTCATCATGCTCATGGCACATAAAGTGTTAAACTGCTTTTGAACTGACGACAAACGGAACTGCTAGAAAAGAAAATTCAAACTGGTCGCCCCCCCCCCCACCCCCACACACTTTTTTTATCAATTATCTTTCTTCTTGATTCCATAAACAAATACAATTCATTGAAACTTTTTTAATGTGTTAACAAATTTAAAACAATATTTATATTCAAATACCAATTAGGATGCATAAAGTGAAAATATTTTACATAATTAAACAGCAATTTATAGTAAGATAACATTTAATCATGCAAAGTGAACGGATAGTTACGGGAAATTCCAAATACACACACACACGCAAACACACACACACACACACACACAATCACACTCACACACACACACACACACACACACACACAATCACACTCACACACACACACACACACACACACACACACAAACACACACACCACACACCTCACTCCTTCGAGTCCGAACCGACTAACAAGCAAATATAGAATTTGCATATTTTTTCCAGGTTATAAATACGAATGAGATGATCTATATTTGATGGGCCAAAGGAAGCCGTCCCTTGAAAATTGTCATGATTGTTGAACGTGCTTCTTTTTTTCTAGCGGCTGTAATAACCAATAACCAACAAACGAAGCTGGAATTTGGAAGTCACTCGATTGATGTGAAGACGGATTCGCCAGTGCAGCTAGAGTGCTTCGGAGCAGGACGGCCGACGAGCGGGGTTGGTAAACAGCCCGAGCCCGTCGCACGGCCATCTCTTTGCGAAGTCAATATCATAACTCGCAAATGAGCATCCGCACCACTCCCTCAAACTATGCCAACGAGAAAAGCGATACCGGGGCTTGCTTTCGGCTCGAAACAATTAGATCTCTATTTGCCGAACGATTAGTCTCTTCAGATCTCGGCTGGGCGAGGCGGAAGCACGGATTTGCCACAAAATGCCGACAAGAGGAAATCGATTCCCTTTTTCCTCGATCTTATTTTGGGGGCTCACCGTTCGTCGACATCGCGATGACTGGACACGACGCGAGCGGTGTTAGTTCGCTGCTCCTAGGAGAAAGCACCGGGGATCTGGCGGCTCCGGACCAGAGTGTGTATGCCCTCTTTCTCTTCTTTGTCGACAAGAATGCCCTTTCTCATGTCACCATCTTTCTCTCTCTCTCTCTCTCTCTCTCTCTCTTCCTGATCTTTCCAACTCTCTCTCTCTCTCTGTCTCTCTCTTTCTCCCTCTCTCTCTCTCTTCCTCCCCCCCCCCTCTCTCTCTCTCCCTCTCTCTCTCCGTCTCTCTCTCACTTCCCATCTCTCTCTCTCCACACGGAAGCGTACGTTCCTTTGCATGCTCTTTTGACAATAATATCAAACGTCAACTTCCCGTGCAAACAGTGTTCGTGATTGGTCTCGATACCGGGGGAATTTGGGTCAACGTGTCGACGCTAAGGGAAAGGAGAAAAAATGAGACAGAGAAAGCTAAACTCTGAGCATAGATGGAGCCTTTGATACAGGAATGGCGCACGGATGTGGCGGTTCATAATGATAATAATACTTGGACAATCTCTCACTCTCTCTTCGGGGGGAGATGTTCTTAAAGAAGGTTACTTCTTTGTCGTTCTCCACGCCCTCATCTTGTCAGCATCCGTTCTCTTCCACTCGTTCCGCGCCAAGAATCCTCGAGAGCCCGATGATGAGGAGTCGAGCCCTTTTTAGACAAAGCCACTCCATCTCTATCTCAGTAGCCAATAAAGCGAGGGGGTGATAAGCGAGAGGTTTTGGAGGAGAGGAGGAGAGTGAGAAAAAGTTATCGGAAAAAGAAAATCAATTAAGATTCCGTGTTGACTTGGTGGGCATTGCGTGTACCGGCGTTCGTATTTGTTCCCGTGGCAATTTGCTGCAGGAAATGCGACTTAAATGGCGGTTGGATGAGGTTCGGACAACCGCGCCTCGGCCCGCCTGGTCTGGCCCGGCCAGTCCAGACGGGTGCTCGCTACATCGGTAGCGGCTAAGCTAGAGAGAGATGAGGGGATGTGGTCGGTCGTTTGATGATGGTGACGGGGATGAAGGGATTATATTTTAACTTTACAAGGGAGAAAGACAAATTTGCTTTAACACAGAAGTGAAGGTAAATGAGAAGGAAAGGAAAATAATGAATAAATTATAGTTTGGAAGCTGGAGACGAACAAAGAGAGTGAAAAGGAATTGATGATATAGATGGATGGGGGCTAGTTGAAGAAGAATAGGAAGAACGAGGAAGAAGGAGGAAAGAGAACAATGGAGATTACAAGGACTGGCAGAACTGGGAAAAAAAGGTGGGGGAGACTTTTGAAAGGAGAAGAACAACAGAGAAACAACAATAACAGAGCGACAGACAAGGAGAAACAAAGATACACATATTCAAGAAGCGAACGATATTAAGGATGACGTAGTAAACGCGGAGAAACTGGAAGGATTTACGATGAGGACAAAGACAAGATTGAAGATGAGTAGCTGACATAATGGAAAGAGATGAAGAGTGATTATTGTCATGACGTGGAACATAGAAGGGGATAATGTGTGTTGTATTTGAGGCGACTATGAGAGTAGAATTAAGGAGGTGTCGACAAATCGGAAGAAATGAAAAAGAAAAAGAAACAGAGACAGAAGAAGAAGAAGAAGAAGAAGAAGAAGAAGAAGAAGAAGAAGAAGAAGAAGAAGAAGAAGAAGAAGAAGAAGAAGAAGAAGAAGAAGAAGAAGAAGAAGAAGAAGAAGAAGAAGAAGAAGAAGAAGAAGAAGAAGAAGAAGAAGAAGAAGAAGAAGAAGAAGAAAAAGAAGAAGAAGAAGAAGGAGAAGAAGGAGGAGGAGGAGGAGGGGAGGAGGAGGGGGAGGAGGAGAAGAGGAAGAAAAAGAAGAAGAGGAAGAAGACGAAGGAGACGAAGGAGACGAAGGAGACGAAGAAGAAGAAGAAGAAGAAGAAGAAGAAGAAGAAGAAGAAGAAGAAGAAGAAGAAGAAGAAGAAGAAGGAGAAGAAGAAGAAGAAGACGGGAAACGGAAAGAGAATAACACGAACATGAACAATAGGACAAGAGCAAGATGAAGAACAAGGAGACGAACATCACGAAGAGCAAAAAAAAAAACAAAGTACAGAATGATTAAGAAAATTGGGCATCTGGTTCATCTCCCCTAGACCAACCCATAATCTCTAAATCTACATCAAACCCTTGATATCGTTTTCGTCAGTAAAGCAAAGGCCATTACGCCCAAAGAAAAGTATCAGCATCCTCGTCTGTCCAATCGATAAGTCTGTACTATCAAAAGATGCAAAGAAGTGGTATCTTTCCAAGCACTTCAGTGGGAAGAGCAGGTATCACATAAGTACTAAACCTATTTTAAATCTTATCGTCATGTAGTCCTTGTCCTCTTTAGAAATATAAAAACTATTTTCATATCAAATAAATTCTAGCATTTCAAAAGGTCATCGCACACATTTCCCTCCTCTTAGACTATTTCATTTTTCCATTTTACTCGAAGGCACGGCAAGGTTTTTAACTCAGTTGCATGAAGGATGGCTGAAGTGTATACACCCTTGGTTGCATTATACATGTTATATACTCAAATCCCAGCGAGTTGGATTTTGCCGGCACAGGAGGAGTCTTTATTCGTGAACGGAATTTAGGGAAACCACCGGACTTGTTAAAATCACGATAATGGCACTGTCAGTGATATCTATCCCTTTGTATGTCAAATAGACTGCTGCTCTATGGGAATTGTCTGTACTTCTTGTACAGACAATTCAGTTGCTGCATCCATTGACATTTACACATGTGGTTTCTAAAGCAGCGAGAACAATAATGAGCGGTAGATATTTTTTCTTCCGGTAATATTTTCAGGTGAGGTTTGAAAGTGACTGGATTATTGAGAGAGAAAGGAGGAATGGGAGAGACATTACATCTCCCCGCCCCCCCCCCCCCCTCTCTCTCTCTCTCTCTCTCTCTCTCTCTCTCTCTCTCTCTCTCTTTCTCTCTCTCTCTTTCTCCTCCCTCTCTATCTATTTATCTTTCTATCTCTCGCTCTCTCAATTTCCCCCTTTTTTCACTGTCCTCTATCTCTCTCTCCCCTCCCCCATTCACACGCTCTTCTATTTTGCATATCCTTTGACGAAAATCCGTCAAAGGATGTGAGAGTAATATTTTTTGTAAATTTTGATTTTTGTGACGTCACCTGCGATGTGCTCTCCCATATGTATTTGAAAATGACAATTTCTTTTAAAGGATATGCATCATTTTACCTGTGCATTTGATACATCATTAGAAGCACATTTTTACACGCAAACCACTATGAAAAAAATATTCCTTCATCAAAAACAGAAAAAGAGCAGTTAATGTAATCATACAGCACACATCATTTGGGAGAGCACCTCGCACGTGACGTCACGAAATTGAAATTTCAAAAGATCATTATTTTCTTATCCTTTGACGAATAATCGTCAAACCTTCACTAATATGTTTCTTTCATATTCCTGCTTTTATTGAAACCAACTTATCTTCAGGGTGAACTATTCCTTGAAAGCCACTTGATCATTTCCACTGACTGCATGCTGTTTCTGATTTCTTTCTTTTTCTCTCTCTCTCTCTCTCTCTCTCTCTCTCTCTCTCCCTCTCCCTCTCTCTCTCTCTCTCTCTCTCTCTCTCTATCCCTCTATCTTTCTCTCTCTTTCACCCCCTCTCTCTCTCTCTCTCTCTCTCTCTCTCTCTTATTATATATCTCCGTACACCCACTCTCACTCTCACATGCTCTCTCTCTTTCTCACCCATGCTCCCCTCTCCCACATTCTGTCATCTCTACCTTCCTTCCTTTCAATTCTTCTCGTCCATATCCTCTGTTCCCTACGCCGTTTTCTCGCCTCGTCGTCCGCTTTTCAAACCCCGTGTTCCCCTGACTCGATATTACATCCATCGTCACTCTCTTTCTCCATGCATCGTATCTGATACAAACCAAAACAGACTTTCTACCACCAATGAGGAGGCTTAGCGAGAAATTCGACAAGTCGTTCCCGTAATCAATAACTCGCCAGAAGCCACTATCTCATCATTTTTTTTTTAGTAAAGTCACTGCCTGTTGCACTATAGTTGCGCAATGGCAACAATAAAGGTGACCATTGCGACATAAGTAACATACGGAAGATCATGTTTTTGTGTAGTATTATACGTCAATTGACAATAGCGCGCGCTTTCTTTTCAGTTTTCTTCGCGAGTGCTTTCCGTACAATATTTATTTTATTGATCCTTTTTATATGTGCGATGCATTCCTTTTCGCAGAAAAGTGTCGTGTTTTATCTCGAACAAGAGTACTAAGATGTGCCACGTTTTTATTTTGGGTCTGATGTCGGAACTCTGTGGACTTATGATAATGATTTACATCAAGTATATATTTAATGAGTTACATCAAGTATAGACTTCAGAAGAAAATATATGTATTTTTAATTCATGTTTTAACATTTGAAGCATTTAGTAATGATTCATTTTTGTCATACCGCTGATGACAACACATACATTAGTATGCACAGGTTTGAGTGGGTCGGGAAAACATTGTTAATCATACGAGGCGCAGCCGAGTGAGTTTCTGATCTTTCTTAACCTACCACGTACACATAGTTCGACGGAGATACGGAAAAGGGCAATGAAAGAATGACCTCAAAATCAGTACAAATTGAATATCTTTGGGCCTTGGGGCCGGTAATCACAGATTTCTAACATTCGACAGAGTTCTTAAGAGTGTTTTTTCGCGTGAAACGATGACAATTTTAACTTTGGTTCTACATGTTCTAGTTTAAGGTGCACTGATTTGGTTTCCACGTAAGGTCTTAACGCGTTACGAACCACGTGTACATATGCCATTAGTTATAAACACAAAACCCAAACAGAATAGATTGGGGTTAACATGGTGGGTACCCGCTCATTACTGTGATTTTATTTTATTTCATTTGCACATTACTTCACTACATGTTAAAATTGGAAATATTGCTCAAAGGAAATCGGACATGTGGTGGTTTGATTTAAAAAGACGTTTCTTGTCGAAGCGAATTCTAAACAAGTTTCACTGATAAAAAGATCTTAGAGCTTGGGTTAAAGCCCACCGCAGACACTACGATTTTGTTACGACTGTGAAGTCGTAACGGCCTGCGATTGGAAATGTGACGTCACCTTCTTGCATGAAGCTCCTGACCGGTTTCCTGCGAGTGAGCTTGTCGCAGAGTCGTGCGACTGATCGCCTCGTGTCGCCTGTAGTAGCGTTTAAATCTGTCATCGTTTCGTTCTACCCATCACACCATAAGTGTGTTTTCCAATGGCGTAAAGGGATAGTACACCCTGAAATTATTTTGGTGTCAATAAAAGGAGACACATAAAATCAACATATGAGTGAAGGTTTGACGAAAATCGGTCAAAGGAAAAGAAACTTGTTTAATTTTAATGTTTTGATTTTGTGACGTCACGTGCAATGTGCTCTCCCACATGTTGTGTTCTACTTTTTCCATAAATGAACTTTTTTGTGTTTTTTAAGAAAGAATGCATTCTTTTCATAGCGAAATGCGTGTAAAATCATGTGTCTAATGACAGATCAAATACACAGGTGAAATGGTAAATATCCTATTGAGAAATTTGACATTTTCCAAAACAATTGTATACACATATGGGGGAGCACCTCGCACGTGAATATCTTTCTTTTCTTTTGACTGATTTACGTCAAACCTTCACTAACCCTTTGTGTGCTTGACGATGTACTGCTCTATGGGATATGTGTGCATTATTTGTACAAAAAATGCACACATGACGTGTCAAGGGCTAATAATATGTTCTTTTCATGTGTCTCCTTTTATTGATACCAAAATAATTTCAGGGTGAACTATCCCTTTAATTCGCTGTCTGTGTAAATCTAGGGACGTGTAGATCTCGGTCATGCCAGGGCGTTGCTAGCTATGTCTTTGTGAGTCAGTGAAACGATGAAAATAAATCCCACCCCTAGGACACAGAATTATTTAAGTATTGCTTCAAACTTCCGGTCATGAACACACGCACTTACCGCTATCAATATACCGTCGACCTGCAAGCAATATGTCCATAAAATCATGCTTGCATCGAGTTTAAATGTCAACTTGAAATACATATGTGTGTGTGTGTGTGTGTGTGTGTGTGTGTGTGTGTGTGTGTGTGTGTGTGTGATGTATAATTTTGTTAAACTGTTTAGCAGGGTGCTTTTGGAACAACACATAATCTAAATGTGCCTTCCATGTATTTGAAAGAAAACGAGAGTCAACAGAAATTCTTGTTACAGTAGATAGAAATTCACAATTGTCTATACGATACATGTATTATAGTCATTAGCGTTTTATCATTAACGCTTTCGAGTGTATAACTAGCAATGGCTGCCAATATACTGCACTTTTTAAGAATGGTATGGGGTCAATTATTTTGAATATCAACGGAGTTTATTAAGAAAATGGAACGATATAAAGTTTAATTCTCAAGGATATATATTTTTTTCAATCAAAGTATTTGTGCTTATATTACTCTCGAAACACGACGTGGAAATGCGAGCAAAGCGACCTACCCTTTACTTTCCTCACAAATTAATATCTACGTATTGGCTGCTGACTAAATCATGACAAATATTTACCGTCTTGCATCTTTTCGATAAAATCATGAAAATATTTACCACTGCCCTACAAACGGATGTAAAACATTGGTAGTGTTCAATAGGTTACATTCTATACATCAAAATGTCACATCCTGTGACGTAGATGATCATGGAGTGCCACAATATTACGTCCTGGGCACTTTGTATCATCTCCACGTCATGATCAAACAACCCCTTGCCCTGCTAACCAAGCAGTCAGGCTGCTCATCCAAGTAATCATCTTTTTCTTTCCGTACTTCTTTTCCCCATCAATCTATTACGTCAAAGTCATTTTTCCAGGCCACCTTTGCCGTGGACATGCGTCTAACAAAAAGGCAAACACTGGCCCTAATCGCCCGCTGCAATAGCGGTGGCGCCCTAGTGGTTTACTTCTTTAGAGTTGAATTCGTGAAATACTCGCATACATGTACATGTATATAATGACACGTATATATGTTTATAGGTATGCGTATAAGTGTATGTGTGTGTGTGTGTGTGTGTGTGTGTGTGTGTGTGTGTATATATATATATATATATATATATATATATATATATATATATATATTCATATGTATTCATATATGTGTATGTGTGTACGTGTGTGTGCGTGCGTATAAGCGTAAGTGTGTGTGAGTTTGTGTGTGGGGGGTGCAAAGGTAGAAATTAACCATTGTAGACTGTTTGAAATCTAAGCAGTAAATGTAAATGATATAAACATGTAAAATATGTATTAGCTTTAAATCGATAAGTAGATATACATTTATCTTATGTTGATGTGATATTTCTTTCCAAATTGATGAAATAATGAATAAAAACTCACTTGTGTGTGTATGCATGTGAGTATGCATGTAAATCATCTAATTGCATTTTCCACATTGAATATTTCGATGTTCTCAGTTATGTTTAGGAACATTTGTTCAATCTTTTGCTTACTTTTACTCCTTCCTCATGCTAATCTATTAAGTTAACGATATTGATTTGAAATGTGTATTTGGAATTAATATGGAATGTATGTTTGAAATAAATTTGTTTTGAATTTTGTTTGAAACGTATATTTGTATTATGTTGTATGTGAAAAAAGGTGAAATCAAATATAGCCATATCAAATCTGACCGGATTTCGAAAACGAAAGCCAAACGTAGTATACAATAATGTTAATCGTATCCGTTCGTCTCCATTCTTATACGTGGTATACATTACTTGTCCCTTTTCTTTTTCGGCGAATGTGTTTCTTTAAAGGAATAGTTCACCCTTACATTATTTCGGTTTCAATAAAAGGTGAAAGATGAAAGAAACATATCAGTGAAGGCTTGACGAAAATCGGTCAAAAGAAAAGGAGGTTATTTGATTTTAAAGTTTTGATTTTGTGATGTCATATGCGAGGTGCTCTCCCATATGTTTTGTACATTTTTTTTTCTCGAAAATATGCATTTTCTCAAAAAGATATGCATCCTTTAATCTGTGCATTTCACATGTCATTAGAGATACTTTTTAGACACATACCTGTACGAAAAAAAAATCATTCCGTTGTCAAAAATAGAAAAAAAATATGGAATTATTTTGTACAACATATGGGAGAGCACCTCACACGTGATGTCACAAAATCAAAACATTAAAATCCAATAACTTTCTTTTCCTTTACCAATACATTTCTTTCATGGGTCTCCTTTTATTGAAATCGAAACATTTTTAGGTCGAACTATCCCTTTAACGGCAACGTTTAATCTGCCATTTAAACAGAACGTTTGAATTGCATTCGTTTGCAAGAAAAATAAAAACGTATGTATGGACACAATGGGTGAATGAAATTCCAATCAATAAGATTTTTAAACAAGATGTGGGTTCAGGGAATGAGAGTGAATATTCTCGTATTTTGTGAGAGAGGTTGAGAGAGAGGTTGAGAGAGAGAGAGAGAGAGAGAGAGAGAGAGAGAGAGAGAGAGTATGTGTGTGTGTGTGTGTGTGTGTGTGTGTGTGTGTGTGTGTGTGTGTGTGTGTGTGTGTGTGTGTATGTGTGTGCGTGCTTGCGTGAGTGTGTGCGTCTGTGTGTTTGTCTATGTGAGGGAATGGGCTTGTTGGGATTGTTGTTTGAAATATTGTACGGTTCCACTCATCTCAAATTAATTTAAAATATTTGTATTTGTTACCCTTAAGTAGAATTATGTGTTTTAAACATTTACACTAAATTTCATTGTTCGACTATTATATTATAAAGGACAAAAAAGCAGATTATTTGCTTAAATCCTGATGCTGAACAGGAAAAAGCATAATAAGCTCTCCTCACATTAAAGAACGGCTGAATTTATGTGCGGTTTAGACATATAACAGGTGTACAAGAACCACAATGACACAATTGATAATCGAGTCGATATAATGCCATTATTCCTGTCCACGTCTACTAAACGATGCGGACATACTGATATACAGTATGCCTGTCGAAAATTGAGTGGCTGTTTATTGACATAAAAAATATCATTACTGAATATTAAAAATGTATGGGTTAATCTTTCCCATTTAATTCAGTTGCAATCAGTAATTCAGTTTTTCAAGGGTAGATCATCATAAGACGCAAATGAATGGATCATCTAGCTTCTGATAATCCCCGTCTCTCTCTCTCTCTCTCTCTCTCTCTCTCTCTCTCTCTCTGTCTATGTCTCAATTTCTTACACGTATACATGCAAAATCGTACATGCATACATACATTAGCATATAAAACCACCCTCTCTCTCTCTCTCTCTCTCTCTCTCTCTCTCTCTCTCTCTCTCTCTCTCTCTCTCTCTCTCTCTCTCTCTCTCTCTCTCTCTCTCTCTCTGTCTGTCTGTCTGTCTATGTCTCAATTTCTTACACGTATACATACAAAATCGTACATGCATACATATATTAGCATATAAAACCACTCACTCTCTCTCTCTGTCTCTCTGTCTCAATTTCTTACACGTATACATAAAAAAGCACAAATGCGTACATACATTAGCATATAAAACCACCTCTCTCTCTCTCTCTCTTTCTCTCTTTACCCTCTCTATGTCTCTTATTTTCTACTCCATCACACTGCCATTTAAAACGAAAATGATTTTTTTTCAGTGTTTATTTCCATCGACTTTGTCTAACTAATGGCAGCTTCTTTTCTTTTATCAATCAGCCGAGGCCCCTTTTCACCATTTTCCTGTAAATGTCGTTGATTTACAGCACAATGATTCTTGTTCCGTTCCTACCCGGATGGAGTCGCTGCACAAAGACGACAATTACAGCAGTTCCGTTCGTCGACGAAACAGCACACAAGTAGCGGTTCATTTTGCCGCGCTGAATGCCGTCTTTTCGTCTTTGCAAAAAAAAAAAAGGCGGGAGAAAGAGCGAGAGTGCCTCGATAGACACGGGCATCCTTTTTTCCCGCGTGAATCGGCGCGCGCTAGCTAGAAATATCAGGGCGACAAATTTAAAAGATGAAGAGGGAGGGGAAAAAGCGAAAGAGATTCAATTCTCATTCAGTAAACTTGCATTTGTAGCTAGGGATGCTACTACAATTATTATACCTCTCACTGTTTGGTAAGGGGAAAGTAGTTGGCGGAAGGTCAAAAGACGTCTGATTGTTCAGATGCACATGGTTTTTCTCTGTAGCTAGTTGACATTATAGTAGGTAGGTTATGAACTTTCTGCTGTTGTCTGTATATCCTGCTTGGTATTTTAGATCCATTTGAGGAGTTATGGTGACATATCGACGACACTACTTGAGTTCATAGGAAAATGAGCGCGTACAAATCGTTCGCTAGGCGAGGGGAACACTCTCAGGTGTAGAAATTTATTTTATCTATAGTTGATGATTCGGAAGCATATATGTCACATATTTAGCTAGAATTAAGATATGGGGATGGGGGGAGAAGATGAAATAGACGAATAAGACATTGTAGAGGACATCAAAGATGAAAACGTAGGGAATAAATGAGAAGGAAGAAGCGGGTGAGAAAGGAGAAGGTGAAATGATGACCATTAACCTTACCTGTTCCAGGTAGAATACTGCTCGATAGGATTTATGTGTGTTACTGCTGAAAAAATATACACATGGCACTTTAAGAGTTAAAGAAAGACGATGATTGATACAACTGCGTAACAGTATATCATGACTGTATGAAGACTACATTCAAGTAAGTGTGCCAACCTGCTCTTAATATATGTATCATGATGGCCTTACGTGTTAATTTTCATCTGCTTATCATAAACATATATGTCAATTGAGTTTTTATTAAAATGGGTGATCATGTTGTCACTTACATCAATTGGCTCGTATCCAAGGATGTTCTGTAATAACATTATTTTTTTTGTAAATTGCAGGTCAAATGTTAGTTGCCATACATTTTCAAAATGAAACATGCAAACCCAAATTGTGTCACACGAAAGGCGAGAGAAATACGAATATTAATAAACATGACTATGAATGATTACCAATTGATAATTCCCTTTGATTTTAAACTAACATTTAGTTTGGGAGGCCCATGTAGGAATAGGAAGCCATGTTTGTAGTTTGATGTTGATGATATGAATTGATGAGAATGATGATGAAGATGATGATGAGGATGATGAGGATGGCGAGGATGATGAGGATGATGATGATGAGGAGGAGGAGGAGGAGGAGGATGACGAGATGAGGATGATGAGGATGACGAGGATGATGAGGATGATGATGAGGAGGAGGAGGAGGAGGAGGAGGAGAATGACGAGATGAGGATGATGATGATGATGATGATGATGACAATGATGATGAGAATGATGAGGATGACGAGGATGAGGATGGAGAGGATGATGAGGATGATGATGATGATGAGTTTTTATTTTAGAGTAGCCTCATCAGCGTGAACATGAAGGACTCTTCATTATCATTATTGGATCAAGGGATCCCCCACCACACACCTTTTTGATGAATCTAGTTAAGAAAAATGTTTAGTGGTAGTTGCTGTGTTCGAGCCCTTACCCTCCTCATCAAGAGCCACATGAACAATCCGCTACCCCACACCGATCCAATAGTTGAATAGTTGAATTGACTGAATAAGCCACTTTCATAACGTATTCACAGCTTTCCCCTAACTGCCTGGTGACGCGTTATTACATTAACCTGTATTTTGTGTTTCAATGGACGGAACGCACTCTCAATCTTTTAGCTGTTGCTCCTCGGACAAACCTCGGACAAGCTTTGGGGGTTACCATTAGTAACGTTTTGTTTAACATTACAACAAAGAAAAAATGGCGTTACCCCAAATTTAGTATGTTTATCTAGAAAAGTATCCAATTTCGTGTTCGCTTGTCCTCATTAATGTCATTAGTGCTATTCTCATTGGGCTTTAAAAAATCGAGAAGTTCGAAAAATTTCGAAGTTAGTGGACAGGGACAATAGGACCATTCGGCTTTTGGTACGGTTGCTAGGCAACCTTCGCCTTAACTTCGAGATTTTTCTAACTTCTCGATTTTTAAGCCGAATGAGAATGGCACTATTAAAGGGCATATACTGTACTGGGAAGACAAAAAGGACTTCAAAAGGTGACCGTGAGCAATCTTCTTGCTAATAGTCTTGAATTCATGTATTATCCGTTTTAGAAATTTTGTGAAAGTTATTTGCCCTCAAATGATCCACATTTTGAGTTATTTGTGATTATTCACAAATCCTCAAAATGTTCGTGCCGAACATTTCAGGAAATTGTGATTTGATCACTAATTACTCCTAATGTGGATCATTTGAGGGCAAATAACTTTCACCAAGTTTCTAAAACGGACAATACATGAATTTAAAGGTCCCCTGTAATCAAAATGTATGTTGACGTCTGTTGATGCAACTTAACGTGTATTTAACAAAATCACTAACTGTTCAATGGAATTATGTTTCCTATATTTTAAAATAATTTTTTCTATATTTTTCTCAGCACTGATAAGCCCCGCCTCCAAAAATTTCCTCCAACTCAAGATTCTTGTTGTGACGTCATCAAAGTTAAAAATTAGCAGGATAATACACAGAATTATGCACAAATTACACATTGCAATGACTACCCCCACCTGCCCACAAAAGCATCACATGTCTTCACACAATACAACCTAACAACCTTTCATGTGGGAATAATCGTTTCCTTATGTCAGAAATGTGCTAGCTATGCCAAGGGGGAAAATACATTGTATAAACATGCGATGACATTCTAAACACTTGCAGGTAGTCATTGCAATGTTTAGTTTGTGCATAAATTATGTATATTATCTTGCTAATTTATACCTGTGATGATGTCACAACAAGAATCTTGAGTTGGAGGATATTTTTGGATGCGGGGCTTATCAGTGCTGAGAAAAAATATAGAAAAATTATTTTAAAATAAAGGACACATATTTCCATTAACCCGTTACTGATTTTGTGATATGCATATTAAGTTGAATCAACATAAGTCAACATGCATTTTGATTGCAGGGACCCTTTAAGACCATTGGCATGAAGTTTGCTCACAGTCACCTTATGAAGGCCTTTCTGTCTTCCCAGTACAGTATATGCAATTTAACTACAGAACAAGCACAGAGTTCATCAGCAACAACTGAAATGTATACACGTACAGGAATATGCATGACCTATTGTAGAATCCAGGTGGACATGACGCAATGCGTATGCGTCATATTGTTAAGAGCAGCTGCCAGTCATGGATATTGAGTGGCGGATTCAAGCTTCGTTCAAAAGGATGGATATCCATTTTTTTTAATCTTGCACGTCCCCCCAAGAAACAGTCTTTGGATGAAGTGGGTCACCGTGATAAAATAAAATGAACTGAACTGAACTGAACATTTTTACATTACAAGTTACACTTTGATACATAACACTGGAAATCCCCAATATGCCAGTTTCGTTACACATGCAAATCTTTTGCAGGTCTTTCAAACAATATGTTACTATTGGCAACCCGAAGCTTGTCCGAGGTTTGTCTTACTTGCAGCAATATATTCAGTGTGCATTCCACGCATTGAATCTGAATGACTAGACACAGGTAGTTGAAATAACACGTCACTACGCAATTAGGTGGCAAGTCGTGAATACATTATGAAAACGGTATATTGAAGAACGCCAATAGCATAGGTGTAATAACGGACTTGGAGTAGTAAAAGTACCGAGTAGATTGAATCAGTACCATTAGCTAGCTATCGTTGTGGTATCCTTATCCAGACATTTCTGAACGGAACGTTTATTTAGCATTCTTCCTGTAGACCTCTTACATGCTTGCATCGAAGGCTCCTCTTCATCTGATGCTTTTACGACAAGAATAGTTTCCATGGCAACTCAGACTCATTGGAGTAAAAAAAAAGTCAAAATGTGCAGGGTTTAGGCAAAATATCGATATGCGTCTGATATGTTAGTTTATGATTTTTATGATTTGTGAAGGAAGTGGAGTAAATACAAATGTCATTATTCATGAAGGTTATTTATATTAAATGAGTCATTCAAAGTATAAGTATGGTTGTATATATTGTGTTGAACCTCTCTCTCTCTCTTTCTCTCGCCATTGATCTCGTTCTTTCTATTTTTCTCTCTTTCTCTCACTCTCTCTCTCTCTCTCTCTCTCTTTCTCTTTTTCTCTTTTTCCTCTTTCACTTACTCTCTTTCTTTATTTCCTCTCTCTCTCTCTCTTTCTCTCTTTCTCTGTTACTCTTTCTTACTCTCTTTCTTTCTTACCTTTTTCTCTCTTTTCCTATACCCCCTCTCTCTCTCTCTCTCTCTCTCTCTCTCTCTATTTCTCTCTCTCTCTCTCTCTCTCTCTCTCTCTCTCTCCCCCTATCCCCTCCCTCTCCCTCTCTCTCTTCCCCTATCCCCTCCCTCTCCCTCTCTCTCTCACACACACATATATATACATATACACTCGCATACATTTTCTCTCCTCACTCTTCCCTCATTCTCCCCTCTTCCTTTCGCTATCTCTCCTACATTCGTCTTTATCTCTTGTACTCCTCTTTCTCTCCTCCCAAGTATCTTCTTTTTATTTTCTGTTGTCCCCCTATATGCCTGCATGTCTTTCTGTCTGTTTGTCTGTCTTTCTCTCTCTCTCTCTCTCTCTCTCTCTCTCTCTCTCTCTCACTCCTCTATGTCTCTGTTATTTTGTATCTGTCTTTCTCTACATATATATATATATATATATCCCTCTCTCCCTACATTCTCCATTCTCCTCTATCTCTCTCACTACCACCTTCTTTGTTTCCATCTTGTTTTCATGCAATGACGTAGACGTGTATCGTAGTTGAAGCATTACGTGCATTTTTTGAGAAGATAAACAACATGATAAATGAGCCGTTGCTATTTTGGGTGTAGTGTGCTCAATAACGATCTCATTATGAGTAAAAACCTCATACATGATTCATGTTCGTTATCATAAAAAAGAATTACATAGAAAACAACCACAGTTGCTTTTGGATGTCGCTATGAAAGCAGGGCAAACATAAAGTATAGTTCAAAGTTCAAACATATATTTGAAATAACACATACAAACAAACAAATACAAACTTGATGACGTTATTTCGGATAAGTGTATGATCCTACATACGAACAAATGAGAAAAACAAGAAAGTAGAACAAACAAAAATTAACTTAAAAAATAATAAAAATTATAAATTATCTCTAAATAACTATTTCCTTTCCATATAAAAGTACATGGAGGAAGCCCATTCAACATGTCCCAAATAAAGTGCTTGTAAGTTGACGGGCCCCCAGAAAATTGATAGAAGAAAATATGTGAGTAAAGGCGTGCCATAATATGGCACGCATCAAGAAGACATATTCTATCTATCTATCTATCTAGTCTAATTTTCTCCATAGCTGAATGAAGGCCTCCTCCTCATTTTTTTTTTCATTTTGATCTATCTAATGCCGTTCGTTTCCATGTCATACTACCATATTCGCTAATATCGTCTATCCACCTCCAGATGGTTAATTTATATGTCCATCTATTATCTTTTCTCCTGTCCAGATGACCAGCCTACCTCCAATTCTTCGATATAATTTCCTGTACTATGTCCCGTACTTTGGCTTTCATTCTCAAATCCTGGTTTCTAACTTTGTCACTCTTGGTAACACCAATCATAATTCTTTCCATAGCCATTCCAGTTACTCTAAGTTGTCTCTCCAGTCTCTTAGTTGTAGGCCATGTTTCTGCTCCATAAGAGATCACAGGTATGATGCACTGGTTGAAAATCTGTTTCTTGAGAGAAAGAGGGAGCTTCTCATCACAAAAGATAAAGTTGAGCTTGCCAAATTTTGCCCAAGCTAACTGGATCCTTCTATTCACTTCCCCTGCTCTTTCACTTTCTATGGAGATCTTTTTGCCCAAGTATATGTGGTTGTCCGCCTTTTCTACGGTCTTCCCCTAAACTGTGATTTTGTGTTCTTTGAATCTACTGCTCATCATTACCTTTGTCTTTGTGATATTCATTTTCAGTCCAGCTTTTCTGCTTTCTTCACTTAGTTCTCGGATCATTTTCTCCAGTTCCTGAGGTGAGGTAAGGTGTTCGCCATCTACCACTATTCCCATTGATAGCCAACCAAGGCTTACAGGGAATACATTCTCCATAGCTGCAGTGAAGAGCTTTGGTGAGATGGGGTCACCTTGTCTAACCCCTTTCAGGATTTTAAATTCATTTGTTGTAGTACTTTCTAGATGTACACGAGCAATAGAGTCCTTATAGATGGTTTTCATTAGGCAAATGTACTTTGATTTTGTGACCTGCTTTTGTAAGGCATTGAATAATGACTGATGGTCTAGGCTGTCAAATGCCTTCTCTTTATCAACGAAGCCAAGGCAGATGTCAAAGCGGTATTCTTTTGCCTTCTCAATTATCTGGGTTGAGGTGTGTGGATGGTCTGATGTTCTGTATCCTGCACAAAATCCAGTCATATTGCAACATATTAATTAACTGGACAATGGATTGCATTCGAACAAGGATGTGTAAAGAATGGACATCCATCCCTTTGAACAAGGCTTGAATCCGCCACTCGATATTCATTACTGGCAGCTGCTCTTAACAATATGACGCATACGCAATTGCGTCATGTCGACCTGGATTTTACATATGTTACTTTAGGTCGCTATACATCCATACGTTTCTGTTTTCGCTGATGAACTCTAAAGTTTGTCACTTAATGCTTGTTATGTAGTTAATGAGGAAAAGCGAACCCGAAATTTAATTGAATTAAAATGCTAGCTTTGCTGCGGCTTGGCACAATTGTCATGTTACTTTTCTGAAAGGAAGATATCTTATATTTACGTTTCCGGCAAATTTGTTATGGAAGATGATGCTAATGCAAAATCGAATTTTTTGTAATCCAACTTGAAATCACGTTTAGAGAATTTTCCTCGATTTCTCGATTAAATATTCATAGATGCATTGTAGGTATTACATGTCACAACTGCGCAAGCATATGGGGTGAGGATATTCCCCAAATACTTCTACGCATCCTATATTGTTTATGCAAAATTATTCAGAGAATCGGCGGACTTGAACGTGGGATGAAAGAGAAACTCTTTGTAAAGCATTATTTTGTGTCTAGAAGAAGAGTACAATGAATCTGCAGTAATTAATGGCCTGATGGCACTCCATGTAATTTAAATATCCTTGGTCTGACATACGGGAAATTTTGCGCGCGTGCATATGCAGGCAAGCGACGAAACATGCGTGCATGTAGATCATTCTCTTGATTACTTAGATTACGTCTGGATCCATTCTACATCAGACGCTCATTAATTTTCATATGTTTACTTAATCCGGCTTATAATGGTGTCAAAAATCAATGAGAATCTGCGTTAGTTTATTTAACGTCTGGCCAGGCCGCCTGAACAAGCCGACTGTCCCCTGATTATAGCCCAGTCCCGCCCCGGCCTTTTGGCGGATTAATCTAGCGACATGGCTGCCTCGTGACTAAAAGTGAGAACACGGCCGCAGCGTCGTAGGAGTGTTCAGACACGGCTTTTATCTACGATTCGAGGTGAAGGAAGCTCGGAGGTTCCCATAATCATTCGCGTGCAGTGCACCGTCGCGTGTCTACACACTTAATACACAGCAATCCCATGGAGCAGAGGATAATCTTACACAAAAACGTTAATCTAATACAATTTAAGCGGGACACATCATGTAGGGTTGGTTTGTGTGTGGGGAAGGATTGGTTGAAGGCTTGCTAGATAACTTTGTCAAAGGCATCATTGCTAACAGAGTTTGAGATTGCGTATCATATTAAGTTTAAGTATAGCATAACGTGTATATTCAGCACTGCCTGTAGTACACATCTCCTCCGTTGACATTTGATGATGATTTCTAGGCACTCTCTGTTTTTTTCTTCAAATATCTCCCATGAACGTTGGAACTAATCTACGCATACATTAACCTATCGGTGTGTATACCCCTCCGGCTCCTTTTGTAAATGGCCCGTTTACTAGCAAAAGTATCGCTAATAGCGTTAGCGATACAAGTATATCACAGAGACAAGTACAAAACTTCAATGGGAACGCGTTCAACCCTTCACATTTGAGATTTTTAGGACATTGTTCTATTACAGCGCTTATCTAGATCATTCATTTGATTAATTCCAACTTTAAGTGATCTACATGCGAGCAGGACATACATCGTGTGAACTCGTCACGGCCTTCGATTAGCCAGGGGCGCGAAGATAAGATGAGGTAGCTCCGATCGAACCCCCACTTACATGCCCCGTAAGCCGTAAATCTAACACAGCTCCGATGTATGGGCCAATATTGACTCCTCCGCTTACCTTCCTCCCAACCCCCTCCGTCCCTCCCAGGCCTACCGGACCCGTGTCTGCCGGTATACGATACTCCGTCTGACGCCTCGGCACACAAACCCCAACAAAGCGCGCAGAAAGAACAGAGCGAGTTTGGAGTACTTTCTTCTTCTTTTGATAATAGTAGTTGTTGTCTAAGGTCACCTCCTTTCTATTCTTATTGTTATCCACCTCCTCCTCCTCCTCATTATCTTTTTTATTACGTTACACTCATATACATGTAATGCTCGTATCTTTTAAATAGTACCGTACCCCAAAGCGTGTACGAGGTTTGCCCGACTAGCAACAATTAATATGCATTGCAATTTGATGCCTATGGTCAAGTGAAAGTACTAATTCGTACGAAGCCAGTCAAGAGCAGAGGTTTTATTTATTTCAATCATTACCCACTTCTTCTTCCTCTTCTTCTTTGTCTTCGTCTTCCTCTTCTTTCTCTTTTTCTGATTCCCCCTCTCCTTCTTCTTGTTCTTCTTAATATTCTCCCTCCTCTTCTTGTTTTTTTCTTCCACTCCTTCTCCTTCTTGATCATCCTTGTCTTTTTTCTGCCCCTTTTTCTTGTACTTCTCTCTCTCCCTCTTTCTTCTTCCTCCTTTTCGTCTTGTTCTCGTTCTAGTTTTGTTCATCTTGTGTTTGTTCTTGTTGTTCATCATCTTTTTATTTCTTCTCCTCTTATTTCTTCTATTTCTCCTTTTTCTCCTTTTCCTATTTCTTCTTCATCTTCTTCTCTTTCTTCTTCTTCTTCTTCTTCTTCTTCTTCTTCTTCTTCTTCTTCTTCTTCTTCTTCTTCTTCTTCTTCTTCCTCTTCTTCTTCTCCTTCTGCTAGTCCTTTCTTCTACTTTTCTTTCTCTACCTCATTCTTCTTGTTCTTCTCCTCCTCCTTTTTGTCCTTTTCTTCTTCTCCTTATTTTTCTTCTTCTGCCACTTCTTCTTATCATTATTTTATCACCAAAGCTGAATGATCTTTTGTTTTTACCATAATAATCTACATTCAACAGTGTTCAAATCGTATTTGTCATTGTTTGTAAGAGAGATCTGAAACAATCATTGTTAATTGTTTCATCATGAGTAGTTAGATTAGAGAGGTAGAATCATGGTGCTTCGAGCCTCCAAGATATGCAGTACGATTTTGCCATCGGTGTACAACTCTTGATTAAAATATATACTGGTAACGCACTTGGCTTTTCCCTATAAAACACCTCACATGGTGTCGAAACACCAATCAAAATGCTGATACTTACACGAAACACTGATACTTACACGAAACACCCAAACAATAGGAACGCTTGAAATCGCCAAGTCACTTTCTTTCCACCTCTCTGCCTGACACCACCACAACCCTCGACACACCATTGACATCAATTGAAAAGAGGACAAGAGGAGGAGTAGGGTGGTTAGAGAATCAGACGACATATAAGTCAAAATATACAGTCATACAGCCTGGGAGAGGTAGTCTGGATTACTGGGCCACAAAGAGATGGTTTACTTACGGCGCTTCGCCACAGCCTCGGATATAGACCTACTATTAGCACAGGACCAGGTCTAAAGAAAGGACCAAAGTTTGGACAGGCGTGGTAGCAGGCTCAAATCCGACATGTGATGAGTGAGACCAAAACAAGCAATCCTTAAATTCGTCAATGGAGCGTAAAAAGATGATTGAGTGCTCGACGTTGTCTAAGCCGAAAATCAAAGAAAGGGGGAGGATTCTTTCTTCCCCCCTCTCCACCCTTTTCTTAACTTTTTCTTTGTCTCTCTCACCCCGCTGAAAAGATGTCGAACATCGCGGTGGGCAACTTAGAGACAGTTATGTATACAGTGCGGTCTCACGGAATAATGACATGTTTAGATTCGAATGTGTGCGTTGTCTGGTTAGTCCATAAAATGTTATTGAAACCAAATTGTATAGATTTACGTGTGTGTATTTGAGGAGAAGCTACCCATCTTCTTGATATCATCAGACACTGACTTAAAAGATTCACAGTGGCGTTGAAGGAAGACATGGGTAGGGCTGATGGTACAATGAGCTCACCTTTGATAGTGACGTAATGTTGTTTAAGTCTCTTGTTTAACGTCGTTGGCTGATTAATGTATGTATGTTCTTTAGCAAACAAGGAGAATCCATTCTAGGACTAAGTTTGTTCCCAAAATAGGCGCTATGTTTAACATGACAAACACGTGTTACAATGACGTATTTAGTTGAAAAGTAAAAACTGTGTTTTCAAACTCGTGGAATGATTATGATAAATATTCATTCGGTTACTACAACACATACACAACAAGCATGATAAGAGTACTGCAAGTCATCGTTTTAACCCCCTACCCCCCCCCCCCTCCACCACCTCTCTCCCTCTTTCTCTCAATCTCTCAATCTCAATCTTTCTCCTCTATCTCTCTCTCCCTCTCCCTCTCTCTCTCTCTCTCTCTCTCTCTACCCTATTTTACCTTTCTTTATCTCTCCCTCTCTCTCACTCTCTCTCTTCCTCTTTTACATTTATCTGCATCTCGCATTAAATATTCTCCTCTCCCTTTCATTTTCTTATCTCTTTATCTCTCTCTGTCTCTCTGTTTCTGTCTATATCTCTCTATCCCATTCTTCCTCTCTTTATCCCCCCCCCCCCTCTATCTTCCTCTAGTACTCTTTCTTTCTGCATCTCGCATCAAATATTCCCCTCTCCCTTTTCATTTGTCTCTCTCTTCATCTCTCTCGTTATTCTTCGTTATGTCTCTCTTCATCTCTCTCTCGCTCTCTCGCTCTTTCTATCTTTCTCACTCTCTCTCTCTCGGCTTAGTCATAATACACAAAGCGTCATATATGGCAACATGAAATGACTAAGATTGTTTTCGTGACGTATTTATTTGTCGTTCTAAAATTATTTGTCAACATGTTTTTCAACAAAATTAATGCCCAATAAAATTAAGTTCTCCTTAGCATTATCTATCACAAAACAACATTTGCGGACATGTAACATGAAACTTCATTCTATTGAATTCCTCATTTTATAAAATGGTAAGAAAATATCACAAAACAATACGTGAAAACTCTTGATTACCAATACAATCCATTCGATTCACAGTGTTTTATTTCAATATGAAGGAACAAATTTAAATTGGCCAAAGGGATTTAATATGAATAATATAATATGATACTGCTCGACTATGATTGTTGATAAAGCGTAAAAGTGTTACCTGATATATGGCCCACCTTAATTACGTTTTATACTTGAATTTGAAAATATAAGCAGTGAAGCAAGGCCTACATGTATGAATATACGTTGTCACTGGCAACCAGGGGGCGTTTCATCAAGCTGTTCGTGAGCTACGAACGACTTTAAGCACGACTGCTGACCTGTTCTTGTGCTAAATCAGATTCTCAATGATTTTGATTACCATCAGCTAAAGTTGAAATCTGATCTATGTCAAAATTTTTGGTGTTAACAAGCATCTGAGTACACAATTCATGATTTGTCAAATTTGATTAGGATTGTTTGAAAGTAACTCTCGCTATGCTATTACAGGAACTAAACTGGGGTATATGTAATTGAGCACAAGACCATGGTCCCGTTGCATAAAACTTACCATTAATGGTAACTCTGTCATCAATGGTAACTACAATGCTAACACCGCTCGACAGCCAATCAAATTCAAGTTTTCCATAGAAGTTGCCATTGATAACAAAGTTACCATCGATGGTAAGTTTTATGCAACAGGGCCTGCCAGTCGTTCGTAAAGTTGGATGTCGTTTAAGAACAGCTTGGTTTATACAAGATCTTCCATACTTTGTGATTCATCTTTGTTGTATAGAACAATATCAAACACTAAATGTTCTTTGAATGTTACTATGATAATATCAAACACGTCCAAATTTGGTATGGCGTTAGCGTTTGTACTCCCAACGAAATGGCTGACCATGCAGGATCCATTCATATACAAAATGTACTGTCTTTCAGTAATAACAGTATCCCCTATCTGGCCTATTATCAATCAACTAATGTCAGATCATTCAAGAGTTTTATAACTGAATATAGGAAAGGAAGTGTATCTATCCTTATACGTCCCTGAAAATAGAAACGTGGACACGAGCACGTTCGTTGTCTTCACAACGTGTCGAATATAATTACGATTTACTTTTCACTTGAGTGACACTTTTCAGCTAAGGACTTAAAAACACATTTTTTTTGTAAACGAAATAATAGAAATAGATGAAAACGTCAAGATTCTTCTTCACTTCACTATCTAATCAATGAACATGCTTAACTAAAGACATTTCCTCTCGCTGTGAAGCAATTTTCACGTGGGGTTGGGAGGGAACAATACGTCTATCTCGCCCCATTTTGTGCCATAGGCCTATGTAATTTCAAATATTCACATCATAAACATACTCAGAGTTATACACTTACAGTGATATGTAGGTCATTATTTACTCATTGCAAACACCCGTCATAATTACTGTTTCATAATAAATACCAAACTGAATCCAATTCATCGATATCATGATTCACATGATATGGTAAACCATTGTATTATTTGGATAGTCTTGTTATATCTATAACGATTATATTATGTTTTCTTCGGTTGTCTATTTAGACTTTTTAGTATCTTAAAGTTAATCAATTACTTGTCAAATTATAGAGTGCGATATGGAGGAACACTGCATCTTATTTTCTATACTAGAGTTTTTCAAAATAAGTCTTAAAAATGTTATTGATATACTTAACATATAACATTATTTACGCCAAGTCATTACTGATTGCACACGAATAAAAAAATCGCTTGTTTAGTCGTACCTAAGAAAAAGCGTAGGAAGAAATTGCTTAAAATATATCACACTTCTCAGATTTTCCAAAGGTGTAATTCGTTGTTGACATATCCGATGGTAAAGCCACTTTCCTCATGTGAGATAATCTAACTTGACACATGTGAACTCTCAAAAGAAAACATTGTAAAACTGAGATGCAAGCAAAAATTGGTTCATCATATTTTCTTTATTTGCATTCATTTAGATCTGTAATTATGAAAAACAATGGATCAGTCATCGTGTGAACATTTCAATCGAAGACTGATATATGCAAGCGTTACTGTAGAAAGCATATATCTTAATAATAAACAGAAAGGTAGATAAGATGGAAGTAATTCTTGTTTTTAAAAAAATGCTACAAACAAAGCGTACGTGTAAAATAGTGATTCCGACCCATGTTTATTGTACGCCCATCCATAATCGTTTTCCCAGTGTCTCATACTGTTTGGCCACACCGAAAAGGTCACAGGTGTCTCACAGTTATCACCAAAATGATAACAGAATGACGATGCTGATGTCACAGTGTCTATTAAAAAGGCCTTGTGCAAATTTTGGATGCAGAATCACTTTCCATTCGTATTCTTTTTTGACATCGATTGCATTTGAACAAATGACTAGTTATATATAGATAAATCTGAATTGAATACCAGTTGTACGTCTAAAAAGCTTTTATGCAGAATATCAGGCCTCACTCTGTATAACAATTACTACTTTAGGTGTACAATAGGGTGCTATTATATCAACATTTTCGCCGCAGAGGAATCACACAATTCTATTTTTTATAATGTTCGAAATCAAACATGATTCCTTGATTGCTGTGTATGTAAAACAGCTAATCAAGGTATTGTTTAGTATTTAGTATACAGTGCTCCTGCATTCGCATGGCAGATACATTATGACAAGAATATCGATATCCTCTTTCCGTAACACTTTTTAATGAAAGTTGTAAAAATAATACGAACTAAACAAGTCATCGGCTCTTTGGTATTCCTTTGAATGCATTGTTTATGATAAATTAAATTATTTTGATTTTATCTGATGAATGAATAATCAAAATGAATTGGAGAGAAAAATACTGTTAGACTTTGGGAGTGTATAAATCTATAAGGACATCACTGGATGGTTACAACATGGACGTATGCCGGACTCGGCCTGTGTACGGTATGTGAACTCAGGCTTGGAACATCATGAACAATATGAGACATTGTCTGTTTACTAAGGAGGCTCGCCATGTGGAATTAATCATAAAATAAACTTTATAAAGCGCTGGGTGAAACGTAAATAAATCCAATATCAACACGGATAATCGCCTTCTGTGATCTGAATGCCTTTCTAAAGTTACGATAATGAAGTGAAAACGATTTCAGTGCTGATAATTATGTATTCTCTCTTAATTTGTGTTTTACTGTAATCATGAATTGCTACCTCATTTTCAAACAATTTTTTTTGTTTTGTTAAACATTACTGCAAAACGTACTAGAAGTGCGTCCATTTCGTGTAATAGTAAGGTTATTGTTTCGATCATTATCAAAATGATCATTTAGTAATGTAGTAAGGAATTAAAATATAAAAGCAAAACATTTGATTTAAACGAAACAGTAATTAGAAAAAGTGGTTACAAACTTCGTTAAAGGTGATCGCAGTATCGCTTTGCTCGATGAATGTCAAAAGCGGGAGAAAAATAAAGAAATTGAGCTCATGGAAAGTCAGATGTGGTGGTAAAAAAACCGGTTGATGTGGGCGTGCATATACGTGGGTGTCACTGTCGGCGTTTCCCCGCAACTCTCGCTCGCTCGTAAGTAAACCATGGATAAAATGAATGGCTCAGTCTCTGCCTCGATGTCGATTTCTACAGCAGTTTCAAAAAGAGACATCAAATAGTATTGTCATGCCTCACATCAACGCTTCTTGATGCGTCGGAATACACATGTCAAATTTGAAATGTTTACATATTTTTTTTTTTACAAGAACGTTCATTGTCACAGTAAAATAGAAGAAAGAGTCGTTTTATTAACACATGTTGAATTGAACTGACGTCGAGTCAATCAAATCCAAGGTAAGTATAGTACGTGGAATGGACGCTGTCTATTTTTCTCGTTATCACGATACAATATGGTCTATGCAGAACTTAGCGGCTTTCCCGCGCTCCACACGATATGGCGGCTGGCAGAGCGGGTAAATGAGCGGGCCTGCTCGGGGAAGTATCGGGCGGACGGGACCAGCAGGCATCGCTACGGGGAACGGAAGTGCCGCCCCGTGCTGAAACTGATGCCGCGCGTGCTGTTGGAGCGCCTCGAGAGCGGGGTAGCGGGCCAGCGGCATCGGGCAACAGCCGAAGCCCGGGAACGGTGATCGCGGAGGCAGGCGAGACCCCTGGTAAAGCGAGTTCCACATGGGGATCATGCTCCGGGCGAAACCGGCGGGGATTACCCTGCTCATGAGCGAGGGGGCTCCGCCGGCAGCCGCGGCCGCAGCCGTAGCGGCGTCTCGGATTCGCTGATCCACCACGGCGCGTAGAGATGCGGGCTTCGTCATGCTATCCCCTACTTGAATGTCTTTGCAGGCGTTTTCGCTCGTCGTCATATCGACATCGTCGTCCTGGTCGTTTTCCCTGCTTACTTCTTCCTCGCCAAGGATGCTGTCGATGCTGAATGGGCCAGAGAACTTTGCCAGCTTTTGCCTCTCCCTCCGAGCCAACTCCTTATCGCGGCGCTCTTGGTTCTTCTGATTCTGCGCGGCTCGTTTCGAGATACGCTTCCGACGACGTCGAAAGACGCCATCGGCGAAGGTGTATTCGCTGCTCTCGTTGATGGTCCAGTAGTTGTCCTTTCCCCACGGCCGAGACGGGTCCCGCAAGATCTTCCGGAAACACTCGTTCAGCGACAGGTTGTGGCGAACCGAGTTTCGCCAACCCGTGTAGCTCCCACGAAAGAACGGGAACTTTTTCATCAGGTATTCGTTGATTTCGGCTAGAGTTAGTTTCCCCGATGGCGAATCCCTGATCGCCATCGCTATCAGGGCGATGTACGAAAACGGCGGCTTCGGGTGCCGGTGGTACGTCGGCTTGCCTTTCGGCTTCGGCAGGGCTCCGTTCGACGTCGTCATCGTTTGGTCAATCTCAGCTGCGCCGGCGTGCTTCCCGTGGCTCGACGTCAACGCCGACAGCGAGTCGTGATACGTCTCTCCACGGTCTGAAAAC
Source organism: Arbacia lixula (assembly GCA_963669155.1). Classification (NCBI taxonomy): domain Eukaryota; kingdom Metazoa; phylum Echinodermata; class Echinoidea; order Arbacioida; family Arbaciidae; genus Arbacia; species Arbacia lixula. Next base: position 23,416,230 of record OZ022581.1, read on the forward strand.
GGACTGCGATCGTGGAAGCTTTCTTCTCGATCTGGCAAGCTTATCACCGAGTCTCGAAAGGCAGCTCCGCGACCAGGAAGCGCGGCCAGGGGCTCGTGGTACGACTCCTCGTGTCGGATCGCGTCACTCGTCTTCGCGCTCGTCATCATCGCTCGATTGTCAGGTGCATCGACAATTTGGTCAGCTGGACACCAGATGACGGTCTCACGTGGTCGGGTGCTCAAATCCTCAGGCATGGTGTCGGTCTCGTGAAGCATCCTCTCATACCGGGTCTTCTCCGCGGGACTTAACGACCGACCAGAGTCGAAGCTTGTCTCACATGACATGTTGACGAAATCAACAAATATATCGTAAACTCTCGGGCGACTTGCAAATGTTGAGTTCTATCGAGTCAGAATTGGCAAGATAACGATGAGTTTTGAAAGAGTTGTGACAAAAACACAACACGTTGTCCGAGTTATAGGGTAAAAAACAAATTGAATTATTTTCCCGAAATTTAGAGTGTATGAAATGAGTGTTTATGAAATCACAGCATCCTTTTTAACAGCAACACGGCATGCCAGAAGTTTTGGCTGGATTAAAAATGCGGAGAAAACTTTCTTATGACAGCATCTCTCTTCGGTCCATGACTCTCAAAAAGCTTTCTTGCGGCAAAGAAAATCCGATGCACTCCTGCGACGAGTTTCTCTCCCAAGTGAAGGATGTAAGGAAAGAGCTGCCCTTACAAGTTGAAGTAGCCACTCAATATACATGAAGAGTCTTTAGCCCCAGATTAACGCCATGTCATACTGACAACAATGCTTGTCTCCGATCTCGAGGGAGGAGGAAGAAGAAGAGAAAGAAGGGGTCGAAAGAAAACAAACCTTTCTTTAAATGCTCGCACACTCTAACGCGCAAGCGGGCAGGCATGCGAGCGAGAAAGGCACGCATACGCACGCCGTGTCTCAGTGTGTTTGCACTCAGAAAGTCCACCAAGAAGCCAATAAGAAAACAGTGATTTCTCCCCTCCATTCTCCCCCTCTTCCTCTCTCTCTCTCTTTCTCTCTCTCTCTCTCTCTCTCTCTCTCTCTCTCTCTCTCTCTCTCTCTCTCTCTCTCTTTCTTTCTCCCATTCCCCTCTCTCCTGCTCTGTTCCTCTCTATTTATGAACGCCTTTTCTACGTTTACGTCTCCACATTTCACCTCAGCTTCTACATGTAGTTTTTCTGTCGAATCGCGCGAATGAGGTTACAAGCTTCCATCTTCCGCTTCGCTTCTTTGTCATGTAAACGAGTACTCGCGTCGACAGCGCTGCTCCTTTTTAATCTCTCTCTCTCCCTCTCTCTCTCTCTCTCTCTCTCTCTCTCTCTCTCTCTGTCTCTCCTGCTTTCTCTCTCCACACATCTTCCCCTACCTTCATCGTTCATGTACTGTTTTCCTGTTGTTTCTCGTTTTAAACATGTGACATATTCGAGTTAATCGCTGTTTTACCTTATCATCTGCGACTTTTAATGTTTGACTGGTTTTACTGTAGCATTTATAGTGCCAACCATATAGTTTGAATTGAATTCAGATACCTGTATGATTGAACTTAATATACACACACACACATAATCATATTCTCACAATATTATACACACATCCTTTTTCTTTTTCTTTTTTTTCTATCTCTGTATTGATCTCTTTCTCTCTACCCCTAGCTCTCTCTCTCTCTCTCTCTCTCTCTCTCTCTCTCTCTGTCTCTCTTTATGCCCCCCCCCCCCCCGACGAGCACTATTACCACCAACAACAAAACCATATTTCCCTATGTGCTTCCCCCACCCCAGCCCCGCCCTGCCTTTCAACCCCACCCTTTCCTCCGCCGATGATATGTTCCTATCCGATATCCCTTCGCTGTGCTCGGCATGACGAGGAGAGAGTTAATGTCACAATGAGTGATCCTTAATCCTTTGTACGCCGGACAAGTGCTACTCTACGGTGTTTGAGTATACACGTATTACCAAATTGCGTCGATGGCACATAAAATTGTTAACCATCTCGATACCAAGCCTTGAAAAAGTACATTGAGTTATTACACATTCTACGCTCCCAAGAGATCGAGATGGTTAAACGAATGGAGTTGGGCGGCCCCTCTCATTTCTCCAACCCTTACCCCGCCCCCCCCCCCCCCCCCCACCCACCCACCCAACCCACCTGAAGATGGAATCCTGGAAAGGTGCTGCTATTGTCATATTTCTAAAATACCCTTTGATCTCCTAAAACACGAAGGCCATTTGTTTGTCATTTTCCCGTTTCTCATCTTTTTTCCCGTATCCGCATTACATCCCTTCACCATAAATTCCGATGATTATTTCCTCCACATCTTTTCTTTTAATGTTTGCCTTCTATCATCGTGATCGTATATCTACCACAATTTCTATGTCGCAATTGTATTTCTTTTCTTCTTTCATTTCTCCCCGTTCCCTGCCCTTTTCAAACATATCTTCGACGTCCCCCGCCTACCCGCGACATGATGAAATCTGTGATATTCACAAGTGATAGAATCGTCGCTATCATCTTCAAATCAATACCAATTATTCCCCCTGACAAACTCTCATCCTTCCGCGGAGAGAGTTGTCCAGGAGCCGAAGATGACAATAGCCTGGCCAGGCTAGCTCTAGCTGCTACCTTCGCGGTTTTGATCATCTATCTTTCTAAGGAAGCTGAGCTCCTCTGTGTTTGGGCTATAAATAGACTGCTCGCCTTCGACTTTTAAGCGTCGCTTACACAGCGCGGCTTGCAAGTTAATCAAATTAATTCAGATGGACCTTGATGAAGAGAAACATCTTTCGATATGAACGATATGAACGAGATGCGGTATTGTATGCTCCTCAGATGACAATTAAATTTGTAAGACTGAGACAAAAACAGAAGCAAACTTCGTCAAAAACCTTTCATTCTATTGAAATAAAAGGAATAGTCTGCAATAACATATCTGAGCAGTATACTCATTTTGTGGAGGGTATTATTTCTGTGGAGATATGCACTGCATTTGCCTGCTACGATAACGCAGCTGTATGGCTAATCATATTAGTTGAATTCGAATGACTGAGTTGATTTGGTTTCCAAGTGAGACAAAAATAAAGCAAACATTACAAAAAGACACAGCTGGAACATATTGGCGATACATTCCATTTTGTCACGAAAAGTATTTCAATAAACCATAAGGTTCGGAAAAAGGACAGCAACCCCTTAATCACGTAACTAAGACGGCCTTACTAATTATGCACTTAATCACATATCGCGTAATATAGATGCTCACTTATGATATATATTTCAACATTCAATCAGATTTTAATACGAATTGATCTACCCTCTTCGGGCATAAAATTATAACCATGGAGTTATGGAGAGTGGTTGGTTCGACACCCGTCCTCATGGTCCTCCTAGCAAGCCTAGTCGATGAAGCTCCCATCCCCCTCCCCCTCCCCTCCCCCTCCCCTTCCCCTCCCCTCCCCCCCCCCCTCCCCTTCCCTTCCCATTCCTCTCCCCCACCGCTCTCCTCCTCCTTCCTCTTCTCTCCCTCCTCCCTCATATAGTCATGTGGGCATGTTAGGCCCCGGTTACACCGCGATAACCGTTCTGAGAACGGTCTCAGAACGGTCTCAGAACGGTTACGGAATCTTCACTGGAGTGGTTACACCGCAGTGCACGCGAGCCGAATCATGATCTGGAGAGCACCGGTATCCATGAGCAACGATTAGCCACGCCCGGTCTGTGGTCAAAGGTCAAATCGTATTTCCCGCAAGCGCGCTCTCCGTGGCGGGGCATTTACGCAGTTTGCATGTTTACTCATGTGCGTCACTTCCTGTGGTGGACCAGTTTCGGAACGCTTGTGTGGTTACACCGCGTTCGAAACGGTCTCAGAACGGTCTCAGACTACCTCTGGAGGTGGTCCGACAAAAACGCTTTCGGAACGCTTTTGGACCACTTTTGGGTCGGCTGTTGTGGTTACACCGAAGGTGAACCGTTCTGAGACCGTTCTCAGAACACTTTTGACTTTCGGTGTAACCGGGGTCTTAGACACCAGTTCTCTATACCATACCTAGTCGATTAAGCACCAACTCTCAGCCCCCTCCCCTACCCATCCCCCACCCTCACCCCCACCCTCTTCCTCTCCACCCTATCTCTTCACCCATTGGAGATCTAAGCAATGAATAGAACAAGAATTGTTGGTCATGGTACTTATTATTGTCACTTTATTTGATTAATTTACACAATGCTCTTCAAATATCTTTGACGAAGGAAAACGAAACGCGTGATTAAAATCAGTGGCCTACAAGGTATTTTCTGTGGATTTGTTTGCTCCACGTTGAATGACCGGGGTATTTGTTTCGTGGTTGAAACAGCATACTTTTGTCACAAGCGTACGAATTATCTTTTTTGATTTGATAAGGCTTGAATAGTCTTGTTTCGGGAGACATGAGGTAGCTTATTCTAAAACTATCGGTTGGGTGTTGATAAAATCTTGTTTTGCTGTTACTCTAAGTAGTAATTACAATTTATTGATCGCTATGTTAAAAAAATAAGAAGAGCAAACGAAGAACGTGCGTGGACATCAATGTTTCAGACCTTATTACTCAGAGAGATGCATTATTACAGGGTAATTTTGTTATCTTAATGCGTTAATTTCCATGTTACGAATTTACTCATTAATGTCGAGAAGTAAGACATTTGTTCGGAAGGTTATGATAAGTTCATATTAGCTACAACACCCCCCCCCCCCCTTATACATTCACACACAAACACACACACACACACCAACACACACACACACACACGCGCGCGCACACAAATTACCATGAGCACGCACTAATGTAATAATCATTAGCGCGTTATCCTGCTGCCGCTATGTTACGTTTTGAACCACTGATCCTTTTACATGATGGAGCTTTTGTTGTTTCATTTTTTAAAACGCGTGGTTCTAGCCCACGTCTGAATGATTTATACAGTACATTCATTATCATCAGCAGAATTCGATTATTCGAGTTATCGAATCAGCGCATTTGTGAGAGAATGCAACGTAAACAATATAGTTCAGGGTCAAAGTGTTTACGCTAGCAAAGTGCAGAAGGTCAAAAGAGAAACTATTTGTTAAGCGCATCGCGCGCGATACCGGTAAAGTGCGCGCATGCCAAGTTAGCATACGCGGCACAACAACTGAATTCGCCTCACATGCTCAACAAGTTCCACTGGGGTTGGATGTTTTCTTTTAGCTCTCCCAGATTTAATATTCACGCAGGAACAGGAATATACACGTAGACCTATACCCTTATGGTGTCTGCACTCGAACAATGTTATTACCGAGACAACTTTTACCGTGCTGGCTCACCGTGCTGGCTCGTCGAGGATGGTTTAGCCCACGCTATCGCCTGGTAATAACCCTGGAAGTGATGAAGTCTAGATCTACTATACAAACTGAAGCGCTCGATCAAGCCCGAACTGGACAGTGACAATGGGGAAGAAAAGACGTCTAAACGCCAGACCAGAGCATCAGCACGGAATGTTAGTGTTACCACAGGACCCAGCACGAGAGTGACAAGGTCTATACTATTTGCTCTAGGCCTAGACTACTAGTAGCAGGAGAGGGAGATACACATCAAGTCCAATGCTAAGGAATCGGTGTCGCAAGATCAGCCAGTGACCGGCCCAGGGACGGTGGAGCAGGCGCCCGCAGCCCAGGCAGCAACACCCAGTCAGTCGTCAGGACGACCCTCGGTCGTGACACAGCCGGGTGAGTTCGTAGACTAACAAGCGTCAGCTTGACATTACATGCATTAGATCTAGACTAATGAAAGCATAGAGACCAATTCAGTCCTCGTCCCTACCGTATCGTTCCCGTCCATAGTACCAGGGCGGGATGGAGGTCTAAATCCAGACCTGGGCGGTCATGTAGTAGACTTAGATCTACATCTAGATCTAGGCCTAAACCCGAAACCAATCGATCCGATCCCGTCTCAATTCAACCCCCATCCCCATAATGTCAATCTCAGTCTCAACAAGTCCCGATGCCATCACCAATCGGACCAATTACTTGTCGCCCAAACAGAAACCCTGGGTATCACGGTTCCCCATGAAAGAAAAAATATGGAAGGGAGAATATGTCGATTTTAACGGGTTACTAGGCAACCAGGGGATGACGGCTCGAGGTCAGGGATACGTTCCAATGGAAGAGTGTCAATCGGGTTTTACTGTAGGCCTAGTTCAAACGGGACAACAGCTCATGCTTAAACCAACAGTAACAGCAAGAAACAAGACCTACAACATTGAGGCATGGACGAACGCCTTTTTGACATTTGCGAGTGTCTATTTGCAGGCACATCCAAAGACCAAACTGCGCAAAAGAAATCCTAAAATATTGCCACCTCATACGGTCGGCATCGAGCAAATAGGCGGGGTACGGATGACGGGACTATGATGGGGAGTTTCGATCCCGTAAATCAATATCTATTGGATCGTGGGCTAGTATCAATGGAGAGTTGTGGCTCATGCACATTGTAGGGGGTGGGGCGCCTAGACTAACAACAATAGAAACCCCACGGCTAAGCCTCCAAGCGTGGAGGGCCAGGCAGGACCAGACCATTTAAGTCCCAAGGGCAATACGGCCCCAGAACACCGGGCACCAGAAGTCAGGCTTACTGGAGTCAACCAGCCCGCCGGCTGGGCGGCCGACAGCTCCGGGCTCGCCAGTCCGGTCCCGGTGTATACTATGCATTTACCTTCGGACATGGAAAATGTGAGCGTCAGCAGTGCAAATTCCTGAACTACACTTACTAGCTCTATCTCCCAAGTAGAAAGACTAGTAGTAGCAGAGCTAGAAAGATATCCCAATGAAAAGGCAGCGCAATTCTTAGTAACCGGTTTCACCCAGGGCTTCATATTGAATTACAACGGCCCTCGGTTGCAATTTGGAATCGGCAGATCAGAATACGGTGCGACAAAAAAGAAAATCGATAAGGAAGTTACTTTGGGACACTATGCAGGCCCATACGAGAAAAGACCCCTTCAAAATTGGAGAGCATGCCCAACTGGCTTAGTCCCGAAGAAGAACTCAGGGGATTTCAGACTAATAAACCACTTATCCTATCCGAAAGTGTACTCGATTAATGATTTCATTGCCGATGACGCATGCAAAGTAGAATACAGAAGCTTTGATACTGCCGTAGATTTAGTTTCTCGGACGGGAATAGGGGCCGAGTTAGCAAAAGAAGACATAAAATCTGCGTTCCCATATCACCCCAGGACTTTGAATTATTAGGAATAAAAGTCGAAGGGAACTAAAATGTAGATAAGTGTTTACCAATGGGGATCCGATGCGCTCCGGCATATTTCGAAGAATTCTCATTTCTAGAATTCTGTTTGAGGGACAGGCTAGGGACAGATAGGATAGTTCACTACATGGACGATTTTTCTTAGCAGTAGGGTCGGCAAATGCAGGAGGTATTAAATGTTTGAGAATAATAATCGAATTTTGCTCATTACGCAGTGAACTAGGTGTCCCTCTGGCTATGGAAAAATCGGAAGGGCTCTGTACAAAATTTACATATCTATATAGGCCTGGAGATTGACACCAGCGTCATTCAAGTTCGGATACTTGACGGTAAGGTAGCAGCCTTGAAACAGAAAATCCGCAGGGCCTTAGAACAAAAGTCTTGGATCTGAGGAATATATAGTCGTTAATAGGATCCTTGAATTTTGTTTGTCGAGCCGTACGGCCAGGTAGAGCGTCCCTAAGGAGGTTAATATATCTCGTGAAAACAGAAGACGGGTCAAAGGGTTCACAGCGTTTAACGGATGGAACCCGTGCTGACCTCGAACTTAAGTTGTCTTTTCTGGAACAATTTTACGGGGTCACAATCATTCAAGCTAGGCAGTGGTCAACTGACTAAGACTTGAACTTATTCACAGATGCAAGCGGAGGCATAGGATGTGGCGGTTGGTTCAGTGGTGCGTGGCCTCAGCACGTGTTGAAGGAAGATTACTCCATAGCGTGGAAGGAAATGGTTCCCACAATAGTTGCCCAATTGCCGCAATGCGTACTTTTCTCAACCTGAGACCCAAAACCCATCTGCCACGCTAATGGGACCTCATTAACCAGGTACCCATTTAGAGCAGTACTGATTAAGGCGTTGATCTTTTCAGGGGTGCAATCAGCCCATTATGGCACTCATTCATTTCGTATTGGTGCTGCCACAACGGCTGCCTTGAATGGATTACCCATAGAAAAAAAAAAAAATTAAAACAAATATGGGGCGATGGCGCAGCGGGGCCTACAGGTCTTATGTAAGACCCTAGTCGTTTTAGAATAGAGATATCCTCCTTCCAAAGGTCATAGCGTGGAAGGTTGTAGTTTACATAATAAAATTGAGAGTGCTCTTCCTCATCTCTCACATGACGCAAATTATTGTAAGTTGATCATAAGTCCTCAAAAGTCATGTATACAGTGTAAAAAAAAATATATATATATATGCGGATATATATATATAAAAATAGATAAAGAATGTACAAATAATAAGAAACCGATTATCGTGCTTACCAAATTATAGCACGGGCACAATATGATGCTCGTTTTAACCTTAACTACAAACAAGTGGAAGAGGGTGGACTGTGAAAAACATATGATCGTGAAAAGAATTATATACATATATACTTCCCCGGAGAACTCTTTTGTTTACACCACAGGTACTCGAGCCCAACGGTTGTGGCTATTGGGGGATAGCTTCGTCAGGAGAGCCGTCGAGAGGGCATCCTGGACAGGAAACCACAACCTGGGATTAAATGCAAGCGAAGCTAAATGGTTTGGCAGAGGCGGCCTAACCCTACACGAAATTCCGAGAGCTCTCCAGGACTTACTAAGGTACAACCCAGCTCCTACCATCATGATCATTCAAGTGGGTTTGAACGACCTCGGCCGCTATGGAGCCAAGCATTGTCGATAGGCATTAGATGATGCCCTCACCACAGCCCGGGAATCATTACCGGGGTGCCGCATTTCTTCTCAAGCATAATACCTCGTTTGTTTTATTAGGGATATAACCGTACAGTGCACTAGCAATCGGCGATTAAGAAGGTGAGGAAATCCCTGAACAAATATGATTAGAAGAAAGATCGGGCGCATGCATAATGCATCGTTCATCATGCACAACTTCATCGCGCAAGAACACCTCAACAGGGACGGGATACACCTGTCGGTCAGTGGATGTGACATTTTGTTACAGAGTTTCGCAACGGCGGCTCGAATGGCTGGGTTAAATTTAATCTTGAAATCTCTGAGAAAACGCCATGTAAATATATTGACTCCCTCAAAATAATGTAAGTGAGGCTTGTGACTCAACATTTTAATATTTAAGCTGAATATAAAGATCATTGCAAAGGGTGTATATATACATGCACATGTAAATAGAACAAGGCAGAATATGATTTGGACTATGATAATGGATCGTTTGACGCTACTATCATGGTTGTTTTCTTGTTGGTTTTGGTATGGCAGCTCGTCAAGTATACAAGTATGCCCAATAATGCCAAAGATAATAAGATAACAGTAGATTGTACAGATGAATACAAGGTGTGCATGTAAATAGACGTCCGATCAAAAAGGGATAGTCGATTAATGACTGAATCTTATTGGAGGCTGGGCAGCTCGACTGTACACGGTCAAACATGTTATTATTGTCTTGTATAGTGATCGTGTTTAATTGATTTATCGTGGATTCTTACATCGTAATTGTTCAATTCAATTTTGCTCGGCAAAGTCACATAAGATGTGATAATGGTGCAGAGAATTTAAGCACCTGGCTTGGTATGAAGGTTGGGAACCGATGGAGAAAAGAAAAAAATACAAATAAAAATGTGAGTGTCTTTGATAAATGCCCATAAAGAGATGATTATAGTTTGCTTTGTTTGAATGGGCCCAAGCTACAACAGATAACATCATTTCAATTAATTGTTCGTCTGTTTATGGCAGAAAGTAACAAAACAGACAAAACTAACTAAGAGGCAAAAAAAAAAAAAAAAAAAAAAAAAAAAATGGTTTGTATTGGCTGTTTGGGGTTGAAAATTGTCAAGGTTGCTTATTGCTATTGATATTTATGTTAATTGTTGTTCAGAACAGGGGAGAGCGGTTTGCCCAATGGCAAGGAGGGGCTCTCAGTAGGAGAGGTTGTTTAGGGGAATCCGTAATCTCAGGAAACTGGGACTTCGGTTGGATCTCTTCCTCCCGGCTGGTCACGTGACCCGGGTTCCCCTATTTAGTATCTCGTTTTTATTTAGACTCTCCCCTCTTCCCTGTACAATAGTGCGGGTACAGATATCGCCCCTTTCATTGCATTTCTGTTATTTGATTGTGACATTAATTGTTGGACGGTTTGAAAGGGGGAAATTCTATCCCCAGTGGAATAAATGTTGAGAAAATGGCAAACAATGTATCCATGTTGTATTTCTTCTCGCAATTCGATTATTCGAGTTATCGAATCAGCGCATTTGTGAGAGAATGCAACGTAAACAATATAGTTCAGGGTCAAAGTGTTTACGCTAGCAAAGTGCAGAAGGTCAAAAGAGAAACTATTTGTTAAGCGCATCGCGCGCGATACCGGTAAAGTGCGCGCATGCCAAGTTAGCATACGCGGCACAACAACTGAATTCGCCTCACATGCTCAACAAGTTCCACTGGGGTTGGATGTTTTCTTTTCCCGCCTCCCCACCCTTCTACTCTTCAGACAATAAGAAAGGAAGGACTAAGTAGTACAAAGTGAAAGAGCTAAAAGGAAGGGGGAGGGAAATATACACAGCAGGGCTCGGTGAGGATAGATTTGAGACATGTGGCCAAAAACAAAAAAGGGATGAGGATGATTATGGTTGGTTGGTTTGGCTTGATGCATTTTTAGATAAATGGTTGGTTGGTTGGGCTAGTATGCTTTTAATGAATGGATGGTTGGCTGGGCTTGTATTAATTCGTTTTATGGTTGGCTGGATGGGCTTGTATTCTCAATATGAACAAAGTTTTGGTTGGCTGGTTGGGCTAGTGATGTTCCAAAAAATGGCTGGTTGGTTGGGCTAGTATGCTTTTAATGAATGGATGGTTGGCTGGGCTTGTACTAATTCGTGTTATGGTTGGCTGGATGGGCTTGTATTCTTAATTGGAACAAAGTTTTGGTTGGTTGGTTGGGCTAGTGATGTTCCAATAAATGGCTGGTTGGGTGGGCCAGTAAGCTATTTATGAATGAATGGTTGGCTGGGCTAGTATAATAATTCGTTTTAAAGTTGGCTGGATGGGCTTGTATTCTTAATTGGAACAAAGTTTTGGATGGTTGGTTGGGCTAGTGATGTTCCAAGAAATGGCTGGTTGGTAGGGCCAGTAAGCTATTAATGAATAAATGGTTGGCTGGGCTAGTATAATAATTCGTTTTAGAGATGACTGGATGGGCTTGTATTTTTAATTGGAACAAAGTTTTGGTTGGTTGGTTGGGCTAGTGATGTTCAAAGAAATGGCTGGTTGGGTGGGCCAGTAAGCTATTAATGAATGAATGGTTGGCTGGGCTAGTGTAATAATTCGTTTTAAAGTAGGCTGGATGGGCTTGTATTCTTAATTAGAACAAAGTTTTGGTTGGTTGGTTGGGCTAGTGATATTCCAAGAAATGGCTGGTTGGTTGGGCCAGTAAGCTATTAATGAATAAATGGTTGGCTGGGCTAGTATAGTAATTCGTTTTAGAGATGACTGGATGGGCTTGTATTCTTAATTGGAACAAAGGTTTGGTTGGTTGGGCTAGTGATGTTCCAAGAAATTGCTGGTTGGTTGGGCCAGTAAGCTATTAATGAATGAATGGCTGTCTGGGCTAGTATAATAATTTGTTTCGAAGTTGGCTGGATGGACTTGTATTCTTAATTGGAACAAAGTTGGGTTGGTTGGTTGGTTGGGCTAGGGATGTCCCAATAATGTCATTTGGCTGCGGTACGATTGTATAGCAGGCAATGTTGTTTGTATTGTTAATCAATGCATACTTGTGTTAGGTACGGGGCCGTTGCCATACAGGAGTGCGGGCTAATTCTGCCACGGTGACCTGGGCACGTGTGGGGGTACGTGGCATCAATCAATACGTTAATGAATCATTCTAGTTTGAACTTTCAACGAGACAATTTTTATTTGCAATGAAAATATGTTGTGTTATGTTATTTCATGACTGTGTTCACCAAGGTTTTCCAGAGTTTTTTTTTCTCGTCGAGTTTTATCTCTGGTTTTTTATCCTGGAACACGCTCGGTCCGGTTTCCTGAAGGAAACCAGAAAAAAAATGTTTGTTAAGCATTCATATATAATAAGAGGCCGGCTCCCAGTAGTCGTTGTCAGGCTATCCCACAATAATTGAAGTGTATTGTTGTGTTTTTGGTTGTTTAGGGAGTCGGAGGGAAGACAGACGAAATAACATAATAACAACAGACATGACTGGTTGGGTGGACCAGTAAGCTATTAATGAATGAATGGTTGGCCGGGCTAGTATAATGATTTGTTTTAAAGTAGGCTGGATGGGCTTGTATTCGTAAGTGGGACAAAGTTTGGTTGGTTGGTTGGGCTAGTGGTGTTCCAAGAAATGGCTGGCTGGTTAAGCCAGTAGACTATTATGAATGAATGGTTGCCAGCAGGGCTAGTAATAATTAGTTTCATGGTTGACCGGATGGGCTTGTATTCTTAATTGAAACAAAGTCTTGGTTGGGTGGTTTGGATTGAAGATTCATCTGAAAATACGGTTTTGGCATTCTTTATTGTGAAAATATGCTGAAGGATTGTGGCTCGTAGAACCTTCTTGGACACTGTAATTAAGTAGATATAAGTGCCCAGATAGATGTATCGAAGCTTATCATATCTCATCCTGCTATGAAATTATTGTATGTATGTTTGGGGTTGAAAATTGTCAAGGTTGCTTATTGCTATTGATATTTATGTTAATTGTTGTTCAGAACAGGGGAGAGCGGTTTGCCCAATGGCAAGGAGGGGCTCTCAGTAGGAGAGGTTGTTTAGGGGAATCCGTAATCTCAGGAAACTGGGACTTCGGTTGGATCTCTTCCTCCCGGCTGGTCACGTGACCCGGGTTCCCCTATTTAGTATCTCGTTTTTATTTAGACTCTCCCCTCTTCCCTGTACAATAGTGCGGGTACAGATATCGCCCCTTTCATTGCATTTCTGTTATTTGATTGTGACATTAATTGTTGGACGGTTTGAAAGGGGGAAATTCTATCCCCAGTGGAATAAATGTTGAGAAAATGGCAAACAATGTATCCATGTTGTATTTCTTCTCGCAAATGACTTTATTGACATATTCATTTTAATTGTTACAAGAGTTTTCGCCGGTTTATCGTTGATCGTTAATCTTAGAGAATTCCTTGGCTAAGACGTTTTCGGCGTTTTTCCCCCCTCCCTCTCCCCTTCCTTCTCCCTCTGTCCTTTTCTTGCAGCGTTTCGCCGTCAGCTTATTAAAGGCCCTGCACAATGCTCAAAAGCTGGAGGGTGAAAGCTGAACTGAGCCGCTAGCACTCCAGCCTACTCATCCATCACGACGGGGGATCTCCGGGCGAGCGATGGCCCACCGCCCCGCACGTGCCGAGATGTGCCGGCAGAATCGCGCTGCTCCACGTCGGCGATTACCGTCATATTTAACGCTCGTTAAGATTGCCCATTGAAGCCAAACTTAATCGTAATCAATTTCGGAGCGAGCTCAGCGTCAGCATAGGCGATGAAAATACCAGCAAATGAGGAGGGGGAAAAAGCCGGAGAGGAGAGTTGATAAGCGATACGAGAAGGCACTAGAGTCTCGTGTGTCGGGCTTGTCGCACCCAGTCGGAAACGGTCGCCTATTGAGGCCGGCCGACGGACGGGAGGCGGCCGCTCAAATCAAAGAAAAGATTTGCAAGAAAAGGGGAGAATAATGATGATAGTTATAATAAATAATAGAGAATTTTGGTTGTATAGAGCTTACTTTCATGCTGGCCCTAAGCCATGCGATGCCTTGCTCCAAAGCCGTGGGCTAAAAACAACCTATGCCTTAAATCCATCCCCGTGCGGAGATTTGAATTTATGAGGGGCCGACTGCCGGGGTCCATGAGCTGGGGCTACGCTGGGCCGCCGCTCACCCGGTATCTCCGCGGGTTGTCTCGCTGGTGTGCCGGGTACCTCGACCAGCGGGCCAACACCCAGAACGGGTGTCTCATGAATACTAAAAATGTCAGAAATCAAATCTCAGGGATAGAATGCTGATCTCACCCTAAAACAAGACTCCCCGTAAAAAAAATCATGGCATCGTCACTTCTAATACACAGCCATGCACCTGCAAATCGTTCCCATTCAAGACATCATACCAACCCAGCGCAGCGCGCGCGCACACTCGCCCAGGCCCAAATGATTGATAGCCGAAGTCGGTGATTACTGGCTAAATATGAAAAATTCAACTCCTTGTTCAAACAAGATAGGCCCGCTGCGCTTTTATGGAGCACTCCCCTGTGCCTCTTCCAGCATTCATGACTTCATAATAATGTGGCAATGGTTGGTTTAATCTCAATATAATATCGCTCTCCGATGTTACAATTTCGATTTCTTGCTCGTTTCCCGTCTTCTCGTGACTTCGCGAACATCGAACGAAACAATGCCCGTTATATTGGGGAGCACGCGCGCTGCGCGGATCGCCTCACTTCACCCGAAAAGAAATTATGAATCAATTAAGTACTAAAAGAGACCATTTTATGAAAGTGAATCGCTAGAAGAAGAAAAAAAAAGCTTCTTAATTGTCGGCTGAATCCCGAGATACTTTCTTTGATAGAGTTTCGAGTAAACCTAGAAATAAATTTTGCAGGTGCTTGGCTCTATTGGGTTCTGAAGTTCTTGATTTCACTAATATATCAAGTTGATTTTTTTTTTAATTGGCTCAATGATATTGTTCATTTCTTGAATCCTTACAAATCAAACTTTTACTGAATTCATTTTTACCGCAGCCATTCTTCTATACACTTAATTTGTTTCTCTCGACGTGATGTATACCAGTAACCTTATTCATGTTATTCGTCTCTTTAATGATCTAGTAAAGGCGCCACACCCCTCTGTCTTCCCCCTCCTTCCTTTCCCTCTCTTTCTTTTTCTTTCTCTCTCACTTTCTCTCCCTCTCTCTCTCTCTCTCTCTCTCTCTCTCTCTCTCTCTATCGCTCTCTCTCTCTATTCTTTCTATTTGTTTGTTACCTATACATCTTTTTTTGTTATCTCTTCCTCTCTCTGTCTCTCTGTATGAATGTCCCCCCCCCCTCTCTCTCTCTCTCTCTCTCTCTCTCTCTGTCTCTGTCTCTCTCCCTCCCTTTTCTCTATCCTTCTCTTTCTTTCTATTTCTCTCTCAATATATCTCTCTCTCTCTTTCTCTCTTACTTTTTTCTCTATCTATCTATCTCTTTTCTTTCTTTCTTCCTCTCTCCATTATGCATCCCCCTCTCTCTCTCTCTCTTTCTTTCTCTTCACCTCTCTTTCCCTCTCTGTTTTCTTCCTCTTTTTTTCTCTCTCTCTCTATTTGTCCTTTACTCTATCTGCATCTCGTGTAACGCAACATATACCATTTCTGCTTTAAACAGACACGGGTACGGGATTTCATGGACTTAGACAAATCCATGTTCTTGTAAATTGATGTTTTCTACTATTGCTCCAAAAATCGATACTCTATCCATTCCTTTTCCTCTACTCTTCTTTCTACAATACTCTTATCTCCTCCATCTCCTTCAATCTTCTTATTCCAATATGTCATTCTGCTCTCTTCTCGCTGTTCCCCGCCTCTTCCTCTTCATCCTCCTCCTCCTCCTTCTCCTCCTCCTCCTCCTCCTCCTCCTCCTCCTCCTCCTCCTCCTCCTCCTCCTCCTCCTCCTCCTCCTCCTCCTCCTCCTCCACATCCTCCTCTGTCTCCTTCCCCTTTTGTACTTCTCCAATATCTTATATTCATATTCTTCCATCCATATTCTTTTTCCATTCACACGTAGATTAGATAAACTCATTCTGGTGTGTCTCTATCAGAAATAAATATATATACATATATATATTCCTGTGTGCGCACAAGCGACAAAGCTAAGTAACAAGTAGAAAACATATACATGGTAACAAGGGTTAAAAGGTAGGAAGCTAATATGAATGCTAATGATAATGATGCTTTATGTCATTGTCCGTGTCGTGAATAGTTCTCCATTTACGGAAAGAAGCATGGTACATTGACATTTACATTTAACTATTATAATTAATAGAGATGATCATGATGAGAGTGACGGGTCTGTGATATATTCTCGGCACGGACGATAAATTCGCGTAAATAATTGCAAACAAAGCACCTCGCCCGTTTCAATTGAACACACTTTCCGCTAATTTGACAATATTTGAGGATACGACTGTCCTCTGGAAAGAGTGAGGAAAATTGAGAGGGGGAAGGAGTGAGAACGAGGGAGAAGAGAGGGCATGGATGGGTAGAGGAAAAGATGGAGGGAGAGAGAGAGAGAGAGAGCAGAAGGATAGGATGAAGGAGGAGAAAGAGGAGAGATGAGAAAGGGACAGAGAGAGAGCTGCAACCTGAAGAGAGGGTATGAAAGAACAAAAAAGAGGATGGGATCTAATAAATGGGAGAGAGGGGAGGGGTAAAAGGGGTGATAAAGGAAGAGAGAAAAGGAAAAAGAGAGACAACGAAAGAGAGAAAAGAGAAGAGGAAGAGAAAGGGAGGGGAGCAGACAGAGAGACAGACATAGGGGAGAAAGAGAGAGAGACAATTGAACAGACGTACAGGCAAACAGAGAGGAAGAGAGAGAGCGAGGGAGCGAGGGAGGAAGACGGAGATCAAGAAGAGAAGGAGAATGGAGAGTGAGAGAGAGAGATAGAGAGAGAGAGAGAGAGAGAGAGAGAGAGAGAGATAGAGAGAGAGAGAGAGATAGAGAGAGAGATACAGACAGACAGACAGACAGACAGACAGAGACAGAGAAACAGAGAGAGAAACAGAGAGAGAGAAAAAACAGTGAATGAGACAGACGCACAACAGGGATGGAAGAGAGAGAGACTCAGACAGACGAGGAGTGAGATTCGAAGGAGTGAAGGAGAAAAGATAGGGAAATAGAGAGGGGAGAGGGATGAGAGAGGGAGAGGAGGAGGAGAAGAAGAACAGAAGAGAGAGGTCATCATGGGTAGATAGGAAAACACCAAACACCGCCCGATTACGCGCACACGGGCGAGTCGTAAGCCCCCGCCGCGCACATTCACGACATCAGTACCCCAAACGCACGGGGTTTTAAACAACAAAACAAGAAATACGGGATTTATAACGCCAGGAACTGCGATAACTTTACTGTCCGGCGGGTCTTGTAATTGACCGCAGGCTATTCAATAACCTATTGTCCTGGCCATGAGGTGTACTTACTAAACGGTTATAACGCGAAAAGTGAATAGAAATCGCCTTGGTGAATAGGGTTTTCAAAATTCAATATTTTGAAAACAGGGGCATTGTGTATATTTGACTTTGGACCAAATGTAATGAAAAAAAAATCCCTGAAAATACGAGCCTCGATGTATTCAAATTTCAGGAACATGAGGAATTGACTATGGTTGGCTTAACTGTGTGCGTGTGTGTGGTAGGGGGGGGGGTATTGTTCATTGGAAGATTTTCATTTTACCTAAAGTACATTACACTTCGCAACGTATCTGATAACAAGCATGACAAGGGTCCATGCTGATAACAAGTGTTTACGATGATGTGTTACGTAATAGTGAACTCGTATGATCTTGATCAATTTTTATCCTCTAGCACCCCCCCCCCCCCACACACACACACACACGCTCACTCACACACACCCAAGAACCATCCCCTCCCTCGCATCATGTCTATCATGTTTATAAAGTGATCAATATGAATCCATCGCCAAATGTGATTTTGGAAAGTGGCAAGGAACGTAAGGACCGTCATGCGTCGTCTTTATATGATTTACAATAATATCCAAGATACGTGGGCTATTATGATGTTGAGAGAGTAGTAAAATCATTTTGGGTTAGGCAGAAAATAAACACAACTTTTGACTCTCATGCGAGAATCAGCGTGTAAATTTCTTTCAAACTTATCGCAAATATTACTCTCCAAATATGTTTGGTGATGATTGTTTGCTTTGGAGGCAATGGCCTTTTTACGTCCTACGCCTTCACATCCCATAGCATTTGTTTTCTCTTTATTTAGGTTAATATCTCTACCTCAATCACGTCTATCTGACTGACTATCTCTTTCTCCAACTATAACCATGATAACCTCCTTCTCCCACTCTCTTTCTCCCCTTTCTATCCAGTCCCCCCCCTCTCTCTCTCTCTCTCTCTCTCTCTCTCTCTCTCTCTCCCTCTCTCTCTCCCTCTCTCTCTCCCTCTCTTGATCTTGATCTTTATCTCTAGTTTCTCATTCCCTCTTTCTCCACTCGCTCTGTGCTTTTCACTCTCTCTCTATCTCTCTTTGTTTTTCTATTTATACTCTTTATCCTTCTCTTCCCGTTCCTCTCTTTATATATCTTTCTTCCATTCACTCTCAGTCTTTCTTTCTTTCTTTCTTACCCTTTCACTCACTCTTGTTCTCTCTCTCTCTCTCTCTCTCTCTCTCTCTCTCTCTCTCTCTCTCTCTCTCTCTGTGTTTGTGTGTGTGTGTCTCTCTCCCCCTCCCAGCTTACCCCTCTACCCTCATCGCTCGCTGCCACCATGACGTCACTTAGCCCAGACTGAGACGAGAATGATCATCATATGGATCAAGGAGATCATGCCGGAGCTGGTTTTCTCCGTGTTTACGTTTCTCAACCCACTTCAGCCGTCCCACTTGAACGCCACGACCCACTCTATTCTTCTTTTCTTCTCCCCATCCCTCCGACCCCTCCAGCATCACACGTTTTTACCCACGAACCTTCAGGCCCGCTCCTGTCCGTTATACACCCCTCCGTGGGTTAAAGGTCAGGGGTATTTGGTAGAGAAAAAGCAGTTGAAGAAACGAGAATAAGATTTAAAAAAATAATAATAAAGAAAATAATAACTTAAACGAAAATTATTAATTTTCAGTTCTTCCCAGGTCTAGCAAATACATTTTTTGTTCGGATTCAAATTCTAAATCGTACTTTGTTTTGCTATTGATTCATGATTATTTTCTTGATTATGTAGAAATGCAATTACATTGATATTAGCCACGAGTGCAATAAAAATGAAATTTTCAGAAGATGTAATACTTTGCACATTGAGGATGGTTTCACAAAATAAAATGGTCAACCGTAGCCCTCACAAAAAACTCCTCTGTCATTATTATTTCAATATAACAGCACAACAACCTTCTCAATGAGAGAAAAGAAAAGAAAATATATCAAGATATGATATCAGTGCTTCATATATGGAAAAGATGTCGGCTATAAACACGTCTAAATTTGGGCTAATGTAATATTTTTTCTTGAATCAAACTTGCAAGGAAGAAGAATATTGCAAGGTTATTCCTTTACTTTCTGTAATATCTTTAATTCGTGCTACATCTCTGCGGCATCTATCATCGTATGTGTGTGAGTCATGCGGTGAAGTCTGCATGATGTCTCCGTATGTTATTTTACTATTTCGAACTATTTTGTTATTTCGTTAATTTGATATTTCGATTGAGTGGTTCATGCCAGACATGATTGTTTTGCTGTTGTTGTAGTTGTTGCTGTTTTGCCAAGTCCACCCGCGGTTCTCCGATTATCACCGCTCAGAAGTCGGGGGGAAATTAACAAAAAGAAGAAGGTGACCGAGACAATCGCTCCGAAATCTACATGCAATACCGTTCGGGTCATTTACGACACTAGGAATTAAGGGAATTTCAGTTTAAAAGCTCGTGACGTAAGCTGAATTTATGTTAAATCATTTTAAAGGTGGTAAGGTGGGTGTCTACGCATTCATTGGGGTGATACGAATACCTTTTGAATAGCACTGCTTAAACACGTTTGCCCCTCCACTGAGATAGCTCGTACCATCAATAAATATAAATTGAATACTTCTCTGCCAGACTCCAAACTGCCCAATGGGAATGGTGCGTATAGTACCAGTGCTAAAATACCTCAATGGCGCGAAAGGAGTCAGGTGACAATCAAAACATCAATATTCATGCCTATAGCCCGGAGCCTTTAACTTCCTTTCTTCTCCGCCTTTCATTACAATCAAAGAAAAACATCCCAAATAATACCCGGGTGTACAATTTCATGTTTATACACTCAAAGTTAGCTTCCCATCGACCATCAATCCAGCCAAGACAATGGAAACAATAAAGGTGGAGCAGAGGAGAAGAGAAACTACGACAAACTCATATTTATTAGGGGTCTTGAATCGTTTGCTTTCAACGATGTATTGTTTGTCTATTTGGTGCGCGATTAAACAAGGCGTTCTCGTTGAGGGGAACTTTACAAAGTTTACACACACTCCCGATTCAGGTTTTGAAATGCTATCACTGCTTAGGCACGTCATGCCTTCACCTAACCCCTACTCCATCTCTACCCCGTTCACATCTGAAGAGTGAGTCAATATTCTGCTTCAACGCCATGCATTCTATTTCATAAGTTCATCTTTGTCGATGACTTGGATTTTTAATGGATAATTCTCTGACAAAACCTGTCAAAATATTCTCTAAACTCTGTATGAACCCGAATCAACCCGTCTCCTCTTTCTTAATATATATGTTATTTGTACTATGAGTTTATTAACTTATTTGTAACTATTTATTGTAGATGTTCTTCAATTATTTAAATTTCAACTTTCAACTATTTAAATTATTCCCATTTTCATAACGATTTGCTTTCTAGTTTTCATTACTACTCAATTTAATCTTTATTGAAATATTACATGATTTATTGTGATATATTTATGCATATACATATATATTAATATATATAGATAGATAGATAGATAGATAGATAGATAGATAGATAGATAGATAGATAGATATATATAGATAGATATATATAGATATATATATATACACACACATTTTTTCTGATAGCAAACTTATCCTATCAACAGTGTTATGTTTGATTATCACAAGTACTGTGTTATATAATCAAAATCGCTATGCAATTGCATTTGGGGGTTATATGATTTTACACGATTTTTGTAATCATGAACAGAAGAAGGAATTTCAATTGAGACGATTAGGCATATGATGAATTTCCATTTATCTTCTTCTTGAAAAGATAGTTTCTTCATATTCTCTAATGATGTGTATATAAAGTAGTACATCAATGAGTTATATAATCATTTTATCTCTCGTATGCGCTATTTTGACAATACGTATTTGTCTTTAGATATGTGAAAGCATTTCACGATATAAATGATTAACTTTGCAGCTGAAGAGTCTCAATGAAATGATTGAGCAGGCGGAGGTTTTTCGACCTTGCTTGGGTGATGCTTAGTCACATATTTTGTTGTAATTCGAGTTGCCCTCGGGGCGTGTGGAGGGTATACATATATGGAGGTATACATAGACACTTTGATATTACATACTGTTTACTCTGTTGATTATTGTCTTAGCTGTTAAACATTCGTTTGTGTTTTTTTTTGTCTTTGTTTTTGTTTTTTGTTCGTTTTTTTTTGCTTCGTTTGTATTTGCTTGTATTAGTCTCTCTTTGATATATGTTTTTTTTTAAGTATGTATTTTTATTTAATTTGTGTACTTGGGTTCATCTTACTGTATGTCATTTAAATAATGGACTTTATACTTATGTGTTTTGAACCACATGTTAAAGGTTATCACGTCTCACAAGCCATCGGCTTTCTGGTGATGCCTTTTACTCATTGTTCATGAAAGTTGTTTATTCTTGTTTGTTAAATGAATAAAGAATTGAATTGAAAAAAAAAAATCTGACTCGGAATCAGTATGACTAAGAGATCGTGAGTTACTCAAGTTTAGTCCTACTCCCGTTTGCACATTACTAATAATAGAAAGGAAATGAAAAGATGAGGAATTGCGTTAGAAATAACTGACTGCCAAGAGGAGAGACGATGTTGACGATGATGATGATGATTATGATGATGATGATGATGATGATGATGATGATGATGATGATAATGATGGTAATGTTGACGATGATGATATTTATAATGATGATGACGATGATGATGACGATTATGATGATGATGATGATGATGATGATGATGTTGATGATGATGATGATGATGATGATGATGATGATGATGATGATGATGATAATGACTATCAAGATCTACATTGGATCACTCAGTTTACCCAGTACAAGGATGTTATGTTAAATGACTTTTAAAAAGCGCACTTGAACACTATTTGTTTACTTCTCCCACTCTTCGCCGTCTTCATGGTCTTAAAACAAAGGACGATGGAAAACAAGTGTCAAACGTATGGTGTGAGCTTTCCCCATGTTATATTGCGTCAGACCATTTTTATCCTGAAAGACTTACGGGTATTATTGATGATTATACGCTTTGTTCTCTCTTTTCCTTTTCGAGGAACTTAAATTTCCCAATGTTCAACTTCTGTACTTATGTTATCAATCACATTTCATAAAAATAGGCCTAATGTCGGTTTCAGAACTGAAAAACAGGAGGAATAAAACGAATAACAGCAATGTATATTTTTGTAGTGTAGTCCATATCAGTTTAATCATTGCCCTCGATTTGAACTCTACTTTGAACTGAGCCCCTCCAATCACAGCTCTGTCAGTGAATGAATCCTGGATTGAGTCGTTTAACCCATCCTATGCTAGCCGAATAATTGTTCTTTACAATTTCAATGCGTTATAGGTACAACCATTTATCAGTGGCACCAAATGATATAGGGTTATGGTTAATGGGGGCACATAATTTCATCCTTGATTTCTCTTATGATTGACATGATACATGAATAGCCCCATGTTTGTTTTTAATAAGCCAATTCCGTCTGCCGTTAACGAACCGTTAACTGTTTATTGTGCGCAACCGTCACAACTCTAACCAGTTTCAAGCCCAAAAATGGATCATTGACAGCGAAGCGTGTTATGATCTATTTGTGACAAAGAGCTGCGGGTTTGACGTGGGATGATTGAAGGGTGGAGCACTTATTTTGGGATGTGAAGTGAGGGGTCGAAACACTCCCACACCGTGCGGAAGACACGACTGCCAAGGTCGCGTCCCCGAGGCCCATTCAGCGAAGATTATTTGAACACTCGGCCGCCCCTGACAGCTGAGAGGGAGAGTTGTCGCCAGCTAGCAAAGAGTCAAGTTTACCGTCCGTGCCCACAACCACCCGTTGCTCCCCCTGGTCTCTCGGCGCACTGGTATGTCGATAACCCGCTCCAAGCACGTCCAAAACCAACAGTCTGATGATTTTGTCACCCTGCTTCCGATCGCAGTATTATACTCTACCAGTTTGCTGAGATCCCGGGTTTATACGGTGAGGAGGAGGAAGGATGTTAATAATAATCATTGCGCTATGATTGTTCTATCTGTTTTTCTTGGTTGAACTAAAGTTGATTTCAAGGCTCTCTAGAGAAAGGTTAGAAGTGCGGCTGATCTTTGTTCGAGTTTTGGTGGAAGTGGTTTACTTAATGCCTCGGTATACATACATTGGCGATAAAGTAGACGGATATGTCGTCCCGAGGTTGATTTGCCTTTTCTCGCTTTGTATGTTCCTCGAGTTTACTCTTAGAAAAGAGGACGATTTGATAAGCAGTTAAAAATAAGGAGAGGAAAAAATACGAAACGGATGGACATTACGCACGCAAGCCCAGCCACATTGTTAACATGTCAAATGACCTTGGCATGTTGATTTAAGCAACAACGGCAATAGCTATCTCCCTGAACATTCCCATCATTTGAATGTGCTTGTAAGCATTTCCTTTGTGAAGTTAAACCGTTTCAGTGTTTTGCAGACTCCGCTTTCGAATTGCTTTTA
Source organism: Arbacia lixula (assembly GCA_963669155.1). Lineage (NCBI taxonomy): Eukaryota > Metazoa > Echinodermata > Echinoidea > Arbacioida > Arbaciidae > Arbacia > Arbacia lixula. Next base: position 23,440,166 of record OZ022581.1, read on the forward strand.
AAGGTTGTCACGTAATTTTCCAGTCACGGTATATTCATACTCTGCGCTTGAAAAAAAAAATGGAAAGACAACTTTGGGAAGAAAACTAAAATAGCGTATGCACGGAGGACACATTTTAACCCTTACTGATCTAGCTAAAGTACTGTTCAATGGGATTTATATGCATTATTGATGAGATGTACACCAGGAGGTGTTTCACCAAGCTGTTCTAAAGTTAAGAACGACTTTAAGCAAGACTGGACCCTTTCTTGTGCTAAATCAGATTCTCAATGATTTTGATTCCCATCAGCTACAGATCTGATGCTTATAAATTAAAATGCTTATTGTAAACAATTTATTATCTGAATACATAGTTTACGGTTTGTCAAATTTTGATTACCATGTCTTCTCCTATATTGTATGTCTCGTTGTAATCAGTATCGCGACAAGAGTGTCGGTCACCACCCTCAATATGAGAGAGCTTTAAAATGTTTTTTTTGTTGTTGTTTAAATCACACGGAAAATAAGTAACGCGTACCAATAATGCATACATGTCACGCATATATCTTTATTTTGATTGTTACGCACATTCATTATTCCATTATCTGTTAGAGGGGGGTAAAGGACATAAGTGAACACAGGGGCGAATCCAGGATTTGTGAAAGGGGGGAATACCGAAGACTAACTTCCCTTCCTATTGAGAAACGTGACCATGGCTCTGTCAATTTGTACTGGAGTGTGAAGAGCCCAAACAACCGCTCAAGAGAGCTCATTAGCGGGAAAGAGGCGGGGATAGGTGTAAAAGAAATATCGGTCCGCGCTTATACAGTTTTGCGGGAATTGTTGCTTGTGTTGCATACTTGCCTTTGGTCCGGTCAGGCCATGACTTGGAGCGTTATGAATTGATATGATATTTGTTTAGGGTATGCTTTTTTTTCAAGCCTGAAAAAGGGAATGGGCCAGCCGCGGCTGATTCGGCCCCCTCAAAACAGTCTGGGAAAGGGGGGGGGGGACCGCGGCCCATTCGGCCCTCCCCTGGATCCATTACAAGTCGTGCGTAAAGTCGTTCTTACCTTAAGAACAGCTAGGTGAAACACCCCACTGGCATACAAGGAATTGATACAAAAAAAATAGGATAAGGCGACGGCAATGACTGAAAGAAAGCAGGCTGGTCCAGTGGTACTGGAATGAGTTCGAGTGGGGAAGTATTGTGTGTTTTGTGGGACAGTTTGCTCTGTTATTTGTACTCTTTGGGATCATTGTGAAATACCACATATCACTCTTTATCCCCGTCCCATGTTTATATCTACGTATACATAAGATATCCTGGATTCCATCACCACCACCACCACCACCATCACCACCACCACCACCATCACCACCACCACCATCAGACCATACCATCGTCCCCCTCATCTTCATAATGCTCAGCACCCTAAACATCCTCACCACAATTTACATAATTATTAACATTGTCTTTATTCTAATCATTGTCGTTATCATCAGTGATCTGACCGTCATCATTTGAGAGTTATAGATCGACACAACATGAACGTAATACATGTATTTGGAGTGCACAGGGGTGGGGTGTTCCTGCCGACCTGCTAAAAGAGAACGCGGCCCCTTCCACGTCCACGTGTCGATCTAAACCTCTTCATCGCCCCAACCACTATCCTACTATCCCGTTATCGTCGTCTTCATTATGAATGGTTTGTGTACACACATTTAATAATAAGCAAATAGAAAATAGACATTACATATTAAAAAACCTACAGAATTTGTGTAGAATATAGAGAATGGACAATGTCGTGTTTTATTCGCCACTTTCTTTTTACATATATGAATATATTACATTAGCATATACATGTTGTAACTATAAAATGAAATAGTAAGGCTCAAGAAAACATGATCATTTATATATAACATAATTATTTTCATTGAGTACACTTACAATAACACAAGAGACTCTTGGCAACTGGAAACATGTCCGATCGCTTGTCCAATGTAGCGACATTCAGGTCTTTCAAGCTTACGTTGCAAAAAAATACGATGGTGAATGAAAACTTCCTACTCTGTGTTTCAGCGGTAGCCTTTTGGACATGAATGTCCATGACATGGACATGAATGTTCTATGTCGGACAAGCCTCAAGCAAGCCTAAGATCACTCTCGTAATACGAGCGCGAACGTGCGTTTTCTATTTTGCTCTGTTCTGTGATTCACTTTATTGCGCAGATATAATATACAAATATACCAAGCTGTGAGACTGAATAGTATGAATTATCTTTCTCAGGAGGGACAGGAATAGAACTATTTTTTTCCGAGGGGCGAAGCCCCCAAGGAAAAAATAGTAACTTATGCTAGTCCCTCCGAAGATTGATAATTTCCATTATACTTTCGAACTTAATGCTTGGTATATATGTTTCATATCCCTTTTGTAAAACAATAAGAAAAAGGAACAAGAAAAAAAAACTCGGTTACTGGAGGTCGCCATGTTTGTTTACAATCTCGGTCCTAGAGCACAGTGCGCGACGGGTAGAGAGCATGCGCAGTAGTGCCAAGGAAGAAATTAGTAAATAGAGCATGCGCAGTGCTCCCCAGGATAAAAATAACAAAAGATGATGGCAGCCGAGGGAGATTTTAGTTCATAGTGAAATTATTTTGTATTCTGCGAGCATCGACAAATCACGTTCCTAGAATACTCATGAATATTCATAGAGGAATATAATTTGAACTATAAGACTTACTATGAAATATATATGAATATCATACATATAATACAAATACATTTCAAATGAAATAGTTACCCATCGCTAGTGATTTTTTTTCTCACGAATCCTTAAAGTCAGGATGTCCCATTTGCAAAAGTCACGAAACTCGACAGGAATCAGCAGTGTACCCGAGCAATAACACGGATAAAGTGTATGAAATTTCACAGTCATAGCTTCACGAACATTTTCTGGAAAAGTTAAAAACTATCCTTGTTTACGTTTGAACCACAGCGAGCATAGTCTACATTCATAATCGTATTGTCCCTCTCAGCGCGCGATGCGAATTGCTCCCATTGAACGTTTGCACCGTGGAGCGGACCATAGCGCACACCGGTCTCCGGTCTCTAGGCTCGGACGATCCAGTCCAAAACCTCTAAATCTACTGATCTCCATGATTTCGCTTGGAGTCACTTTCCAGCTCTATTACTTGGAGGAAGGCTCTATGTCACTATATTCTTCCATTTTCCATGTGTTTTTTTGTTTTTTGGTAAATTTATTTTTTGGCATACAAGGGACACCCTTTCTTTGGGTTAAGTTAAAAGTGCGAGAACCACTATTTTCAAAACATTTAAAGCACTTATTAACCAATGTAAACGGACAAGATTACATAAATGTAGTAATTAAGGGAAGCACAGTTATGACAATTATACTTTCAAACGGTTCAAATTGCATTGATTTATGTGATTGTACATACCTTAACGAGAGGTTATACCCTCATACATGTAGTAAGATTATTTGAATATAAGCACAAAAGGCGACGAGGCAGTATGTTCATTGTTGAATTACGTTCAGTTACCATGATTCGGACATCCATCATATAATACCTATACTCATGTCATTTGCATATTACTCCTGCATTCGTTCCATGATCGCCCTCAATTCACCATCACCATGACCACAATAATACACTTTCTTGATGGATGCTTGGACACTGTCAGTCGGCCATCTTTCAAATAATCAAATGGTGGATTCTGCAATTGTCTGTGTTTTTCCTGATGCTGTTCGGGTATGGGTCTCCTGTGTAATCCTCTAACAAGCCATTCTGTATCCAACTCTGGTGATCGTATCGTAGACGTACTTCTGGATTGTCCTTCGGAAATTTAAGATCAATACATAAATAATAAAATAAACAAACGAGAAGTGGTATATCATATAAATAGATTCTTCATCATGTTCATATTGAAAATTATAAAATAGCATTGCTTTTTAGATAAGAAAATTGTAGGACATAACAGAGCTCGCCCCCCCCCTATCCCCCCCCCTCCTCTCTCTCTCTCTCTCTCTCTCTCTCTCTCTCTCTCTCCCTCTCCTTTTCTCTCATTTTATTGACACATACATATAAACACAACAAATCAATGGGTTCATCTTTCTGACAAGCATGCACGCAAACACACATACACATTACTTTCTATAACTTCGATTATTAGGCATACAATTTATAACTCCTGGAAAGATTTTTCACGTACAGGCCCCCAGCCCCGACACACCCAACTCCTTAAAGCGCTCATCATACACCTAAAGCAAACACGTCTCCAAGTAAACTTACTTGTAGACAGTGCACGTTCTCCAGCCGAAAGTCCCGCAGGGGGATGTGGAGCTTTCCTTGACGTACCTCCGGGAGCCGCGGCGCAGGGTCTGTGAGTAGGTCTGCAGCGGGCAGTCACTGCAGGGTGGACGAATCATGAAAGGAGGACGAATGATTGGAAGAACGCGTACTCTCCTTCTTCTCATCTTCTATCTTCCATTGTTTTCTATTCTTCTATTTGTCTCTGTTTTTTCTGTTCTTCTTTTCTATCTGCTTCTTTTTTAAAACATAAGATATGAGGAAGCAGGAACGTGTCGTGATACTGCAGATTAATACAGGAAATGAAAACATTATAAAGCACTACTGATTTCGTCAACATTAATTAATGTAAAGTACCCTCTCTTAACACCTGTACTCCGCTGTAGTATAAACAAAAATAACAAGTAAAGAGACTGTGAACAGTTTGTTGATGTCTTAAGGTATACCTGTACGTTTGTGGACGCAAAGCTCGCTTCCTAAAGTATTGAATAATAGTCATCAAAATACAATCATTATACAAACATATGTTATTACTTAAAGTGCCTCGGGAGACTCTTTTCTTAACCGTCTGATCACAGACTTGCAGACACAGGAGCGATCAAACAAATGAAAAACGACTTAATCAATCAATCAAATGATAAGTGTCCTGCCAATCATACATGTATAATCAATCTTGCTAAGATGATATGACCGCAAGACGGCGCTATTTCAAACATTTCATATAATAAAAAATAATGTACGTTTGCCTTTTTCAAAAAATAATTTTAAAAGACATACCTACTCACGTTGCGGTTTAGATGTATAGCGATATAGTTTCGATTGATATGCGAAATGCATTACGTTTATTGGGAATGGAGAACATAACACCAAGTACTTGTAATAAAGTTAGGAAAATTATTAGTACTGGTATTATCTACTAGTATTGGTCAACAACAAAACAGTACACAAACTAGGATTATCTAGTGTAGCCTATGCAAAAAATAAAATGATAAGATACATATGTGTCAGAAAAAAGGAACTATCAATGAAATATTTGAAAAAAAAAGTTATGACTCCCCATCCGATCCCCGTGCATATTAAATAAGTTAATGTCAACAAAATTATTATAAAGCGGAATGAAATATATTTTGAAAGAATCAAATCGTGCACATTTGGCAAAACGAGGGCGTAGGGGAAAAGCGCTTATTCGTGCATTTTCATTAAATTATTAGTTTCAAAAGCGAAAATACTGGATGGCCTATCACGGAAAGTTCTTCTGGCGGTTGTATACTGTCCTGGTAAGATTAGAATATTGGGGCACTCGAGGCTTAACAAGATCGCAAATTTGACAAAGGAACCTTAGAAAAGAAAGAATGAATGTCTATCCTCAAAACATACACTCAAATAAATTAGTACTTTAGTTGACCTTATGCCTGAAGGTCACTGTCGAATGATTTTGATTTGATTCAAAACCACAGTGTTTGTATTCAGACTACAATCATGTCGATAAGTGAGTGACAAGGGTTGGTGTCCCCTAAACTTCGGGGAGCCGCCCTATCACCTACCGTCTCTCGCATCGCATCCCAGACGTACCCCGTGGGCAGCTACACCTGTTGTTTGGCAGACACGTTCCGCCATGCCTACACGCTGGGCGGCACAAGACGTTACCGACTGGTGGAAGAGGAACAAGATTGACAAGATGGGGAGGACACGATAGAGGAAGAGAAGAGCAAAATGTGTGTACATTTTTTTTTCATTCTTAAGACACAAACGATTATTATCATTTCATTACTTCCATTACTTATTACTTATACTGCGCTTTTTCCTAAAGGCCCAATGCGCTTAAAATACATTCAAACAAATTATTATAAATATATGTAATTAATGAAAGGAAAAAGAGAACCAATATTACAACTTGGTATAAACTGCTGAAAAGAAGTGTTTTCAGGGCCTATCTGAAAACATGAACTGATGCAGGCTGCTTGATTATGAGTGGTAAATCATTCAAATAATTTGAATCAGATAACGTCCTATCACCGCAGACTCCTAGAAGGTGTTTATGAATTCCAAAGAGTATCTAAATATTTTGGAGCTTTAACCATGAGGCTGATTATGATTACTGATTGCTGCATTTATAGTCAATGTCAACCCGTTGGAAAAAGAGAAAGAAAAGGGACGGTGCAAGTCGGTGCTTCTCGTTCTTGTTCTTGTCGCTCTTTTTTTTTTCTTCTTCTTCTTCTTTTTCTTTTTCTTTTTCTCTTTCTCTTTCTCTTTCTTTTTCTTTTCTTATTCTTTTTCTTTTTCTTTTCTTTTCTTTTTTTCTCCTTCTTCTTCTTCTTCTTCTTCTTCTTCTTCTCCTTCTTTTTCTTCTTCTTCTTCTTCTTCTTCTTCTTCTTCTTCTTCTTCTTCTTCTTCTTCTTCTTCTTCTTCTTCTTCTTCTTCTTCTTCATTTTCTTCCTCCCCTTCTTCCTCTTCTTCTTCTAATGACTTACCTTTACCCCACAATTAATCGTATACATTACTTTAGTTTCTTAGTCTGGGCAATTGTTTGGACAAAGACCATGAAAGAATGTGCAAACTTTATCAAATCGAAAGTGACTTTCTCTGTACTTTCAACTGTAGTTATGTCCTTAACTTCCTTTTTTTCATGATATTGAATATTTGATAGGTTACAATAGAAATAGAACAGAGAGATATTATGCAGCTGGCCCTGTACATGTAAAAAAAAAAATCAAAAAAAAAATGTGTGTCCCTTCCTAAATATATCCTACAGAAGCCGATATGTACTTACATCTGAACCTTAATTACGGTATTGTACCATTCTTTTGCACTTCTAATTGAAATTGTTTGATTTACAGTACAAGTGTGATAATCACATAAGGTTCCTAATGATTTTTTTTTTAATCTGGGAATTTGGTTAAGAAATGTAGACATGATCGATGCATATAATTCAAAGATAAAGTGAAGATGTTAAGATAGTAGTCAAGTAATTGGTATGCCTTTATCTTTAAATTTTATGTTTAGGATATGTACATTCACATCTTCTATTTTGCAATGTATATTCAAATCCAATATTTACAATGTATATCAACATGTTCCATTTAAAATGCATATGGTATCTTATATCTATAATATGTATTCAAATCTCCTATTTGCAATGTTCATTCAAGTATTCAACTGATAATTTATATTCGAATCTTCTTGTAATGATACATTTTCAAATCTTCTATTCAAATTCAGATGTATATTCCAATTGATATTTGCAATGTGTAGTCAATTTTCAAAACAAAATACCAATCTACCGCGCAGCAAGATGTCGCTATGAACATGCATGGAAAAACCGAAACAAATTGATGCACTTAATTTAAATAAGAGAGCTTTCTTGTTCCAAAAAAAAACAGGTGGTGTGCAGGTTCCTTGTTAAGAAAACGTCTTTATCTGCATCATAAAAAACGCACTCTTTCAATCTATACCAACAAGCGGACAATCAATAAATCATATCTCCTTTACTATATGCGTGACCTATGAGTATGGATCTGAGACAAAGAAACTTACAGATAACAACACGATTCGTCAATGTCATCTTCACTAACAATGGCGCATAATGAATTGTTTTTAGCGTCTGTTGTAGTATCTCATGCCTTAACAGAGTTATTAGTCATTCGACCTCCCCAGAGTTTGAAGTGCGTGGAAAATCAGGTGTGTGTTTGGGGGCGGGCGGGCGGGGGGAAGGGGGGGGGGGCGGGGTCATTTCCATCTTTCACCACGGTCAACAAGAATTTAGAATGAAAAGTTAGACTGAGGGAGAGGGGACGATGTAGCGGTCGTTGCCCCCTATGAACTGTTTTGACCCCTCTTGGGAGCGTTCACGCTCTTTGACCACTGTAAATTCCGTCTTCTGAAGGTTTCTCCCTCACTTTTCATGTCCATGTACCCGCCGTGCTTTATGTTACTTTTGTCATACCCCAATCGAACTTGTATTTAATCATATTCATTGTCCCTCCCCGCTTCCCGTTATCCCCCCCCCCCCTTCCCTCCACTGTCCCCGTCCCTTCTATTCGTCCATCGCCTCTCGCCATACCTCTTTCATTTCTCCTTTCTTCCTGCTTCCTGCAATCTTTTTAGTAGTGCTCTTTTCTATCTCAACTCCCTTGTCGCTCTCTCTCTCTCTCTCTCTCTCTCTCTCTCTCTCTCTCTCTCTCTCTCTCTCTCTCTCTCTTGAGTGTTCTTTTACAACCGATATCAACAGTCAATTATGATCAAAGTTACCACCTTACCTGATTGGCACTGCGGGCCGTGGTATCCAGACACACACCTGCACTTGTCGATCCCTACACACGTCCCTCCATTCCTGCAGGGTCTCAAACATACCGCTCGCTCTGGAAGAAATGAAAAGATAACGTAATATAAGGAAGGCGGAAATAAAGAAAAATGGATATGTCGAAATACCATATATTTCGAAAGTTAGTCTGTCCACATTGTATACCGTGTCTTTCTCCTCTTTTTCTCCTTCTTTCATTCTTCTCATCTCATTTTCCTCTATTTTTTGTGTGTGTTCTTTGGTTGTTATTGTTGTTTTCTTGCTGTTCTTTCATTTCGTACTATTTCTATACTTATACTGTTAAAAAAAATGTTCAAAAAAATCTGTTTAAAAATGTTGACAAGTTCAACCATGTCATTGTCATTGTAAGCGACAGCAATTCAGCTTTCAGCCTGCCATTGTGGACATTTTTTTAAACTGGATAACCTATATTGCCCACCACATCATTATATATTATATAATATGATATCATATCATATTATATTATTTTGTATTATATTATAGTATATTATATTATATTTTATGATATGATATGATATTATATTATATTATGTTATATTATATTATATTATATTATATTATATTATATTATATTATATTATATTATATTATATTATATTATATTATATTATATTATATTATATTATATTATATTATATTATATTATATTATATTATATTGTATTGATTTACAACAATGTGAAAAATATGCACTTCATCTACGTCCTGTGGTGTCATATATTCTAGTTGTCACTACATACAAGCCGAGACACCACCCCCGCCATGTTTATGGGTTCGAGATCCCTTATGGTACTACATTTTAATGTACAGTGAATTGAAAGCGTGGTAAAAAATCAAAACTCCTTCACACTGAATTGAACTGATATACGAAGAGTGAAAAACTCTATACGCCGGGGATCGAGCTCTGGTTTCTGGATAGCGACATCAACAAGCCGCTATACAGCTTTGCACTTGATTTTGAGTACTATGATGAATGAAGGAGCAGACTCTCCAATCCAAGAAACCACATAAAGTTGCGTCTCAGGGTCATTTCTCAGTTTCCAGTTCATTGATAACCTGACTTAACCTTAAAGTTGACATCCCAACCGAAATGGATTACTCCCTTACTTGAAAAGAGGTATCATAGATCATTTTAACCTGCAGAAATGGATCGTTCGCACAGAAAGCCCTAAACGGTGTATGTAATACGCCATCTGCGTTATGTTACCATAGTTACGGTTTCCTCCACCGAGCGGCGAGCCGTGATTGATAGTAAGTCAATATTTTTGCTGGTGAGGATGTAACCACAAAATACTTCCCCGCCTCCATCTTCTCAAGTTTAAAAACTTTGTAACTTATTGGAATATATCACGTGAGGGAAAATATTAAGATATATATATATATTTATATGCCTTGAGTGTTTGCAGTCCGATTTCTGTCTGAAAAGACGGATTTGTCCTGTGCGACTGCCATGTCAAGCAGTGAAGTATTTCCCTTTTTTGCCAGCATTTCTTTTTTGTTTCTCAATCATTGTCAATCTATCATGTCTCTTGTCCTCATTCTTCGATCACCATGATCACAGGAGAATCTTACCGACGCCTTGGTGTCAGTCCTTTTGTTCGTATACATTGATTTATCAGGCAGTCAGGTGCATCTCTCTCCCTCTTTATCCGTACAAATCTTATTGTCTTTGTATGTGTGTATCTTTCAATGTGTATTGATATATCAATCGGTCAGTACATCTATCCCCCTCTCTATCCGTCAATATCTACACATATAATTGGCTATGCATGTATGTGTGTGCTTATACTATATATATATATATATATATTTATTTATGTGTCTGTATGTCCGTCTGTCTGCCTCTACATTGATTTATTAGGCTCTCAGTGCATCTTTCAATGTGTATTTATATATCAATCAGTCAGTACATCTATCTCCCTCTATATCCGCCTATATGTACAAATCTAATTGTGTATGTATGTGTGTACTATCTATATTTTTTTCTGTGTCTGTATGTCACTCTGTATGTTCCCCTCCAAACCCCCAACCCTCCCTCCTCTCTCTCTCTATCTCTCTCTCTCTCTCTCTCTCTCTCTCTCTCTCTCTCTCTCTCTCTCTCTCCCTCTCTATCTCTCTCTTTATATATGGTTTATTGCCATTTGGTCCAATCCCAGTTGGTCCACTCACCATTTCGTCTACAAGGAACCCCTTAAAATTCTGGGTTAACTTATCAACAACTATAATCTACACCACAACCTCAACCGTTAACCCTAATCCAGACCCCCTACTTTAATGTTACTTCACTGAATATATAAAAAAAAAAAAAAAAAACTAAACATAGTAAGGTTTTCAGCAAATATTTCATGGAATATGATGCGGAACAGTGTGAAATCGAGACTTTTTTTTACTGCAACTTGATATCACGCTTAGAACATACTTCCCTTAATGTAACAATATTCCTCGATTTAATCTTTATAGATGCATTGTAGGTATTACATGTAACAAATGCGCAAGTATATGGGGTGAGGATATTTCCCTAAATTCTTCTACGCATTTTATTTTGTTTATTTTGTTTGTGTGACGTGTATAATAAGAGATGGGTTGCCTGGGGTAGAGGAAATGAACGTGATAAGGGAGGGAAGAGGAGGAGGAGGAGGAGAGGGAGAATGGAAATGTAAGTGGTAGGATCAAAAGTGTGAAAGAGGCGTGATTGGAAGGGGAGAGATGGGTGGAGGAGAGACCCGTAGAAGTGGGAAATAAAGAGAAGGAATGGGCATGAAGAGGATGCAGAAGAGAAGGGAAAAGAGAGAGGAGGGAGATGGAGAGAAGGGGGAGGAGGGTCATGGAGAGAAGGGGGTGGAGGGTAATGGAGAGAAGGGAGAGGAGGAAGATGGAGAGAAGGGAGAGGAGAGAGAGATGGAAAGAAGGGAGAGGAGAGAGAGATGGAGAGAAGGGAGAGGAGAGAGAGATGGAAAGAAGGGAGAGGAGAGAGAGATGGAGAGAAGGGAGAGGAGAGAGAGAGATGGAGAGAAAGGAGAGAGAGATGGAGAGAAGGGAGAGGAGAGAGAGAAGGGAGAGGAGGGAGATGGAGAGGAGGGAGATGGAGAGAAGGGAGAGGAGAGGAGAGAGAGAAGGGAGAGGATGGAGATGGAGAAAATGGAGAGCAGAGGAGGGTGATGGAGAGAAGGGGGAAGAGGAGGGAGATGGAGAGAAGGGAGGGGAGAGGAAGAAGGTGAAGAGAAGGGAGGGCAAAGGCGGGAGATGGAGAATAGCGAGGAGAGGAGGGAGATGGAGAGAGAGGAGGGGGAGAAGGAAGATGGAGAGTGGGGAACGTGAAATCTCAGAGTGAAAGAGGGGGATGGGAAAACCAATCAGGGAGGGGAAAAGGGGAGGACATAGGAAGGGGAGGAAAAGCCGGGTAGGAGGGAAGGGGAAGGGGAGGAGCAATGTGACAGCATAGTGATAAGGGTAGCCATTCTGGTCTTACCGTACTGACATCTCGGTCCGTAGAAACCAGGCCTACAGATGCACGTATCTGACGCATAACATGTCCCTCCATTTCCACAGGACGGCTGGCATTGAGCTGTGTTTATTGTAAAGAGGAAATATGTAGCTTTTATATACACAGTACAGTCATATTTCTTTTTAATTTCTTGATATCTTTCAAACAAAAGGTAAAAAGACACTTCTCTAACAAATATGGTACTGTATATGATTCATGGAAATAAGCATGACTTTGTAAAGACTATGCTGCGAGATATCTCCAAAATTATTTTTTTTATTGTAGTATTGTCATTTATAGGAGCTTTTGCTGAAATATAAATATATATCACAAATATATAACACTTACTATTGTCAATATGTTAATTAAGTCAATTTTGTCGTTAAATTTCATCGATCCGCTGGTACGTTATTCAAATAAACTAGTCATCTATGATAAATTCCTATAATAACCTTATCACTTACGTGTTTCACACTGGTCCCCTTCATACCCAGCAGAACATTGGCACTCATTCGGTCCGATGCAGTTACCCCCGTTCATACACGGTAGCTCGCAAGTCGCTAGAAACAAAATTAGACAAACAACGAAACAAAGGCCATTTTGTTACTGCCATGTACATAAAAATAACACCCTTAACATGGGAACAAATTACAAAGTAACTGCACAATGTGATCTCATTCTCAAAAAAAAAAAAAAAAACATGTCTCTCATTTCTTGATGAAATATTTTCAGGCATTTATAAATGCAGATATTATGTGTTGACAACCCTCACGGATTTACGATATGATTATAACAAAATGGAATCAGATCAGTTTCTCCATATAATTTTTTTAATGTTAAGTGCTTCATCATTTTCATTGGTGCTTAAAGGCGGATTCACACCGAATCTTACATCCGACATATGACACGACCTTTTAGTTCACACCGACAACTTTTCAAAATGTCGAGAAAAAAGTCGGATGGCACGATGTTTTTAACCATGTTGTGTCGTGACGGAAACACTCGATTTCCACTGTTTCGATTTTTCTTTTTCCGAATCCGATGTCGGAATATGTTTTGCCGTCTCCGAATGTCGTATGTCGGATCTGGTGTGACTCTGCCTTTAATCGTTAACCAAGCCCAATATTATTTACGGTTTTGGCAGCTGGGTCCAGTGTAGCCGCTTGTACACGAACACCGGTTGTATCTCGAGCATGTTCCGCCGTGCATGCACGGAGGGTTGCAAGTAGCTGTGGACATTTAAAAAAAAAAAAAAAAAATTGTTCAAAAATTTGCTCCGGTTGTTATCTTTTATCACCGAAGAAAGTAACAAGCACAAATTACAGAAATTGCAGATATTCTTTAATGTTCAACTATTGACCCTCCTCCTGCTGATGATGATATGGTTATATTAGTATATTTTTTTATTTTTTTTACTATTGTTCTGATTATTTAATTTTGCTGTTTTTTCTTGGTGCATGAACAGATTCAGCAAGCCCCTCACCCCCCCCCCCCCCACATACACACACATACAAACACAAATATTGCATCCTATATACTGTATGTGATATGGAGGAAAAGAAAACCCAATAAAACTTGATATAGCGACTAAAGTTTGATAATTTTGGATACATGCTATAAATACTTGCTAAAGAAAGTTTGGAAATTTGAGGTTGGCTAAAAAGAAAAAGCAATAAAACTTAATATAGCGACTAAAGTTTGATAATTTTGGATATACGCTATAAATACTTGTCAAAGAAAGTTTGGAAATTTGAGATTGACTAAAAATATCATTCTTGTTTTTTTCGCCTTGGTTGATCTTTGAAGACATAATCTGCTAGAATTGCACCAGTCTGTTAAAATGACCTGTCCATAAAGATGTCACCGTTTTTCCTGTCTCCTGTGCCATTTTCTCGGGTAGTTTGTAATTAATGCTAAATATGTTACTCATTGCGGATAAATGGCTACTGATAATCGTTTGTCTCGCAATGTAAGATAAACGGAATCGAAAAGATCACGACATTTCGTGCGCCGCTGCAGCACTTCGTCAGGCTTGATACAAAATTGTAGTAAGTAGGGGTTAAGTTTGTAATTATTGATGTGCCATATATGCATTTGGTATCGCTAATACATACAAATCCCGTTGGGCACAATTTTGTTTGGCGCAAAAAGGGTTAACCCTCAATTTGTCAAATGTATATTTTGTAAGATTATTAATGCATTTTAAGTCCTTAGAACAAAATTTTGTGTGGTACATAAAGAGTTAAAAGCATTTTTGACTGTACTTTGGAGACTTACGGGTACACGTAGGTCCCCCATAACCGGCCGGGCATACGCAGTTGTTCGCCCCCGTGCACATGCCGTAATTCATGCACGGCGGATCGCAGATTGCTGGAAGAGGTAATTAAAGATAATCATAATGATGGTACATTGCACATTTTGAGCAGAAAACAGTTTGATGAATGCATATATGTCCACTCCGAAAGGCGTAAATAAATTGAAATCAAATTCCACAATGATAAAACATTTTACGTACATGTTTTATTACGGAATGAATTTAACGACACTTCTTGCAATTCAGAGAAATATTGTAAAGACAAAAACACTTTTGTTCTTTCAAAACAATTGTAGAAAAAACATTTCCAGATGCATCATTTAACGTATTCCACTCCACGAAAACTATGATAAAACAACAACAATTTAAGATTGGGATATTACACTTGTCGTATCACTTCTTCACTTCGCATACCGAGGTCTAATCATGTTAACTATGAACCTGTTTGATGGGTACGAATGTGAGCTGGTAACCCTAATATCTGAGATTTATACTAATCCAAGTTTTATTTTAATAAAAGTAGGAGGGTCAGAAATCAGAAACTGATTCACTGTCATCTAAGATGTACTGTAAAACGTCGTATCCTCCCTTTGAACTGAAAACAAAATAAACGACGGATATCTTCTACAAAATGTAAAAAAATTATAAATTTGTGAAACATAAGGTTTATCATTATGAAACCGCTAACTTCACCAATACTCAAACGGAACCAATTTTATTTTTTTAGATATATGAACGTATATTTTTTATTATTATCTTGTTTTTTGTTGTCGTTTTTGGGGGGCAGATACTTTATTCTTGTAAACTTTCGCAACAATCTGCTTGTAAGAGATGCTTGCTTGTATTCTTAGTAATTAGTGCTTTTACTGCCCTTGCAGCCAATTTGAGCTAAGGCACGGGAATATAGGGACAAATTCAACTTGATATTGCAATTTTATCATTCCGTCTTGTAAACGATACACCGATCATACCTATTTGTATCAATATACGTCTTCTGGTACTGAAGTGTGAATACGTACCGTCGCACCTGTACCTGTTCCTCGGTCTGACCATATACCCGCTCCTACACGCACAATGGTAGCTCCCCACCGTGTTCACACATTGCTGCTCGCATCCACCGTTAATCTCTGCGCACTCGTTCAAGTCTAAATGGAAGTGAGAACAGTGTCGGATGATCCTCGATATGTTAGTGTATATACTTGGACACCACCTTTATGAATTTTTCCTGAGGCTGATAATAACGATAAAGTTGACTTTGGAAATTAATATAGGCTATGTTACCCTTTTAAGGTTAATTTTACTCATTCAGCTTGAGGATAATATTTTAACCACGAGAAACAGCATATGAATAAGAAAATGTTTGTGACATAACACGATCATTCCCAAGTCATTGCACGTTTCCCATTGTGAATCGTATTTCTTATACAACTTGTTATACAGACTGCAAATCAGCCTCCCTCTTATTATTTATATCATAGTTGTAGTTATAAAATTGAATAGATATTCGGCATGAAAGCGCGACATCAATGTCAACGTGGTCATCGACATCGTAACTTACCATCGCACGTCCGCCCATCGTCGTTGAGCACGTAGCCGGGCAAGCAGCTGCATTGGATGCCGAACTGATCCATGCGACATAGCTGGTCACATCCGCCCTTCTTCACGTCGCAAGATGTGATAGCTGTCAAAGGAAATACTGATTGTTTAGAGAATGTTCAAATCACTTTTCTAATCATGTTAAAAATCATGTTTAAAAAATCAACTTTTTTTTTTACAAAAGCCATCGCAGACACTACGACTTTTCCACGATTCTGCAGTCTTAAGAGCGTAGCATTGGAAATGTGATGTCACCTTCGTGAACACATTCTATACCCGGGTCCTGCAATTCATCCAGTCGCAGGGTCACACGACTGATCGGATCGTGTCATGTGCGGCGCCCTTTAGTTGTCGTTGTCAGAGCCATTTATATACAAAGTTTGGCCAAGTCCGTTTCATGCAGTTACAATATGGCACATATTCTTTTGTTATTCGCTTGCCCAACAAAGCAACACGCGCCATGTTGTGACCTATTGGAACCGAGTTGCCCAAACTCTGTTTATAGATGGCTCTGGTCGTCGTAGGAGAGGAAGGTCGGAGCGAAATATAGGTGAGAGTGACAACATATCACAATTGTGAATTCAAAAAAAAATGTCCCTCAACGTGACATTGGTCAAAATCAGAATCATCGTTGTGGCTTTCCGCTACTTGCTCCTACTGTACTTGTATTACCAAGCCACCTTTTGTTCCAGAACAATATATTCAAATCAAACTACAAATCGCCACAAAGTGACACAAGCTGGCAACAATCGTAACTCTTCGATATCAATACTCAATAATCGTCAACAATCTGCAACTCACGGCAGGAATCATCAATCATTATCAACAACCCGCAAAAATCGTCATTCATCATCAACGATCATCGTACATTTTCAGTAATTGATAAAATGTGCAATCATTGTCAGTGACCGTGTGAAGAACATGTCTATGAATACAAGCCATTATCTATCAGCAACATTTTTTACAATTGTCGACATCAACAGACAATCGTCATGACAAGAGTGGTTGGTTCTGTTTCACAATCATTTTGGCCGTTAAGTGTTGTATCTTCCATGATTAAGAAAGATTAAGGAAAGTTCATAGATAGTTGAGAAAATGCCACTTTTATTTTAGGCCTTCCACCCGTTTGCTCGCCTTTTGCGAAGCATTAATGCACCTTGACATTCGCAAATAAACATGATAAATTCAAGGATTATCTGGCATTGCCGCGGCGCAAAGTAGCTGGGGCTAATGTACAGGCGATGTGCCGGGTCGGCAAAAGAAAAAAAAAACACGTTTCCGTGTGAACGTGTAGCTGAACTCACATTCACACCGCGTAGTACTGTTGTCCATGAATGCACTGGTTGGCCCGCAGTCACAGTGGTACGAACCTGGTGTGTTCACACACACCTCAGCGCAACCGCCGTTGTTTATCTGACACTCGTTGATGTCTGTGTAGAGAGGGGGAGGTGGAGATGAACAAGCAGAAACTAGGGAAATGGAATGGGATATAAAAATATTATCGAGGAGCTAATAGGTAATCAAAACATTACATTTTATTCGTTTCTTCTCATCGTTGTTGAATGTTTAACAAAATAATCCTACTCTAACTAGAAGTTATTGGAGTATTATAGATACAATATCATTAGTATCTATTGCTGTCCGACGTTATCTACGAAAAGGAACTTCGCCGTCATACGCATGTAAAACTGAACAAAAACTGGTAGTGAATATAAAGTAGTGAATACAATGTAAAATGCTTGCCACCCAATGCATAACATATCATAGATTCTAGTCGGGTTGAGCGACAGTGAAACCGGGGTCTTCACTGAACGGCATTTACCAATACACGTGGATCCGTCTGAATGTAGTTGGTAGCCGGAATCACAAGAACACTGATAGGATCCTGCCGTGTTGATGCAGTGATGTTGACACATGCCCTCACTCATCTCGCATTCATTATTATCTGCGAAGGTAAAGGGTAGGAAATAAGAAAAGTAAAGAAAACAGAAAACACCATCATGTGAATTTTAGATCTATGAACTGAATGATTGATTTTCCATTCATGGATATTCACTTTGCTCATTAAATACATAGGGGACACAGTACGGTGCCGATATACACTACTTACATTTAAACCCACCTATTTAAGCAGTTATAATTTTCCGGAGGCGCGCACATCTACTAGGCATTGTACCATTTCTTTATCCCAATATATCGTGTATTGTATTTATTTAAACAGAAATGCCCGTATAAAGCGCCTTTTAAATGCAATAATTATTATTATTATTATTATTATTATTATTATTATTATCATATTACGTACAGAACATGCTAGATGTGTTGCTTCATTACATAGATATTATGATAGGCATTAATCATTTAGCATGGAAAAGGAACGCGTGTTATAAAAGGATTCGTGTATAACTAACATATCGATGAAAGCATGAATCATTCAACAGAATATGAACAATAGAGTAACATTTACCAAATCTAACTTTAGCACCCCCCCCCCCCTCCCCCTCCACACCGTCGTTCTTACCCGTGCACTGAGAGTTATCCAGAGGGTCTACCTCAAACCCTCTGACGCACTCACAGCTAAAAGTTCCGGGGACATTCACACAAACCTGCGCACACCCGCCATTAGCGTATGCGCACTCGTCTGCATCTGTCAAAAAAAAAACATAAATATAAATCATATATATGTTAATCTAAAAGTGGCTGGCACAAATTGTAACATTGATTTTCTTCCACATACCTTGGACTAGTGATATTTAGAAACTGTTAAGAGATGGAATAATAGTGCAACCCAAGTCTTGTCGGAAGATAGAGTTGGATGGCATGCTCTTAGCGCTCCGTAACGCCACCTGACATGCCCGACGAAAATCCGAATCACGTGAAA
>OZ022581.1:23464072-23556572 GCA_963669155.1 Arbacia lixula
AAAAAAGTGATTTATGGAATCCTACTGCACACAAAATTATATGGAGAGCACCTCGTCACAAAATTAGAGAGTAAACTTAACAGATCGTAACTTTCTTATGCTTCGACGGATTTTCATCAAACCTTCACTATTAGTGCCATTCTCATTGGGCTTTAAAAAATCTCGAAGCTAGCAAAATCTCGAAGTTAGGGGACCGGGACAATAGGTCCATTCGGCTTTTGGTACGGTTGCTAAGCAACTTTCACCCTAACTTTGCGATTTTTCAAACTTCGCAATTTTTGAAGCCCAATGAGAATGGCACTATTGTTTCATTCTTATTTCTGCTTCTACTAAGAGCAACTTAATTTCAAGGAGAACTATCCATTTAAGTGCCTTAAGAAGCGGGGCTGTGTGGACTCACCCTCGCACAGTCCCTGGTGGCCTACTGGTTCGAATCCCATGGCACAACGACACACGTGGAAGCCCGGTCTGTTGATGCACTCCTCGTTCGCGCCACAGATACCCTCCTGCGTGCACTCGTCTATATCTGTGGAAATGGAATTTTGATATTATTAGCCGCTAGATAAGATTTGATTCCATGGCACTGTGGGTTGATTGGAAATCTAACAAAATGAAAAGAAGAAATATATTCACGCTTGTCCGCGATAGCTGATTGACTAAAAAGGTACACGAACTTTGCAAATGTACTCATTAAATAGAAAAAATCATCAGCATCAAGAAAATCGAAAGCTTCGATTAGATTAGAGTTGATTTGATTTAGGTATGTTTTAATTGAATCATACAATAAATGAGAAGAAAACAAATACGCACAGTAGCCCACGAAAACTGATTAATAGTCAGCTTAAACGTGCTTAACATACTAACGCATTTATAGAATGCCCAATATTGAGAAAATTAAAAGTTTGCCTTCAACATCGTCGCCGCCTCCCTATTCAATATTGCGCTATAGATTTATATCACAGCTTTCCTGCAACAAATAATATCTCAGTCATTATCAACTCAAATACAGAAATATTTATCGCTTCTTTCATAAATTCATGGTAATACCCCGATAGCAATTGCTGTACGTTAAACGACCCCATTATATTAGCAAAATTCAGAAAATACTGCATGCACATGTATATTTTTTCGTCTTTTATTATAAGATAGATACAAATCTTGATTGGAAGCAGTCAAATTTTGACGAAAGCCAAGGCGAACACAGGAATTGAGATTTTTTTATATCAATACGATCACTAGCAATCGTTTCGCATCGTAAGCAAATTTTTCACCTGTACAGTTTCGCCCGTCTTCATCGAGAGTGTATCCATCTAGGCATGCGCACTCGTAGCTCGAGATACCCATCGGTAGACAGATATCCGAACATCCGCCGTTCTCAATGGTGCAGGCTTCCACTGTAATATAGACAACGGATAATAAGTGGCTAAACACGATCACATATATTAAGATAGGATGTGACTTAACTTTCCGTCGATCGGTTGATGATAAATCTTATTTCATTCAAGCACTGAATGTATTAATTATCTAAAAAAAAAAAAAAAAAAGAGCGAAACTTACTTTGTATCACGTTTCCATTCTGTGAAACGGCTTTGTTTTCACATTTTGATAGAGGAAGAAAATGTCCCTTTGATCGATCTGTAATTAACAGTTGCTCTGCATACTAAACAGCGGAGTGACTTAACAATCTTGGTCAAAACTATAGGCTATGAGTTTATGTATGTCCCAAAGCCGTAGGTCCACAGACCTGGTTCACTGTTCCTTTCAAAGAAAATCCCCCAAAGTTACCCTAAAATATGATTTTGCCTTGACAACCTCCTGCTGAAATATATATTTTTGCACGTTGCCCTTTTCAAATATTGTATATATATATATTTCATAACGTGACACAACATGTTGTATCACCATGATAGTACCATGTTTAATGGTCCTACCGACTAATGTCCTTTCCAATATCTATTCCTCAAAGTGACATAACATTGGCATCACCATGGCAACCGCCTGTTGAAGTATTTGTCGGGATATGTACTAACGTAACCTTAACTGTTGGGTCATTCCCACAGATCGAGGAAGGAAAAGGAGAAGGAAGAAGGAGGTACTACGGTTAACTGGCAACACTTCCGCCCAGACAAACTAAAACTGCAACATTTGCGCACTTCTACAGGAGCGAAAATAAACTCTCATATGTACTCTACCATTCGAGCATAGACACAACTATCCAGCCGATGTGAGATTGTTAAACTAATTTATAAAACAAATACATAAATGATGACATTTAAACCATTAAATTTTGAAGTATATACAAACTGATTATTTCAAGATGTGAGTGTGTTGTACATCACACATATATATGTATGAAAATATGGTTTATCAATTTGATTGGGAGTAGGATTCGTATAGACATTAACAAAGCACTCGATGAAGAAAGGAAGAAAGTGTTCTCCAAGAAGCTACAATTGTACATTTGGGTTAAAATGTATGACTGTAAAAAGAAAATGCTGATTCTTTCAAAATCATATTGATGCACCGATTATTTACCAATTTCATTGATCACTTTACAGGTTAGTCAACTCTAATCTAGAAGTCTGGAGACGTACATGTATTATAAATTGTGGATGGATTGTATGTCTTAGTATAACACGGTTCTTTTGCAATACAGTGTGACACATCGTAGTTGGGATTAGTTTATGTGAACTAGAACGTTTCATAAAGTTGGTATTCCAAGTGGGTGTTTCACCAAATTGGCCTTAAGCTAAGAAAGAATTTACGTATGACTGGTTACCCTTTCTTGTGCTAAATGAGATACCACACTTTGTTCATGTTTTAAGATAGTGGGAGTTAAATTCCAACAATCCTAATCAAATCAGACAATAGTCGTTCTTAGCTTAAGAACAGCTTGGTGAAACACCCCAAGAGATATCACATTACCATGGTCACCAAATACTTCAGAGACATACACACATTTAGCCGCTGCTTTTTGTTATGTAATAAAGGAACCAGTGATATCATTAGTTTCATACTATCCACTATCAGTACTATGGAAACAAATGATATAACTTCTTATCATTCTTCTAACCTGCAAACCCTACCGATTAAGAATCCTGCACTTTTAACGAAACCATTTACCAATAAGCAATGATAAAGGGATGTGACCTTGTCATTCCGGCACCAAAATGATGACCCTTTCAATTCTCGTTTGTACCATGAACTTGCTAATTGTGCGCGTTAGCTCATCACTGACCACATTGTGAAAGGAAAAAAAAACATTGTTTCCATTATTTCCGTTTTCCTATCCGTTTCCTACTTACATTGTAACATGTTTACTATGAAAACAAACCAGCTCCTCCATCACGACAATTTCCTTTTTCTTTTCAGCCATTACCAGAGAGGGTATTGGTTTTATATTGCAAGTTCTGTCCCCACTCCTTGATCTACACGTTTGTGTACAATGCCAAGAATCATGCAAAATAACATGAATATAAACAATGACTTCCAGAGTTTAACGTTGAGATATATATGATTTGCTATCTCTCTCCGTCTCTCTCTGACTCTCTAACTCTCTCTCTCTCTCTCTCTCTCCCTCTCTTTCCCTCTCTTTCTCCGGTCCCTCTTACCCCCCCCCCCCCCCCTCCTCTCTCTCTCTCTCTCCCTCTCTCTCTCTCTCTCTCTCTCTCCTCTCTCTCTCTCTCTCTCTCTCTCTCTCTCTCTCTCTCTCCATCTTCCTCCCTCCCTCCCCCTCCTCTTTCTCTCCCTCTCCCTCTCTCTGCCTCCCCTGTCGGAACTGTCAGTCTCTTTTTTGTATCCATGCCACAAACCACTTGTTTGGTCTTGTCTCTTTTTTTCTCTCCTTATTTTCCTTTCTTTAAGTCTTCTTTTTCTTCCGAATTTCCTTCTTCTTTTACCTATCAACAACTATCATCACCCGTCTCTCTACTACTCTTTTTATATGTTAACATCTCTCTATATCTTTTCTATATTTTCTTCTTCCTTTCTCTCTCTGTCTTTCTTTCCTTCTTTTTCTTTCCGTCTTTCTCTTTTCTCGTTTCGTTTATCTTTATCTTTATTTCTCTTTCTTTCTTCCCACCCGGCCATCTCTTTTATTCTTTATTACTCTCTCTTCCCTAAAACCCTCTCTCGATTTTGTTTGTCCCTCTCTTTCTCTCTCTTCCTGCCAGCTCTTCATCTTTTTCTTTCTCTCCCATATTTCTCGCGTTCTTCCCTGCATACTTATCTATCTGCATAATATCCGCAAAAAACATCTTTATATCTCTCTATCTTCTCATGTCTTTTATTTACGCATCCATCTTTACATCTATCTTTCGTTCTTTCCGTGTGCTCTTTTTCACGCACTCTACCCTTTTTCATTCTGTAATGTTGACAAACTGAAACGACCTTGGTCTGAAAGGCAAATACATCTGTTTCCAGCAATGATAACATTAGTACCAATTGTATGTGCAGCTGGCATTGGCATTTAACACAATGTTGTGATGTCAACAATCCGCTACACACCTGTGTTTTGACATTTTACAAGCATTTGGCTTTCTGGCAATACCATGAATTCATTGTTCATAAAAAAAAATGTTGATTTTGATTTTAAAAGATGAATAAAGAAGAAAAATTTTTAAAAAAATCAAACTTTCTTGTCGAAAAGAATTATACATTTCCATAGCAAGTTCCTGACTAGAAATTAACTAAATGCAGATTAGGCTGTACAATATACAAGCGAATCCGATTATAGTACCAGTACCACGTTGCAAATAAGTTTCCAATTTTCGGAACTTTCTATTTTCAATTTTAACATCCATGGTATCAGCTGCAATTTTTCAGGAACTTGCTGTGGGAATGTATAATTCTTTTCGACTAGAAAGTTCGACATTTGCGCCGTCCATAGTAGTTACAATTAATGGAATGTTACAACAATTGGAAATCTACAGTTTATACTACATTACTCACTGATATAATATTCACATTCAAACCGCAATGTCAACATATTGAGGCATTTGCAACTACCCTAAATCACTACCATCTCCCGAAGATCTGAACTGCAACATATCAAAGAACATTTTTATATGAATATTATTCCTCAATTTTGGAAATTGACACATCATAAAGTCAAGGGTTGTCAATATTTTTAAAAGTAGGTTTTGTGACATTTCATCAATTGCTTTTCTTGTAATAACCCTCTGAATATTAAAAGAGATTTTCACTTTGGGAACATAGATGATCTCATCATCCTCATCAACACACATGTGGTATTACCCAACGCTCATGTGTACTAAGTATGAACACAATTGATGCAGAAATAAAGAATTTAGAGCAAGTTAAACCAAAACTTAAACAGTTTTGTATCAGGCTAACATGTTAACAGACAAACAGACCAAGAGACTAACAGACTATTAAAATAAACAGACTAACAGGAAAAGAGATTACTAGGTCTCAGCCGAACTTCAGGCGAGACAAAAAGGGCTTACCTGATGAGCTCTCATACGGGTACTCGCTGAGGATGTAGGAGTATGGGCTTGAACTGTCACTCCTCTCATCCAGCGGAACACTTGCACTGGTCTGTGGGGGAAGAAAAATATATCTATATTGATCAATTAGGCTATTAGTTAATTTACTAACCCACTAGGGACCAAAAGACCAGGGCCCATATTCATGAAAGTATAGCCTAGTAAATTCTTAAAAATGCATGCAGCTGAATGCACTTTAGTAACTAACTAGTAGAATGGGGTTAAATGGGGTTTGGGGCTAAAACTTTGATATCAAGTATAAATGATAATAAAAGATGCATCACTTGAGAGACAATAATTTTATGCACAAGTCATGATTAACTGAATTTTCTTGTAAAATGCTATGTTTTTCCTTCGTAATAATCTATTTTTAAGGCAATGCTGAATGAAATGATGACTAATTGTTCAAATTGGCAACGCATTAATAGGGTTGAAATCATGATTTTGCTCTTTAAATGTACAATCATTCCTGTAAATTGTTTGTTTTTACGTTTTATTGATTTACAATGGATAACATATGTTCTTACCACAGAAATCTAATTCAAGAAATAATGTGACCCGTTTGAAAACCAAATAGTGATCAGGGTTTGTTTTAACTAAAAAGTCGATGGTCCCGAATGACTTACCAATCCTGTGTTTGTTTACTTATTGATTTATTTGCTAATGGTTTAATTTACTTATTCACCTGTTCTTCTAACTAATGTTAAATTTTACTTGTGGGAAAAAATGTGTAAGTTGCACACAATTACTTTTTTACACTTTCAATATCGCCACCTGTACTCCCACATATGACCGTGAATTTGTCTATAATCTGTCTACAGATTCGGTCGTCAATTTGCGGAATCGTCTGAAGTGACGCCTCAGACGTTTTGACAAGGAACTATCACCTAATGAGGTCTTTCCTGAATGGAAACCACTTAGCTTTATTAATCATCAATGGCCTCACTATTATAGAGTTTCTGACGCTCCGTTTCGGCACTGATTCATACAAGCGTATCACCCTGCCATTTTAGACGATGTATATATTTTTCAGGCCCAAAACTAAAATGCCATTATTTAAACAAAAAAATCGTTTACTAATTTACTGTTTTACGAATTGGCAGCACTAAATCTGCACAAAAGGACAAAAAGTGGAGTAAAACTTTACAGAAAGTTGGGTCAAACAGACTATTTTGGATACATTTTAGATACCACGGGTCATATTCATTAAACCTTAATATCAAGTTCGTTGCCTAGTAATTTTCTAAAGCACATTCAGCTACGTTTACTTTTAGTATTCTAACAAGGCTAGTAAGATTTCATCAATATGGTTCGAGCAAACAAACCCGACATTTTGATATGTGATTAGTAGAATTTGATGATGATGTTGGTATTTCAACAATGCGTCATGTTATCAACACAAGCTAACCAGATGGCAATTTAGTTGTTTTGTCATTCGTCATTTCGTCATTTATGTCATAATGTGTGTTGTATATGTTTAAAAGAATGCTCTATCTGTGCAATATGTGTATTTTTCACCAGTTATGCGCACAGATCTTATAAGGAATCAGTTTGTCTGAAGGTTAACGGTATTGGCCACAAAATGCTTTTTGATCCAACCACGTTACATGGCTTCTAATTGGTGCATAAGGGCCAGTTTGTCTGAAGGTTAACCGTATTGGTAACAAAAACGAATGCTTCTTTATCCAACCACGTTACAGGACTTCTAAGTGGTGCATTATCGGCCAGAAATACAGGTCTGTGTCGCACATGCTCCGCTCATTAGTGTCAATTTGGATCGACAATACCATGGGCCTTATAGGGTTCATGACAATACTGACATGAGCTGTCATATCATTCCAACGATTCCAGCTGCAGCGACCGATTCCTATGCATGGAATGTGTGCACTTTTTTTCGTCTGCTTTCAACGCAGCGAAGCAGAATACCGGCCTCTATTTTGTTTAACGTTTTGTCCGAAATTTTAACAATAAGATGCTAAAAGTAAGCAAACATGAACATGATCTAACTATAACGTAGTTGATATCTATGCTAGAACACAATTAAATATGTATTTATGTTTATATTGATAGTTATAGCGGTATAGTGGTAGTTGTAATGTTGATGATGGTATTAGGACATGCATCGGAGCTACTATTGGTATTGTGATGTACATTCCACTACGTGAAATCAGCCCTTCGTGACCTTGAACGCCGACTTTCAGGTTCAAGGTTCATTCACTGGAAAAGAGCTTGTGAACGCAACAGGGAAACTGATTCAAGATGCCGAAATACGGCTTATTTAGTACCCTCAAAACACATGCCAGCAGTCATACAAATTACATTGCCCCCCCCCCCCCGGCCCCTTCCACCCCTCCCACTTCCACCCCCCCCCCCCACCCCCACCCCCCCCCCCCCCACCCACCTCTGCTTACCCCCACTACAGTGCTCGACTGTTGGACAAATTACAACGTAATAACCAATAAAACTTAACGTATTAACCTTCACAGTACCAAGGCATGAAGAGATAATTTATTAATAGCACACTGAATGCGTCGATGGTAATGAAATGGTTAAAAATGACCATGGTTTTGTTCTTACCGTTGAATCTGGCACGCTTTCTTGTAAGAAATTCATATTTAGGCGTGATTTACTGGCAATATAATTATGACACCGGCCATGTTATGATTTGTAGACTTTGTTTCTGGTGCACCTAATTTGAAGAATTAAACTGTTGGGGCAAGACTTAACATTTTGTGGTGCATGTCCTTTTTAAAACAGAATCGATCAATAAAATCATACGTGCATAGTTTTAAATAGGTTAAGTGATAGTGAGAGTGATAGCATAACTATTGACATTCTTGTAAATAGTTTCCTGAAATGGTGTGGTGAATACGCTACCGAAGGCTAATTGTTAAATTCCTAGAAAAATACATCTACCTCTATCTCTCACTATAATCATGGACCGAAAAACATACGATACACGCTGTTGTAATGAAACTTACATTACTGTGGCTCTCGCTTGTCATGCTTGTTGAGTTAACCACAGGGCCACTCGGCGTGGTCAAAGTGTCTCTCCCGTCTAAACTACCTGAGGTAGAATTGGTGGTCGTTTGGCTTAAGCAATAACAATTCACAAGGAGAGAAAACGCGAACACTCGTCTCCAATACTCCATGTTTCCCACTGTTTCCTCTGCCCAGTGTACTTAGATAGAAGATTTAATGCAGAGACGACAACTATGTTTATATTCCTCCGTAATCCAAGTTAACATCCCCAGGGTGACTTCATTTGTTGAGGGAAGAACGATGACCATCAATTATCTATAAAGGTCGTGAGAAACATGAACTCTGAGTGGATCCTAAGAACTTCACGCATCAAAAGCGCGGGAGACGATGACACGGCGGTGACAAAATCTTGTGACTCACTAAAAGTTGTATCGTCTGCTTTTTGTTGTGTCTATCACACGGAGTAATAGCGCTAATAACCTGCCACCACCAGCACGCGACTCATCCATTTATCTATCCACCTAGATCAGCATTAGTACTATAAAGCTATGACAGTTGCCCCAGTACAGGCAGAGAGATAGGACGGAAGCGTCGATATCCGCTATCTGCTTCGCGACTGATCCTTTTCTGTTATTCACAGTGTCGGTCGCGGACTAACTGACATAGATTCACGAAGACCCATTTTGACAGGTAGCCTACGTACAGCAAGGATTTGATTTGCTTTCGTGTTAACCCTTTTGTATGCCAAACTGCTGTTCTGTGAGATTTGTGTTTATTTCAAATTCATACGTGGCACATGGAAACTGAAAGGGAAGATGGGTTAGCCCAGTGAAAAACGTTTTCTATTAGACGGATATGTCCATATCAGAAGAGCACTACGAAACAAAAATGAAAACAAAGGCGTAAGGGGGGTTGTTTTCTTCCACCTTGCTACATCTGTCCGTCTGTCTATCTTTCCGTCCGTCCGTGTGTGTGTGTTATTATACTTATTAACACCAATCAGTACCTTTCTCTCAACCCCCCCCCCCTCTCTCTCTCTCTCTCTCTCTCCATCTCTCTCTCTCTCTCTCTCTCTCTTGTTTTATCACACAATATCTTAAGTTCCCTATACATATGTGTGTGTGTGTGTGTGTGTATGTGTGTGTGTGTGTGTGTGTGTGTAGGTGCGTGTGTGTGTGTGTGTGTGTGTGTGTGTGCGAATGCCAATAAATTCCACAAGTACATGTAATGATTTGCAGAACTGCCAGAAGGAAAGTGGAAGAACACAAGGCTATGTACCATCAGTTGAGCAGAAGTGTCGTTTGTCAATCATGCAGACAGACAATTCTTAATCGTATCATCATTTACCTGGACAGAAAACTATTTCCAAGACGGTATTTTGCTCGATAACCACGGTCAAACGATATTCCTCATGGAGTGGGAGTGAGTTAGAGCTAGCCTTCGAGCAAGGCTAGATTGAAGCTTAACCCTATAACCCTACGTCTCCTCCAATATATCCATCCACGCTTTTCCCTTTGATCTAATAAATCGTGCATAGCATTTAAAAGGTGGATTATTCCATGTATTCGATGAAGTGACATATGTTTTTTTTTATGATACCCAACCTTTTGAGCTTTGTTGATATCTATTGTTTATTTTCTCAACCCGCTCCTGAATTTATAACCTTGCAGGAAAGGTACCATTGTGGTGACGCTCTGTACTTTTTGGGTTTTGTTAAGTTTACGTGGTTTATGTATTAAGTCAAACCTGCTGCAACTAAGATCCAGAGACGACCTACCTATGCTTCTTCTTCTTCTTCTTCTTCTTCTTCTTCTTCTTCTTCTTCTTCTTCTTCTTCTTCTTCTTCTTCTTCTTCTTCTTCTTCTTCTTCTTCTTCTTCTTCTTCTTCTTCTTCTTCTTCTTCTTCTTCTTCTTCTTCTTCTTCTTCTTCTTCTTCTTCTTCTTCTTCTTCTTCTTCTTCTTCTTCTTCTTCTTCTTCTTCTTCTTCTTCGTTTCCTTTTTCTTTTCCTTCCTCTTCCTCTTCTTCTTCTTCTTCTTCTTCTTCTTCTTCTTTTCCTTTTTCCTTCTTCTTCTCCTCATCTTTCTCTTCCCCTTCTCCTCCTCATTCTCCTTATCCTTCTCCTTTACCTTCTCCTCCTTCTTCTCCTTCTTCGTCTCCCTCTCACATATGGGACACAAAGAGATAATGAGATAAATGGGATAAATAGTGAAATCGTAATCAATGACAGGTGGTGGGGCCACATACCGGTAATCAATGATTCATGTAACGTGTGTCGAGATACGGGGAGCTTTTTTTTTTTCATTCAAAATATAATCACGAAATCTGAGGATTTGGACTTGTAAGGAATAAACGTCTGTGATTTGATTCATGACGTACGCTTGCTTATAAGACGTTGTAAGATAAACACATCTCTGCTCTTTGCCTCATATTTTACGATAATGGACGCCAAAAGTCTTCAATTTGACCTTTTGTGAATTCGTGCTTGATAAAAGTTATGACCTGCATTTATCATGCCACATTGAAGCATGTTTTTTTTTTTTGTAGCGAGATCCTTCTATCTTATCAATTCAATTTCAATTGAAATGCCATGTTTGTTACCGTGCATATTTCTTTCGTTGTTTCTTTCGTTGTTGTTTTTTTGGCCCCATCCGTTTACATCCACTTAAATTCTTTTCTCTCAAACACATTTACAGTACGGCGATCTACTATTCAACGTAGAGGGCACACATTATATTCTGTTCTACAGTTATATTAGCATACATTTCTTACATTTTTTTTTCTTTTTCACTTAAAGGGCAACTCTGGTCAAAAGAGAACTTACTCTTATCAAAAACAGATAAATCATAGAAACACCATCAAAACAAAGTTGTGTATAATCAAACAGGTAATGGCGGCTAATTGGTACATTGAATGTTACTTTTCTCCTTTCATTTTGAATTAAGAGTATTTTGATGTCCACAATTTTCATATTACATGTATAACAATTTGTACTGATTTTCCTCAAACTATCTGAATCAGACACCTCCCCCCCCCCCACCCCTACACACACACACACACACACACACACACACACACACACACACACTTACATGATAATTACACATTACACATAACAACAAGGGATAAGTGACAAACATTAATTTAATTTGATGCTGTTCAAACCATCCACAATTTCATCTGGCATTAGCAAAAGAAGACTTCTTTCGTCTGTGACAAAGCAAGTCCAGTACATTTTATACACAGTAGAAGATTCTCACATTGAATCAAATTATGATTAGATTCTCTATAGTTCAGTTATTGTTTTTAAAAAGAAATATAACAAATTTAAAGTACTGATATTTTCAGATTGCACTCACAGCGCAAAAAAATGAGCCTGTAAAACTATTGAAGTTGAAATTTTATGTTTTATAAACATCAAATACTTAGGATGTACACATTTGATAGAAAGATAATTTTCTTCCAGTTAATAAACAGGTTTTATTGATTTGACCTGGACTCTTTTAGAATGTTCAGAACGGACTCTTCCTCTTAACATCATGACAACATAGTGAAATATCACCCTGGAATTGCAAAGGATATGCACTTAAAATAATAGAAGAGTTTTTTGGCAGGAATGTAATCTATACTTTCTTTACTTGCTCTAATAAATACCAATTTATTCCTTTTGTTGCAACCACCTTGCATCAAACACAAACATTAAGAGTGGGATAAAACAATTACAAGGAATATGAAAGCTAAATTTGTGCATATTTTCAAATACATCATTTACTGTCTACCGGTATGTTATCAGATTTACCTCCAAAAACCAATCATGGTTTCGACACATTAAAACCACACAGGGCATTCATGTCTTTAATAATTTGATCCTCAACCTATACTGAACATTATCATAGCAGCTTTCTTAGTCTCCATCAAGGCTCTTCCAGCATTTTATCCATACAAAACATCCATCACATCATGAATGTAATTCTTACATTGGAATTGTCACTCAACCATGGTTTGATCCCAAAGCTGAACTGAACATTATCACAGCAGCTTTCTTAGTCTCCATCAAGGCTCTTCCAGCTTTATGTCTACACAGAATATTCAGCACATCATGAATGTTATCCGTACATTGGAATTATCACTCAACCATGGTTTGATCCCAAAGCTGAACTGAACATGATCACAGCAGCTATCTTAGTCTTCATCAAAGCTCTTCCAGCTTTATGTCTACACAGAACATCCATCACGTCATGAATGTTATCCTTACATTAAAATTGTAACTGAACCATGGTTTGATCCCCAAGCTGAACATAAAACGATCACAGCAGTTTACCTAGACTTCACCAAGGCTCTTCCAGTATTATGTCAATACATAAAATTCATCACATCGTGAATGTTATCCTCGTGTTAGGATTGTCATTACTTCAATAACCACTTTTCATCCGTCATTTCGATGATGCGATCCCAAAGTTAAAATGGACGTTTCCGCTGGACGGATTGAACGTCACCTCATAGTCCAAACCCTGCACTCCGTTCTCCTCCACCCGTGGGTTGCCCTTGAGGAAATGAACGCCCTGCTTGCTGTGCACGTCCCAGGATAGTCTCCTTCCAGACTTTTGGGGTTGTTCTTGGAGTCCGGTTGAAACAACAGTCACTTCGTCAAGGAAGTATTCCATCCACAACGCGACTCCGTGGCAGGTACCAGAGCTATGCGAGAAAAAGGCAACGTTTGGTGACAATAAGAGTACGTTATCCTTTTTTATGTTTATACAAATTCTATCTGCACCGAACTGAAAGATCAATAGAGAAAGCCATCATATCAACAGAAGAACAGGTATTGATTTGAACCTTCATCATCTAATCATTGAGCTGAAACACTTCCACCAGGTTTTAGTTTGATGAAATAAAAGTCAATCATATTTCTTTTTATCATTTCTCTAGGCTTAAACAGAATAATTTATAGATAAATATGGAAAGCCAACACATCAACTGAAGAATAGGCATTCTTTACTTGAATCTACATTGTCTAAAAAATATTGGGAAGTTATACTACCACCAGATG
This sequence comes from Arbacia lixula, assembly GCA_963669155.1. NCBI lineage: Eukaryota > Metazoa > Echinodermata > Echinoidea > Arbacioida > Arbaciidae > Arbacia > Arbacia lixula. The sequence continues at coordinate 23,477,610 of OZ022581.1, forward strand.
CAAGGTTGATAAAATTAGCAGTGAATTTTCATGCTTCTTTTTACCGTTTCTCTCTGTTTCAAAATGAATGTTTGATAGAATTGTATGGAAAACATGGCACTGATGAACAGGCAATGGTTTTGAGTCTATATCTTCTGCTTATCAGGCCTTTGTTTTCTGAACAGTTTTTATATTGGCTGTATTTGAAGCTGACATGTGATATTTGTCAATAAGTGTCAATGCGTGTACCAGGTTAAAAGATTATGTAATTTTTTTAAAGGGATAGTCCACTCTGAAATTCAGTTGGTTTTAATAAAAGCAGAAACATGAAATAAACATATTAGTGAATCTGTCAAACCTGTCAAAGGTTACATTGTAAGAAAGTTACAATTGTTTGTAGTTTTGGTTTTGGGAGGCAACTACAAGATGCTCTCCGATATGTTGTGTACTAAATTTTTTGAAAATTTTGATTTTCTCAAAAGGATATGCATTATTTTACATGTGCATTTTGAAACATCATTAGAAACATGTGTTTACACAGATACATCTATGTAAAAAATTATTCCTGCATCAAAAAACAGAAGAAAAAAATGGAATCATACAGTATGCAACATTTGGAAGAGCACCTCGCATGTGACGGCACAAAATGGTGATTTTTACGAGATCATAATTTTCTTATCCTTTGACGGATTTTTGTTAAACCTTCCATGATATGTTTTTATCATGTATCTGCTTTCATTAAAACCAACTTAACTTCAGGGTGGACTATTTCTTTGCACATGCAAAACCAGAGACACACATAAACCTCATAAATAAAGCAGCCTTTTATCTCGTACACAAAGGGTTAAAAAATTAACTCACTCTGTGATGCCGGCCTTCCCGCTACGGACGACCTTCTCCTCCGGGATGGGGTCGGCAAAGTCAAAGGTCATGAGCTCAAACTGCTGGGTCAGAGGTCGCGCTGGGTACTCCCAGAGATGGTGTGGGTCTGTGGCTGCGTCGCTGTACTCGGATGATTTCTACCGAAATGAAATCAGGTAGAATCGTTCATTAGACCACCTCAGTATTGCATATTAAGGGATAATTCAACCTGAAATTAAGGATGTTTCAATGAAAGCAGACACGTGAAAGAAACAAACAAATCCATAAAAGGATAAGAAAGTTATGATCTTTTTAAGTTTTGATTTTGCGACATCATGTGCGAGGTGTTCTCCCATTTGTTGTGTACATTTTTTTTTTAATGAAATTGTTTTCAAAACAATATATGCATCTTTTTACCTGTACATTTGATACATCACTAGAAATATGTTTTTTTATACACATACCTGTATTAAAAACATGCATCCCGTTGTCAAAAACATAAAAAAGAGCAATTTATGTAATTACTGGTAAACAACATCATTATGAGGGACAGAGCACCTCGCATGTGACGTCACAAAATGGAAATTTCAAAAGGTCACACCTTTCTTATCCTTTGACAAATTTTTGTCCAACCTAAACTAATATGTTTCTTTAATGTTTCTGCTTTAATTGAAACCAACTTATATCAGGGTGTTCTATCCCTTTAACCTCACTATATCTTTATTGACCACCTTAATCTGCGTCACTGTTAATCTGTGACTGGCATATTAGCAAATATGTGCTTCAATCTTAGGATACAACTACATACACGCAAAGAATGCATGAATTGAGCAGTGCTCTAATTGGGGCAGATACAATTATCATCATTATCTATAAAATTCACCTTTTCAATTAAAAACACATGCAACATAGTTGCATGGTACATGAAAAAGTATTAAATATGACTCCATCAAATAGACGGACAGACAAACTCTAAATAGACAAGGTACAACAAACACAAACAAGTCTGTAGAAGTACGGATAATTTTTTCTTGCAAGCTCCATTGATAAAACAGTGAACAAAACCCACATAAAATAGGAATACACACAGTTTATTATTTGAAATGACAAGTATAAACATGAGATGAAGAGTATAAAAATGAAATAAAGAGTATAAAAATAAAATGGAGAGTATTATAATGAAATAAAGAGTATAAAAATAAAATGGAGAGTATTATAAGAAAATGAAGAGTATAAAAATAAATTGAGGGCAGACAATTATAAGGAGAAGAGTTGCAGAAGTTGCAGCGATGGATACCAAATAGAGGCGCATTATCCATCTTGTAAGGGAATTTACTGAGCATAGCAGCAAAATTTAAACTGACCTCCATTAAGCCGTCAAAGATGCGAACATCAAAGCCCTCTAGAGTTCCAACAGGGGCATGGAACTTCCACAGGTCGTCAAACTGGAGTGCAATGCCCATCAATCTGGCTCTAGAGGGCAGCATTTTCACGTCAGGAGCGAGAAGGGGGCGCACAGCAGCCCAGGCATACCACAGGTAGAGGTTGTGCCACGGTAAGAGACTGGTAACAAAGAACGGCTCAGCGAGAATGACGTTTACCTGTACAGCAATCATAGGAAGATATAATTACCAGTCATTACGAAGGATGTCAGTATAAAAAAGCATTAAATTGGTTTTATACAGTTTGTTTCAGAACAGATGTATTGAAATTTGTCACATACACAGAGAAACTTACCAATATTGAGAATAATAATAACAATAGAGCACATTTATAACGCGCCTAATACTATGTTTCTAGGCGCTGTGTTGCTGCTGTCCCTGCAGTCATTAAGTGAAGTTCTATCCTTATACCAAATGGAAAGCTGGGACAGCAGCACCACCAGCACACGCCGTATCTTGTTTTCACACGGGGACCAGGCATTAATTGAAAGTGAGAGGAAGTTGAAGCTCTCAACCTGGAGGAGGGGGGTTTGGATTTTACAAGACTGGAAAGATACATGGGGCAATCACCATTACGAATTTGAAGGCAAGGAGAAGAATTTTGAACTTAATACGTTGAATTATTGGAAGCCAATGGAGATTGGAGAGAATTGGAGTGATATGTTCATAAGGCTTAGAATTCCACTCTTCAATTTAACCATTTTTATTATAAATCACAAGCACTAATATATAATATTATAAATCACAAGCACTAATTTGACAAAAGGAAATAGGAGAAATATCATGAATATGATAACCGACCGACAAGATCCTTAAGACAGTACTTGGTTGCTCCGAAGGACAAAACTGAGAAGAAGGATATCACTGGTCCTATTTACTTGATTCCTTGCCAAGGACAGACAACACGGGGTTTGTGTCAGGAATCATATATTGGAGAAACAGAACGTTCCCTTAGGACCAGGTTCCTTGAACATCGATGCCCTAGCTCCACTTCTTTGGAGGTATCGCAGCACATTTATATCGAATCACCTGGACATCACGTGGACATCAACAAGGTTGAAGTGCTGGACAGGGAGACGCGGTACTTCGAGAGAGGTGTGAAAGAAGCGATTTACATCCGGGCGTTACAAGCTACCGAGTGTCTACGATCCGATTATTGATCGCTATGTCAAGAGATCGAATCGATCACTTCGGTCATCGCTGAGGAAGGCTGCAGATAGCAGCAGAAAATTTCGAAGTAAGTCTTCGATTTTTTTCTTGTGTTGAGATCAAAAGTTTTTAACTTCATGTTATCATGAATATGATTCATCCAGTATATAGAGAAAATACTCATTGAGGAATATCTCCTGAGAGTATCCTCTTATAATTGTAATGCAGTTGCTTTGTATTGCATGAAGTTGATTATTTGATAATGAATAGCTTTTCAAATAACAGTAGAAAGTAAATAAACTTCAGAAACAATTTATCTATTTATTTAAGGTTTTAGTTTGCTTATCTTGTAATTTTGGGGGGTAAAAGATAGGAAAATTGTTTTTACAGAATAAAGAAAAGCAAATGAATTGTAGATAGCCACACCTTGTCCCCTCCTAGGTCTCGTGAAGAAAGGTTCTGGGCTCTCTGACCTAGTAAAGTGACCTTTGACCTCAGGTCATTGACCTCGACCAGACCGTCAATGACTCGCTTGCAGAGAGACGTGGGCTCGGCACTGTAAACCTAAACAGGAGAAAGAGATACAGGTAGACCAGCTTCATCATTTCTGCAAATTTTATGCACCTCTTCCAAACAATATATCAATGGTACAGTTAAAAGCTTGTCCAAGGTTTGTCTGACTAGCAGCAAGACTAGCAGTGTACAAGATGTTTGGTCCCTCTGGAGTATCGCGTATCATCCAGCGCTGAGATGGCAAAAACGCATTCTAATGCATAGCAACATTTTTTAATGCAATATATACAACCATGTTTTGACTGCTGATAGTAACAAATATAGACAATCATCTCAAACACCTTACAATTGGTTGTATTGATATCAATATGTATTAGCATTATAGTAGTAGACCCAAGCGTCAGTATCGATTGGAAGTAAAGGTGCATCCAGATCGCGACTATCAAATTTGTGCCTCTCTTGTGGTTGGGGCTGATAGAACCATTGCTGAATGCAGCGCCCTCTGAACTTTCTTAACCTTTCACTGTTTTCATCAAACCTCCAGTTATATGTTTTTTTCATGTGTCTCCTTTTATTGAAACCAACTTAATTTCAGGGTGAACTATCCCTGTAATAATGCATAGTATTCACCCCACAAGCCAAAGTATTACGCAAGTCAAAGTATGAATGAACACAAGAATAAATGAATGTTCATCCTTACGTGTTTGGCTCCTAACCTTGCTGCTATGAGAGGTAGGAGAGAGCCATCGCTAACACTCAGGCAAACGCTGTCTTCCTTGATGATCTGAAATCAATACAAATTAGACATAATTATTGATATTCAAGGAATAGCTTTGTAATATTCAAAGACAGGGTTTCCCTTTTGCAGGTCATTTTTTGTGTGTGTAAAAAACACATAATGGAAGAAGATACTGCATCGTAACATCCCTCCAAATGATGAAACTGAAAACTGACTTTAGGCAAAATTATCGCGATCACTAGATTTTGAGGTTTTTGGGGCGGATAGTTTTTCACCTTTGCTGAAAAATTTTATGAAGTCATGACAGTGAAATTTTATACACGTTATCTTTAGGGCAAAATGCTGATTCCTGATGAGTTTCATAACTTTTGCACGCTGTCTTTCACCCTTATCTGACTGGGCTTTTTGAGAGCAGGTTTTGACTGGTTTTGAGATATTAGGAAAAATTTCGACCTTCATGTCATCTTTTTTTTTATTGAATATTAATAAATTTGTAAAATATGCATCTAATTTGCATAAATTTAGACAAAAATTGAATACATTTTTCCATTAAAAAATTATACAGCTGTGATCTCAACATGTTCCTTCATCTCCGTGCAAAATTCCGCGTCGGTACAACGCTCCATGTTTCGAAAACCAGTCAAAACCTGCTCTAAAAAAGCCCAACATCTCGGCCAGTAGCATCATCAACAGTATCATGTTAAAAAAAAAATGAAATTTCAAATCAATTCTCATGTATTAAATTATTTTTCTAAATTTGTTATGTACTATGTATTCTATTGTTTTTTTCCAAAAAAAAAATCCAAGAGGCAAATGTAGATCCTACCTTCTTCATCGCAGTGACAAACTTCTCCGTCCTCTGCCGATCGTTAAGCATCCCAAACCTGGGCCTGCTCCAGACTACGTGGGCGCCACACCGACACACCGGCCTCGTCTCTTTACTGATTGGTCGATCCTTGCCGGCCTTGATGTCAAACCACTGGCTGTACTCATCATGGGTCATGGTCAATGTCACAGGATCTCCTGTGGGTAGCAAATGACAGTTGGAGTGTGCCTGTTTAGCATTTTTATGATGGAAAGTCCACAAGAAATGATTCAAGATGAGTACGCCCTTTGCAGGTGAAAATATTTCAATTGTGTTCACCCCACAAATAATGGAAGAAAATACTGAAAAAGAATTTCCTTCAAAATATGATACCTGTACCTGGAAACCAGATAAAAGTAGAATTGTATTGATTACTATTGGAATTTGGTTTCAGGTGGGTTTCCCTTTTCAGGCAGTGGGCTTTCTAGAGAGAAGTAACCATATCCCCCTACCCCCCCCCCCCCCCCTCTGCCCTCACCTCCACCATCCCCGTTCCCTTCACCTGCACCCCACCTCACCTTTCTTAACCTCTACTGGCTGATCCGAGAAGTAGACTGCCTGCATCCAGTGGTCCCTCCAAAATGGAGTAACCAATCCCCTACATATACACCCCCTACACATACTCCCCTACACCTACACCCCCCCCCCCCCTGCCCCCGCCCCACACAAACCAACACCCTCCCCCCCCCCCCCCCCATAACCCCCTCCCCTTTACCGCACCCCACCCTCACCTTTCTTGACCTCCACTGGTTGATCCAAGAAGTAGACAGCCTGCATCCAGTGGTCCCTCCAAGGTGCCTTGGCCCCGTCCTCATGGCACCAGGACGGGGCGGTGCTCAGTCTCACCTCCCCCTCCGTGTCCATGCTCAGATCCCACCACATGAACACACCTGCACGATCAAAACGTGAAGTAAACCGTTCAAAATATGTTTTACGGTACAGTTTTCCACTCTGATACTGTACTTCAATCATTGTTTAACACTTTGTGTGCCAGATAAAATGCTGCTTTATGGAATTTGTGTGTATTGGTGGTGGAATAATCCACATATGGCATGTAAAGGGTGAAAGTTCATCTCTCTTCCAGATCACACCACATGAACAAAGATGCCGGGGAAAATAAAAAAAACTTGGAGTAAACTATAAAACAAAAGGTACCACCATTTCTGTGATTGCCTAAATTGCTTTCCTCTTGTGTATCATACTCTGATCCCACCACGTGGACACACCATAGGCGATGAAAAATATGTGAAGTAAAAAGTCATAAGTAAACTCTTTACTGGTTTTCTACTTCCATACTATGCATGATTATTGTACAATATATAAGATTCACATCCACTTCCAGATCAATACCTAAATTCAACCATGTGGGTTTCCTTTTTCAGGCAGTGGGCTTTCTAGAGAGAAGTAACCAATCCCCCTACCCGCCATAAATAACCCACAATAAAGTATTAAGTTTTGTTGTTTCACCCCCCCCCCCCCCCCCCCCCACGATTAATTGATTACTTCAGAACCTCCTTTTTTGCACAGGAAAAGGGCAGAGTGAAAACACATATCTTCCACATTTTTTGGTCACATCAGTTAAATAAAATCTGTCATTTTTCTCAGTCCTTATGGATGGATTTTAAAGTTAACATGCAGTTCTTTGGAATATACTGATGTTTGATTTACCTTGGGACCTTCCTGTTGTCAATGATTTACTGGTTACATGGGCAGTTCTAGTCTCTTCAAAATCTCCCTTCGTGAAATTGAAATCAATCACGCTCAGGGGCTCCGTAATTGGCTCAAACTGGTCAGGTGACACTTGGCTGAGCTGTATGTCATGGACGGACGCAGCGCCAGAGCAGGAGTTCATCTCTGGGTGGGGTGTGATGTCATCGCACTGGGGGACTGTGATTGGCTGCAGCTTGTGCCATCTCCAGATGAGGTCTGATTGGACAATTTGAGCTCTGACGGTGGCTGAGTGTGGTACACATATACAGTCATCCTGTAAAATAAAAATAGCATCTAACTTCATTGTATTGACACAGTTTACAATTGTTACCATACTAACTATGATAAACGTGAACTTGTTGCTTCTCTGCATCTCTCCTGTAAAACTCAGACCCTTTTCCCAGTGATATGCCGCAACGCTTCTTGCGACTTACCGTCAAGAGATGCTTGTGAGCATGAAGGTATGTTGGAATAGCGCCCTCACCGATGAGTTCCGTGTCAAAGACCTCCGTGGCTAGCAGGTTGGCCCTCTCCGGCATGTCTCCGTCTGGATGGACCAATAAGATGTAACCCAAAGAATTTTTGGTTGAGAACCAGAAGGACGTTAAAGATGAAACTATTAACACTCTCAGTACCATCCATCGAGAGTTCCTCATGAATTACACAGTACATCGACTATGGGACTGACAGAGTTGAGAACTAGAAGGACGTTAGCACCTAGGACTTTGTACAGAATTAGCACCTTCTCATTCTCTACAGTATAATCTTTGATGCCTTTTAGGCTCTCAATGCTTGACAAACAACAATATTACTCATACTTAGTCTAATGTCAATGTTATGATGATACACATGTGACATCTCTACACCTCATTCTCTTTCTTTTCCTATCTGTACATACCTCAATACCTGTTCTTCCTTCATTCAAAATTCCTTTACAATTTTTCCTCAGTCTTCAGTCAGTTGGGTGAGGGTAACGTACAGCAATAATGCTGATAAAGACTCATCATAATTGATCTGTGCACAGCATAAAGTGTCATCAGTTGTGATATTTTCTGTGTGTGCTCACTGTTAATTCTCCCTATCCCATATAGCCGATATTAAGCGATATCGCCTCGCAATATCCGATCGATTGCTCTTGGGACGTATACTTCCGGTAAGAGTTTGGTGCATATTCAATTCACGCGATAACGCACAGAATCTGTAGTTTCGACCCTTATAAACATCGTAATATTAAAATGGAACTGGAAGGGTTGTTACATGGACGTAAGACTTGAAAAAAATACCACCAATCACTCATAGCGATGTTTTTGCCTACCTCAACATTGATTGTGGATGGACTAATGAAAGAATGAAAAGACATAAGCAAGACGATGGCTATAGAATGTTTGTGAACTGGAAGTTCATATCCCAAGAATTAGAGATAAAAAATTAGAACACCACACATGTTCAGATTCTGAGAGTTATATGCGAGGGAGAATTCCAACCTCTGAAAATAAAGTCTCATATAAAAGAGCTTCCATATCTTTTCATGATAGCGCCACCTTTTGATGAATGTATCACTTTATCTCGAGAAGACCAAAATGGGAGGAATCTCACCAGGGCCAACTGTAACCTCTGTGGAACGTTTGGAGATGATCTTGATTTTATCTCCAAAGCCATTCACAGCCGTGATCTTCTTGGCTGCTTCAGCAATTGGCGGGAATGCCTGGTGGAATAAATTTGAAAGAAAAGAGAAGCTCAAACTCACAATAATAATACGATCCTTCATAACGTGTTCATGCTTTCACCTGCTGCCCTAGTTTTCAAAACAACTTGTTAAGCCCATTCTTCACTGAGCCCGCTTATTTTCTGACTGGCTTTTTTTCCACTCAGACACTAAGCAGCAAAGTCCCCCTTTGTGTAATCTCCTGTAAGTAGAAAGTAAAGATAGAAAGTACAAGGCAGGGGACAATTAAGCCACACCCCTTAGGATAATACAGTCCAATGGCAAATTTTAACATCCTCACTGGACCAGGCTTCAATAAGTCAGAAAACCTAACCATGAACAATGGGTAGAACGTGATTAACTCACATAGAGTCTCCAGCTTTCTAAAGCAGCATTTTTGTACAGCACAGAAGAGGAAAACTCTTTTTGAGCCACTGTCAATTTTGTTTAACTCCAGTACACAATAATTCTGAAGGAGCAACATTTCACTGAGAAGCAATGAGTCAAAGGGCCATACAACTGCGCTCTTATCGCACGCTATAGTTTATAGAGCGCGCTGCATTCAGCAGGTGTCCTATCAGCCCCACCCTCAAGATAGGTACAACTTTGACAGTCACGATCTCATGCATGTGCGATATCAGCAGCCATCTTTGATACGCTACGGCGCATGTGCACACAATGAGCGGTGTGTGCACGTGTTTGTGAGCATTGCAGCATAGCCATCCATACCTTTGTGTAGCTTCGGTCAACTTTGTGGAGTCTGATCATTTATGTTACCAGTCCGACAGGCATGCAACCCACGCGAGCGGTGTGTACAGATCACCTGGCCTTTCGCAAAGCATCTTTACTCCCCATCTATACTGATACTCGTTTACTTTTAACCTTACCTCACAGGCATGGACTGTGTCGGCCCCGCAGCTTGCGGCCATCATGGCTAGGAGTCCTGTCCCCGTCCCGATGTCCAGTGCCCTCACCTCCTGACCCCGCCCCCGGAGGTTGGCCACCGCCCGACGGATCCCCTCGTAGTACTTTTTATTCTGAGGAGAGCATCATGGCAAATTATCATCAGCTAATTACTGCACATGTCATGAAACTTACTTCATAATGTCACTTTGAAAACTGTCAGGTTCATATTTCCAAGCAGGTTCTTATTAATGCAATTTTAATTGTCAAATTTCTGAGGGGTGGTATTCTGGAAATAAATTAACTTAAAAATAACTTCCCTAAAATCCATAAAGGTTATTGGCTTAATGACCTTACAGAAATGTACAGAGCTGTGTCGTATCGATTATGGACCTGTGTACATGTATGAAGGGGTGTAGAGGGGCATTTATCATTTATCATTCTGTAAATATACATGTGATAATTTTAATTCATTGAGAGCATGTTTGATTGTGTGTGTGTGTGTATTGCAGGCAGGGAGTGAGTGGTGAAAGAGGGGTGCTAATGCACTTTAGTATCCCAAATGCATGCAATGGGAACACTGCAATACAGATTGTCTTTGGCAGAAAGTGACCTAGAAAATCACTTTATTTTGGACGAATTCAAGGGCAAAGAAGTAGTCTAGGGTCAGGATTAGGGTTATTTTCGGGGTTGTAGGTTTAGGGCAAGGAGGGTTCAAATTCATAAAATGAATGGGATACCAAAGTGTATTAGCACCAGAAGAGGGACTAACTGACTAATTTAAGAGAAGTTTAGAGTTCTGTGCATATGTGTGATTAATTTACTACTCTACACTTGAAAGAGTGTGATTAATCACAAGTGTGTCTGTTGGCCAGATGGAGAAACAGGATGCTGGAAACGGGCTATAAAATGTGGAGTGGGAGACTAAGTAACTAACTGATTTATTGATAACTAAGGTAATTTAAAGTTTAAAATCTAAGTGTCAACTTCAGTTTGAAGTGAAAAGAGTCTGAGTTTATGTGTTTGTATCACTAAGGGAAGGGTAGGGTATTGTAGGGAAGGGGTAGGGGGTTGGAGGGTCGGGGGTCAGGGGTGAAGGGCCTTACCCGCTCATCATCATGCAGCATGTCTGTGTAGGCCGAGCGGGCGATCTCCTGATGGTAGTCATAGCTCTCGTCCTCCACCACCCACTCGAGAGCTCCCGTCGTGGGATTCACGCGGGAAGACAGGGGCGCTTGCGACTGTGACATGCCCGGAGAGATGTGGAGCCAACAGCGTTGTCGTCTCGCTTCTTCAGCTGGATGTTGAGCTGGTCCTCGGCAGAAGACAGAGAGGTGTCGGGTATGGCGATGGAGGCTGTTGATGATTCTCTGACTTAAGTTAACCATTCAGTTAAGCTCAGTCAACTTCCTAAAAACACGGGAAAGTACATCTGTAAAAAGTAAAGAGTAAGGAGGGGAATATTGCTGCTTCTTCATGTTAAAAATATGTAGCGGCTCATGATTTAAGGAACAACAAGTTCCAACTACTGCCATCTTGAATTACATGTCGGGATCCGCACACGGGTGACATTTAACAGAACACCTCTCATAACAAACTCTCTTTGTTCTTGCAGCAAGAGTGATACTTAACAGGACACCCTTTATCTGTTCTTGTGATGAGAGTCCGGAATACCTCTTTCCGGTGATTTTACCGAACTCACGCAGTTGTTATGTCAAAACAGCAGGAAATTCTGACCAATCAGGATTCATAATCTACATCATGGATTCTCAAGATGTTAGGGCATCTCCTCATACATCTCATCATCACTTCTCCTCGCAGCCACCGAAACACATGGACTTACTCAACATGAACTCTCCAGCAGGAAACACTTTCTAGCTCTGGACTTTTCAACTTGGAACATACATGTATGTCAACAACTCAATACCTTTTTCAAAAGGAACTCATATCGTTCCATCCTTTTCGTTTGTGTTTTACACCATCAATTCTTGCATGTATGCCTCTTATTAACACAGTGCCTGCCCGATCACAGCGCCAATCCAAGCATTATCAGCACCGTCAGTGACCGTGACACATTCATTATTATGTAATGATATTGATAAATTTGGACACGTACATTCTTGCCCTAGCCCCGGGACTGCTCCCGCTCTGCTCTCGCGCAGCCCGCTCACTGCGTGCACTGAGCGGGCTGGTCGCAGTAAATTCTTGCCCTAGGCCTAGGCTCAATTTATCGTTACCTCCTGACCAAAATATTCCTTGCAGTGGGTAGCCTCAGGCTTCTTTCCAAGTTCCAGTCTTGAATCTTCGTAAATCCACGTGATCAACCAAATTATTACGTTCTGATTCTCACGTGGAATCTCTGCATTCCCGCCCCATGATAATAGCACGCGTGTGTATGTGGGACTTTCCCCGCAAGATGTAAATATCGGGCTTTGGACAAATCGTCAACAACACGATTCGTCATCGAAAATTTCGGCACTGATACTTGTGGAAATCGGCGGTCTGTGATTTTTATTTTATCATTTTTAAACCTTTCTAAACGCCTTTTTTTCTTAAATAAGATATTTAATATTTAGGCCTTTTTATTTCATTTTGAAGTGTAAGATTCGGAAGGAATTTTTGGTATAGAGGGTTCCCACGAGCAGCCATTATTGAAGGACAGACAATAAAAACCTGTGCATCGGACCATGAAGTTATTGTTTTCATGGTCTGATGCACAGATTGTTATTCTTTGTCCTCCAGTATGGCTGATCGTGGGAGCCCTCTAAACTCAGGGACATCAAAGACACCTACGTACACAAGCATTGACGCTTATACACGCTCATTATATTCTCGCACACATCCACAAACATAACTTGCACACAAATACACAGAAACAAGGACACATTCTTGTTTTTACACAAGTTAGCTCTCATGTTTTTTTTTCAGTATTTTTTAAATTGTATTTTATTCAAACAAAATTATTACAATAAGTATGGACTTCACCTGAAGTATACAAAGTATTTCATTTATAATATGAATATATATGATTATCAATAAATTGACAACAAAATGACATAATCAATGATATACAAATCATTTAAAATTACATGCTCACTGATACCAGTATAAATTACAAATTATGTCAAAGCGAAAAAAAGAAAGAATGAAATAGGTTTATCAAAAATACCAGACCACCTCCCGTCCCCTACTAAAACTACCCAAACCCAAGTGCAAACACACACACACACACACATACATAACCAACACTAAACTCACTATGGTTACCCGCTGACATTCACATTTGAACTGCAATGTTATCAGACCGCGATTTGTAAAGTTTCCCATTTCTGTAGGTGGATCTGCAATATCTGACCGCTTTAATTGCCAAATTCTTCTCCTCTATAAAATCCCTTATAATTTGACATATCTTAACCCTGGGAGGTAAGTTGTTTGATAACGGAGACACACACATACACACACACACACACACACACACAAACACACAAGCACACACCTAAATAGAAACAAAGAGAGACACATGAATGATTTGTAGAATACAATTAACAATTAATTTGTCTATAGAAACAACTCATTTCAAAACATTTGGAACAGATTACAAATAAAAACAACATTTCCAACATACCACTTGTACTTCATGCACATGATCCTGGCAAAATACCACATTACAGTGTATTCCTCATGATGGATGGTCTTATGAAGTAATTATTGTTATGCGATACAAGTCCTTTCACCACTCCCCCACCTTATAATCATGTTTCCATGTTTATGTTCACTTTAAATCTTGAAGCCCAATTACCCTCAAGGTTATAGAGGGTTCCCACGAGCAGCCATATTGGAGAACAAAGAATAAAAACCTGTTCATCAGACCATGAAAACAATGACTTTTCATGGTCTGATGCACAAGTTTTTAATATGGCTGTTTGTGGGGACCCTCTATAGCTAACCCTCAAGTTTTATGGGGCTAGTCCTCGAGTGACGTTTACTGCAAATCAGGAACTATGACATACTGTAGTTAAGGTCCATTTTCTGTGGAATATGTACAAGATCATTATACAGCCAAGAAACTGACGTTCTTTATGAATTTCACTATCATTGCTTACTTGTACGGTATGTTACAACAGAAACAGAATACATGTATCAATAAGAGACAGATTCATCAGAGAAATGAGAGATCTACATAGGAAGCTTCAACAGAAAGATTCATCACAGAGAGATTCATCAGAATTATTTGAGCATTAAATGCACTTCAACACACTTCAAGTCCATTAGTCCTCCTTCACCTCAGAATGCAGCAAAACTATGGACTTCATTAGAGTTGATCCTGACAGTGACACAAAATCCACACCAACATTATGATAAAATGATCATCAATAAGTTCAAAAGCACTGATGGCAACGAAGCGCAAATTTAAATACATAAATGAGCACAGAGATTTAGATAGTTTGGTGAGTAAAAAAATGTATACATGAACTATTTTAAGTGTTTACTTTCCCTCTCCAATAAAGGGAAATTCCAGTCCCAAAAAAATTAAATGTTAATTTCAATAATTGCCTCACAATGCAGCCTCATGACAGAGTTACAAATAAACTACTTATAAATAAATCCACTAATTGTTGACCTAGAATTCCCTATAAAGGGATAGTTCACCCTGGAATTGTCTTTCTTTCAATAAAAGCACACACATGAAAATGATGAAATAAACATATTAGTGAAGGTTTGATGAAAATCCGTCAAAGGATAAGAAAGTTCTGGGCCCTGTTGCACAAAACTTACCATTGATGGTAACTTTGTTTCTAATGGCAATGTCTATGGAAACCTTGAATTTGATTGGCTGTCGAGCACTGTTACCAAGGTAGTTACAATTGATGGAAGAGTTACCATTAATGTTATTTTTTATGCAACATGGCCCATCTTTCAACATTTTAATTTTGTGACGTCATGTGCAAGGTGCTCTCCCATATGTTGTGTACAACTGTGGGTGTATGTACAATCATTTATGCATTTGATACATCATCAGAAATACGTTTTTACACACATACTTGTATAAAAAAGCATCATTACATTGTCAAAAAGCAGAAAAAGAGCAATTTATGTAATTGTATTGCAAACAACAACTTGGAGAGCACCTCGCACGTGACGTCCCCTACTTGAAATTTCAAAAGATCATAACTTTCTTATCCTTTGACGGATTTTCATCAAACTTATATGTTTCTTTCATACTTCCACTTTTAGACCAAAATATTTTCAGGGTGGACTATTCCTTAGAGGTATGATTACAGTGGAGACAAATGAGTGAATGGGGGGCTTTAGCCCTGACCCCGTCCCCATACAGCCCCTGTGAAATACAAGAACATCCTCATTGGGTACACAATGTGTTGAACAACATGATGGTTCAGAGTGTCTGTTTCTGGATGTTACCAGGCATGAAAATGTAGGTTAGCCCCCACACATCTGCAAATTTCTGTTTTAAAAGTATGAGCCATGCAGTCGTATAATGGACAGGAGAAGGGGCGGGACTTCCAGAAACCGGCACTATTTTATAAAGGAAAACACAGCCCAGGTAAAGTAACTTGTGATGAAAATAATAAGGAAACATCAGCGAGTATTAATAATATCGGCTGGCCACAACCAGAAACAAGAACAAAATGTATTGTGAAAAAATATAGTTACCAGTAAGTCGCATTAACAAAAACATGAGAGCAAAATGCCAACGCATAACTGCACATCATGTAACAATAATATTAATGCCTTACTTCATTTTGTTTCCACAGAATGATTATAGACTGCCCATGCAGATAATCGACAGTCGAGCTGCTGTGATATGATGTATGGTTGTGACATCACAGCTCAATAAAATGGCTGATACCAGGAATACAAACAAGTATCATTGTCTTGTGTTATTCATCATCGACTATGTATGTTTGTTCAGCTTGGAAGCAAGGCAGCTGAAGTCTACGTTCTAATTCAAAAACTCGAGAATTCAAGACCCTGTTGCGCTTCCTCAATTGCTCTATCGTCTTTTCCAGTGATGTGATGTCTCTTGTAGAGCACAATGTTTGAGTCCCTACCATTCGGCGAGAGGGGGCAGAGGATTGTCGTCGGGATAGCACCGCCTGCCCATCGTGACCATTACAACCCGTATCTGCAGTCCCTTTAAATAAAACTGATAACTCTTGCACGTTCTCCGCAGTTTCTTGAAATAATGCAGACAAATTCTGCACGTTGTCCGCGGTTTCTCGAAGCAACGACGACAATTCCTCCACGCTGTATGCAGACTCCTGCGTTTGCACTGGTAAATTTGTCTGCATTTCATTATCTGCAGTTTCTTGTGAGAGCCTTGATAAATCCAGCACATTGTCTCGCTCTAAATCTGTAGCATGGTGCCGATGGAGTGTGAGAGGAATCACGCCTGGTGACGCAGTGTCCCTCCGAGCAGGCGATGTCCGTTGTTGTTGTGAAGTGCGCAAATACGGGTGAAAGGATACTGGGGCCCCACGAGGCTTGCTCACACACACTGTATGGCCCATGTTTAGCGTTGGGACCCAATCTGGATCATCAGTAAGATGCAGGTATGCAGGCCTTCCTGGAAATAAATAAATATATTTTTTAAAAAAAGAATTAGACTCGATCTTCAACTTCAAGTCCAGTTGCGCTTTCATGACGTGGATGATGTAGCAAACCACAAAACTGTTAAGGAGTTCAAATCAGATTTAGTAAGAACCTGCAATGAAATGTTGAAATATGCATAAATTTGCATATCTCTACATGACTCTGCTCCTCATCTCAACCTCATCTCAACCACCCCCCCCCCCCCCCCTCTCCCACACACACACACACACACGATTAGTGTTTTAATACAACATAAACATATTAATCATGATTAATCATGATAGTTCAATGCAAACGCCTTTGATATTGCTACACATTCATAGTCAGAATCTGGAAGGGAAAAAAAAGTAAACAAACCAGTAATGAAATGAGCTGAACACACTCGGGACGAAGTCACCGGTTCCCATTCATTGCGATTGATGTTAGCCAGCCATTTCTCTCGCCGCTTTCTCGACAATTCTTCTACTTGTTGCCCCTTGTGTTTCCTAATTGCGGGTATGCAGTAAAATGAGAGATGTTTTTCTCTATCGCTGCGATTACTACAGCCAGTAATAGAACACGAGTTCACCATTTTGTCCACTTCTTTGTAAACTTAAAGACTGATTAGTAGGTAGACCAACTCGGCTGCACATAGCCAGGCCGGATTAAGCGATAACAATGTGAAGCCGAATCATCGTTGGGTCGAATATAGCAGGGCCCGAGCTGGCCAGTCTAATCGTCCGCACTGTGGTCGTCCTCGGCCTCTAACGTAATTCCGGCCGCCAGCTAGCTGAGCTAGCTAGCTGTGTGCACGTGCGCGTGTGCATGCCCGCTGCGCTGGGATCAGCTAGCTGTAGCCTGGAACGATTAGATACTGAAGACACATGTCAAAGACAAAGTCTTACTGTAAGTAGAATAAAGTTACTTTAATTAACAGTTCTATAGCACGGGTTGAGTTGAAGACTGACCATGTAACACAAATTCTACAAACGTATCTCGGAATTCAAAGTTATAACTTAAGCAATATAAAACAAAAAATGATATTCTATTTTGGTGTTTTTGCTGTTAAAAGTGTAAAGTGCAGTGTCACTCAAGCTTTGTTGTCAATCAAGTAGCTAAACTACATGCCGTATAAACAAATTTAATTTTGATGAATTTTCTAGGCCAACTTCTTTCTTATGCTGTCGGCATTGCTGGGATGATGCTAAGTTAAGTTGAAGTGGAAGGTTGCTTGCAATGGTGAAAACCCTAGATCTCACTCAAACGTACCCTCACCTCAGGTTCAGCTCTTAATCACGTTATAAGTAAAGATGGCAATACTACATGTGTCGTTGTCTCCTCTTTCCTTCTGCCACCCCCAACCCCCCCCCCCCCCCCCCATCTTTCACTAGCCTTTGTATCCCACCACACATGTAAACTTCCCTGTCTCCACTCTTCCCTTTCAGTTTCCCCCTCTTTATTTTTTTTTTTCTCTCTTGAATCATCAAATCAGAGTGTGATCCAGTGTATGTGCAGTCCAGTATGGCTTGAAATTTGAATCTTTGTAAATAATGCAAATCATTCTTTCAAATATCCCATCAGGCTCAACTGCAATATTTCATGTTTTTCTACAGAAGGAGCTTGGTATAACAAGAAATCACCATGCCTGGAGACAAAAAGGTTAAAGAAGAACATCTCTATCAAAAGCTGCCTTCTGATATGCAGAGCGATGCGACTTTAGTACAGGTATGGAGATCATTCTAGCAGTGAAAGATCATCATCATCAACGTTTAAAAAAGTTTGTGAGGTTGGACTTAATTCATTTCGTTGATATGGCTCTCCTCCTTACTGTCCTGTCATTTGGGTCAATATAAGTAATGTTCAGCACTTTTCTGTCTTCTTTGATTGTTTCCTCCCATGTCTTATAGGGTCTCTCACATGGATCCCTCCCAACAACTCTGAAATTTAGTTTTCTCCGAGGCCAGTGCACCAGCTTCAAACTCCATAGGCCGTGTGTACGAAGTAAGGCAGAACGGCCTATAATTTCAAATACGCATAACTATTTAATTTGCGTAAATAAAATGAAATCACTTGTAGGCCGTCTTCCTTGCACTAATTGGAATATGATACGCAAATTAAAATGAAAGACATAATCTTTTACTCACAATTCTAAGTAGTTTTGCTAATCAGGTTTCACGACTCGTCAGCTTTCTAACCTCAGGAAAATTTCGTGTAAAAGTTCGTAGCTCCCCCTAGCCCTTATTTGACACGTAACGGGGAGAACGATAGTTGGCTCAGCGAAAGAAGTGCCGATAGCATGTTTGTAAACATCCAGGCTGTGCACACAATAGCCCTCGCGATAATATTTGTGCTTAAATGTTACGATTTATAATTTAGAAATAAATGACAAAATCTCATTAAGTTGGCAGTTTTATTTATTTATATTCAATGACACACGTAAATGTTCATTATAACCTGGGTACATTTTTGTCTGCTACAAAACTTCACATATGAGCTTCTACAAATTACGAGCTTAATAATGCCATCAGACTTTGATAAAGACTAGTCATGGTGGAAGTTTCTTTTTGTATGCTAATAACGGTCATTCGACGTGTAAACATAGCGGAGAGCAGACGCTACTACATAAGCTGAACGGGAATAAATCTTGGATTTTCTCCTAATGAATTGGTAAGCTGATATTATTTTTAAGGTTTGGGGGCATGGAATTTATTATGTATGAATCTTGGGAAGACTTTAAAACAGTCCAAGAATTCATGGTTTTTGAAGTCACCACAATTTATGTGCACAATATCCACAATTCCCTATGGACCTGAACATGTGTATATATACAGCAAGTATATTACACATGTAGCAGGTATGGGCCAGTGGGTCTCTTCTCTCCTAGCCACATGACCATAACCATCTCAAACTGCTCTTCCTCATTACCTGTCCTATCCTTACCAGGCCCATTGACTGGAGGAGGTCTTTGTTTCTCTTCCTCTCACATAATGATACCCTTCACATCTATCTGACCATCCTCATCTCAGTCTTAGATCCAGGGGCCATATTCATAATAGCTTAGAACTAGCCTAGTTAGTTACCAAAAACAAATCCATGCAGCTGAATGCATTTCGGCGACTAACCAGCCTTAGTAGTGCTTCATAAATATGACCCCTGGAGGACACAGGATAGATCTTACAGTAATGCTTTTGAATTTCTAGTGATCTTATTTACTCTCCATCAAAAGCTGCCATCTTGTGCGCATGACAATGAGACTAAAGTACCGCATGGACATCAGTCTAGAAAATAGCGCAATTCCAGTGTCACAAACATAATAGTCCAAAAAAAATTGTACACATTTTCAACAGAAAATATTTTGTTTGAAATCTTTAAGAAGGGACATTTGTTTTTGGTATTGAGATGAATGAAGCACCTTCACTCATACGAAGAATTATGAGCTTTCATTCAATCATCTATTGAACCTGTTCCCCTGCAGCACCGGAAGCTCAATAACCTGGAAGAAAAGAAATGCAAAGGCCAAATCTTTTACTTCTCACTAGCTTTTCAGCCAATAACTACAAATGTTTAGGATGTAATAATCGTAACAAATCTAGCTGCCATGCCATTGTACAAATTGCTATGGGTTGAAGGCAATGCAGCCTCTGCAAGTAACAAAAGAGGCTCTGTGAAGAAAAAAAAATATTTAACTAATAATATGGCAACCCTAATGCACAGGGTGTTCAGTTCATGACATTGCCCTGTCTTATGAAGAACACGAATTGATCGTAATTGGCTTGCCATTGATATTAATCGTAACTCTGTACATAAGAGATAACTGGATTGGACTTGCGATTGATTCAAATCGATTGTAAGTCTTGATAGGATGTGGAACAGTCTTGAGAAGTAGCCTCTGCAATGACAACCAATGCACCTTATTCTCTTTTATTTTAGGCTCCATCAGGTATGAATCCGCAGAAATTTGTGGCCAGCTTCATCAAGCGCACCACTCCGATAAGACGCAGAAGAGAGCTTGATAGAATCCTTCGGCACAGGGAGTTCGTTATGGATGCCGTAAAGAGCAAGAAGAAAGGCAAGAAGGGGAAAGGAACAAATGGAGGAGGAGGAAGAGGAGGGGAAGGAGAGGGGAAAGGAGCTATCCCACAGACGAGGAGAAAGAAGAAGCTGAGCTACCGAGAGAAGAAGAAACTGCATCTCTTTGACATTCCAGAAGAACAGCAGAAGTGAGCACTACTTTAAAGACAGGGTGTCCTATTTTCAAAAGTCATGAAACTTATCAGGAATCAGCAGTATACGTAATACTGTAACAATAACATATGAAATCTCTCAGTCTTAGCTTCATGAACATTTTCAGAAGAAGTGAAAAACTATTCTCGTTTCCATTTGCACTGCAGCGAGCATATATAGTCTGCTTTCGTAATCGTATTGTCCCTCTCTTCCCACGATGCAGACATGGCTCCCATTGAACATGACATCATAATTTTCTTATCCTCTGACATATTTTTTCAAACCTTCACTGACATACCTTTCATGCAGCTCCCTTTATTGATATCAACTCAATTTCTGAGTGAAATATCCCTTTAAAGTGAGTTTCCAGTTTTAGTATTGTGAGGGAAATTGTTATACAGTATTTTTCTTCCTATGTTATTTAGACAATTGTTTTGACAGTATGCAAAAGGGCTCCCTTACCTTTAATCTCCATTCTCTTTCACGTAGGTACGAGTTGTATGAACCCCTTCATCAGCTGTGGGTAGACTACATGAGGGAGGCTGTAGTGTCCTGCAATCCTGGCATGAGGTGAGTCTCAATGCGTCATTAAAAATACACATATTCTTGGATTGTGTATGTGTGTGTGTGTGTGTGTGTTTATCGTGTGTTTATCGTGTGTGTTTATCGAATCAATAGAAATATTACGTTTATGTATTTGTTATTGTATGTTAGAAAGTGAAATTGTTTATTTTTGTCTCGCCCACCGGAGGTGAAGGCGAGACTAAGGGATCCAAATGGCGTCCGTCCGTCGTCCGTCCGTCGTCCGTCGTCCGTCACAAATGTTAAAGTTTACCTGCAAGACTCTCTTTTGACAAATAACTTCACATGGGTTGCTTGGATTACAACCTAACTTGGGTCATAGATGCACTGGGGGTGCCTTCATATTATGGTACCATTGGAGGTCACAGGATAAGGTCAAAGGTCATTTGAGGTCATACGTTAAAGTTTACCTGCAAGACTCTCTTTTGACAAATAACTTCACATGGGTTGCTTGGATTACAACCTAACTTGGGTCATAGATGCACTGGGGGTACCTTCATGCTATGGTACCGTTGGAGGTCACAGGATAAGGTCAAAGGTCATTTGAGGTCATACGTTAAAGTTTACCTGCAAGACTCTCTTTTGACAAATAACTTCACATGGGTTGCTTGGATTACAACCTAACTTGGGTCATAGATGCACTGGGGGTACCTTCATGTTATGGTGCCGTTGGAGGTCACAGGATAAGGTCAAAGGTCATTTGAGGTCATACGTTAAAGTTTACCTGCAAGACTCTCTTTTGACAAATAACTTCACATAGGTTGCTTGGATTACAACCTAACTTGGGTCATAGATGCACTGGGGGTACCTTCATGTTATGGTACTGTTGGTGATCACAGGATAGGGTCAAAGGTCATTTGAGGTCATACGTTAAAGTTTACCTGCAAGACTCTCTTTTGACAAATAACTTCACATGGGTTGCTTGGATTACAACCTAACTTGGGTCACAGATGCACTGGGGGTACCTTCATGTTATGGTGCCGTTGGAGGTCACAGGATAAGGTCAAAGGTCATTTGAGGTCATACGTTAAAGTTTACCTGCAAGACTCTCTTTTGACAAATAACTTCACATAGGTTGCTTGGATTACAACCTAACTTGGGTCATAGATGCACTAGGGGTACCTTCATGTTATGGTGCTGTTGGAGGTCACAGGATAAGGTCAAAGGTCATTTGAGGTCATACGTTAAAGTTTACCTGCAAGACTCTCTTTTGACAAATAACTTCACATAGGTTGCTTGGATTACAACCTAACTTGGGTCATAGATGCACTGGGGGTACCTTCATGTTATGGTACCGTTGGAGGTCACAGGATAAGGTCAAAGGTCATTTGAGGTCAGGGATACAATTCTTTTGCGTAGCAACGGAGATCGCGATATTTCTGGTTATTTTCGCAAGTGGGCGAGACACAATATTGCTAATGCCTTGTATTATGTGAATGAAATCAAATAAAGAATATTGAAAAACAAAAAAAAGTGTGTGTGTGCGTGCGTGTGTGGTAGTGCGTGTGCGTGTGTGCACATATCTTTCTGTGTGCACATAATTTATAAATCATTTCACAATTTGTTGTATTCTTTACCCTGCCACTTGGCACAAGTGTGATTTTGCAGTGTTTTGTTGAGTCATGCATGAAAAGATCCAAATGAATATGAAAGTTCATGATCATACTGTAATGAAATATATTCAATATTTGTTCAAATTTCATTGAAAAAAACTCAGGCAGTCTTTAACTAGTACTTGTACTTATTACTCTCTGTGCAAAACTTATGTTTCTCTGTTGCATAAAATTGATTTCAGTGCCCAGTGTAGTATTATCTTATGACAACTCAGCATTGCAGTATGACATGATTGATTTTCATGTTAGATCAAATGCATTAATATTTTCTTTTTATTATCTCTAGGAATAAACAAATGTTGGAATCTAGACTTCTCAAATGTGATCTGCATGGCTGCATATTAACAGGTATGATAAAACAGTGACGTCAAGTGCAAATTGCATGATTTTCATTTCACTGGACAGGAAAAAAAGAAATGAGAAACTTTCATATAAATGTATGTATCCTTCAGGTTATTAGAAGTGAGATCTAATATAAATGAAACGGGGCCCTGTTGCATAAAACTTACCAATAATGGTAACTTTGCTACCAATGACAATTTCTATGGAAACCTTGGTCCTGTTGCATAAAACTTACCATTAATGGTAACTGCCATCAATGGTAACTACCATGGCAACACTGCTCGATACCAATCAAATTCAAGGTTTCCATAGAAGTTGCCATCAATGGTAAGTTTTATGCAACAGGGCTCTTGAATTTCATTGGCTGTTATCACTCATGGCAATATTACCATTAGTGGTAAGTTTTGTCCAACAGGGCCCAGATCTACTAAGATTTTCAAATTCAAATTCAAATTCAGATTTATTTCGCATAAGAAAACAAAAACAAAACATACATAGAACAATAACTACAATAACAATTAAATGCGAGGGCTAACCGAGAAGGTGCAAGCACCAGTGAGGGCCGGTTAGCCCTTTAAACATGTAACATATATATAAACAAGAGAAAACAAACAAACTAACAAACAAAAAACAATTAAACATGAGGATAACATGTATAGTTGAATGATTAGATAAAAGTACAGAACAATGAAAAATGATAATTTGCACTTTTATTATTAGCCCAACCCAAATAATGTTAAATGTAATAATTGTAGTTCATGTTTGTATTAATTAAACTGCATTTAAGTGCGTGTTTGAATGAATTGTAAAATTTGTTTTGGAATAGAATTCCATACCTTAGGTCCATGGTGAATAATAGACAATTCAAGCGAGCTTGAGACCCCCCCCCCCCCCCCCCCTAAATGATATTTGTTGGCATTACAGGTATTATACTTGTGTATCTGTGAATTTAAATGGAATAAGTTACCAAAACATTGGGGTAGCTCTCCGTGTAAATATTTAAACATAAAATTAGCCACTTGAAATGTGTTTATCTGGAATATATTTAACACTGACAATGCTTCAAATATTGGCGCAGAGGGTCTGTCTGATTCGAATTAATTCCCCATACAAGATTACAATAGTACAGATATGGCGAGATCATACTATTATACATCATAAATAAATTTTCCTGCAAGAGAGTATCTTTAAGTCTGTATATCATACCTGCATTACGACTGACTTTGGATAATATAACATTAATATGTTCAGACCATGACAATGTTTCATTAAGTGAAATACCTAGGAAATATACTAACGAACACTGTTCTTTACTCTGTCCGTTAACAAAAATTGAAAGATGAATATCATGCAATTTCAAGGGCTTCCTTTTAAAATGAACAAATTTTGTTTTCTGAACATTAATGAAGAATCTATTAGCTTTCAACCAATCAGTTACATTTAATAATTCTTTAGTAATTTTACGATATGAATGCATTTTATTGGATTTGTTTCGCGGCTGATTTCCCTTTTTAACTATAGCTATCGGCATATGATCCGTTATAACAGTATAAAGTATTGTAGCGAAAATTGGGTTTTGTTGTCGGTCCCCCTGATGGTAATAAGTTAGGGCGCCTGCTCGACCGGGGGCGAAAGGGAATAATATGGTGTTTGTCAGGACGCCGTTCCCTTTTTGTTCCCCGCGCCGAGTACCCAAGTCAAGGATGATCCGCCGAGCGTGTAGGCTATAAGTCCGTTTGGTCGCAATATACGACCAGGTTTATAGACGGGGATACCAGCACAAGCGGCACACTCCTCTGATTAGGTTCCCCGTGTCCGGAGCACTGATACCCGATTCTGTTGTGATAAAACGTTGAATTCCAATGTACCCGGTCCTCCAATACTTAATACTAGCTGATACCAGCAGCGCCACTACTAACAACAGCAGCAACAACAGGCACAGTCACAGCCACAGCAGCGGCAGCAGCAAAGAAATCCCTCTGTTCCACCAGTCTGCTAGCCCGCTGGTCCCCCGTCTGTTCTGTCACAGCCTCGTAGACAGGATAGCAGCACCACCACCAGTAGACCCCTCCAGCACAATAACAAATCCACAGGCAAAAATCCAAAGCACAAATCCAAAGCACCAATCCCAAGCACAAGCCACCAGCAAAAATCCAACAGCAAAAAAATCCAGGGGCACAAATCCACCAGCAAAAATCTAGGGGCACAAATCCACCAGCAAGAATCCAACAGCAAAAATCCAGGGGCACAATTCCACCAGCAAGAATCCAGGGGCACAAATCCACCAGCAAGAATCCAGGGGCACAAATCCACCAGCAAGAATCCACTGCCCTGGTAGGCTGGAACAGACTGGTTCCTCTCTCCTACCAGTCGCCTTCCCCGGTGGTCCAGCGTCTGGTCCTCCGTCTCGACCCGTACTGATACCAAGACCAGTCTCCAGCTTTGCCAGTCCTACCAGTCTTGCTCCCCCAGCTCTGGTACTGGTAGACAATACCAGTCTCCCGCAATGCCGGAGGAAAGCGATTCCAAGGCTATCAGTGGCCCTAATTACCACCAATAGTCCCCACCAGTGTGGAACCTTCAAACACCGATTATCTTTCGCAAGCGAAAGATGTTGTGCAAAACATCAATTCAATCATTTGCTTCGCACACCGTACTAGCGGTAGGGTAGAGTATACCGGTGGTATACCTAGCCAGTGACCCTCTCGCTCTCTCGATTTGCGAACTTCTTTATTTACTTATACACAAAAATCACAGAGAAATAATTGGTTAGATAATTCAGTACATTTCCCTTGTACTTTAAATCTTAGATTTATAATACCGCTAATTACTTTTATTACATGCCAATTATCTTAAATAACACATCATCATTATTTCTAACATTCCCGACCATCCGAATTATTCTACAATTTCTACTTATTCTACAATAACTAATTTTTGTCCTAAAAACTCTGAAACGTTAATTATACGTTGTAATCGATTACGCAGTACTTAATCGATAACGCGAAACCTGACCGATTCCGCTAAACCGCGCGCGCGATACCCCTACCTGTACACACACTACCTGCGATATCAACCTCATACGCGCCGTGACTAACCTCCCTATATATTTTATTTCTAAAAACTTATCTAATAAATCTTCTCTGAACAACTGACCAACCTACCACTGACCATTTCTTCTTATATCCTTAATAAGTATCCTTAAATTTTAATAACTGTTATATAATAATCGATCTAAATAATATAATCGATCCACTGCAATTACGGAAATTACCCTATTTTCGCTACAGTATACAGGGCGATAAATTAAATACATTGGTGAGTACGTTATCGATGAGGGAGCTAGAGTGAGTAGTTACACGTGTTAGGTGTTCGATCAGGTGAAAGAACCATTGAGAACCGCAATATTGATAAAATTAGATACAACACTAGAACTGACCTTGAGTAAGTTTATATTAAAGTCACCGATGACGTAAGAATCCTTGTTTTCTTTGGACAACACTTTCAATACATATTCCATATACTTCAAAAAAATATTAACGTTCGATTTGGGAGGTCGATAGACCACACCAAGCACAATATTTTTTCCATTCATAACATCAATTTCAACAAAGAGTACTTCACACGCACAACATTCTAGGACTAAATCATTTCTTAGTTTATAACTCAGATTATTCTTTAAAAGTAAACCCACTCCTCCGCCTTTACCAAGAGGTCTATTACGATTGATAAAAGTATACCCACTGAGATGAATCAAAGATTCTGTAGATGAATTTAACCATGTTTCTATAAAAGCTATGGTAGAGAATGATACATTCAGAGTTTTGAGAAAAACAAATATAAATTTTTTTTTACAACACTCCTTGAATTAAAATGAATTGTACTGAAATTGCTTGACGCGTTACCAAATGCACTATTGAATTCGTCTTCCAAATAATATCTGCATTTATCAACTTTCATGTCTACATTATTTACAAACAGATCGTTGACATTATTATTATCCTCCTCTTCATCATCGGAATTACACATTGTTAATATGTCTTCATATAATAAACAAGAAACATCAGAGGGATCATTACCAAAAGGAACGCATTCGAATAATACTGAATCATGCACTGAGTAAAATGGAAATATATTTGAAACGCAGTTTTGACAATAACAAGCAACATCATTCATATCATGTTTACAATTACTCTCAGGAAAGGAACAAACAAAGGTGTAATCATTGGGTACAACAGGATCTAGAGAAAGCATATAAAAGACAACAAACTCACAACACTTCAAACGTCACCAATTTACAAAAGGAAAAAATGTCAAAACAAGTTGAAAAATGAGTTCTCTTTCAAAAGAATTTGTAAAATAAAGAATGTCAGATGTATTTACAGTTAACTTTCATCCGGTTTTAGTACCATAAGTACGTATAAGTACGTTTGCACTAAAAAGTGCAATTACATTCAAAGTTTTTTCAATTCGTGTTCATTCCGAATGATTTTCTTTATCGTCTTTCCTCCCGTTGCTTCAAGCAACACAACAACACGTCTATCTGAAGTCCAGGCGTCGCGAACTTTGTCTTGTTTCTTCGCCGTCCACGGGAGTTCCTGATTCGTGCGTGTTAGCGCTTCATCGATGGCCATTCCCGTTCCCTTCAGCCGTCTGCGAGCCCTGATGATTTCATTGCGCTTGGGATATGTGGTGAACTTTACTTTGATTACTCTCGGTCTCGGATTCCGGTGCACTTCCCGAGAACGCGTCTCCAAATTGGTAGATGCCGACATAGGCACGGATGCGTACGACGATGCAACTGATGATGGGGCACGACCGGGGACACCTCCCCTGTCTGAAGTGAAGTCATTATGCTTCTGGGAAGCGACACGATGAGAGCGATCTATATCGTTTGGGGTTATCGCTATGTTGAGGCTTTCGCTGTCAATCTTACAAAGGAGCTAATCTGTGTCCTCATGCCCCCCTTTGCTTTCTTTGATGCCGTAGAACTTCAAGCAGTTACGTCTTGAGCATTGTTCCGACTCATTCATTTCTATGCGAAGGTTAGAAAGGGCTGTTTCGTGGCTTTTCATCTGGCGATTCATTCGTTGGAGCTCAGATTCTTTAGCCTGTAAGCTGGTTTCTAGGTCCAGTATGTGGGCGTCGTTTCGCTCCAGTCGTTCTGCAGTATCAGCATACTTCAGTTCGATGTCATTTTCGCGATTAAGAAGGTGGCTGATTTGTTTAACAACAGCTTTTTCCACAGCTTTTTCTATAGCTTCGAAGAAAGCATCGATTTTCAGATAATCTTGAATGACAAGAGTGGCTGCAGCTTCGGCTTTAGCTTTGGCAGCCATCTTTGCGTAATGTACATGTATTTGAATTAAGACACATAGACCATTCCGTTTGAAGATGTTATGTAGAATAAAGATGCATTCTCCCTGATCAATGAATGACACTGTGTCATGTAAATCATTCAAAACATCTGCAGCATGATCAAGGAGTCTGTCTTTTAGGTAGATGAAACACAACTTACCGCATATTTCATACATTCCGACATCTTTGACACAGTTGTAGTAATCATAACATGTTCGTTGATAATTACATAAGGAAAAAAAACAATGTAAAAATAGCACGGTTTAATCGACAATGTTACCTTGATAAGAGACGAAAGAGAAAGACAATGCTCTTATTTGCAGAAGGTGACGCATAATATTCAAAGTCCGTTTCGTAACTGGCTTTCACCGTACCAAGTTCCTCGAAGGGTAACGTGTGAGACTGGCCCTAGGTGCGACATTCGCTTTTCACCAACAGGTTCTGTAACAACAGTGACTAATTGCTCAAATTGTTCAGGTATATTATACATCTGAAAGCATATCTCTCTGAGCATCATACATATTGTTAAGCCTCACTAGTTCGGCCTTTAAGAGACTTGCTGATTTTGCGCCGAGTTTCAGAGTGTCTTCAAAGTAGTGACCCCCATTGAATCTCCTTCCTTGCTTTACCTTGAACAGCGCATCATGAAAATCATTCAGTTATGGATTAGTGTACATTTTGCTGCATGACAGCGATGTTATTCATAGCATTATTCAAAAGCACAATATGTTTGCAAAGTCATATTACCAAGGCTCAATTTATAGTTTGGGGGAAAATAATACATTGAACCTAGTGTAACATTCTGCTTGTTATGC
Organism: Arbacia lixula; assembly: GCA_963669155.1. Taxonomy (NCBI): domain Eukaryota; kingdom Metazoa; phylum Echinodermata; class Echinoidea; order Arbacioida; family Arbaciidae; genus Arbacia; species Arbacia lixula. The sequence goes on from OZ022581.1 coordinate 23,507,001, forward strand.
AAAATTTGCCAATTACTGTATTTGATAGCTTCAGACAATATTGTTAGAAACCAGAGTTTATAGGCCCACTATTAAAGTTTCCTCTCACTATCTGCTGACCCTATGTTTCTCTTTAATTTTTTGCAGTGACACGTTCCAAATGTCCATCATACGTCGGTTTATCAGGAATCCTGGTGCAAGAAACGAGAAACGTCTTCAAGATAATCACAAAGGACAACAAGTTAAAAAGTAAGAATCATACTGGTTCGGAGTAGTTTGTTTTGTAGTAGTTTGAACATCTTTGATATTGTTCCCTATATATGATTAACTTATCTGAGAATAATGCTGGGTGAAGAATTGAGGCTTTTAGTAAATCTTCTTACAAGTTAAGTAATGATTAATTATGCTTAATTTTCATTGTATTTCTTGTAATAAATTCCCTTTGCATTAGCCAGGCAATCCTGGCTGCAAATTCTTTGCAGGAGCAATGCAACTTATAAACCCTGTGTTTATCTTGTTTTATTTAACAGCCATCCCCAAGAATCAGTGCTGGTTCATGTTTACTGTCGATCAGTACGCCATCACCATCTACGGCCAGCACTTCTGCCACCGGAGCAGCATGCGAGCCGCAAAGAAGTTCAAAGCGAAGCCTACCATCGAGTTATGAGCCAGTCATTTTTCCATGGAAATAGCATATTTTAAAAAGTGAAGCTTTCCGGGTACCATCAAATTTTGACCTGGAAAATGCTGTGTGCTCATTGTGCTACGACACAAGGACGAGTTTGAACTTATAGTGGTTGCATCACATTGCATGCTTGGCAATTAGAAGGTATAGAAATGAAGAATCTTACCCTTTGTGAAAACTGCTGGTCTATTGGATTTTTGTGTATTTTATGTGCAAAAATACACCGGTGGTGCTTTAAGAGGTAATAAACATCACAAAGGTTGGCACCATGTGTGAATTCCTGATGCTAGGGGAAGATCGTTCTGCGAGTACAGACTCTTAATCACAACGCTGTCTCCAATCATGTGTCTTTTAAGATCAGACCAGCGCCGTAACTTTCAATTGTGTGCCAAGAATTCTGTGCAATGTCTATAGCCAAGATTAGTCTTTGTACTCAGACCTAACTCCTTCAGCTGGATTTGACACAAACCCTTCCACGTTATCTGGTGCTGTGTCAGGGATACCTGAAGATACCCTAGTGGCTCTGGTAATCGAGCACATCCCCACAGGAACAGCGAAACTTGCAGCTGAACTGCAGGTGCAAAGCTTGTCGAATTGCTACTATCATGCAACTGTATTTCTTCCTATATTTTACAAGACTTCAGTGTTACTTTTTATCATAGCTTTTGGTGCTTACTGTAGTGCAAGTTCCTCATTGATATGATATTATATGTTGCTGTCAGATACAAAGTATGTTGCTATGTCAGTGAATCATTCACATCTACATATGATACATCATTTGTAAACAATCTGTGTCTTAAATGCTTTTTTGAATGTGTCATGTTGTTTATTGCATAAGTCTTTTGCAAAAACTTACAGTAATGAGCTTTACTTATCGATTTGCGGGAGTGTTAACAATACATGTACAAATAAAATTAAGATGTTAGAAATCTAGCTGAAGGGAAAGTGGGTCTTTTGGTCATAGACATGAACAAACAGTGCCGATTCTGCCACTGATTATACAGTACTGAAAGGTTTCAAATTACAGCCTTTATGACTTACTTGCCCCCGTTTCTCTTTCCTTCCATTATTCCATATAGATTAATATTTTTGACATTGGTTATTGGATCCTGGTCTCTTAAAGTCTCTACTGGTATTCTACTGGTATTTTTCTAATGGTTTCTACTGGAAATCATTTCACTTTCCATATTCAAACCAGTAGAAAATTTCCAGTAGAAACCAGTAGAAATTCTAATGGTTTTTCTCCACTGGTTTCTTCTGGTTTTTCGTCCTGGGTTGTTTACCCCCCCCCCCCCCCCCCCCCACCAAAAATAAATAAATAAATAAAATATTTGTCAGCATGCATTTGGGTATGTGCCTTTTGAAGGTCAAATGTGTGTACAGTATATGTTATGAATGTACAATTGTGACATTAAACACAATCTACCTATCGAGTAAAATATTGCTTTGTAAGTGCATTTTTGCTTTTGATTTTCAATCACGTGATGGGCAAATGCATGTTCATTCTAACAGAATCAAATAAGAGAATATGAGCTAGTTTAGGTCCTTTCATGTATAAATGAACCCACATTCTTAATGGGCTGCCAAATTAAGATGCCAGTGTATATTGCAAATTGAGTCCATACTCTTTGAATGCAATCTAAAGCAAGAGTAACATATTTTGACCTGTTGAGATGTAAATAATTTTGTTTTCACAAATCATATTAATGTATTAGCAAATAAAAAAAGTTATAAAAAAACATCAACTACAGAAGCAACATCAAATTTTATTAGAACTTTATTCATAGAAAGCTTTAAAATAAATAATGAGCAGAATAAACGCCACTTTATATAACATGTATCTGCTAAATATTTCTTCACATATACAAAATTAGCATGTTATTTTTAATACTGCAATCAACATCCTTATTCTACGCCAATATTTGAAAAACTCGTCGATCAGGAATGGGTCTTTCCATTTCGTTGAGTATTTTTTGGCGAGAAAATGTCCCTGAAATACAATACAGGTGTATTTGTCTATTCAAATGAAATATAAAATCATCCAAGAATAATTCAATTGAACATGCTGTGATATGATGTAAATACATTAAAACTTGTCCTCAAAAAAACACCATCTGTAACTATAGAAATCACCTGTCTATAAGACCGTTCAATTTAAATCCCTCTCAAGTAGTTTACTGAAAATTGCACTAAGTACATGTACCAGCTATTGCTTCTTCTGTTTTCCTTTTTAGTTTTAATTAATATGCATTTCACATAATCAATAGTACAGTCAAACTTGTACATCAACACTGCTCAAGGGAGACAAGACAATGAAATGCGGTCTCTGTATTAGATAAACAGGTTGTCTTGCTGTACAGATTTCTTTAGTACAGGTTTCGATGAGAAATGTTCAAAGGAAAGAAGAAATGTGGCCTTTCTGTACAGGTGGTCTTTAAATCGGCTTCACAATACAACCATGCATGAGTCAGATAAGAGTTGCTCAGTTTAAATTTTTGTGTAAACTTTTGTTGCTTATCTCTGAAAAAACACTTCAATTAACTTTGATATCCACACTTCATGTATCACACCTTTCCAGAGTAAATATATAAATGTATTTCTGTACAAGGAAAACATTGGTTTAGTTTGGTAGACAAAGATTTCTGGTGAAATACTAGCAGTACTCTATGACAGTGCCGACAATCAAAACATCCCATCAACTCACAGGATGTTTAATTCATGGCCGATTCACCCTTATGCATATGGTACAGTACATTGTATATGATGTGACCTTGATATTTTACAAGGTAAGGGGTTGAAGTGGTAATGATTAATACTGTCATAATCACCAACTTCAACTTTCATCTATATCAATGAATTCAACATCTCAATACAATTCCTTTCCTAATATTCTGAAATCACACATGAATAGGGCCTAAAGTCATGGCAAACTGGCACTCCATTTGTTATGTGTCCTGGAGCCTGTTGCATATATTTTCAATTCTTGCAACTTACCTTAAATGGTAACTGCCATGGTAGCACCCAATGACCTTTAAGTGTTACTGCTGTTGCTCTGGTAGATACCATCAATAGTAAGTTACAATAGTTAAAAACATATCAACATGGCCCTGTAGTCTTTACCACTATCACACCTCAGTTTGAAGTGATTGTGGAATTGGCAGCTTTTTAAGAGTTTCCTGTTAGTTCCACTCATTTTGCACATATCAAATACATACATGTAAATAGTTGATTCATCACCAGGCAGAATTATCAAGTAACTACTCATTATTGCTTGGTTTCTACATGATTTACATGATTCCCTGACGATAATTGCATTGAATCACATCAAACTGACAAAGTGAAAAAAGCTAAGATCGGTACAACTTTCACATTGATAATGATCACAAACAATTGGCATAACTTAACTGTGCCAAAAACTGCAATGACACATAATTCTTCATTGATAAAACTATGAGTTTGCAGTCAGAACACACCGTTATTTATTAGGGCAGACATAATTTACGGCATAAATACCTTCTAATATGTCACTCATAGAAAGCATTTGATATTTCAGAAAAGTTCAAGTAATGAAAATACAAAAAAAAAAAAACAAAGGGCTCAGTGTTCTGCAATGACCTTCCACAAACAGAGAGAGAGAGAGCAATGGCTCTTCCTTGTCTGCCCTACCACACAGCACAATGTTCACAATTTGATGATGGAAGGACTGGAGCAGAGCTTAGCAGGGGTTTTGTGATGATGCAAAATAACATGCATCTTTCACAAAAATGAGGGAGAGAGAGAGGGATTTTTTCATTACCTGCCCTACGACACTGCACAACCGTCTTCAATCAGAGGAAGGACTCGTGCAGCAGTGTATAAGAGGTGTCTTTTAAGGATTCTAGTAAAGATGGGTCTACCAAGAGAGAGAGAGGGATTTCTTGCATCATCTTCCCTACAACACTGCACAACTGTCTTCAATCGAAGAAAGGACTTGTGCAGAGCCTAGCAGAGACTATAAGAGGTGTCTGATGATAACCCTCCTTAACATTAAAATGCAATGGATTTCTTCCTTATCTGTCCAATGACATGGCACGATTTTCTTCATTTGATGCCGGGAGGGCTGATGCAGAATCTGAGAGATGCCTTGTAATTACCCTCTTAACATTATTCATTCAAAAGTGAGAATGCAAGGTATTTCTTCCTTATCAGCCCTACGACACGGCACAATTTTCTTCTTTTGATGACGGGAGGGCTGGTGCGGAGTCTAAGAGGTGCCTAGTGATGACCCTGGCCAGGTAGTTGGAAGTACTCTTCCTCCCGGTGAGGGGGAGGTTATAGAAGGGCGTGAGGTCCTCTGAGGGGTGGTCCGACCCCTTCATGTAGTCCTCTCTGTACAACCCAAAAGCCTCATGGACAAACTGCAACAACAACAAAAATGAAATTGCAGCCATATGATATGTACATGTACATACAAAAGCCTTTGGGCAAACAAGAGGAAATAGACATTCAGGAATATTTTTGCATAAAAGCCTCTTTAAAAATCTACACAGGCCAAGTAATATGGGTATTCTGACAACAAAATTGAAATTAGAGACATATATGTACATGTATGTACAAAAGCTTTTGGGTAATCAAGAGGAAATACACATTCAGGTATCCTTATGCATAAAAGCCTTTTTGAAAATCTACACAGACCAAGAAGTATGGGTATTCTGATAAGAAGTCTTAATTTATACAAGAGGGTCTATATTTTCAAACAGGTCTGCACAAAATGTACCTCATCATAATTTGTATATAATATTAATGATAAAGTAGTTGGTTTGCTGTGCACAAAATATGTCTTCATCTTAATCAAATTCAGACGTTGACTCTTTTTGCCACATTGATGTATTTTGGCATCATTCAAGGGAGAGTCCACAAAATCAAAACTTTAACAAAATAACTTTCTTATCCTTTGACGGATTTTCATTAAACCTTCACTGATATGTTTCCTTCATTTTTCTGCTTTTATTAAAACCAACTTTACTTCAGGGTGGAATTTCCCTTAAATGAGTATAAATCTCAGCTGGCTGGCAAATAAAAGATTAAAAACGCAGACAAAAGAATTTGAAATCCATCATAAGTCCACTTACAGCATCCATGTTGACGGTATGTTGGAAGTGCAGCTCTGGGTTCCTCTCCAAGACAGTAGCAACAACAGACAGCAGCTTTGTTCATAAAGGATAATAACAAGTCATATATATTTATTAAAGGGATAGTTCACCCTGAAATTAAGTTTCGATAAAAGAAGACATACTAAAGAAAGAAATAAGTGAAGGTTTGACAAAAATCTGTCAAAGGATAAAAAAGTTATTATCTTTTGGAATTTCAATTTTGTGACGTCATGTGCGAGGTGCTCTCCCATATGTTGTGACCAAAATAATTCCATAAATTGCTCTTTCTATTTTCGACAACGGAATTATTTGTTTTCATGCAGGTATGTGTGTAAAAATGTTTTTCTAATGATATATTAAATGTACTGGAAAAAGGATGCGTATCTTTCTGGGAAAATACACATTTTGTACGCAAAATATGGGAGAGCACCTCGCACATAACGTCACAGAATCAAAACTTTAAAAGATCATAACTTTCTTATCCTTTTACCTTACGGATTTCATCAAACCTTTTTAATATGTTTCTTCCATGTGTCTCCTTTTATTGTAACCAACTTAAGTCCAGGGTGAGCTATCCCTTTAACTCCTTTATGTACCATGCATGTATTTTTTAACCATTAATGCACATAAATCCTAAAGAGCCTCAATTTATCTGGCACACAGAGGATTAAATTGATCAATTGGATAAAAGTGGCATAATTTGATGTCAATATTAACATGTAGTGGAATCCCAGGCCCTGACTTATAAAGAGTTGCGATTGATCTGATTCGATCACAAGTCTAAAACGTACAGTTACGATTGATATCAATCTCAAGTCAAGTTGCAATCAATTCCAATTCTGTATTTTCAAGTTCAAGTTTATCGATTTTACTGACTGGATAAAAATACATATAAACAAGAACAACAAAAATCCATATAAAAATAAATTAAAAGTGAGTGGGTAGCAGCCCTGAGGGACGCAGCCTTTTTGATAGCTGACCCTAACGCATGAATATTTAAGATCGACATTATAGGAGCCAGGTTTCTCAACCACTACAATTGTCAGTATGATGACGCTAGAATATCGGGTGACATTACCAGGCGGACATTTCCCACCTACCTCCACCATCATCTGGCGATACTCTGGGTGTGCTATGCGGCCAAACATCTCCTCGATGCGGAGGGCGAAGTTGAGGTCAGTCTGGGTCATGTCTGACAAGGTAGGTTGCTGAGGGAGGTAGTAGTTTGCAATGCAGAAACCAGACGGCGTGCGGCTCAGGATGTTCCAAACTGGGTGAGAAAAATCAGACTAGAATATGTTGATATATGTTGAGGCTTTATAGTCTGAAAGGGGAGGTAGAAGTTTGAAAGTGCAGGATTGTCAGTACTGATGGGGTGTTGAGATGCCATAGGGCTTTACAAAAGGCCAGTTGACTTGTACGCATTGCTTGCACGAAAGTTGGACTGGCCGTGTTTCACCAAGCTGTTTGTAAGTTACGAACGACTTTACGAACGACTGGTGATCCCTTCTTGTGCTAAATGCGATACCACACTTTGTTCATTGAGAATCTGATTTAGCACAAGAAGGGATCACCAGTCGTTCGTAAAGTTGTTCGTAACTTACAAACAGCTTGGTGAAACACCCGCCTGGTAACATAACAGATCAAATTCCATGAAGTTGACCGAAGCTACATGAAGGTTCATCTGGGATATGTCTGTGATATAAGAGAGCTAAATCTCTGGTTGATGGACTTCTTTACGGTTACCTTTATCATAGAAGTGGAGTGGAGTCCGGTTGAGGGCGCCACTGAACTGCCTTCTCTGCAGCCAAGTGCGGTTGGTCAGCGTCGTCATCTTGACGTCCAGCACGTGGCACAGCAGGTCCTTCAGCCGCGAGGGCGACAAACTGTGGATGGGCTGAAAAATGAGTGCAGAGGGCAAATAACGATGCATTTTTCTTGAAGATAAATATGCCTATTGTATTTTTTTAATTTGAGGTTTAATTCTATAATAATTGATTTACACTTTGGTCCTATAAAGGAAGAAAAACTAGAATTGGACTGAAAGTAATGCAGAAATTGTCAAATGAAGATAAGGCTTTGTCCTTCGCTAAGCAGTTTTTATGTTAAAAATTGGTAGCAGAGAGAACATTTCATGTGGATCTTTCAATAGGACACTGTTCAACTTATTGCATACCTTTCATTGCAACATTTCATGTTTATTCTACCAAATCAAACAGAGACCTACCTGTAAATAGAAGATGATGAATTTCTTCATGACTAGGTTGGCAGAAGATTTGTATAAATGCTAGTCTTAAACAGGAAAATTGTGAGTCAAACCTTTTAAATTTAACAAGCACGAATAACCTTCAGCATGAGACCTTATGCCATTAACCTGTGGTGTATCGTTCTAGCACTCGAAATAGCTTTTGAACAATTATACATAAGAGAATAACTTCACATGACATCTTTCTGTGTTCTTACCACTTTTTTCACCATGGTAAAAGGCACTTGTGTTAATATACATTGTTCAGAAAGTAAGTGTGTTTGCAGGGGTGGGGGAGGGGGGCAGCGGAGGTTGAATGAATTTATCACATTTCATAGACAGAATGCCTACCACTTGTTCTCTCCATGTGATTTCCAATTCTGACTTCATAGCATGCAGCAGCCATCTGCAAAACAAAATACAAAATATTACACCTTTAAATTTTAAAAATGATTGCAGCTAATAAGACACATTTTATAATGGGTCATTAAATGGCATGCCACAAACAGACCAGGAATGGGCGATCAAATAGAATTGAATTAAGAACCGTGGTTTGTAATTACAACATCCCGGATCTAGCATGCAGATACACCAAAGCTTTCAAGAGTCTTTGCTCAGAAATTGCTCAGAATTCAACTTGAAGACTTGGACCGTACCCCAGTCTGACTTTGAGCAAAATCTAAAAAAGCTCTAGCTGAGCAGAGATCACATCCGCGGAGCGATGATCAGCTCTTCCTACATAAAGATTCATTTCTAAAGGGGACCTTTTACAAAACCAATGCTTCATTGTTTTGGCACTAGAATTGAATATCAATCATCTTGTTGTGGGGTCTTATATGTTTCTGTAATAAAGAGCAATGCAATTAATTGATATATCGCACTTTGATGTTCCATGCGCCTATTTGTTTTGCACGTCCGCTAGATCAATACGCGTACGTAATTATTGTACCTAAGCTTTCTATCGCACAGCGGAAAGGATAGTAAGTATCGCTCCGCGTGCACGCTCGCTCAAACTTTCATGCTATAATGTGTGCACACGCAGCTTGTGTGATACATAGGGCCGTATACAAGTACTGACGTTTTCATTATCCGCCCTATTGAAAGTCACTCTTGATTGATACTGTTTCCAAATTCAAAGTTGCTATTTTCTTCGCTGCTTGTGCAGCTGAATTCTCTCGGTTTGGCGCACATACACTGTATTACAGAGAATGTCTGCTCGGTGTGCAGCGCCTCTTTGTGAACGAACTCATCCAGTAGTTTCGCATCCCTTAAATCAAAGATTTAAACTCACCCTAGCCTGACTTTGAGCACACTCTGAAACAGCTCGGGCCGAGTAGAGATCAATTTTCCAAGAGCGATGATCAACTCTTGCTGCATGACAGCCTCCCGGACGTCGTACTTCTGGCAGCGGTCAAAGATGATGGACTTGATCTCGCTGGGGTTGCGTGGACGGCTGATCACCTCCTCCTCGTGACCAAACACCCCTACTGTGATCTGCGGGAGAAGATGGATGCATCATCTATTTCTATGGCAACCAGACCAAGACCCCACAACATATGTTGAAAAAAAGTATAAAGGTATACCAGGTCTCCATTAAACTACCAATTACAACAAAACACCTCTTCCTCATGATCAAAGATCCCCACCGTGATCTGTGAGAGAAGATGAAATGCAACATCTTAACTTGTGTTTCTAGGGCAGCTAGATATACCAAAGCCCCGTGATAAGAACTCAGAAACAGGAAATGGGTAGATGATGGTCCATAAAACACTGACCAATTACACCCAAACACCTCCTCTTCCTCCCGACTAAAGACTCCAACCATGCTTGGGCCAAAATGATTGTGTTTGGAGGGACTGTCTTCACTCAGAAACTAGAGCAAGTCGACTGCCACGCAGTCGATAAATATGCCTCCGCCTCTTTGCTATTCTCAGAAAATGTATATGTTTGGTGGGCAATGCACCATTGCGCCTGTGTGAAATGAAAATATCACATTCTGCTTTTTCAAGTGTAGCCAAGTTTGGCAATGTTCATTGACTTTTGACCTCTTACTTCTTTGCCTTCCAATCTAACCAGTATGTCTAAATCCATCCTTGTATAAAGTTTGTTTAAAATTAGCCAATTTTGGGTGAAGTTCATTGACCTTTGATCTTTCAGGAATTTTACCCAAACTTCACCAGTCTACCTCAATGAAGTGATACATCTCGTACCATGTTTGGTTAGAATTGCGCCATTGGATTTGGACTTCGGTTTATTGTGAAAAATATCAATTTTTGCAAAGTTCATTGACCTTTGACCTCTGACCTTCCAGCAATTTCACCAACAATATCACCAGTCTACCCCCAAGTAGTGATCCATCGTTTCACTATGTTTGGTTGGAATTACACCATTGGATTTGGATTTATTGTGAAAAATTTAAAGTTTGGGGCAATTTCTAGCCAATTCTGGCAAAGTTCATTGACCTTTGACCTCTGAACTTTCAGGAATTTTACCAAAAATGTCACCAGTCTATCTCCAAGTAGTGATCTATCTTTGTACCATGTTTAATGAGAATTGCATCCTTGGATTTGGATTTATTGTGAAAAAGGTCAATTTTTGGCAAATTTTCACAAATTTCATTGACCTTTGACCTCTGACCTTTCAAGAATTTTACCCAAAATGTCACCAGTCTATCTCCAAGAAGTGATCCATCTTTGTACCATGTTTAATGAGAATTGCATGCTTGGATTTGGATTTATTGTGGAAAAGGTCATTTTTGGGCAATTTTTACAAAGTTCATTGACCTTTGACCTTTGACCTCAATCAGATTTGACCCCAATTTTACACGCTTCATTAGTTTTATGCAATACATACATGTACCAAGTTTGAAGCAAATCTGGTTAACGGTTCTCAAGATATTGCCTAAACGGATTCGGGACGGACGGGACGGACGGACGGACGGACGGACGGACGGACGGACAACCCGAAAACATAATGCCTCCGGCCACTTCGTGGCGGAGGCATAAAAAATGTGGAGTCAATAAGTCAACCTCTTTTGCGCCAGGCTATGCATTGTGCAATAGCTTTTGGTATCAAGCATTGAAGTGTTTTCTTTAAATCAGAATGGTTGAGAGCTAAAAGTATGCATCTTGATACTCACAAACTTGCCGCTGACGAGCATGGAGGTGATAGAGGGCGCCAGACTGTCTACGACTTTCTGCATGACACTGGCGCAGTATCTGACTGTGGACCAGTCTTTCATGATGCGGGCCTTTTGGTAGAGGATAGCCAGTCGCTCATGGATGCTCACTGGAAAAAGCATAACAGGACAAGTTAACCAGACAGAGCTTCCATTACCAACACCAACATCACACTCATTCTGCTTCCTTTCTCCATGTCATCATATCTCACCATTGTTGTGAACAAAGTTTGGGGCCCTCCTAGGTGCAGAGCACTATTTCTTTAACGCCGTTCTCCTTTGCCCCCACCTCCACCACCATCACCAACATCGTTATGACAACCACCATCATTATCACCATCACTACCACGACCAACATCATCACGTACACCAACACCACCATCACCACAGCCAACGGCATCATTATTACCATCCCTATCTCCTTCACCATCACCACCACCACCACCACCATCACCACCACCACCACCACCACCACCACCACCACCACCACCACCATCAACCCCTTCATCAAAACCACCCTGCACCTTCCCTCCATGGAACTATATCTCACCATCATATGTCCAACACCCTCAGTATCTCAGCCTTACTCTTCAATCTGTTCTCTATCCCCACCACCGTCGCCACCACCACCAACAACAACACCAGCACCATCAACAACACCAACACCGCCATCACCACCACCAACACCACCACCACCAACACCACCAACACCACCATCACATTCACCTCACTCCTCTGCTCCATGTAACTATATCTCACCATCGTTGTGCACAAAGTTAGGGCCCTCCTTCACGTAGAGCACTCTGAGTATCTCGGCCTGACTTTTCAGTGCTGTTCTCTTCTCCAACTCCTGCAGTACTTCCCAGGTAGATTTCCTCTCCACCTCCTGTATCAGAGAAAGTGTGCGTTTTTGTTTGTTTGGGGGTTTTTTTGGTATCATGGTAAACACAGAAGACAAGTATAAAACTATTTTGCCCTTTTTTAACACATTAACTTTGGTTTATATCATACAAGTTATATGGTAGCAGTGGTGTGATTCACTAATCTCTTTGTAAGCTACAAACGACTTTAAGCATGACTGGTGTCCCTTTTTTGTGTTAAATTAGATACCCAAATTTGTTCTTCTTTTAACATAGTGGGAGTTAATTTCCAAAAATCCTAATGAAAGTTGAGAAAATTTGACAATTTGATAAACTTTGTATTCAGACAATTGTTAACAACAAGAACTTAAATTCATAAAGATCAGGTTTCAACTTTTGCTGATGGGAATCAAAATCACTGGGAATCTGATTTAGCACAAGAAAGGGTCACCAGTCATGCATAAAATCGTTTGTAAAGTTGTACGTAGCTTAGGAACAGCTTGGTGAAACACCCCAAGGGCCATGTTGCATATAGGTTTTCAATTATTGTAACTTACCATCAATGGTAACTACCATGACGACAGGTGGAATAATGAGCTATTGCCATGGTAGTTACCATTGACGATTAAGTTACAATGATTGAAAACCTAAATGCAACATGACCCAGGTCACAAATAAGAAGATGTTACCTTAATGTTGAGGGTGCTTTCCTCATTGTGATCCAATGTGCTGAGCGAACTCGTCTTCTTCAACACTTTGAATGGGAGGTGATCCACATTCAGTTCCTCCAGTGGTTTAAACAGCAAGTTGGCAGCGCTGGAATGGATTGGAATAAAAAAAAAACAGCCGACAATTATTGGGTGACAATTTAATTTGTTTTAAGGAAAGCATTTATTTCTAGTACAGAATGATTGAGAGAATTTCACCAAGGTGGAAAACTAGGTTCCTACAAAGCCTATTCAGAGCCTGGGACTGAGTATCATAAGTGGTCCACAAACCGGCCCCTACCCTTGAAACCGGCCCCCACGTATTTCTGCGCAGTGCGCGTTATCGAAGGTTGGATGCGCGATTTATTATGTATTTACGCATTAGTAAACCAAATGCAAGATTTTCAGAAGCAAAATTAGACAAAATGTGCACTTATTCGGCAATTGCACATTTTCGTTCGAAACATCTCCGTTTTTCAACTTGCGTTCGTACTTCCGTGATTTTCTCGTCGATCGCCGAAATTTTCCCGTCATTTTTTCACTGCACTGGAACGAGCATGATCGAGACGCAATACTGGTGAAATGTTGGCACTGTACTCGTCGGATTGACGGAGATATCGCACATTATCGGTAGGGGCCGGTTTCAAGGTTCAGTGATGTGAATGTGCGACGATTTATCGAGCGATATTCGAAGCGCAATTTCTCCGAAATTTTATCGTTAATCTTCGATCCAAAAACATTTTTTGAAAGAGCATTATTTCGCTGATTTGTGTGTGAAATTTTAGAATTTTATTTGGTTATCTTGGTATCAAAATATTCAAAAGAAAACAAGCCCGGTTTGAGGCACCCGCATCATACATGTTTCACCTTCAGGAGCAAAACTGTCCAGTAGCTCTATATGCGTCAATCGTCACCATTTCTGAACTACACATAAATCCTATTGAGAAGCATTGTATTTTGCACGGAATAAGTTTAAAAGGAAAGTCCACTCTAAAATTAAGTTCATTCCAATAAAAGGAGAAATATGAGAAAAATATATTAGTGAATGTTTGATGAACATCTGTCAAAGGATAAGAAAGTTATGATCTTTTTAAATTTTAATTTTGTGAAGTGCTCTCTCTCATATATTGTGTGCTGTGCGATTCCATATATTGCTCTTTTCAATTTTTGATGAAGGAATTTTTTTCAGAGGTTCATGTATAAATAAGTGGTTCTAATGATGATGTCACAAATTCAAAACTTGAACAGGTCATAGCTTTCTTATTCTTTGACTGATTTTCATCAAACCATGACTAATATGTTTCTTTCCTGTAACTGCTTTTATTGAAATCAACTTCATTTCAGGGTGGATTATCCCTTTAAAAATTCTATTCCCACATGAGAAATTCAGATCCTGGGACCGAGTATGAATGACATACCTCCCCTCTGGCATCTGGAAGTCCAGATGCTCGACGGAGGACGAAGCGATCAGCGTCTGCAGCCTGTCCACTCTGACACGGATCCCATTGCAAGACCCGTGCTTGAAGGAAGCAAGCATTTCCAACATGGCATTGCTCTCAGGACCACTGTAGTGAAGAAAAGTTATTTTTTATTTGAGGATCAACTTCATTTATGTAGTCTTTACTGGGGTTTTCAAATGATGAAATAATGATTTGTTTATATATGGTGCCTAATATGAAACATCATTTACATTTTCATTACCCCAGTCATCAGATGCTTGTAAGTCCTTGTGACAACCTGTCCAATCCCGAGGGATTTTAAGCATCATGGCAGCCAGCCATTTTTCTGAGTACTCAATTATACAGCTGGGTGGAGACCAGTCATGTGGTATCGTGCTGGAGGACACAAGTGCCAAGTGCCACATACCTCCATAAGAGCAAGTACTGTGAGAAGGCTTAAGTATAGTACGAACACATGATAGAGTGACGTAAGCATCTCTAACATGGCATTGCTCTCAAGACTACTGCAAAGGAGCAAGTTATTGTCATTTAAGTAGAAAACTAATTTTTTGATCATTACTGTGGTCTTGAAATAATAAGAGCATGAGAACAAGTGATCGCAGGTTGACTTGTGTGATTGACATCAATCTTTACTCAAAGATAGAGAATTCTCCCTATCGCATAAAGCAGAAATCAAGCGATATTGCTTCGTGATACGTACCGATATCTGATCAATTGCTTTGGGACATATACTTCCGGTTTTGCGGCACGCCATATTCTGGTATAATATACAAACATTCAAAATGCACAGAACTTGTCATTTCAAACCTCGTAAAACTCATAATACCTCTTTTCACATGAGCAAACATTGGGCCGCTTTGCAAAAGAATCCCATTTATCAAATAAAAAGTCATAGATTGGAAAATGACAATGTGCAAAAAATAACTTTATTATTTGCAAGAATTTGACACAATATAGATCATGACTTTGGAGTTCAATGTGCAAAAAGCATACAGAGAGAAAGAACCAGAAGTTAACATCCCAAGAATTGAAGGTAAAAAAATGAGAGCGCTACAGGCTGTTAGATTCGGAGAGCTATATGCGATAGGGAGAATTGGATTTGCGATTGATCGCAACTGTTTATAGGACGGGGCCCTGCTTACGAGAACTGCTCCTCCCTGATGACCAGACAGACAGTGGGCCTGCCGACGTACATCCAGCTCTTCCTCACAAAGGCCACAAGGCTCTGTAAGATAAGGTACACAAGGAAACAACTTAAACATTCTCTAGAAAAACCCAGATTGATCAGCCATCACCATAATTTACAGACAAGTACAAAGTTTATAGAAAACAATGTAATCCTTTGAAAGATGTGTTGCTCAACATTTCTATCATGTTGACTGGTTGTTTTCTGCAGCAATGACTGGCTAATCAAAATTGCTCAAGTGTGCGTTGTGAGAGCATGGGTGTATGACTGCATGACAAAGGCAACTCGTTCTACACACATCCACTTATTCACACCCTTCAAGTATATCAATCATCTGCCTTGTTCACTGTTGGACAAGCTGGTTTTGAATATTTGTGTATTTTTTAGCAAATTTGAAACAAAGCTTAGCTGCTTGCTTAGTTCTGAGTGGCCTTCTCGATCTATAGTTGCTCTCAACACTCTATGGTCTTGCATTGCTGTATTTTATCATGCTATTGCTGTTGAGAATCCCAGCTAGCACACTGGATATCAAAGCATGGGAAAAGGAAAAGCGGTACATGTGACCTGACGTACTTAAGGCCACTGTAAACAACAAAATTTGATCAGTTGTATGACTCTGCAACTGGCCCAATCACAGGACCCAGTAATTGGATTCGTGCAAGAAGGTGACGGCAAATTTCCAGTACTAATCCTTTCTGACTGCAGAAGCGTGGCAAAATCATGTAGTTTGCAATGGCAATGAGATGTGCTTAGATAAGACAACAGGACAGAATGATTGACATGATACCTTGATGTCATCCACAAGGTAGTTGA
Organism: Arbacia lixula; assembly: GCA_963669155.1. NCBI lineage: Eukaryota > Metazoa > Echinodermata > Echinoidea > Arbacioida > Arbaciidae > Arbacia > Arbacia lixula. The sequence continues at coordinate 23,523,246 of OZ022581.1, forward strand.
TGTCTTGATACATGTAGAAATCCAGCAGGTCAAACTGCAGAGGGTAACAGATGACCGTCCGTCCGAGGAGTCTGTAGATCTTGGACGTGCCTATGATCCCGATGGGCCTGCTTGGCCGTCCGGTGAGTCCAAGCTTGTCGTTCTGACCAAGGAAAGTGAGCGCCTGAAAGGATTTTAGTCAAAGGAGGGAGAGAAAACACAGCACATGAAGTATGTTGTGGAATAGTGGTTGTGCACTGTGACTGAAGAGCAATAGCAATTGTGTGCTAAGCATGCCTCTATTCAATTGATCAATGAAATCCCATGTCATAGGGGGATATGTCGATACATGTACATTCACCTACTTCCGGATATGGGAGATCAAAGTTTTGCTTGCAAATAAGGGGAGCTAATGTTAATGATCTTACCTTAATGAGTTCAGACGGGAGTCAGATAAAAAAAAAATGAGCGCTATTAGGGTTGGGGTCTAAAACTGAACAGTCACACTGATGACTCTATACTATTGTCAGTGTGATGGGTCATAGATAGTGCTAGTGTGAACAAGCTCACCTTCATGAATTCAGACGGCAGCTAAATCTCAATGGGCTCTATCTGTGTCAGGGTCTGACCCTGGTTTCACAGTGATGGGCCAAAGATAGTGCTTGTGTAAAGGAGCTCACCTTGATTAGGTCAAACGGGGGCCAGATCTCAATGGGCTCTATCTGTGTCAGGGTCTGACCCTGGTTTCATGGTGATGGGCCAAAGATAGTGCTTGTGTGAATGAGCTTACCTTTATTAGGTCAAACGGGGGCCAGATCTCAGTGGGCTGTATCTGTGTCAGGGTCTGACCCTGGTTTCATGGAAATAGGCCAAAGATAGTGCTTGTGTGAATGAGCTCACCTTGATTAGGTCAAACGGGGGCCAGATCTCAATGGGCTCCATCTGTGTCAGGGTCTGACCATGGTTTCATGGTAATAGGCCAAAGATAGTGCTGTGTGAATGAGCTTACCTTGATTAGGTCAAACGGGGGCCGGATCTCAATGGGCTCTATCTGTGTCAGGGACTGACCCTGGTTTCATGGTAATAGGCCAAAGATAGTGCTTGTGTGAATGAGCTTACCTTGATGAGTTCAAACAGCGGCTATATCTAAAATGGGGTCTATATGTCTTGGCGTCTGACCCTAGTTTGATCTAGGTAAAAAAAAAAAAAGCTTCTTCTAGATCTTAAATGGGCTCTGTATGTGTCTGGGTCTGACCCTGGTTTCATGGTGATGAGTCGAGAGATAGTACTAGTGTGAATGAGCTCACCTTGATGAGTTCAAACGGCGGCTAGATCTAAAATGGGCTCTGTATGTGTCTGGGTCTGACCCTGGTTTCATGGTGATGAGTCAAGAGATAGTACTAGTGTGAACGAACTCACCTTGATGAGTTCAGACGGCGGCCAGATTTCAATAGGCTCTATCTGTGTCGGGGTCTGTGACTGGATGCCATATGTAGCGAGTGTTGTCTGGAGACGAGTGCTCTCCGCTATGAACACCATCTGAACTGTCATGTCCTTCGTCATCGTCTGTTCAAAATCAGAAAAAACAAACAACCATAATATGCTGAAACTTGTTTCAGTGACCAGCTGTCCATAAAGACATTTATTGAAGAATGTTTATCATTGAAACCTGTATCAAAGCACCCCATGCATAAAGACCAGCTACGTAAATATCTACTTGTCTGTTTATACGCAGGTTTACTGTATGTTTATAATCAAATCTTTTCAGTGCTGTTCTTCTGAAATCAAACAACCATAACCTCAGAGATTTCACAAGAACTTTTAAACCAACAATAAATAAGGATTAAAGACAGATTTATCCCTTTTGCAGGTTAAAAAAAATAAACACTTTGAAAATACTGTGCAAAAGGGAAGAAGAAACACTTAGCCTGAACATTAGGCTCGCAAAAAAAATGAACTCACCTCAAACGCAGAATGTCTGGTGTTCCGTTTGTATCTCTTACAGAGCGCAGAGCCAAGGTACCGTCCTTCTGGGTCTATCTCACTTATTTCAACCAAGCCCTCCACTGCATAAACACATACAAGTAAACAGAAAAAAATAAATGAAAGTTTACACATAGTGACCCTGCAAAACTCCAGTATATTAGTATTGTAATGACACTCCCTTTTGGCACAAAATTGTTCTTTTTATGAATTTAACATACAGGCACTAATTTTAAAACAAATCCATTGAACAATTCACAATATTGCGTAAACTTTTTTTTACATGTATTTGGGGGAATATTTTGCAACGTTCATTGACTGTTATTAATTGACCTCGGTCCCAATTTTACACAGTTCATCAGTTTCAAAAATTGTAATACAGGTATCAAGTTTGAAGAAATTGTTGCATGGTTCTCAAGATATTGCATTATTTTGTATTATCATATTGTTATATACAAATGTATTCTATTTTTCCTGTTGGAAATGAAAATAAATGAATTTGAAATATTGCATAAAAAATAATCTTTCTGGCCACTAAATGGCGGAGGTATAAAAAGGAAAGATCAATATATTGTTTGAACTTGTTTGGTTATCCTGTTGGGTATGGTCAACATACTCATAAGACAGCACAAGATGTACATGGACTGCCCCCAGAGAAACAAGTTGTTCCCCTCCCCCTCGGAGCTGGCCACCCTGCGCTGACTGCCCGGCACTCGCCGCTCGCTCTCTACAGCCGCCTTCGGCACATAGTAGTACTTGGGCACAATCAGACCTACAAAACACAAGAACAAGTGTTGCCAATTTGGAAGCCATGATAGTGATTAGTTTTTCCTCTTAAAAATTTGTACCCCCCATCAGTCCTTATTAGGACTACCACAACTCCTACAAATAATCCAATCCCTCTCTTTTTCACAGGGTGCACTGCAAAGTTCCAAGGAATACAAATTTGAAGTTGTGAATAAGTTGATGAGTCCAGACTCAAAAAACAGCTCTAATATTTACTAATGCATATTGAAGGCCGTGTCTTGTTTCAAAATAGTTTGAAAAAAAATCATGATAATATCAATATGAATTATAATTGCACTAATGATGAAGACACTGATACTAATACTACTACTTCTACTGAATCTTACACTCCTCATACTATGATGTAACCTTACCATACTTTGTCTGTTTGAGCTGTGGCTTAAGGAGTTCATGGTACTCCTCCACCTGCTCCTTCTTGTTCTTGGCCAAGCCATCCAGCATCATGAAGATGAAGAAGAGGGGCCACTGGGACTCCACGGTGTCATACATCTGCAGTCAAATGATGATGGGGGCATTTCACCGAGCTGTTTGTACACTATGATTACGTACCACATTACACAAGACGGGTGACCCCTTCTTGTGCTACATCAGATTCGCAATGATTTTGATTCCAATCAGCTTAGGTTGAAACCTGATCTTTTTCAATTAAAATTCTTGTAACCAAGTGTTTGAATACAAAGTTTATGAATTTTCCAACTTGATTTTAAATTAACATTGTTAACTATGTTAAAGCAGGAACAAATTGGGGTAACTCTGATTTATCACAAGATAGGTTCACCAGTCATGCATCGTTCTTAGTTTACGAGCAGCTTAGTAAAACACCCCCAGGAACATTTTTAATCTCTTTTTGTGCCAGGCAACTGGTGCTCTATGAGTGTATGAGATTTGTATATATAATTTATGCCAAAATGCAACAGTGGAACCGAAAGGTTTAAAGGGCCCCTGTCATCAAAATATATGTTGCCTTCTGTTGGTGCATCTAAATATGTATATAACAAAATCACTATCTGTTCAATGGAATTTTGTGTTCTTTATTTTAAAATAATTTTTCTATATTTTTTCTCAGCACTGATAAGCCCCGCCTCCAAAATATCCTCCAACTCAAGATTCCCCCTGTGACATCATCAAAGGTAGAAATTAGCAGGATAATAAGTAGAATTTATGCACAAACTAAACATTGCAATGACCACCTGCAAGTGCTTATAATAGCATCACATAGCTAGCACATTTCTGATATAAGGAAACGATTATTCCCACATGAAAGGTTGTTAGATGGTATTGTGTGAAGACATGTGGTGCTCTTGTGGGCAGGTGGAGGTAGTCATTGCAATGTTTAGTTTGTGCATAAATTCTACTTATTTTCCTGCTAATTTCTACCTTTGATGATGTCACAGGGGGAATCTTGAGTTGGAGGATATTTTGGAGGCGGGGCTTATCAGTGCTGAGAAAAAATAAAGAAAAATTATTTTAAAATATAGGACACATATTTCTATTGAACAGTTAGTGATTTTGTTATGTACATGTCATGTTGCATCAACAGAAGTCAACATGTATTTTGATGACAGGGGACCTTTAAGGGGTATCAAAAACTGAAAACAAGTTAACCGTGGGACTCCACAGCGCCATACATCTGCAGTCAAGCAATCAGGAATGTCTTTTACCTCTTTGTGTGCCAGGCAAACAAGTGCTCTATGAGTGTATGATATTTGTATGTATGACTTATGAGCCTCAAGAGTTAAGGGGTATCAAAACATAACGACAAGTTCATCTTGAAAGGAGTGTAAAGTCTGCATGCATGTCTGGAGTACACTTTGATATTAAAAGTTAGCAAAGTTGAGCACACAACAACAAATATTTCTCATACCTGAATAAATCAAAAGTATTCACCTTGACTTCCGTTGGTTTGTAGTACTTCTGATTCCTGTCCTCAAGGACGCATCCGTAGCCGTCCCTCAAGAACCGCTTGAAGCCGTAGGTGCCCTTCAGTTTCCTCCGGATCTTGTCCAGGGTTCTCTCAGCAAGAGCCCCGTCATCCAGTGCAAAGGCCGGAAAGCTTACAGTTGAGATCAGGGCTGCATCTGTATTCTGACATAAATGTCATCCTTCTACTGTTATAAACTTAATTGTTAAAAGAAGTCAACTAGACACTATTGAATTGAGCTTGCAGATTTCATGTCCGATCAGGGCAGCTTCATCAGATTATCATTTGGTTGTTGATCCCGTAACAAGGTCAGAAATGTCCAAAAGTCTGGAAGTCAATCTAGCTATGAAGATTTTTTCGCCACTGAGACTTTTTTTTACCTTTGAGCTGCTCTCTCTGGGGAGAAGGCTTTCCAGCGTGATGCGGTTACGGGCATGAGCATCAGGATCGACGTAGAGGATGGACCAAGACGTCCCCTCCTTGCCAAAGAGATTGAATCCATTCGCTGCTTCCAGGGCAGCCTTGGCCATGCCAATAGAGCTGCAACAACAACAATAAAGGCAGGTAATAACTTAGGATGCAATATTTGACTAGCAATTTCAATCAGTGTACTTGTGTTTAACCCTATGTAGCCCGGGGCGGGGGCAAAAACAGCCCCCCCCCCCTCGACATTTTTCGTGATAAATTTGTAACGCAAAAAGATCACGCCGCGACGTTTCATGACTTTTTTCCTTCAAGTCTCACGCAACTTTTAAGACCAAATTTGCGACGCGGGGGTATGCCGTTTTGAAGTTACGTAACATTTTGTACGTGCATGTCAGACCAAAAATTGCTCAAAAACGTGATTTCATGTACAAATCCTATGCAAATTCTGTATCTAGCCAAAATTAATAAATTTTTACTGATGAAAAACAATAGATTTCATGTTATTTATGACTGAAATAATGTTGCCAATGATTTTCATCGAAAAACAATGAAGAACATAAAGTCAAAAAAACAAAGAAATACATAAGAAATTCAAAAAAAATATAAAATACATAAGAAAAAATTTGATATTGCCATTTTTTTTAAACCATAATTTGATGATAATCCTAAGAAGAGTATCTGTACTGAAATCTAGCAGTTTTGGGGCTATATTTCAAGATTTATAACCAAATTGATTTCATGCATTTAATTAGCATAATTAATTAATTAAAAATAAATTTGAATAATTTTGATGCAATTGACAATTGAATTGTGGAGATTATGTCATCGGTGACATACATGCCAATTTTCGTCGTGATCGCGCGATCAACGGTCGAGATCTTGGGGGGGGCTGTTTTTGCCCCCCCCCCCCCCCGGGCTATGCGATTTCAAAATAGCCCAGCTATATAGGGTTAAGAGAAATCAGTGTGCCGACCAATGACTGCTATAATAGTGAAGCGCTCTGCCCCACAAAAAATGTGGAGTAAATTGCCCCTTGACTCCTAAAGGATTTCACCATAAACCTCATCAGTCTATGTCGCAGTAGTGATTCATCTTTGTGCCAAGTTTGGTTGAATTTGATTTAATCTATTTGAAAATAGTTCATTTGATTTCCAGTTATTGTGAATAAGACCAACCTTGGGCTATTTCAAGCAGTTCATTGACCTTAGAACTTTGATTTCAATCAGATTTTACTTCAATTCTTTGAAAATTTCTGAATTACATGCAGATTTCAAATTTGAGTATGGCATAAACAGACTGGGGAGGAGGGACAGGCAGATGATTGGACGACCTGAAAACAAAATTCTTCCTTCCACTTTGTAAATTTCACAAGTCACTGCAGAATCGATGGCGTTAAAAGGACGTATGTACCTTGAGTGGAGTTCTTTCTTGCCAGTGTTGTACTTGCTCCCCCTCTCCCACACCCCGTAGTCCGGGGTCCTGTAAGCCCGCTCCACATAGTAGACTAGATTCTGGACAAAGCTCACTTCATCCAGGGTATAGATAATCTGTAATAATGGGGATTGATTGATAAAGAGATTAAAGACATTACCAACACTTGAGTGTCATATAAGTGTCAAACAGTTAATCTGGATAGATTTATGTTACACAGTAAAAAATTACTTAATGCCATTTACAAATTACATAAGCTGGATTGTGAATTATCAGTAATAAACTAATGTTAACTTCTTCCCCAGGATGACTTCCCTGCTCTTTATGAAAAAAGAAGCAAGTTCTTTAACGTGCAAATGGTATGAGTCTCCTTTACAAGGGATCGACGGCTTAAAGTCTCTTCCAAAAGACTATCTGTCATAATGGGGAAAATAGTCATCAATATACACTGAGATACAACATCCCTCTCAAGTTGACTAGCATCTTAAACTCAAAATCAAAGCCCCATCTTAGAAAGAGTTGCAATTGATCCGAGTTGATCGCAAGTCCAATCCCCTATCTCAAATGTACGAGATATGATTTACATCAATCGCAAGTCTAGTTGAGATCAATCACAATTCTTTACAAGACTCACAGGCCCAAGGAGGTACTTCACCAAGCTGTTTATAAGCTATGCAAGACTTCACTCATGACTGGTGACCTGTTCTTGTGCTAAATGAGATACCCCAATTTGTTTCTGTTTAACATAGTGAAAGATATGATTCTTGCACACAACAAAATCTTATCAGACAATTTGATTATGAGTAGAATTGTAAGGAAAAAGAAAAAATAATCACAAGTGTAAAAAACAAGGCATTAGCAATATTGTGTCTCGCCCACTTGCGAAAATAACCAGAAATATCGCGATCTCCGTTGCTACGCAAAAGAATTGTATCCCTGGCTGATTGTGAAATATCTGCCATAGAATGTAACATTCCATAAATGAGAAGGGCTATTTCACGCAATGCTACTTCCTCTATCTACTCCCCCTCCCCCACCTTCCCCCTTCTTTGAGATGGAATAAAAAGCCTCCACCAAGTTCTATTAGTCGCGGGTGCCGGGCAACATTTTGCACTTGAAAGAATATCAACTTGAATTTTAAAACTATACATAAATACTCAGTGCAAGGTGGCTGAAGGATCACAGTGTTTTGTGTTCTCTTCAATTTTACGCATGCATTTTACTTTTACGGTTATATGCACTATTCTTGCAGGTAAACTTTAACGTATGACCTCAAATGACCTTTGACCTTATCCTGTGACCTCCAACAGCACCATAACATGAAGGTACCCCCAGTGCATCTATGACCCAAGTTAGGTTGTAATCCAAGCAACCTATGTGAAGTTATTTGTCAAAAGAGAGTCTTGCCGGTAAACTTTAACGTATGACCTCAAATGACCTTTGACCTTATCCTGTGACCTCCAATGGCACCATAACATGAAGGTACCCCCAGTGCATCTATGACCCAAGTTAGGTTGTAATCCAAGCAAACCCATTTGTAGCAAATATTACATGAATGTTTCTGGAGGTTCGCTCTCAACTGGAATGACTTTCCACATCTATTACATGAAACAAACAAATAAGCAACTTTAAACAGACAACATCAAAATCAGGTGCAAAATAGTGACTTTGAATAAATTTGCATAAATGTGCATGAGTAATGTTTGCCTAAATCTACATCAGTAATGCTCACACATGCTCACACAATTCTGTGCACAAATTAGGAAGCCTTCACCAAGAGTCTTGCAAGTAAACTTTAATGTATGACCTCAAATGACCTTTGACCTTATCATGTGACCTCTTACAGCACAATAACATGCAGGTGCCCCCAGTGCATCCATCATCCAAGTTTGATTGCCATTGTAGCAACATGTGATGAGTTATGTGTGATAAGAGAGTCTTGCAAGTAAACTTTAACGTATGACCTCAAATGACCTTTGACCTTATCCTGTGACCTCCAACGGTACGATAACATGAAGGTACCCCCAGTGCATCTATGACCCAAGTTAGGTTGTAATCCAAGCAACCTATCTATTTAGCCTATTTCTCTCCACTGCTGAAGGAAGGCCTCCTCATCATTTTTCCATCTTGGTCTATCTTGTGCCGTTCGTTTCCATGTCACACTACCATATTCTCTAATATCGTCAATCCACCTCCTACTTTGTCTGCCTCTCTTTTTCTGGTGTTAGCTCTGGGAGTCCAGATGGTTAATTTATATGTCCATCTGTCATCTTTCCTCCTGGCCAGATGACCAGCCCACCTCCATTTCTTTGATTTAATTTCCTGTACTATGTCCCGTACTTTAGTTTTCTTTCTCAAATCCTGGTTTCTAACTTTGTCCCTCTTTGTAACACCAATCATAATTCTTTCCATAGCCCTTTCGGTTACTCTAAGTTTTCTCTCCAGTCTCTTAGTTGTGGTCCATGTTTCTGCTCCATAAGAGAGCACAGGTATGATACATTGGTTGAAAATCTGTTTCTTGAGAGAAAGAGGGAGCTTCTCATCACAAAAGATACAGTTGAGCTTGCCAAATTTTGCCCAAGCCAACTGGATCCTTCTATTCACTTCCCCTGCTGTTTCGTTTTCTATGGAGATCTTTTTGCCCAAGTATATGTAGTTGTCTACCTTTTCTACGGTCCTCCCGCTAACTGTGATTTTGTGTTCTTTGAATCTACTGCTCATCATTACCTTTGTCTTTGTGATATTCATTTTCAGTCCAGCTTTTCTACTTTCTTCACTTAGTTCTCTGACCATTTTTTCCAGTTCCTGAGGTGTATGGCTAAGAAGTAAAATGTCATCTGCAAATCTGAGATGTGTCAGGTGTTCGCCATCCACGACTATTCCCAATGATAACCAATCAAGGTTTCTGAAGATATCCTCCATAGCTGCAGTAAAGAGCTTTGGTGAGATGGGGTCACCTTGTCTTACCCCTTTCAGGATTTTAAAGGCATTTGTTGTAGTGCTTTCTAGATGTACACGGGCACTAGAGTCCTTATAGATGTTCTTAATTAGGCGAATGTACTTTCCGTCTGTGACCTGCTTTCCTAAGGCATTGAATAATGACTGATGGTCTAGGCTGTCAAATGCCTTCTCGTAATCAACGAAGCCAAGGCAGATGTCGAAACGGTATTCTTTTGCCTTCTCGATCATCTGGCTTAAGGTGTGGAGATGGTCTGATGTTCTATATCCTGCACGAAATCCAGCTTGTTCCTGTGGTTGATTTTCATCAAGCTGTTTCTCTACTCTAGCAAGAAGAATTCGTGTGAAGATTTTGTATATATGAGGCAACAGACTAATGGGCCTGTAATTTTTGATGTCCTTCATGTCCCCTTTCTTGAACAGTATGATAACTTTTGATTCATTCCACTGGGTAGGTACTTGTTCCATTTGCATGATCTTGTTGAACAGTCTTGTTAGGATTGATATGGTGTCCTCTCCCCCCAACTTTAAAATATCTGCAGTCATTTGGTCCTCCCCTGGAGCTTTTCCCCTTTTCATCTGGTCTAAAGCACTCTTCACCTCTTCCTTAAGTATTGGTGGAACATCATTTGATTTCTCATTCCAGTCCTCATTTACTCTCCAATCGGGTTGGTCTGTGCTATAGAGTTCTCTATAGAAGTCCTCAATGACTTGAGTAATCTGTTCTTTGTCATTAACTTCTGTCCCATCTTTTGTTTTCAGTGATGACAGAAGCTTTTTACCCCTCTCTAACTTTCTGTTGATGATTTTTGGTCCTTTGTGGTTTTCTAGCACTTCACGTACCATCTTGGTCCTGATCTTTCTCTTTCGCTTTTTTCTCATCTTGCGAATTGTTTTATTCAGCTCTGTATATTCAACTTGGTTACGTGTTGATGTCTGTCTGGAGGGCTTAAGGGCTTTCCTTTTCTCATTCAATCTATGTATCTCCTCTCTTTCCTTGTCTGTATTGTTGCCCTCCATTTTCTCCCCCTTAGCTAGCTTTTCCGCTTCATCCATAATTGTTCTTGTTATTTGCTCGTAGAGAGTGTCTAATGGTTGGTTCTCCATTGAATCTGCCAACACTTCGAACCTATTGTGTAACTCAAGCTGGAACTGCTCCTGCTTACTGGAAAGTAGTTCTAAGTTAATATGTCTCCTCCTAGGCTTCCTTACCCTTCTCACTCTTTCCATTTTCTTGTTAATCCTTACTTTAGCTCTAACAAGTCGGTGGTCACTGCCTGTATCCACCTTTGGTACTGTTCCCACATCCATCAAGATTCTACGATGATCGCAAATCATGTAATCTATCAAGTTGTGAGTTGCTGCATTTGGGCTTTCCCATGTCCAGTAGTTTTTGGTAGGTTTTTTGAAGTATGTATTGCCAATTGTCAAGTTCCTGCTTGATACAAACTCCAGTAGTCTTTCTCCCCTTTCATTCCTTTCTCCGATCCCGTATGGGCCTATACCACTCTCCTCGTCATCCTTTCTCATTCCAACCTTGGCATTGAAGTCACCCATAAGTATCGTAAACGTTGTGGATTCTGTTGTCATTATCTTGTCAATTTTACTATAAAAATCTTCAACGACTTCATCTGTGTGACTGGTAGTTGGTGCATATGCTTGAATAATTTTCATTGTATGGCTACTATTGATATGTACTTTCACAAAAGCTATCCTGTCTGATACTTCTTTATATTCCATGATATTTTCCTCAACCTCTTTATTCACAAGAAATCCAACTCCATTGCAACTTTTGTTTGTTGCTGATGTTGTGAACAGTGTATGTCCACACTTTGATAGCTTGATGAGATTCGCTGGTCTCCTAGTTTCCGCTAATCCTATTATGTGCCATGATACATCATCTATTTCCTCCAGTAGAGCATCTAGGTCTTCCTCTGTTCTCAATGTCCTTACATTATATGTACAAATAAACAAATCTGTATGGCTCGTGATGATTCTTCTATCAGATTTGGGTCCTCCTTGCGGCTTTAAACCCAACTCGTCATACTTTGGCTTGACACCAGAAGGATCAGCAGTCGCCGAATTCCTAGCTCTGTTTGTAGAGCTGGGCCCGTTCCGGCCATGGGCGTTACGACCTCTCTTTAATCTTAAATCCATGAATGATGAGGGATGTGTGCCATACTCTACCACACAGGCAAGGTGGATTGGTAGAGGTCGGATGAGTTCCTTGGACTTCAGCCCGATCTAAAGGAACTCTTAAGTCAGATCTGGTTTTTAATTCTGACAGGGGGTCCGGCACCCCCTCCTCACCCTAGAGCTAATGCCCTAGCGTGGGTTGCCCGGATTAGTCGCCGAGCACTCGACCGTGTAACAGGTAGCACTGGATTACACGATGACCAGTGGCAGGACTAACCTGACCTGACCTGACCAAGCAACCTATGTGAAGTTATTTGTCAAAAGAGAGTCTTGCAGGTAAACTTTAATGTATGACCTCAAATGACCTTTGACCTTATCCTGTGACCTCCAACAGCACCATAACATGAAGGTACCCCCAGTGCATCTATGACCCAAGTTAGGTTGTAATCCAAGCAACCTATGTGAAGTTATTTGTCAAAAGAGAGTCTTGCAGGTAAACTTTAACGTATGACCTCAAATGACCTTTGACGTTATCCTGTGACCTCCAATAACATGAAGGTACCCCCAGTGCATCTATGACCCAAGTTAGGTTGTAATCCAAGCAACCCATGTGAAGTTATTTGTCAAAAGAGAGTCTTGCAGGTAAACTTTAACGTATGACCTCAAATGACCTTTGACCTTATCCTGTGACCTCCAACGGTACCATAACATGAAGGTACCCCCAGTGCATCTATGACCCAAGTTAGGTTGTAATCCAAGCAACCTATGTGAAGTTATTTGTCAAAAGAGAGTCTTGCAGGTAAACTTTAACATAGAAAAAGAGAGTCTTGCACATACTCTTTAATATATGACCTCAAATGACCTTTGACATCATCACATGACCTCTGACAACACCATAACATGAAGATACCCCTAGTGCTTCTATCAACCAAGTGTGGCTGCCATTGCTGTAACAGTTGCCAAGTTATGGATCATAAGAGAGTCTTGCAGGTAAACTTTAACATTTGTGACGGACGACGGACGACGGACGGACGACAGACGGACGACGGACGGACGCCATTTGGATCCCTTAGTCTCGCCTTCACCTCCGGTGGGCGAGACAAAAATCACACAAATTCAGCACAAATGGAAAAATCTACCCATTCCTCCAATCAAACAGACAAAATTCCCTACCTGCAGTCCTGATGAGATCATCTGGACCAGATACAGGATGTAAAGGGAGATGGCATCAATCTGGAGGTGGTGAGAGTTGGTGGCCAGGGTGTCGCCTGTGATGAGGTCATAACGGGAGTGCAGGGCAGTGTCATCACTTTGTAAGTGCTTGAACTTGTCCACCTGTCATTGAAAGATCAAATCACACTCTCTTTTAAAAGGGATAGTCACACCCTGAAATTACGTTGGTTATAATAAAAGTAGAAACATGAAAAAAAAACATAAGTAAAGTTTTTATGAAATTCATCAAAGGATAAGAAAGTTATGACTTTTTAAAACTTCTATTTTGTGACGTCACATGCGAGATGCTCTCCCATATGTTGTGTAAATATTATTGTATCTCAGAGAGTTTGGAAAAATCTGATCTTTTGGTATTCCATAAAGCCAAATTAGGATAAAAGATAACAATCTTATTCAAATGAGCTAGACATACAATTTTTATGTAAATAAGCCTCATAGATAAAATTTTCATGCAAATGGGCTAAATCGGTTGTCTATGGTACTCTACATCTGTTGAGGATGACTTACCCTCTCAGCTTGCCTCATGAAGCAGTACAGCAAGCCTCTCATGCACTTGACTGCACTCTGCTCTAGCTCATACGTCCTCCCATCATCATTATCTATTTTCCTGCACGGTGACAGAATTGACCAATTCATTTAATTTATTGTAAGTAACCAATGAAGGAGTTTTCCAGAAAACATAAGTGAGGAGAAAAAAAAGGTAACATCTGAGCTACGAATTCAACACTTCAGATTTTCTTGGGGGGAGGGGCATATATATCGTAAAGGTGGCTTGGAAAAGTTGGTTTTCATGGGAAAGTAAGATATGAAAAGGAACCGGGGAAGAACAATGATTACTTGGATAAGCAGCTTGACTGCCTGGCTAGCAGAGCAAGGGGCTGTGAATTATGATGAGGAGCTGATACAAAGAGCTCAGGACATAGAGTTCAGTTGTGCAATTGTTGTTGGAGCTACACTCTAAAATACTATTCATTAAAATGGCCATGGAAACCAAACATTGAGCAATAAAATAATATTTGATAAGGCAATGGAAATCATGATAAGAAAGAGATCATGAAAATATCAGAGAAAATAAAACGCTGTACCTTCCTATACACATCCATGAAGTATCTTACTCTTTTCAGACCCTTCTCACACTTCATCTCTCCCGGGAATTATTGTGAACCTACATAATGCACTTTTTTTCCATGTCCTTGATCTCTTTTCTAATGTGCTTAAAAGAATTACAAATATCACCATTTATTATTACCTGTAGGCTAGTGCTAGAGCCCATACAGCTATGGTTGAGTAGACACTCTCTCGCACTCCTGCCTCCTTCACCTTACTGTCAGTGTTGACTGGATACAGCCCTAAGGCTGCACTCTGATGGCTCAAGATCTGGTCCTTCACTGCAAGAATAATAGAGGATAAAGATTGTCATGAAAATCTTTAATAAAGGGGGGGGGGGCCTAGAGTGGGGGGGGGGGTCAGTTGAAATTCTTCTCAGTCCCAAGATGTTTTTCTTCACACACTATAAAAGCCCTAGATGACAGACTGGCCTCAAAACAGTTCAATGCACATTACATCTAAATAGCATTATTAGATCTTCACATCTTCCACTAGTGGACACTTCTTATGGTTAGAATTTGAGTCATTCAGAGGAGCTAGATGTATGTGTAAACGCAGAGGATCGTGGATTCAGCAGCATAACAAAAAAAAAACATTTTTGGGTCTTTCAAAACTGGGATGGAAGCTGGAAATAGGAGTGGAATTTTGAACAGCATCGTCCTCACTCAGCGAAAGTCCTCTATCTTAAGTCAACTATATTACCTAGGATTTAACTTAAAGTTTAACTTAAGTTTTATTTTAAGTTAGAACTGAGGTTAGAGTTGTCTTTTTGCATAACCCACACTGGCCCAAGCCCCAGGGGCCAAGGCTGAGTGCGGCAGGGGGCCAGGGGCCGAATCCGCGAAAAAATTTTTTACACAATTGTTCAGCCACTTCCACCAAAATATTCATAATAGAAGTGCTCTGGTTAAAGAGTCTAACCGTCACTGATGCGCGCATCATGTCATCAATGCTAGCGCTTCGGCATGGAAGCACTTGCATTGTACTAAATGTGTATATTGCATGTTTTCTACATTCACACATGCGCGTGTGGACATTTGAGGGCAGATTGAGGGAACAAGATACACATCGGAACACTGAAGAGGAATAGTCAAGGGTAAAACGAAAAAAACAAATGCGGATTGAGCTGCGAGACCATGCATAGGCCTACACACAACAATTCGTACACACAAATCACAATGTATGTATTGTCGCAGTGCCACCTCTCTGGTCGCACACTAGATGCGATAGATACCCCCGGATTGCTTGTAGTATAATGGTAGATAATGCGCTGAACTAGATTCTATGTCCAGTCGCTCGCACGGCATGTTTGCGTAAAATGGCTAAACAGTGGTGTAAAAAAAATATTCGCGGCCGGGACCGGGCCCGAGGAGAACCCATTGGCATTGCTCTGGGGCGGTATTCCGAAAATCCACAGAGATAAAAATCAGTGTTGTAGTTCTCGAGACTGGTCTTGGTCTCGAGACCAGTCTCGAGATCAGGATTTTTTTTCTTGGTCTTGATCTCGGTCTCGAACCCTCTGGTCTTGGTCTTGTTCTTGGTCTTGAGCCTTTCTGGTCTCGGATTTTACGTCGAGACCAGCACGAGACCAGCTACTAAAATTACGATATTACACATAAATCATATTGATAATGCATGTCGGAGAAAGGAGATACGATACATCACTCTCCTTGGTCGGAGAGTTACAATCATCCCTACTATACTGTGCAAGCCTGCCGCCGACCCGGCCCGGCCCCTGCCCGATCACTGCATAGCACGGGAAGCGTGAGATGCAGATTAGCGAGCATGCAATATATGTGCCAACATCACACATGCAAAGCGCATCACACTGGGTGATACATGCGTCTTTATGCGAGCCAAGAGGTCAGTGTTGCGAGTTGGATCGATGGTGTGTAGATGTAGTAAAACTCTCCAAGCCAGCTCTCAAGCTGTGCCATGCTGCACGCGTGGTCGCATACAATACACGTATGAGACTGAAAGAGGATGAGAGTCCCCCCTCCCGGCCGAGATAGAGTATTGTTTATGTTTTTGGCACGAAGCTCACTAGTGCGAATAGCGTAAAGAAAAAATTACTAGAGGAGCCAACACTATGTCTTAATTACGCCAAATGAAAAGACGACATGGAGCTGCAAAAATTACTAAATTATGTTGAAATAATTCAAAAATGTGTGCAGCTGGGCCAACTAAAAAGTTTTACAAGTTTTACCATACAAAAAACAAAACAACAATCATGCTAAAATTTAATTGTATACTAAATCATGGCAGTGTCTTCACTTGTTTCTACCGGAAGAAGAAAAACTCATGCTAAATTAAAGTACTGATACTGATAGATAGCCGTCTCTTTTGGGAAGAGAACAAAGAAATTAAGATTTCCTGCCCTCTACTCCTTGACCGAAAAGGTGTTGCCTGTACCTGCATCAAGTGCCCCAGTGGAACGGGCTTTCAGCAGAGGTGGCATCATAATGCGGCCACATCGTGCGAAGCTGTCTTCACGCATGTTGGAATTGTTAATGTTTCTGAAGTGCAATGAGCATGTCTTGCCACCATTCAATAACTAAGGAATTTTGCAGATAAACACAAATTAACATCTCCACAATGAAACAGATTTTTACATGAAATGCCTGATATCTTTTTCTATTTTAGTTGTTTTTTGTAGTAGTTATCATTTGTACTGTACATAAATATACGCTTTTTATGCAAGCATTGAATTTCTTCATTCTAGTGCTAATTCCGAACAGTATTTTTTTTTTTTTTGGGGGGGGGGGGGGGGCTGCTAAAACTGATAAACTGAGGCCCAACCCTGCCAAATGAAATAATATCATGGAATCAAAAAACAAATTAAAGAAAAACAATAACACAGGAATAAATGTGAATGTATACATTTCATTATTCTTAAAACATTTTCATGGGATCATTATATTCACATTTCCTTTCATTAAAGTTAAATTAAGAGGAAAAGTATTAAAACAAGCTTGGGAAACAATAATTCTAGAAATGTCATGTTTTGTTTATATTTGTTAGCGAATAGTGTGTATTTAGTTATTTCCTTGCTGTATCGTTGCATTAATTTGTAAAAGGGATGGTTGAGTATTGGTAATTCCCGAAATGCCCCTTGTCACTAAGTTGATTGGTTTTTAATTCCTATTGAAAGTTAATTAAATGAAATGTGTGGCAGAATAATTCTCTCTCAAATGCTCTTATAGTTGAAAAATATTTTTAATAAGTCGCCTGGCCAGGCGACTTTTTAGATAATGCAAGAAATGCATAATAGATTACTTTTACAAATCAAAGTAAGTTTTTGAATAGTTCTTGATAATATCCCTATTCAGTAATTATTTTAACAAAATAAGAATTGCACAATTTTGTAAGAAAAATTGCTAAAACCAATAAGTCTATAGAGAATGCCCTCGAGTTGTCACAGGTCTTTTTGAATGATGACAGGGGTTTTACATTGTATTAGTGTATACATCTCAAAAATGGTGGAGTTATAATTATTCATTTATATCATAATGGTGCAGGTTTTGGTTACTAAGATAAAGTTTGACCAATACTCAATTTGCCTGACCTATATATAAGTAACGTGTCTGTGTTTGTAGAGAAAAACTAATGTTTTCCGAATCTGTTTCGGAAAACAATCATCATTCTTGAAATGAAGTTGTGTTTATTTTGTATGCCTTGTGTCTTTGGCATTATTAAAAAAAACTTCACAGTATTTGATACGTTTTTCAGGAGCTCAGGCAAATGTGATCATGCAGAAATAAAGAAGTATATAAGAAGAATATATAAGTAACTCAAGTCATGTGTATGTGTTTATAGAGAAAAACGAATGACGAATATATTTCGGAAAACAATCATCATTCTTGAAATGAAGTTGTGTTTATTTTGTATGCCTTGTGTCTTTGGCATTATTATAAAAAACTTCACAGTATTTGATGTTTTTCAGGAGCTCATGCAAATATGTTCATGCAGAAATAAAGAAGTATTTTCCCCCATCATACATATTATCACGATCCTGGATCCTTTGTGCAGTTTGTTGCTAAACTACTAGCTACTGACTTGTATTGTGCATTTAACTTTGAGCATGCCTGTGAAGTGATTGACAAAGCACATTGAAAGTATAACTTTTTTTAAAACAATTTTTTCATTTAATTCAGCCATATAGAAGAATATTACAGACTGCTCATGTTGTGCAAGTTGTGCAAGTATTAGACAGTTTATACTCATAACCATAGTCCACAAATAACGCGTGTTTCCTCAAAACTAGTAAAAATGTAAATACTGGTGAGTGGTCTTGGTCTTGGTCTTGATCTCGTAATTTGGTGTTCTTGGTCTCGGACCTCTGTTCTTGATCTTGAACCAATTTTTTGGTTCTTGATCTTGGTCTCGGGGTGTTTGGTCTTGGTCTTGATCTTGGTCTCGGAGGGTCTGGTCTTGACTACAACACTGATAAAAATTTTATCTCCCCTAAGTCTACAATGTCCTTAAAATATTTTATCTTTCGTATTCCGAAAAATATTTTAGGAAGATTTTAACCAATATTAATGAGCGCATGCCCTGCGCTCCTATCACAGAGGCAGCCAGTAATAAACGTCCTCTCATGTCTTTTGCATACATTAACACCATTAAGCTGATGGTGTGATGTCATGAAACTGAAAGGGACATTGCGCATCAATGTCTATCAGCGCGCCTTATTGCATTTGATGCGCCCATGTGCAAAAAGTTGAATGCGCGAATTATATTTGCACGTAATGCTATGGGCCTAGGCGCATACGTCTGGAGATAAAATTGCTTGGGAGCAGTTTTATCTTTTATCCTAACTTTTTTTCCTTAGTGCATTTCAGAATACCGATTTAGCTATCATTTGCATACAAATTTTATCTCGGAGGCTCATTTACATAACAATTTTATCTCTAGCTCATTTGAATAAAAATTTTATCTTTTCGGAATACCAAAAGATTAAATTTTTCCCAAGTCCCTGGCTGAGATACAATAAAATTTTTTGCGCTAATGCACTTTGGTATCCCACATATATAATGCACACAATGGGAACACTGCAATACTGATTGTCGTCGGCAGAAAAAGACCTAGAAATCACTTTTTTGGACAAATTAAGCGACAAAATTTTTGTCTAGAGTTAGGGATAGGGTTAGGGTTAGGTTTAGAATTAGGTTTAACTTTAGGGTTAGGGTTAGGGTCAGGGTTAGGTTTAGGGTTTAAAATTCATAAAAATAGTGGGAGGGATACCAAAGTGCATTAGCGCCTACAATTTTCCCCCAAGTTCGTTTTCGGAATACCCCCCCCCCCCCCCACCCCCCCCCCCCCCCCCCCCACCCCCATGCTAGTATTAGCCAAGTCTACACAGTGCTGATTACGCTGATGCGCATACATGCCGATGTCCCGACAAGGCGAAGGGAAAGGGCAGGCGGTGGATATGGATGGCGATTGACGAATCCTGACACAGCTACACTTATCAATTTCAGTCGTCGTCTTGGAATCACGAAGGAAAACACAATAAATTACTCCAATCACTTATGTGGGCAGCTAAAAAAAAATATTAGCTTCATCGTGAAATACTAATGTTTAAAATATTTACCTAGACAGTAGTAATAGTTCAAACTTTTCACTTGTTTGACGTATTCGTCGTCTGCTTCGGGAGCCATCTTGACAGAATGATGTTGTGATTAAAAAATTATTTCACATTGAGGGCAGCAAACAATAATAGTGAGACTGAAAAAAGAGAGGGAAACTCATTTTTGTTTGGCCTATAAACCAATGTACATGTATATATCATGTGAACATGTGAACTTTGTATGCATCAATTTAAGATTTAATATCATTAATATCATTATATTTAGCATTATTGATCATTATTCATATTTGTAATTCATGTGTAATTGCAGTCCTTTCGAGTGCTTGTGTGTATGTGTAGGGGGGTGGGGGGAGATAGCCTCTCTCATTCCTTCTCCATATAATCTATCCCCCTCTTTCTCTGTATATATTATCCCGTTTCTCCCTAACTCACTTACTTCTCCCCTCTCCCCTCCCCCCCCCCTTTTTTTCCATCTCTCTCTCGCTCTCTCTCTCTCTCTCTCTCTCTCTCTCTCTCTCTCTCTGTCTGTCTCTGTTTCTCTCTGTCTCTCTGTCTCTCTCTCTCTCTCTGTCCGTCTCTCTCTCTCTCTCTCTCTCTCTCTCTCTCTCTCTCTCTCTCTCTCTCTCTCTTTCTCTCTCTCTCTCCCATACTGTTATCTCCTTATTCTCTCGACCGATCCCACCCCTTTCCGCGGAACTTAAAAAAGTTACATAATGTTGAGGTCAAAGTTCTATAACTCTATATAATGCTACATTGTGCCATAATAATTGGTGTTCACATTATCAGGCCTGCTGTAAGCACCATACTGTCAAAATAGCGTTGACTGCAACACAAACTACGCATGAACACACTTGGTTGTGGATTCTGAACTGATATTCTATGCCCGGCTACATTGCATAATAGGCCTCGTCTTCAAAACGTGAGTTTTCTTTTTTATTTGTTATTCTCATTTTGTGTGTGTGTGTGCGTTTGTGTTCATGTTTAAATTTCTTTCAGTTTCTCTCATTTTTCATGCTAAATTTCGTATCTACCTCTTCATTCTCTGTTGCAGTGAAACAAGTTGTTGTGAATGTAGATTCAGGTGTCTCGAGAACGTTTGTTTTTCATTTAGTTTGTATTCTTCTCTTCCCTACGTTTTGTTTCTCCTCGTGCCTGTTGTTTTCTTGATGCATTATACAGTATACATTGGTTCAGTTGAGTTGAACCATGGACCCTAATTCTCGTAGTAGGGTCCATGGTTCAACAGTTGTTGTTTTGCAAGTTATTCGCGTTGTCGCGCCGCCTACTTATGGTTCTTTTCCCAACCCATTTACTTCTGTTTGTGGCTTGTTATATGATATTCTTATACAACACAGGAGTGAGGACCAAACGTCGTTATCCGTTGTTGTGAAAATAAGGATGACTACATCAGTAACAATTAATCTGTATGTGTCACTCTGGTATATTTTCACCAGACACAAACCCCATAGGATTGCATGTTGTCTGTTACAGAAGCCCCAAGCCGCCACCCCCGGGCCGCCACCCCCCCCCCCCCCCCACCCCCTTCCATCTTCTAATCGTGTTCAATCAGGGGGGGGGGCACCTCAGTTATTCATTATAATTCGATCGGTCAAGATGCATGTATATTATTAATAAAAACAACGTTTTTGATAGTAAACGGCCAATGCGCTATGAGCTTTATTGCAGTTCTTGTGTATAATACATCCTGATAATTCAAACAATAGTGAAAGGAACCCAGCCATATCCAACCGTATTCAGGGTTTTAAGAATCATCGCCAGGTCAATCGGACTGACCATTCAGTGCTGTGTAATACTGTATGAGTACCAAAATCTGGTAGACCGAGTATGGTCCGATCGATGTAGTAGGTGACTGCAGTTACTAGCTTTAGATTGATTTCTCACGCAACGCTTATATAAGCGTTATAAGCGTTGCGTGCTCGAAACATACTGATGATAAATCATCAGTATGTTTCGAACATACTTTGGTACTTGCTTAAAACTCCCATTGTGTTTGCTTCATCGAATTTGCGTGTTCTTATTGTGAGCAACATTCCAATAGGGTGAAATATTATGTTTCATAAAAGGACTGGTGTATTCTTACATTGTGTTGGGTGCTCAGTACAGAGCACACACATGAACAGGTACTGGTAGAGGCATAAGAGGTTATTGGTTTACCAGCAGCATGTCGGCTTTCCAATCCGAAGCAAGCTTTTACCCAAAGTCGGAGTGGACGTCGGGACAGAGAATGAAACGGGTATCGACCTCCACGGAGAGCGGCATGGTGACTGTTGAATGGGATGTGGATTGTTGTGTCAATTCGGCAACGAGCGGCGGTCGTGATTCCTTCTCGACGGCGTATCCGTTCATCTGGCTTCGTGACTTCTGTCACTGTAAGGAGTGCTTTGATGAAGCATCCATTACGAAGCGAGTAAGTGCAAATGCGAATGACATGAATAATATAATTAATTAACAGTATAACATAATAACGTTCAAAGTGATTAGCTATAGTGATTTGGACCATATAACAACTCAGTGATTCAAAATGTAATGGGCTACATATCTTTTCTTTTTGTACTTTCTGAGGGCAGTTCTGAAATGGAAATTTCTTCTTTTCCCCCCTTTTGATGTATATAACACTTTTATATTTCGAACTGTATATTGGATACACCGCCTTCAGAAGTCACAAATCAATTTAAAGTAAAACCTTTCAAAATAGACGAATCTACTCGACCTCGACTTGAACGTCAAAGTTACTGAGGCCTCTCTACCGGACGACGACGGCAACACGATGTCGGTGGAATGGAGCGATGGTCATCGAAGCGACTACCCTAGCGCTTGGCTCTGGTGCAACCGTTTCCATGGCACCGCCCCTGAACCATTCATGGACATCCGCCCAGAAATGTGGGGCGCGCGAACGATCACGGATCGCCTGCGCAGGTTTGAGTACGACGATCTCATGACGTCAGATGACACGCTCTATGATTGGATGAGAGAGCTCAGGCTTCTTGGGCTTACTCTCGTCAAGAATTCGCCGCAGAACGAGGAAACTTTGGTTCGACTGGGGAAGAGGGTCGGATACTTCAAAGAGACCAATTTCGGGTACGTTTGTAAAAATGACATCAAGGCTCACCTTTTAAAAAGAAAATGAATGTGTCCATCTCCATACCTGTATAGCTACAATGAATGATGCAAGAAGTAATGAGTAAATATTACTTTCATCCCGGTGTTTTTCCTTTCGTCTAATCTTCTTTCATTATGTCATGCAGATATTTTTTTTGGGTGGCAATGCTAAATGACCATATTACTGCCTCTATTATTCATACACCCCCCCCCCCCCCGCCTCCTCTCTCTCTCTCTCTCTCTCTCTCTCTCTCTCTCTCTCTCTCTCTCTCTTTCTCTCTCTGCCCCCCTCTCTCTCTCTCTCTCTCTCTCTCTTTTGCCTTCTTCTTCTCACTCCCTATCCCTCTTTATCACAATACCCCCCCCCCCCCCCGAGCTTTTGATCTAAATTCGGCGCAGAACTCTGGACTGCGTGTATGCCCCTACCGATCCTAATAACCCAATCTACACCGCTGGCAACCTGTACTTCCACACGGACTTGTCCTATTATCAGCAACAACCAGGGGTGAGAATAATATCAGAACTTTTGTATGAGGTATTGTCCTAAAAACTCAGACAGGATAATGGTTTGGGGACGCCTTTTGCTTTACATCCGATGTGGTCCTAATATACAGAGGAATTACAAAAACCTTAATAAAGGAGTTCGGTCGAACAAAGGTAGAGAACAGATATTGATAGTGTTCGATGTTCGATGTTAAAATGTTGAAAGTTCGATTTTCAGTTGTCATGATTCTTCATAAAAAAATCATTGTAAGCGAATCTTGCCTTTTGTGTTATATTATTTTGTGTTGTTTGTTGTATGTTTTATTTGGATAAGTCAATGGAATCTGTCCCACCCCATTATTCAAATGATATGTATATTGCTATGTACTTGATCACTTTGCATTATGTTTACATCTTGTTGTTTTGGCGTTGTCTGAAATTTTAAAATATTATACGGTAGTTGTGGAAATAAATGAAAAAAAATACAAAAAATGTAATACAATATTCTCCCCAACCTTCTCCCACTTCAATTTTTCCTCTTACCTGCCCTGCCCTCCCCCTTGTTTCTATGTTGTGCTTTTTATCAAAATGGTATCAAATGCAATTAAAGTTGCGGACATAAAAGAAAAGGTCAAAATGCAATGCAATGAAGTATTCGCCCCCCCCCCCCTTACATCTTCTCCCTTCTCCCTTCATTAATTTAACACCTTTTCACTGCCCCCTCCCCCCCCCCCCCCCAAAAAAAAAAAAAAAAAAAAAAAAAATCCACAGGTCGAGTTACTACACTGCATCAAACAGTTTGAAGGAGTGGGCGGAGACAGCACGCTCGTCGACGGTTTCTGGGTGGCCGAACAGATGAGGAAAGAGCATCCAGAGCTCTTCCAAATCCTCACCACACAAAATGTCGAATTCTACCAGACAGGTTTGAGGGACCGCGGACCATACTTCCAACTTGCAAGGAACAAAGTCATCAGGTATAGATGATAATGTAACTCAAGAGTGATTACCTCTTCTATATACTAAACAGATTGTCGCTTTATGTGACTATAATCATTACTACTGTACGAATGCCTGCACAAATGGGGCTTTAAAGGGATGGTTCATCCTGAAATTAAGTTAGTTCCAATAAAGGAGACACATGGAAGAAACATATTAGTGAAGGTTTGATGAAAATCCGTCAAAGGATAAGAATGTTATCATCTTTTAAAGTTTTGATTTTATGACGTCACCTGCGAAGTGCTCTCCCATATGTTGTGTAAAAGGATATGTATCCTTTTACCTCTGCATTTGAAAAATAATTAGAAACACGTTTTTACACACATACCTGTATGAAAAAAAATAATTCCGTGGTCAAAAACAGAAGAGAGCAATTTATGAAAATAATATCATAACTGCTCACAACGTGATGGAAGAGCATCTTGCACGTGACGTCCCAAAATCAAAAGTTCAAAAGTTCATAACGTTCTTATCCTTTAACGGATTTTCGTCAAACCTTCATTAATATGTTTCTTACATATTTCTACTTTCATTGCAACCAACTTGTTTTCAGTGTGAACAATCCCTTTAAGGTCTTTCTATTCTACTTTACCTCTTTAAAGACTAAACGATGAGGGCGAGCTTGCTCAGATCACCTATAGCAACCATTCCCGTACTCCTGTCCTGCGTGCTGCACCAGAGAAAGTGGGCCTCTTCTACCACGCCCTCAAGACTTTCACCCATCTCCTCTACCACCCAGACAACATGTACACCTACAAGATGAAACCGGGTAAAAACAATCACTCATTCCCCAATGTTGTGATATGACACAACACACTCAATACAAATGACTGATTCAGTTGAAACAACATTGATGCTACCCTTGTGTCACAATAACTATCATCGACTACGTACAATACGCTTATTTCAGATGTTATTCGAATCATAAAGAGAAATTGACCTCCGAAGTGAAACTCATTAAAGGTCCCTGCCAGTCCTTCACTTAATCGGATGCTTGGTAATCATGTTTGAACCAGGTGATTATAATAATTAAGGTAAGTTGAGCATGTGTACGCAAGGGCTAGTAATAGCAAAGACTATGTAGACCTTTACTAAATTTAGTGCCAATTTACAATGTTGACTGATTGAATCATTAGCACTTCTACTCCATATAAGTGAAAAAATGACAAAATATTTATAGCTTTTACCTTTAATGCCATTAGGTCACATTTATATGTATGAAGGTAATGAATGTCATTTTGTTTTCTTTCTTTTCAAACGTACTTAGATTGTTCATCAAACGTATTTTGAAACATTTAAAAACAGACTGATAATGGCCAAAATATTCAAATATGAGAGACTGCTACCACTATGAAATTTAAATGAAAACAGTGAAGTTTACATTTTTAAGATAAGGAATATGTTCCAATAAATGTTTTAAGAAAGCGGAACATTTTATAAAGTTTTGTGGATTACTCGCCGGAAGACATCGTCAAACTTCCTTTGTTTCTTTATTCTCATTCATGTTCTCACATTTCTCCTTTTCTTTTGTCTTCATTGTTTAAACGTTTCTTCTTTTTTTTTCTGCAAATTTTGATTGTGATAACGACATGGATAATAAACACAACTGCAATGTTTGTTTTTCTCCCTTTCATCAGGGGACATTATCGTGATCGACAACTTTCGCGCACTCCATGGACGCAAGGGCTTCGAGATGAATAAAGGATCAGAGCGCCATCTTGCGACTGCATACTTAGATTGGGATTTGGTGTACAGCAGACTACGTGTGCTGGAACAACAGCTTGGTAGGAGAAGTGGTGGGGAGAAGAGAGAAAGGAAAGAGATGGAAAATGGAAAGAGAAAACGAGGAAAGAAAGAATGAATGTTGTGAGGAAAGGAAGATGTGAGAAATAGAGGAAGAGAATAATGAAATGATTAAACTGATGGATGGAAGATTGTATTGATTGTTATGCAATGCGTACAGCTACTTTTTGACACTTTTAAAAAGTAATTACAAATTATTCATAACTCGAATCAAGCTGAAATAGACACATCTTCAAGTGAAGGGACGTCAATTTGTTTCGAAGCAGGTTTTGGGACATTTCATGAATTACTGTTATTGTCATAATCCTGTGAATATTTAATGAGATTTTCACTTTTGGACAAATTCTGTGTATAAGATAATTAAGAACACAACAATGGTCAGTGTGATTCACACATGTAGTCTCACGACTTTTTTCTCTCCCAGAAGCATAATGTATTATTAATAATGAGATGGCAGTTGCTAGTGGATTGACAGGTGTGACATTCAATTGTCATTGTTGTGTTCTGCATCAATTATCTGATAGACACAGTTTAGGTCAAAATGTGTCAACAAGTGAAAATCTCATTAAGTATTCACAGGATTACTAGGAGAATGATAATTAAAGAAATATCATGAAACTTTCTTCAAAAAGAATTGACATCTTTTGCCTTCATGTGTTAATTTCAGCTTGATTCGACTTGTAACTTTTTTTAAATTAGTTTTCAAAAGTGTCAAAAAGTGTTTTTTTAACACCTAGTAATAATAAACACTCCTGTGTTATAACAATGAAGTATCAAATATCACCCCTATACATGTGAGTTAAGCCCACCAAAATGTAATTGCATGCATTATATTACTGTGACAAGTTTTGTTACACTTCATATAGACACTTACAATGTGATTTTCACATTCTCTATCATATGATTATTCTCATCCATATTGCTCCACATACAAGCATACACCTCTTTTGACAAAGTTGGAGCAGGTAAATGAAGATATCATGTTTCTATAATTTTTATATTATGTATGTTAATATATTTTCAAATGTACTTGTTCAGAAAATAATGATATATTTTTTTATATCGATTGATTACTTTCTGGATGTAGATGATGATTATGACTAATGGTAATGACCTGTGTTTTAACTTATATAAAGGGAATGTTGTACAAATGAGTTGCAGATAGCAGACTTTTTTGTGTGGACACCTGTCAAAACATGTGATCAATCGCATGACTGTTCTAGCGATTGTATGATTGATATCAAACTTACATCCGCATCACAAAGAACCTATGATCAATATCATTCATAACTAGCACTTGTTATTGATCGTAGCTTGTGAAGATCTATCTAACTACTGTATATGATTGATTGCAAAAGCATTCACAGGCTTGGACTTGCAATAGATAGCTGTCATGGCTTTGTCATTTGGTTATTGCAATGGAGATAGCAACTTTGCAATTGATTTCAAAGTTGCTATCTATTGCGATTCACTCTTTGTAATACAGGATCCTGGTGTGTCACAAAAATGACAAAAGAAATTGAATCTCAAGTAACGAAGCAAATGCCACACCGATATATGTATCTATGTACAAGTATAAGATTTTATTTCTCAATACGTGTCATGCATATAACTTATTTCATCTTAGATCAAAACAACGAATACAAAGACATACATAAGTACATACTCTGGAGATTCAAAGCACAAAGATTCTGATTTCTTTTCATACATGACAGAATGTGTCCACAGAAATACATAAAACGGTAACGAAAATTGGTATATTCTATACATAAATCACACAAAAATACATAATTATAAAACATATAAAATTATTTATATTCTATATCACGATAAAAACTGAATATTACAATTTGGTACAATGTATATTGCAATTGGTGTAAGTGTAGTCACTTGACTGTGCATAATTTACAAAAAGGGGTGAAAATATCACAAAATTTACGCCTCAATGAACTTTAAAAGGCCACTACTGAAATGTGGCATAACACTACCAGTAATTTAAAATCAACGATATCAAGATTCAAAAAGGTGAAGTACAACTGCCCGTTTGCAAATAATAATGAGGTTTTATAACCCAGCTTTTCTGTCGTGATGAGAAATAGAACCTAAACTGCAGGTCAAATATTAGCAAATGTCTAAACCTTCAATTAAATGAGATTTGTACATGATTTAACAATTTATAATCAATACAGTATCTTTTATTATTCAATCCTTTGCTTGTGAAAAAAACATCTTAAATGAAGGAAAGTGTGTTTGTTATGGAATCAACAGGTTTTGTATCAGCCCATGACTTTGAATATAATTGAGAAAATCAATTTGGGTATAAATCCAGCTATTTCACTTTGTACAGATGAGAATATGTGTGACCTTTATTGAAGTTAATTCCTTACAAACAATCCCATCATCATCAAAATTTAATGCTGTATTTGAAAATATTGAAATTGAACTAATAAGGGTGCTTTCAATAATTTTTTTTGTACAACATTAACTGTCACTATACTCTTGGATTTCTCACATCTATCTGTAAATAAAATATGATCTGTGCTATAAAGATTTATTCATATACAGTATCTTATAATAATAAATCATTTATAGAGCGCAGAAACTATATTTATATATTCTACTGCGCTACAAGAGCTTTTATATGCACTTCTACTACGTAATGCTGTATAGTTTTAAATCATGGTCAGAAGTAGATTAGGTCTGTGTTTAGAACAAATAGGTTTTCACCTTTGATTTAAAGCTGCCTAATGTTTTAGATTTCCTGATGTCTACAGGTAGTTTATTCCACAATTTTGGAGCTGCACAAAAGAATGATCGGTCACCTAGGGTTACTTTTGTTCTGATTTGGGGGACTTGCAACAACGATGTGTCTTGTGTACTGCGGAGATTATGACCATGGGTTTGACATTTAAAATGCAGTAATTCATTAATGTATCTAGGAGCCTGATCATTTAACGCTTTAAAGACTATCACCAACATCTTGAATTCAATTCTTTGGCGTACAGGCAGCCAGTGCAAATCTCTTAACAATGGTGTAACATGGGCAAATTTTGGAAGATTACAAATCAATCTTGCACATGTATTTTGAACCCGTTGTAACTTTACTATCTGTGAGTCTTACATCTCCAATGACATGGGAATTTACACCATGCTTTTTATCCATTTGATGTTTACTCTGAATATTTAAATTTGACACTGCATCTCCACAGTTATAATTGTGCATGACTTGTGTTGTAGTGTAAAACATAGCTGAATAAAACTACCAGAATTATACACCACTTTGACAATAACATCATATTTCTTTTGAAGTGGCTGCATAATACGATTACAACTTTTCCACAAAACTCTTTGTTTATTTTGTGACTCTGAAATGATCAATTTTAATTTTGGCAGCGAACAAAGGCTATAAAGAACCTTTCTGATAGTGAATAAATATAAGTCTAGCAGACAAATTCTTGGTAAGAACTGGTTTTTACACCTTATTTCAATTCTTGCAAGTGATCTAGAAATTATTTCCATATTTTCAGTATGAAAAAACCTGGGAGAATAATACTTGATCTCATGTCTGTGGGTTGAAATACCATCTACATTGGTGTCACACTGTATTATAACAGGCATGGTAATTTTATCATTAAAAAGCTCTGTTGTTTGTTGACTGAGTTACTTTTGTTTGCAGCATGTGGATGTGAGACTTAACTCTTGATGCGCCATTGGTGTCTTTTTGCACAAGTAATACACACAAATCCCATAGAGAGGCATTCTGCCTAGCAAAGAATGGGTTGAACCAAGCGACTGTTTTCAAGCATATTTTCATTTGAAATTGATATAAGGTTTGTTCTCCAAACTGGTAAGTGTGACATTAAATGGAACTTGTTTTATTTGCTATACCAGCAAAATATAAACTGCAACAACAAGAAAACAAAATATTGAACCATTAAATCGTGAATAAGTGCAATTCATTGATGGCATCAATCTGTATAACAACAAAAATAACGTCACGAACCTGTATACTCTGTGTACAAAAATAACTCCACCACTGGTAACCTTCTGCATATTTTCATCATACAGAATATAATGTAAACCTGTCCACTCCTACAAAAAGGCGACGTCATTCCCAGTTAGCTGGTTAGGTAAGGGTTAAAAGTAAAAGCATCTTTAAAAAAATGCAATGGTTTTACAGCACATAGGGACTTCCCCCACCACTAATATATTCTACCATCTTGATGTGTGCCGTGCTGTTACCCAATCGCCTAGCTTTGCTTCCATGCTTTTGGACATTTATATCAAGCCCCAAACTATAAAATAGGGTCTAGTACGCACAAGACTAATCCCCTTTCCATTCTTTCGTTAATATGTCTTTTGGTTGATGTATATTCTAGTGCAAACTCTACAACAAAAGGGTTTGGTTACAGAAAAAGGAGAATTTGTACTCTTGTCAGAACGAGACCCAAAAGTTTACTTGCAGTAGTTTTGATTTGATCTAATAAATCTGTTTTGATTTGACCAGCGCTTGAGTGCCTGTCTGATCATGGGCAGCTCCATCTCTTCAGTGTTTCACCCATTGTCTTTCTGGAGAAGTTCACACCTTTGCCTGAACCCTGCCAATCAAGTCAAAAACTGACATCCACCCAAAACTACAATACCCATTCTTGAAGTTTCAGATACAGGTAATCCCCATTTTTTTTAAATGATATTTGGACTGATTTGCAGGCATTTCAATACATAAGCACACATTGAATACACAAAACATCAAATCTTTGTTGAAATAATAAGATCAACTGCACCAATTCTCTGATCTAGACTTTCACTCGACTTGTATTCTAGCTTAACCACCAACAGTGGATGGCAGCAGCTTGTTTGTACAAGTTAATTTTTTATACGTTAAAGCTGTCCGTGAAACTGCTCTTTTCATACAGCACTGCAAATGTAACAAGACAAATCATACATTTACAAAGTTTTTCTCAAAAATATATTATCTGTATATGAGGTTCTAGACTATACAATGTTGCAATTAGAATGAAAATGTGAGATCAATATTGTTACTTTCCAATTATAGCTGTGACTTATGGATAAGCTACAACACAATTGGGGAAAACGTAGTGAGTTGTATCATACAAGGTGCACTGTAAAGATAACATAAAAAAAAATGTTTTGACACTTGTATAAACATTTCATTTAAAACTTAAAATGATGAATTTTACACATCTTGGTATGGTCTGAACCCATTGTTAGGAATTTGCAGAGATGCATTTTAAATCTTTATACAATTTTCTGATGAAATATTACTCCTTTTAGCATTTGGTACCTATGCCAAAGGTTTCATCATTGTGAAATCATGTCAAGTTGAACTGAAATTTAAATTGAAACTAAAATTTTATTCTGAGAGGTAGGTACACGGTAAGTGCTCCCAGTTCAAATCTGATCATTGTACAAAATAAATTGAATCATTGCAAACTTGTTACTCTTTTGGCATTTTTATTTTAAATTAACAATACCCATCATCTCAAGATTGAGTTGATCACACCTGTTGTTCATTTTCATCTGAGATTTCTACATATTACACTTTAAATATGAGATACAATCACAAAGTTTCACGATTTTAAAATAATGAGGTACTCCACTGCACAAATGATACCATACATACAAACAAGTACATGTGTACATATGTAGTTGGCTCGTGAAACAAATCAAGCACAAAAGTAAATTCTCACTCTCTCCTTTTCTCATCTAATCTTCTTGTACTCCAGAACATTAGCTCGTTTAAAATAGCACCAATGAAGAAAATGTTCTACAAAACTTCGTTCCTGAAACAAAATCACACCTCTTTATGTGTGTACATGTATATAGCATACCAGAGTGTTAATGTTAGTACAAGCACCACAGATGGACACTTTCGAGTTCGTCTAAAATCCCTACTAATGCATAAGCTAATTCATGACTAAAATACACAACTTCGGAGGTCATTCATTTTGTACAAAGTAACACACTGAAGTGCAACAGCATTTACTGAGTGAAATCACTGCACAACATTTTGAACATAGTCCACTGCAACATGTCTAGTTAAAGTTAAGTACAACACCAACTTGTCCATTTATTAATTATCCTTCCACATGAAGGAGAATCTCACACGACAGACATAGAACAATGGGTGATTTTGTTTGTTAAAGATAGTCAGGACATAATTAAATTGTGCATACACCCAGGTGACAGAGTAATTATAGATAAATTATTCCAACATTTAACTTTAAGTATGCGTATGAGATATTGCTGCCATTCTTTGTCTAAGACAATGAACAGAGCAAGGATAGGGGAACAAAAAAATAGGCAAAAAATGAGATTGACTTAATACCTGATTTTCTGTGTATTTCCAGGTCATAATCTTAATCTACATCAGATTTTAAGTAAATGGCACCAAAGTTTCATTTCTCAATGATTCATTCTTGTGTCCACAAGAAAAGTACAGTTGGCCCATGGAATCAATATTCAAAGCTAATAGTGGTCATCAATCAGAATTTCAGATTAAATAAATCATTCACAATCAAAATAGAGCATAGCACATCAAGTACAAAATGGTCCGATTTGTGGTCTTAAATATTGAATGAATGATAAAATCTACAAAGGTATGATCTTAAGCAAGATATGATTTTGGTCACACACTGCACGATTACAGGGGTTTGAATAGTTCCCTTCAGTTAAACTTTCTTCAAGCCTTTAACTAACTGCTTATCTGACTTTTCTGCTTTCATCCAAATGAAGTTGCATTCGTGATTCCGATCACTTTAGAGCACTTATCTAGAAGCTAGATTATCATCCTGCCTTAAGCCAGCAGCCATAGTCATGACGAGAAGCTCGTTGATCTAATTAGACTAATAATGAGAGCTCATTGGCTGTTGCCGTAGTAGTTCCCAATGATGGTAAGTTACAATAAATGAAAATCTACATGCGACACGGCCCAGGGCCCTGTTGTATAAAACTTATACTATTCACGGTACTGTAACTTTGCTACCAATGGCAACCTCTATGTAAACCTTGCATCTGATTGGCTGTCAAGCGATATTAGCATGGTAGTTACCATTCATGGTAAGTTTTATGCAATGGGGCCCAGGAATTCTTGTCAGGTAACCCATTTACAATACCAGGGTTGAAATGGACAAGCATGAGCAGGGCACCTTGTCCAAGGGTGTATGTACTGCGCCACACTCGAACCAAGCGATCTCACCATTATACAGCGGTGCTCCCATAGAAGTACAATTGCTACTTCCAGCAAGTACCCATTTCCACCACCAATGATATAATGATATAATAAAGACCTCCTTTAAAAGAGGTTGTGCTCAAGGTACGATTCTCCAACCAT
>OZ022581.1:23561572-23729094 GCA_963669155.1 Arbacia lixula
ACCATAGATTTCCACTAAAATGCAAAAAAGGAACTGGTAACAAATATATTGTTTAGATTCTGTGTGTCGCTCATTTGGGGGATGAACCATTACCGAGACAGAGTGAACAAGCGACTATAAAAAAAGTATTTTTCAATAAGAGCAAAAATTTAAACTTGACTGATTTTCATTAAACATTCACTAATATGTTTCTTTCACATTTCTGCTTTTATTCAAAACAACCAAACTTCATGGTGAACTATCCCTTTAATGAGAAATATGAACTTACATATTCTCCCTCCCCGGCGCCAAAGTCCAACCAGAGCAGCCGCTTGCTGTCGTCGGACGAGTATCTTAGCTTCTCGAAGGGGAACGACCAGAGTAGACTGAGCTGATTGGAGCTGTCCACCTGGCCGTCCGCTGTGGGCACGCTCAACGTGAACCCATTCTCATAGTGGATGCGCAACCTCGTCTCTCGGCCGTTCCAGGCCGCAGCTGCAAAACAGAAACAAATGTTTAAAATATCTGTTCTGCATTCAACGGCAAATTTGTTCTCCATACTACCTACTGGGGAAAGTCATCCCACTGTGCAGACTTGAAGCGGATATGACTCCAAACAAATATCTGGGCCCCGTTGCATAAAACTTACCATTAATGGCAACGGCAAATTTGTTCTCCATACTACCTACTGGGGAAAGTCATCCCACTGTGCAGACTTGAAGCGGATATGACTCCAAACAAATATCTGGGCCCCGTTGCATAAAACTTACCATTAATGGTAACTCTGCCATAAATTGTAACTACCTTGGTAACATTACTGGACAGCCAATTATATTCACGGTTTCCATAGAAGTTGCCATTGCAACGCTACCATCCATGGTAAGTATTATGCAACAGGGTCCTGGATGTGATTGTGTGGTGCATCAAGGGAAAACTTTCCCCTCATAAAGAATTGCAGCGATGACGAGAAGAGACATAATGAAAGGACAGAGGCAGAAATGGTCAAAACTACAGAACCCCTAATCAATGGAGTGCTACTCTGTCAATCTCATTGATTTCAGGAGTACATGACAGAATCATCTCGAAATGAAAAAATTGTTTAAATTAAAGAATATCTGGACCCAGGATGATGGCAGAATTTTTCTGCAAAACGTTCTAGCTAATATAATCTCCCATATTTAAAATAATGCCTCCGGCCACTTCGTGGCGGAGGCATAAAAAGTACCATAAATATGTGGTTTGTGGCTTTAACCATTGCTTACAGTTTCTTTAATCTTCTGGCTTTGTAAACCCTGGCTCAGTTTGGATCAAAATTTGCCATGGAACTGCAGTAACCAAAGGAATGTGGCTTAATCCTGTCCTAAATGTTATGAAGTTTATTAATAGCCTGTTGTCCTTTGTCTGAACAACAGATTGTATGGAAGTCATGCTGCTTGCTATCTGAGTTTAAGAAAAGCCAGGTCGCATATATGCGGGCTCAGTAAAGATCATATTAATTTTTCATACAAAATAATTGCAAATTATAAAATAGCAGCCTATGCATCAAAACAAAGACTGAGAGAGCATGAATTCCTGCAGAATATGAATCCATTTTTGTTGCTTTTTATTGATTTGTATCACCATTGTTATAATTTTCAAAGCAAAATAAAGATAAAATAATCACTACATCTTCAGATGGCAACATGCTCAAAATGTTAAAATCTGGCTCGTGGTTTTAAATTGCAATAATAATAATTGCCCTAAATTGTATGTTTTGACATAACGTTGATTTACAAAGGAATGTATGTTTCCTTTTACAATAAAAATCTGATTTGCCAAAGTATTTTCCTCAAAAAAGGCTTTAACTTATGGACTTACGACATGTGACCTCTTTAACGAGCACGGCGGTGTTGTGTGAGCCTTGAACGAGTTGGCGCGTCCAGGCAGCCAGGTCTCTCCTCGTGTCCACCCTGAAGAGATGGGCCTCTACGCCGCTTCGCGTCCCCGTCCGCGTCCCAAACGTGAGCTCCGCCCCTGGCCGGTTGGACAGTGTTCCCTTGGGACTACCTGAGTATATTAATCTGTGGAAAATGAAGAAGACATAAAAAGGAACGAATTACTTGTAACAAATTCAATATTTTCTGGACTTCCAGTGTATATTCATCTGGGGAAAATGGAAGACAACATGGAAAAGGAATAAATTACTAGTAACCAATTCATCATCTTCTGGTAGATCATCAAAAATTAAAATCAGACATTGAGTTCGTCTACAGGCCTGTTGGACAGTGTGCCATTGGGACTACCTAGTATATCAATCTTTGTAGTATGAAGAAAACATGAAAAGGAATGAATTACTAGTAACAAATTCAATGTTTTCTTTACTTCCAGAGTATACTAATCTGTGGAAAATGAAGAAAACATGAAAAATAATAAATTACTAGTAACCACTTCACCATCCTCTGATTTTGTTTTAAAAAGAAAGTAATATTGCATATGAAACACAACAAATAGTTTTTTCTGTAAAAGAAAAGAAAAAAAATCACGGTACAAGATTTAAATGTGCTGTACCAAGCATATGCTGTATAACATGGCTTCAAAAGTTTTACCCTATCATCCAAAACATGAAAATCAGATATCTGCCCTCCATTTTTCTAAAAATATCTAGCAACCTCAAAGAAGCCATACAAAGTATATTGTTCTCAAATCTCAGTCATTTTCAACAAAAAAGAGAAGTGCATTGTATTTTTTTTTCTTCAAGTAAACAACCTCACATCCTTTTTCTGTCCATAACTGTAGTAATAAATTTTATATATTCCTAAAAATGAAAAGAAAAGAATGGGCGCCCGACCTTCTCGGTGAGAGCTAGGGGAGAAGAGGCATTTTTCTCGACTAGCTTGTCCCAGAGACGAGCAACAAACAAGAGTAGCCTGGGTTTTAGGCTGATGGGTATTTTTCTAAACCACACTATCCAATAAAGGAAGGGGTCTGGTTGCAGAAGACTACTCAGTCTTGCTATCTTCTCCACCTCCTCAACTGAGAAAGAGCAGAATGATACAGTAACCAGTCTTAGAATATTAGTCTCTAGAGGGCTGCAAATAAATTTCACCAATGGAAAAAGACATCTACATCTATTCAATCATCTTTACGACATATTGAACCAGCTTCATGAATTCTCTACCACCCTTCATTCAAAACATTCAATTCTGTAGTTCATCTAAACGTATTCTAAAAAAAACCGTCTATTGTTAGCTTACCGCTAATTTTCTTGACTCATTGATTTCATTCTCAACTGTTAAGAGTAAATCCTGTTATACCAAATGAATATTTAGTCAATTTATGTATTATTGCCATATAAGTGCATCTAACCTATCAAGCCTCTACAGCTTTTACAGGCATCCCTTATTCCCCAATTGTAACCATTCATATATTCTACACTCATATCGTTAATACATGTCAAATATTATTTGTTTATTTATTATCTGTGAAATGTACTTTCATGTTTGTATCATATTCTACCCCGTTTTTAAATATGTTGTTTTTATGTTGATGGAAATAAATAAAGTTAGGACCAGAAATGTCCAAAAGGCTGGAAGATAGGCTTGGCAGGCAAAGGAGTGAAAGCACATTATGCTTGATTATGCTAACTCGATCAACTGCACTGCCTGGCGTGGCATAAACATCAACAAGATCATATGGTGATTAGAGTCTCTAGAGATCCATTCACAGCGAGGTGCATTTGTCACTGCTTTTTGGTTTGCGCTGCGATTTATGCTAAATATTATAGTAGTTGTTGTTGTTTCTATTGGTGGCGTTCTTCGATCTGATGAGATTATTTGCACAGTATGAAATCCTATATTTTGAATCTATGTAACACATTTCACAGCAACCAACACTGATAACTGGCGCTTATTGTTGGTTGGTGAATTGGTGGAAAAATGTCTTTCATTCTTTGCACAAAGAGGTAAGGTAAATCTGATTATACCCACAAAGGAACAATACTAAATTTCCAAAGATGTCCTAACCACAACACATTTATTAGCAACATATCATCACAAAATGCAATACAGTCTTTTTTACCATAATGCCTTAAAGTCCATCTATTCACAATGCTAACGTTAAGCATGCCAGGGATATGACTTCTTTGCTTGTATATTTTGATCTGTATGATACTAATATAGCAAATAAACATTACATGACCGATATGCAGTGTGGAACAAACATCAACAACTGTGATGCAAGCAGCAAATGGTTCTATAAAATAAACTATACTTCCGCTCACAGAATGAGAGATTAAGGAGAAATGATCCTGAACAACACTGCACGACCCTTTCACCTCATGACGCAAGCATAACCAACATTTATACAAGCCGGGACAATCCGTCAAATGAACAACTTCTCCCTCTCACTCCTTCAAGGATAAATAAGAAGTAAACATCAACAACATCACATGACCCACACACAGTACGGTGGAAGCATAAATAAAAGCAATACAAGCTGAGGACAATCCTAAAAATGAATTACTTTTTTCCCTCACCCCTTCAGGGATAAATGAGAAGAAAACATCAACAACATCACATGACCCATACACAGTGTGGGGCACTTATAAACAACAGCGATACAGGCCAAGGACAATCTTAGAAATGAACAACTACTGTACTCCCCCTCCCCCCTTCAAGGATAAATGAGAAGTAAGCAACATCAAAAACATCGCATGACCCGCATACAGTGCATACACTTATAAACACAACGAGGATGAATCTACAAGGTACAAGAATTCCATCCCCTTACCAAGACATAGCCGTGTTATTGTATCCCCACATAACGAGGCCGGAACTCACAAGCACAACAAGGTATCTGCGATTACATTGGAGCATCCTTGTCTAGCTTACATGCTCCTACAAACGACACAGCAGCGTCTGCCCGGCGCTAAATTGGGGAATGCCTCTAGCACACACGCCGCCGTTGTGTATGCAAGAGTGACACAAACAACGCCACACTGTGTAGGCTTTCCATGTGCTATGCGACAGCATGTACTGGCTGACACAGATTGAAGACGCTGTTCTGTTTTTTGCTCGTCTCCCTTTTTTTTGAAAAAGGATGGTAGCTGATCGACTTGAAGAAGAGTAACCATTTCAGAGAGATATACTGGCAAAAGTTGAGAAAAATTAGACGGGTTTCTTTGACGGAAGTTGTGATAGGTTTATAAAATCATTATGACAAACATCGAGTCCTGGGCTCTGTTGCATAAAGCTTACCACTGGCTGTCGAGCAGTGTTACCATGGTGGTTAACATCGATGACAGAGTTATCATTAACGGTAAGTTTTATGCAATGGGGCCCTGATCATGAAGCTTAAAGGGCAATTCCATTGGTCAGCAATGAGATACTGTTCAGAATGTGCCATACATATACATTAACAGGACGTTGCCAACAACATTACTTGCCTTTCTTTGATTTACAGAGCAAACACAAACAACCTATTCATAATTTATCTGATACTGTTCAAACTCCTTTATTTCTACATTAACAGTCTCATGAGAATTGAAATCCATGTATTCCTTTAAACAATGAAAATATTTAATTCGCTCTCATGCCTTTCTAATTTCATTCTAAACTTTGGTTAAGAGACAACAACCAGGAAAAGAAAGTTTTTTTTGTCTTGCAATCAAGACTCCATGCCCACTTTCACCAACCCATTACAGATCCCCACATCGTCACTCCATGGTACATTTCGCCGATGAACATCATGAACCCTATGGGGGCATTTCCACACACCTAGCACTGGCTTTAGTACTGTATTAGAGCAGTGAAATCGGCTTATTGGAATTCATGCCACTATTGATCTGGGCAGGGCTTATTTTCCCATCAGATGTCCCAGAAAGTCTCAAATCTCCTGTCATGCACAAAGGAAGCGTGGCAGTCTCCGCACACTTGCAGCCGATCACGTTCCTGTGATTACACTGACAGTTTAAAGCTAAAGAGACAAAATACCTTCAAGTCTCGTCGAACCCGGTTTACATTATCAGTCATATTTACAACCATTCCCAATCACATCCAGCCATTGTTTGTATTGAATCATTTTCAATTCCTCCAGCACAAATTTCTGGTACACACATCTTTTGCAAGTCTCTTTCATACCCCGGTAACAGAAGTTGTATTTCAATCTGTTCCCTAGAACACCCATCCATAGTCAGTATTGAATAGTTTCACATTGCCACAGCACAAATTCAAGTACACACTTGTTGCCAAGGAGATGAAATAAATAGCATCCCCTTTCTTAACGCTCTCATTACTTTCGGTGCGTAAATGTGCAGTAAGTCAACGCAATTTCCCTTGCGTGGGACTGCAAGCATTAACTGCGTACGCTTACTGCATTGTGATATGCATGTGATTCAACTTCACAACGAGGCGAGGTGTGAACTTGAGAGAGCAAGAATGATATTGACATAAGTTTGTAGGTTGGTTCACATCTAAAGTAGATCCAACACAACACAGATAAAAAAAACCCTTGATAAAACATATTTGCGGGAGCATCTTGCTTTGCTCATTTCTCATTTGGTGAACACCTTTAAGGTGTCATTAATGGGTATAGGACTTGTTCTGCCAGCTTTGAATCTCTTGTTGTATGTTCAACATGTGCAAATTTTCAACAAAGAAAAATAGCCTACTGGTTCCAAACTTTCTGGGTAACGATACATTCAGGTGATTAGCCTGCCTTTTCCGCACAATTTTTGTTTTACTGTACGAAAACCATTTCTGGCTGTTTTCCTAAATTAAAGGGAAAGTCCACCCTGAAATTATGTTGGTTTCGATTAACGTAGAAATATGAGAGAAAGATATTGCAGTTTTTATAAATATCCATCAAAGAATAAGAAATTCATGATCTTTTAAATTCAAATTTTGTGACATCACGTGCAAAGTGCTCTCCCAGATGTTGTTTGCTGCATGACTCCATAAATTGCTCTTTTTCTGTGTTTGATGACGGAATAATTTTTTCCAAAGATGTCTGAGTGTATAAATGTGTTTCTGATAATGTATCAAATATGAAGGTAAAATGATGCATATCCTTTCGAAAAAATAGACATTTTCTAAAAAAATTAGTGGGAGAGCATCTCACACGTGATGTCACAAAATAAAAAATATAAACCTTTTTTACCCTTTGACCGAATTTCATCAAACCATCACTAATATGCTTCTTTCATGTGGGTTGTTGCAAAAATCAACTTAATTTTATGGTGGTCTATCCCTTTAACCCTCTCAGCACCAAGCATTGACGGTTCCATTTCATTAACAACTCAGTCTCTTTCCTGTTGGACTGAGCGGGTTAAGGTGAAAGAAACAACAAAGAAATCACACTCTTCACATAGAGGCAAGAAAAGAAGAAAGGCAGAAGCTACCTGTGCCTATACCCCTAACCCTCATCCTCATAATACCGCCATCAATATGCGATAATGAGATCTTCCCTCCGATGTTCTGACGGGAGATGGAGATCCGCTTAGCCTAATAATTTGATCTCCTCTTGATAGAAAGTTGCCTCCCAAAGGTGGCTTCGCGTAATGATTTCTCGAGCTGAAAGCTGAAGCATTCTTGATCTCGATTCTTCGCCATAATTACAGTAGAATCATGATGATACCCATTCTCATTATCTAGTTCATGTCAGGTAACCCTTCCATTACCAGGTCTTGGCAATCCCATTGGCTTAATCCACAGAAACCTACCAATGGTTATAACAGAGTCATCACTTTACACTACCAGGTTTTTGAAAACCTTATTGGCTTACTACACATGTTCATGCCAAAGGAAGTGAGAAAGTTAAGCCTTACATTACCAGGTCCTGAAAAACCTACTGGCTTACTATACAATTTCATGCCAATGGTAATGAGAGAGTTAGAGCACTGCTTTTAACATCCATCATTTTGATGACAATACAATGTAGCTACTTTGCATACACTACAGAAAACATCATGGATTTGGAAGACATGATTGTGTGCAAATTAGATCTCATTCGTGTGGTTTCCTTGAAAGTGGAGGGTATGCACCACTGGATTGTAAATGTAATTGTAGAGCAATAAAAATCACTATAACCACAATATCCTGTCACGGGGGAGCCATCAACAACGCACCTTTCTCCCATGGCAACCACCGCAACCGTGACCACCACCACTACCATACTGAGAGCTTGGCTTAACCTCTCCTGTCCCATGCTGAAAGCTGCTGTATGAGATTTGTGTGTATTATTGGTGCAGTCATATTCCAGTGGTATGCAGAGAGTTAGTAACAGGGGAACCTTCCCAGTCTTATTCTCACTTATCTGTGAGCATTATTGCTCCACGTTACTCCTCCATCCAATCACTGAATATTTCATAAAAACAAAGACTTCATCTTAAAAAG
This sequence comes from Arbacia lixula, assembly GCA_963669155.1. Taxonomy (NCBI): domain Eukaryota; kingdom Metazoa; phylum Echinodermata; class Echinoidea; order Arbacioida; family Arbaciidae; genus Arbacia; species Arbacia lixula. The sequence continues at coordinate 23,569,921 of OZ022581.1, forward strand.
AGTTGCGATTCCTCTGAAACGATTGCAAGAATCATATGAACTGCAAGTAAAATTGCAATCAATCGCAACTCATTATATGACAGGACCCTGACAAAACAAGAAATGATTCAAACGAGAGCATTTAAAGGGGAAGTCCACCACAGAAATAAGTTGCTTTCAGAGAAGCAGAAAAATCAAAGGAGTAGCCTTTATCCACTTTCTCAGATTTAGCCATTTTTGTTGTTCTAGTCTGATTTGACTCAAACATGTGCCAATCTGTTCATTGCATTTTCCTGCTTTTTATCACTGCTATTGATTTGAGTATGCTACCCCTTTAAATATACCTCAATCACAACACCTACCAGCTGCGAGTATATGAAATGTCAATGAATCCTTCAAGTATACACTATCTTGATATTTCATCTGGCTTCTCTGTCTCAAAGGTCAAATATATGAAAGGTGCATGAATGAATTAAAGATTCTCGTAATACCATTCAGAGGAAACGGGGAAAATTGTGTGCTGGTTTTGCAAGGGGAAATTGCAAAGGTTAAAGAAATATTTCACAGATTAGAGACCTCTACCGACTTTAAGAGTCACTTTTGACTTTTGTCTTGTATTAATCTGTTGCTTGTCATAGCCAGAAATAGCATGTATTAAGTCTTTGGAAATTACATAATCAAGGAGATTCTACAAGTTAATTTTCTAACACAGGAAAGATCTACTTGTCCTACCATAAGTTTTAGAATAATTCATAAATTTGGATAAATACTTTTTACACTTTCAACATTTTACATTTTCAAATGTTAATGATTTCTCTTCATTATATGAATTAATGAATGTACTTGATTTACTATGATTATCTTCCAATAAAAATGTACTTCACTTCAATTGAATAACCAATTCTATTTTGCTCACTGCAACACTATAAACAAAATTTCCAGATTCAATTCAGTCTTTGTATTAACTTGCATAAGTCACACTTTTGGTACAAGTAATAGTTAACTTAAATTCAGATTTCGTGTAGGCCCAATTTTAACTTGAAGCAGAAATGCATACATTATTGTTGATGTTTGTATTTCATTTAATCATTCTATTCAAATTGAACAATCAATATTATGCAGCAGAAGTACAAATTCATGTATTTCATTTGATTTCATTAACCCATCGAATCATAGCATACTGGCCTCATCTAGTCGGCCTGTGGCGAATCCAAATGGGGCCGCAAGAAGTACTTGCCATTCTATTTATTTTTGAGAATCATACACTGAACATACACATAAATACAACAATATCCAAGAAAATTGCAGTCTTGCCCTCCCCCCCCCACCCCCCCCACCTCACTTTCTTTATCCCGGGCCCTGTCTTATAAAGAGTTGTGACTGATCTGAATCGATCGCAAGTCCAATCCCCTATCTCTGATATACATACTTATGATTCATAGCAATTGCAAGTCAACTTGCGATCAATCGCAATTCTTTATAAGACAGGTCCCTGGCTCACCAGCTCACTTCCATTAAGAATTGCGATTGATAGCAACTTTTTTTTTATAAAAAGGTACTCTGGCTGTATGGCTCGTCTCCTGTGCGTGCGTGATCGAGTCTTGGAGGTCGATGCTCCCACTCAAAGAAATACACATTTTACTTGTCTGAATCAACTGCATGTACTTTCCTTGATCCGATATGCAGGAAGTAACTGCAGGTGTGCTCGTAGTGTGCATTTAAGGATGCCTAGGCTTGCCTCCAGCCTGTAGGACATTTCTGATCCTAACTGACAAATAGAGTCTAGTACTCTAAGACTAGTCACTGTATCATTCTCTTGTTCCTCAGTCTGTCTTTAACACTGGGGGAGCAGGAATTTAGAATGATTAGTCTACTGCAGCCAGACCTGAGTATTGAATACATTGTAGTTTGGGTTAAAAAATGAGCAACAGCCTGGAAGCCAGGCTAGTGCTCATAGTGTATGTACGGATGCGAAGAGAGACAATCACACTCTCCTTTGCTTTCAAGTAATAGCAGTGTTGAGAGAAAAATTGATTTGCAGGTGTTCCAAAACTCAATGTCACACTGCAGAGGTTTTTTTTTAGTAATATTTGTTATGAATGAACATCCTTACCAGAAGGCACAATGTGCTACATCCTTTGATCTACCCCTTAACCCTTTGCTCATGGTTAGATCTCCTGGATTTGTGAAACCCTGGTCCAGGTAGCATGTCAAAATTTGCCATGGAACTGCAGTGAACCAAAGGGGTGTGGCTCAATTATGTCCTGTAAGGTATTAGAAGTTAATTCTTACCCTGTCATCTATTGTCCAAACAGCAGATTGTATGGGAGTCGTGCTAACGTGAGTTACTATAAATATTCATTTCATTTTCAGAAAAAAGAACCTTCATTCATTTTCAGACTCACAAACTTTTTTGCATTTTGTGGACAAATGAACCTTTTTCTGTTTTTGGACAAACGAACCTTTTTATGTTTTTGGACAAACAAACCTTTTTATGTTTTCGGACAAACGAACCTTTGGAATAATGAATCTTTTTTCTTTTTCGGAATAATGAAACTTCAGAATAACCAACCGCATTTCATTTTCGGACTAACGAATCTTCAGAATAATGAACCTTGTTTTGATTTCAGACTAATAAACCTTCAGAATAACAAGTGCTTCCAGAATCATCTCAAAATGATAAAATCATTGAAATCAGTCACATTTGGTAGTTATGGATATTCATTCCAAATAACTGACAAATTAGCCGGCAAGTTAGCGTATCGTACATGATAGCATGCGGAATATCCATGACTACTGCATATATGTATGACTGATCCATACCCCAAAACAAAATTTCTTCCTGTGAATTTCATCTTACTTTTCATTGAATGTGTAAAAACAACTGACCATCATATCAAACCATTATATTTACAAGGGCACTGATAACAAAACAATGAAGAATTATAGAAAGTATCCGGTTTCCTTCACTCTTACAATGCAGTCAGTTTACACATACTGTAGCTAGTACCTTGCCAATGAGGCAATCTTACAATGCAGTCAGTTTACACATACTCTAGCTAGTACCTTACCAATGAGGCAATCTTACAATGCAGTCAGTTTACACATACTGTAGCTAGTACCTTACCAATGAGGCAATCTTACAATGCAGTCAGTTTACACATACTGTAGCTAGTACCTTACCAATGAGGCAACAACATGGCACAGTACATATATCATAAAGAGGAGCACTTTGTCTGGGAGAGTTTTTAAAGAAGACCTACAAATGCCAAATTTCTCTATGTCAATTTGCTTCACGAGAACACTAAGTGGCCTGTCCGGGCTCCATGGCACACTTCTGTAGGGTTATCAAGAGTCTCGTCAAGTATTGCAGATCAAAACGGCCATGCAACGCATCTGACTTGACCTATAATACCTCGTTCATTGGCAGCGCCATGAAAACCCCTCCATTGTCTGCCTATTCCCCTAACAGGGAGTGCTGATAAGTCAAGCTCGTGTAGAGCACTAATGCCCCTATACAGCGTCCACAATTGGGTCTCTGGTTTGAATTGCATCACGACATGTGGAAAAAAAATACTTTTGATTTTCATTTTCATGATATCATCCCTTTTAAGAAATTCATCTCTGTACAGCAATGAGTACCCACAATAGTACATGCATGTCGAATGACAGCACATGCACTAGTTACAATCTTGTCCTGAGCCCCAAGTAGGTAAAGCCCATTTAAGAACATAAAACTGACAGTAACATATCAAAATCAAGCATTAACCTGAAAATTTGCATAGCTGGATTGTACAAATAGCTATTTCTGATAGTATTATGAGAAAAATAATCAGTCAGACATTCCACCAGTCTTTCAGTGCCAACTGACTAAGAGACTGGTGCGCTGCCCAGCTGAAGTGCATGCACCTCATCGCAATGACGTAAAGACATTCCTCTGCCACTTTTTACTTTATCATCGCCACACATCTGGCTGTCAAATTTGTAATTCATCAGGACAGGCACACCACATCGAGCCTTTTTCACATGTATTCATCTCCCACTTCCCCTCTTCTTCTTCTTCTTCCTCCTCCTCCTCCTCCTCCTCCTCCTCCTCCTCCTCCTCGTCCCCCTCCTCCTTCTCCTCCTCCTCCTCCTCCTCCTCCTCCTCCTCCTCCTCCCCCTCCTCCTCCTCCCCCTCCTCCCCCCTCCTCCTCCTCCTCCTCCTCCTCCTCCTCCTCCTCCTCCTCCTCCTCCTCCTCCTCCTCCTCCTCCTCCTCCTCCTCCTCCTCCTCCTCCTCCTCCTCCTCCTCCTCCTCCTCCTCCTCCTCCTCTCCTCCTCCTCTCTCCCCTCCTCTCCCCCTCCTCTCCTCCCTCCTCGCCTCCCCTCCTCTCCTCCCCCTCCTCTCCACCCTCCTCCTCCCCCTCCTCCATTTCCCCTTCCCTTCCCTTCCCTTCACTTCCCTTCTCTTCCCTTCCCTCCTCGCCCCTCCTCTCAATGAAATACAATGTATAAATTATCACTCAGCCCCCCTCCATACTCCTCCATCCCCCCCCCCCCCCCCCCCCGTAAATGCAAATCTCAATAAACATGATAAAAAAACAATACACAATCTCCATTCCTTCTCCAGAAATGGACAGCATAATGAGCAGTAATAATTGTATAGCAATCAGAGAAAACCGATGACAGTGCATCGCACACGTTTACGAGGTATCATCACTCTGGCGTCCAAGTTACCAGCGTCGCGGCATCAGATAGAAAACAATATATGAACAGTGTCTGCACACATATCATTACACTTTAATGAATTTGGCTGCAAGCATGGACGTGGTGTATCGCAGAAATTAATTTTTGTGCCAGCACGCTTAATAAAAATTTGTGTGAGGAGATTCTTTGGGACTCCAACATTCAGATGGTAATGATGGGAAATGCTTGGTAGTCTCCAGATGGCAGACTCTTTTATATTTTTTGTTGATCAGCATTGTACTCCTACTCCAAACTCGTCCTTCTGATAATGTTGCTAGTTGTCATGTGGTGTTGTTACTCTCACTCTCATCGATAAGAAGATAAATAGCACAACTTCCAAATTTCATCCTTATCCTTAATACATCCCCTAATTAATGAATTTTGACTAGCTGAGCATTTGGATTGCAATTTGATTTGCAATTGTCAGGAGGTTGTTTTATGAGATGGGGCCTCGGATGAGACATGTGATAAAATCTGTGATCTTCCAAAGATATGAAGATGTTTTCTGGATCATGGGAATAAGTTATCCATTTCCATGGGCACACACATGTCTAATAAACAAATGGGGTTCAGAACTTGGTACTGAGATGATTAAACCATTCACGGTGTGCATGGGAGCAAACAAAGAGATTACATATCGTTACCATTATTTTAGAAAAAAAAAAGATGGAATAAACAGCTTAATATGCCTTTCTGATTTGCTCTTTTATAATTCAAAATCAACAAATGCACATACCATGTTTGTTCGCTATCATACATTTGTCTGCAAAAGGGGAAGTTTTCACATTAACATTTACACTTTAACACTTTGAAATTTGTTACTTGGAATCTTCCTCCTGTTCATCTCAATTTCCGCCTGCTTTCTAGTCACATACACATCCTTAATCTACACCATGAATTCTCCTTCAGAATATTACTTGAATAAATTTCCCAGGAGTGAAAAGTGAAGATGTTTCCAGCTGTACATGTGCATATCTCATCAATAATTTAGCCGCCATATTTTGTGTTGCATACACACACACCAGCATGCCCTCTTCCCATAAACTTGGACATGATGCAGTGAGTGCACGTGTGACCATAAACATTTTAATGCGACCAGCTGTGAAAACTAACATTCCTCGTCTGATCTCATTAATGTTTCACAATGGTCTCCTAAGTCTGGATTCTCATTCCATCCATTAATTCTTGTCACGGAAAAAGCTGCTTCTCCGCTCACCAGTCTCTGCTCACCAGTCTCCACTCACCAGTCTCTGCTCACCAGTCCAGTACTTGCATGGAAAGCGAGATTCCTGTATCTCTATTTAAGTTTCACGCCATACGGAGTGCATACAGTACAGGCGCTATGTCAGGCTATCATGAATAAATAATCAGTCAAAATTCCTTTCCTCTCTATAAATCCATTTGTGCATACAGGCATTGCTTGGATTATCCATGAATAAATAAACATATGCAATATTTCTGTTTTCTCTGTACATATAGATGGGTCATAAAGTGCATAAAGGCTCTATGTGCAGTAGCAATGAATGCGGCACAATTTTGAAATTCCTTTTCCCTGCATCTATGTTTCAACACAGGTTGACAAGATAAAAGGAAGTATGTGCTGAACAATAGAGATACTACATTTTCTGCTCTTCTGTACGTATGTCTCAAAATGGATTATTTTGTAATAGCACATATGAGCATTAGTAAACTAATATTTAAAAAAATTACATCCCATCCTGAAAAAGAATGCATCAAGACAGGATGTGGCTTCTTCCGATCCCGGAATTTAGCCCAATCAAAAACACAAAACACCTTGGCTAATCAAAATGCAAATGATTCACTGAAGCAAAATTCCTTTCATCTCCATCAATGATTCACAACAAGTTGCATTAAGCCTTTGTCTGCTGATAAAATGCTGCTCTATGTGAAATACACTCCAGCTCAAAGGAATTGGCACAGGGAAAGGGAAAGGGAAGAAAGGGAAGGAGCCGCAGTTTTAAACCACAGTTTTAAACCGCAGTATATTTTGCATGAAACATGATGCTTTTTAGGCTAAAGCATTGTGTTTCATGCTGCACTGGACAAAACATACTGCGGTTTAAAATTATGGCTCCTTTCCTTTCTTCCCTTTCCCTTTACCTATGCCAATTCCTTTGAGCTGTTGTATAATCCACAAGTGACATTTTAAGGAAAAGGGCAATATTTGAACAAAAAAATTCTTGTCACAAATAAAACTGTTCCTATACTGCCACCCTCTACTGGAAAGCGACATTCCATCTTTTATCCAGAAAACCCTCACTTCATTTGCACTGAATAAATAAACATTTCAAATTCCATTTTCTCTCCATTCATGTTTCAGGATGGGGTATATTATTGTGTGTTTTTTTTTCTGAAAACATTGTTTACAATTCGTGCCTAGAAGGAATAACTCATGTGCCTACCAGTTTTACAAGTGCTTCAATTCGAGATACATTTTCAACTGTGTTATTGTTCACTGAACTGTACAAGCTATTTGTTTGTATTCATGTAAGCCATGTTGTGTTAAATGTCAAAGCAGGGCCCCCTGGTAGAAAAGTGTTCAACCACTGATGGGGCTACCCTGGGTAAATAATATTAATATATATTTTTTTAAATATATGGTGCATAAAGGCACTATGACCATTAGAAATCAATAAACAAGCACCCTGCCCTGACAAAGAATTCACATAGGCTACACATCATGTCTATCTTTATCAAATATGCTGCCAAGGGGCATGCTATTTCTGATGCTAGAAAGCGACCCGATCTGCAATGTACCCACTTTGTGGCTAATGAAGATGGAAAAAAAGCTCAAAAGAAGAAACCCTCCCCCACAGTCCCAAGCTATTCTGGCTTGTCTTCCAAGCCCCCAAAAGGCTTTCCTGAAGATTTTCCTAATACCACCAATCAAGCCAGCAGGTACCAAAAAGCATCGCATAACAAAAGAATGCCACATGTGCATACATATGTACATGTACTTCTAAGCATTGTAAAAACAGTACTGCACCTTCATGCTATTTTCCTGGTGAGGTATGATCGGGTTATTCTGACACACTAGTCCGATGAGGACCCATCTATGCATCACAGCTAACAATATCAGGCTATTTTCCCCGAAGGTATGATCAGGTTATTTTAGAGCTCTGGTCTCATTAAGACCCACCTATGGATGATGGTTAATGGATGAAAGGGACCATAGAATTAAGGAAGCTTGTAAGGCATCGCAGCTAATAACTTCAGGTTATTTTCTCTAAGATATGAGCAGGTTATTTTAGAAACTTGGTCTCACAAAAACCCACCTATGGATGATGGTTGGTGGATGAAAGGGACCATAGAATCAAAGAAGCATGTATCACATCACAACTCACAACTTCACGCTATTCTCCTGAAGATATGATCGTGATATTTTTGAACTCTGGTCTCATGAAGACCCACTCACGGATGACCGTTGGTGAATGAAAGGGACCGTGGAGGCAAGCAGGCGTGGATCCATGGCATGCATGACTGACCCCTGATTTTCGTTGGGGATCCGCACCACTATGCGGTGGTATGCCTGGCTTGCAACAGTTAATGCCCTGGAGATATTACAGGATTCTTCTGATCGCACCCTGGGGTATCGTAAATTACTTTGCTGTGCCGATGAAAGTGAGAAGGGAAGGGAGGAGGGGGGTTTGTATGTATAGTGTGATATGTGTACATATACACATAGCTTAAATGTGCAGTCACAGGAAAAAAACACAAATATTTGCAGGGTCGTAAGTCAAGCCGGACATCATCAAACAAAAAACAAACAAACATGCTTTGAATTTTAACCTATGAGATAGATACAAACTTTTCACAGGGGCACTTTGATGTATATTGGGGCTCTTTTTTGGCATCTGGGGGGCTATACATGTGTAGTCAGAGGCAAAATAAAATGTTTGCGGGGCCTTTAGGTCAAGCCGGACATCACGAAACAAACTCACTGAACTTTAATTTGAATTACACCTTATGAGAACTGAATAAACTTTTCGAAGGGATGCTTTTGTTATCTATGGGGGCTCTTTTTGGCATATGGGGGGCTAATTTTCCATAAGCCTACATGTATTTGCTCATTGGTTTGGATGGGGGATGTTGGAATGGAGTTCTTTGGGGATAAAATAGAATCAACATAATAAGGTGCATAAGGGTCTCCAAGCTAGTGTGAGCTTTTTCTATATGGCTCATTTCACAATCAACCGGTTTTGTTATGTATGCAAATTTCAAACAATGGTAGCCCCAATGTTTTTACAAGGTTTGTCCGAACACTAGCAACTCATATTTATTCCACCAATTGAAAATGAATCACTGGATACAGGTGTATGAAATGACCTGTCAAGCAGTAAGGGGAAAAATTGTGAACACATTACAAAAACATCTTATTGTGTTATTGTGCAGTTCAGTTTGTTCTCGGTTTGAGAATGGACTAGCTGTGTACTTAACCATTCATGCACCATTGAGACATTCGCATACCAGCAATACACAAAAATCCCATACAGAAGCAGTTTACTTGGCGCACAAAGGTTTAATGAATTGAAGTACTATGAGCAAGGAAGAAACGAATGACAAGGAAACTGCCCCCCCCCCCCATGATTTTGGATATGATGGAGTGATTCTCTCTCAGACTGTTTTTTTATCAGCAGAGTTGTCTGACACAGAAGGAGTTTACCTTGCTATAGATTGTTATTTCACTTCTTTTCATTGGTGCAAGATAGCTTGCCTTCATACATTGCACGTACTTCAGCGATAAAACCTAATCTTAGTATCATGGAGCAACTGACATTTCCGTTGTCATGGTGTTGGCCATGTATCTGAATTTATGGATACCGGTATTAACTGTAATCCTACCACAGGTGATGTTCTGTCCTAAATGGCAGACACATACATCGCCATGGCAACCACTCAGACAAGATCAATTAGATGACACATGCAGAGCGCATCACAATGTCTGGCACTAAAAGGCTAATGAAGAGCTTGAACCAAGGATGTTTAAGCACATGGAGTGCCAGCAGCCGTTTAATTAATGCAGATTCATTGTGCTCTCCTTCTAGTCACAAAAAAACACTTTACAAAGATTTTCTCTTTGATCAACCATGTTCAAAGCCGCCGATTCATGTATTGTCCATTTTAGAAACTTGCTGAAAGTGATTTGCCCTTAAATGACCCACATTTGGAGTAATTAGTGATTAAATAACAAATCCTCAGAGTGTATGGGCCGAAAATTTTGAAGATTTGTGATTTAATCACTGATTAATCCAAATGTGGATCATTTGGGGGCAAATAACTTTCAGCAAGTTTTTAAAATGGACAATACATGAATTTAAGACCATTGGCAAGAAGATTACTCACTATAATCCTATAATGTATTGTCCATTTTAGAAACTTGCTGAAAGTGATTTGCCCTTAAATGACCCACATTTGGAGTAATTAGTGATTAAATAACAAATCCTCAGAGTGTATGGGCCGAAAATTTTGAAGATTTGTGATTTAATCACTGATTAATCCAAATGTGGATCATTTGGGGGAAAATAACTTTCAGCAAGTTTTTAAAATGGACAATACATGAATTTAAGACCACTGGCAAGAAGATTACTCACTATAATCCTTTTGAAGGTTTTTTTTTGTCTTCCCAGTACACAATTCCCTTTTCACAATTCCCATTACACAATTCCATCCCTCAAAATATGGCAATTAGTGTCTCCTGCACTGATACCTTATCATGCTCAGATGTGATTAGATTACCAATATGACCTCATATATTGCATGCACTGCACAACCCCATAGCAGAATGTCTAAGGACCTACTTGTTTCATTTCCCCGTCTGCCTCCTCCAAAAAGGAGATCTATACAGTACCATCACCACTTGAACATCCTCCTTGGAGGGTGGACATTTCTTAAACAGAAGTATGTAGAATTCAGTTGATTTAAAGGGATGATAGACTGACTCGTATCCCTCTCATTAGTGTTAATACTTTCTGAAAACTGTACACAAATGCTCCCACAATGCACTGGTGAATACCTAATCCTCCATTCTGAGCAATGCTTTCCCGGTTGCTTGTTCAAATGATCAGATCACGCTTAGGACAGTAATCGATGATAACATTCTTATTGCTTTATCCAAAATTCAACAGCCAGTATTCAGTAACACGTGCTTTAAATCTACTCTATTCTAGACAATGTGAGATACAAGAAATTGAAGAAGTTTGGAGGTTTGACCCATCGAAAAGGGATACTGGACGTATGTTAGTGTTCCACTCTAAGACTAAGTTCTATATTAAAGCTTGTACAAATGGATAGCATTAAACCACATTCACATTTTCGATTAAATCTGTGGGTAGGGTAGCAAGATCAACAGGAATATCACGGTAAATAAGCCAAACAAGGTGTCCCATCAAAATGAATACACTATTCCATCAAAGACAAATAACTTGCTGCAATTTTCTTTTCATGTACTGTTCATGTATTCCAGGCAAGAAAATAGCCCCCTTTCCCCTTCCCCACTCCTCCCCTCCCCCTACCCCCCCCCCCCCCTTCCCCCATCCCTGAGTCCACCGCTGCCATAAAAAATGGCAGCTGACTACTGGCAAACTGCACCTCTATTCCTTTCCTTTCTGATACATGACCATATACCATGAAAATGCACTTGTAAACTGCACTCACTTAACTCTTAAAGTTCCCCTGACATCCAAAATGTATGTTGACCTCTGTTGTAAGTGATTTTGAAGTATACATCTAATATACACCAACAGAAGTCAACATACATTTGGATGTCAGGGGACCTTTAACAGACCAAGCCCTTAACCCTTTTTGTGCCAGACAAAATGCCACTCCCTGAGATTTGTATGTACAACTAGTGAATAAAGATATAAATGGTAAGCAAATAGTGCCAATAGAGTACATATATTTCGCACTGGTCACAAAATCCTGTGTACTTTTTTAAGCAGGTTACCCGAGGAATAGAATGAGTTAAGAGAGGGAGATGGCCTTTAAGAGCTAATAAGAGAGTATCTCCAGTCGGGTCAAGGATTCCTAACGCATCTACTTGAATGTAGATTACGTGATCAGAAATGCATCACCCCGGACGACGGCTATCAAACTGTTCATTAATGACTTTGAGATTGGCTATTTCGCTGGGTTTTTCACTTCAACATGGCAACTTTTGATGATGGACATTTTTATTCCCCCTGAATTGTTTTTCATTTTCACTCGCAATTTCATCATAAACTACTGAATTGCGCGCCACCCACAAATGAGTGCCTCTGTTCTGATATATCTGACTGTCACTCGGCAAGTGGATGTCTCCAATATATGCCAGTCGTCAAGATCACCTCATTTGACATTTATCAGAGCTGAAATGCAGGAAAGGTCAGCCTGATAACTACCTCAACAGCATCGCGTTTCAGCGAAGTGACCTTGAACATGAACCACAACCTCATTAAATAGATCGCCCGATGACTGCTATGAATATCGAATATCCCCTCTTCACAGAGCATTTAAGCTCTGTATGTTATTTCTAAATTACTAAGCTTACTTACTTTTTTAAGATATGATCCTGTTCACATGCTTTTAATGGTAGAACAGTTGTAAAACATCTCAAAATGATGATTCTCAGAATGAATATTCATACAAGTCTTGCAATGTCATAAAAAAAATGATGTATGGTGTTTTACTGGGGGGCAGCTGCATAAAGGATCTCTGCAAAGAGGCAAAACCTAGTATTGACATTGCTATGGCAGCAGAAAGAAGGGGTCTGCATGGCAAAGACTAAAGCCTCCATCACAGGATTGATCCTGGAATGAAAACAGTATGAGGCTAGAACGGTATCATATGATTTGTATACAACACCTCTACAAAGAGGCAAAGACTATAGCCTATATAAAGGAGTATTCACAGTGCAATGACAGCAGAATGGTGGGGTCTGCATGGCAAAGACTACATCCTCTATCATAGGATTGATACTGTAATGACACCAGCATGACACTGGAATGGTGTCATATGATTATATACAACATCTCTGCAATGGGTCAAAGACTATATATGTAGGAGTATTCACATTGCAATGGCAACAGAAAGATTAGATGGGGTCTGCGTGGCAGAGACTACAGCCTCATAGGATTGATACTGCAATGACAGCAGTATGATGCCGGAATGGTATCATATGATCGTATACAACATCTCTGCAATGGATCAAAGACTATATATGTAGGAGTATTCACATTGCAATGACAGCAGAATGGTGAGGTCTGCATGGCAAAGACTACAGCCTCATAGGATTGATACTGCAATGACAGCAGTATGACGCCGGAATGGTATCATATGATTGGGGTTTCCATCAATGCCTCCGTACAGACATAACACTCACAAACGATTTGAGATGGGATCATGATACCTTTCATATTCTACCTATCATCTTGGTACGACATGTGTATCAAATGATCAACTGCAGATGAGAGAAGGATAATGCAGGAGCGATTTATTGCTTTGCTCTGGTAAGCCTCTATTACAACAGTGCAGCCAACTCAACTGCCCATCTTGAACAAACGAGAGGAGATGGAGGAGAAGGCTTGAAAATGAACTGAAGAAAAATAAAATGTTACAATAATCAATATTTTGCATAAAAAAATATTATACATTCATGTAATTTTCATGAGAATGAGCTTTGTTCTCAAGAACTGGTGATGTGCGATAATAAATTAGATTTGATGAAAGGGAACACATTTTAGACCGATCATAACTTTGCTCTTCTATTTAATATGACAAAAAGTATTCTCCTGGAATGGTCACACCCCTCCTTGAGATGATTAGGAAAAGCATTGTCAAGACAGGGATAGATTTCTTTAAACAATCATTTGAACATGCATTAGCAACTATCTAAGATACAACTTCACAAAAAAAATCACAGCTCCATTCAATATAGGGAGGAGTAAGATGAAATTCAAATTCTGGGTCAACCTTTGTAGAAAAACGACCTGGGGTGGTATTTCAGAACGATCTTAAGTGCTCACCTAGGAGAAATCTTTTCTCCTAAGTCTGCTCCTAAGCTTTCTCCGAAGTTTTCTCTTATCTTTATGCAAATTTATGCAAATCATGAAGTTAGGAGGATTGGTATTCCAGAATGCTCTTAGGAGAGAACTTAGGAGAATATTTAGAAGAAAACTTAGAAGAGTCACCCCTTGTCTTAGCCATTCATAACACACACAATAAAAAAGAGCAGCATTCATTTGCGTAGGCACGTGTACATGATTGTTGTGCGCACATAGTTACGCATCCACAAAGTTAGGATCAATCCTAGGGGAAGGTCCTGATAAGATGCCGTGATTGTGATTGGCTGTTCATACATGTATATGAAACACTTCCCTCCATTGGCTAATAAATGCGCACTGGGCGTGGTCTGGAATACCAATTTCTTGCTCTCTCAGGCACCTCTTAAGTTGAAGACTTAGGAGAAAACTTAAGATCGTTCTGGAATAGCACCCCTAGCTTTTATGGGCAATCTTCCCATTTCTCCAGTTTCCAGTGAACTGTTTGTATTGATACAAGTAGCTTCCATACAAAGATAGACAAGAATATGGAGATTCTACATAAAGTCCCAATACAGTATTTCAAAAACATATTAAGTCCAAAATTAATGGTGGTTTAATTTAGACTGCATACTAAATGGAAACTTTATGTGGTGCAAAATCAATCATCTGATGCTGTCACAAAATCATCGATTTTCATCACAGAATCACAACAGTGTGTAATACCAATTATTGGCTGTAAATGTTGTTTGGACAAACTTAACATACCACAACGATTCTGAGGACAAAATCAATTATATTGAATTATTAATGTTTCATATTTTTTTTATTTGGCATCCCATAAAATTAATCCGGGCTTAGCACACTGTTTGCATTAGGCATTCATTCAGAATACGGGCTAAATTACAAAACTGAACAAATAACAAATCCAGGAAAGGACATGGAGCATCATCACACATCCCAGCATAATGGTACACTGATGGCATATTTACATGTTCAATGCAAAAACGATAATGCTTTGTGTCATAAACATGAACAGAAAAAAAGTTTCCATTCACAGTACCTACAGGAAGTACAGCTTTCTTTCCCGTCAAATCTGGCAATTTCCCTCGTCTCTTGAGGTTCTGATTTTCCGGCAGAATAAAGTATTCCGTTCGCCACAACAACCTTTGAGACAAGACAAACTAGATGATTTCTTGCTTGACTGCAAGGAGTGTGTAACCATGGCGACAGGGGAAGGGAAGAAGGGGGGTAGGGAGAAATCCATTGATATGTCGGGTTAAGGCGGGATCTAACGAGAAGTCGTATTCCATTAGCGCAGCGTGAGGAGGAATGCCGAGCGGCTGTGCGTGCGTTTCTTTTGTTTACCTGGCCTGTTGCCCTCTGAAGAGAAAGGGGGAAAGCTTTCAGTGTCACGTCTTCTCCTGTCACAGGTCATGGGAGATATGTCGATAAATATTGGTTGCAAATTCTGATGCCCCCCCCCCCCTCCCTCTCCCTGTAGTTTATACATGTATAAACAGCAGATGAATGAAAAAATGACTACTGTATGTGTTTAACCTTTGATGTGTCATACAAAATTTTGTTGTGGGTAATTTTTTTTATAATTGGCGTTTTCCTTCATCTCTGAAATATTTACGACAATACCTATACTTGAGTCATATGGCAGTAAACTTATGCACTGTGAATGCTTGATCTATATTGAATGTGATGGAAGTCAGCAGTACGCATTGTCTCACACTCTAAAACATGATTTTATGATTTAGATAACATGCATTATTTCCAACTTCACTTTGCATTTGAAAAGGAAACAGCATGAAAAACAAACTACTAACTATTTAATTGTTCATGCAGAATTTCACTTCTAGGTCACTGGTAACCTCAATAATTCATAAATTGGACCTTTATATTTGGGGTTCATGCAATGATGGCTTACAGAAATTCATTTTGTTTGCAAAAAGGATGAGCTACAGCTCTCTGAATTAAGCGATACTATGCACAAGGAAGAGAAAAACATCCAAGTATTTCTTTCTTTGATTCATTACATAAACGAGCCAAGCTGCCCCTATAGTACACCTATTGAGGAACAAGAAACTAGCACTCAATGGGTTAAGCCACATTTACTGGCACAGCCTACATGCACAAAGAGTGCTTTCACATGAGACTTAGCACGGAAGCATCTGTCGCGAGCTGACGCTTGAAAATGCCATTCTCGCGTCTAATGGATTTCACGTCTTGTGCGGTGAGAAGGGCTGAGCAAGCTGGAAGACACTCAATACCTAGATGTCACCTTGAAGGGGGGATCTTGCACACCCCCTCACATTCGTGTCACTACAGTCCCACACATACACATTGCTGTGGGCATTTGGCATATGTACAGTAATTGTCCGTTTAACTCTCTTAGTCCCAGAGGCAAGAAACCGTGATGTAATTAACATGGGACTATCAATGGATGGTACTGAGAGGAATATACAGCAGATGATGATTAAGGCATTTGTTTCCAAAGAATAAAAATCAGCTTTTGTACTTATATGGTCTCAAGACAAGCAAATCAAAATTGATCAATGCCAAACAATCACTTGCAAAATGAGCATGAATTAAACATTTATTTGTTAAAAAGTCCTCTACTGTATGTGACAATGAGAAAAGGGGAGGTTATAAAAACAACTAATATTATGGAACTTTACAAAAGGAAGTTGACTTTCTGAGTAATTTAAAGCTCTATAGGACATTGGTGCATAATTACACACAATTTCTACAAAACAAAGTTAATTATTATGGCATACAATGATTATAATACCTTGTGGTAAAAACCTTTGCTGTTGAATCTCCTCTTTTTTCTCAGCAGTATGGAAGAGCCCTACAGACTTTCACTGTGGCATTTGACTGATCAGGTTAACAGCACTTAAAGCTACTGTAGAATCATGTGTTGGCTGCTCCATGTGCCTTTTGATATACAGGCTAATAGGGAGATAAATGCATATTATGTAAAGGGTAGAGGTCATATTGGAGGGACCAGTCAGGGTTACAAGTATAGGACCAAAATGTGGAATATATTTTGACCAATGGTTAGAAGAGGTACATGCAATGTCATGTGATGATGATAACACTTTGTAGTGGTAGATTCAAACTAATTCAGTGGCAGGCAAATGGCAGCTCTATAGGGTTTGTATGTACAATTTAGATGTTCATATTGGAGAGGGGGAATGGTGGTGAGAGAGAAGGGGGGGGGGGAGTGAGAGAGGAAGGATGGGCGGGTGAGGGGACCCGAGCATTGAGTGACAGAGGTGTGTGTGGTGTGTGTGTGTGTGTGTGTGTGTGTGTCGGCTACATTTGTTGGGATTAATGCACACTTACGATCAAATAACTCTTTGCAAATATGGTTAGGAATATAAATGCAAACCTTTGTTCTACTGATCGTCAATTCCCTTCTTCATTAAAAAAAAAACAAACCTTATCCGTCGCAACCAAGAACTTACAGATTGATAGAAATTGTGAGCCAACTAATCTCCAACAGAAACTCATTAAAAACTAAACCGGGACATTACGCACTTCTAAAGTCCGCCAATGTGAGTATCATGAAGAAATGATTGCTGCACTTCCCAATCAGTTTATTATATTTGATATTCCCTTTAAGGCACGGAGCTCAAAACGGAGGAGACACCAGATGTAAACATTGATCCTGTAATTTCAACATTTCCCCAAGCAAATCCCCCCCTGATGAAAGGTACCGCCGCTTTTACGAGGCAGCGATGCAGATATGAACGCTCTCTCGTTACCCAAGTGGACATATATACAGACTGTTCAATTCCGTATCTAATATATTCATTGATGTTTCAAACGATGCTTTACATGTCATCTTTATGCCTACATGTCGAAGAAATAAATGAAATTGAGTGAATATACCGACTGTTCAATCAATTCTAAATCTATTCATTGATGTTTAAAATCCGCAGTGATACAAATATGACTGCTCTCTCATTACCCAAGTGGACATATATACAGCCTGTTCAAGTCCAATTCCGAATCCAATCAGTTCATTGATGCTTCATACGATGCTTTATATATCATCTTTATACCTACATGTACATGTAGACGAAATAAATTACATTGAGTGAAAATACTGACTGTTCAATTAATTCAAAGTCTATTCATTTATGTTTTAAATGGTATTTTGCATGTTCTCTTACCTTACGTACATGAACAGGAAACAGTTGTATTGAGTAAATATATTATTTGATTCCGAATCCAGTTTATCTAATGTTTTTAATGGTGCTTCATTCCCTTCATGTGGAATTATGAACTTAATAGAATAGATAAACTGACTGTTCAATTCCAATGTGTCCAATGCATGATAAAATGAATAAGCTTAATTCTCCTAAGTTTGAAGCTAAGCCCATATACTGTATACAACACATGCCTATCTCCTGAAGATATGAACCTATTGCGAATTTGTACCAAGCCATGAAAACCCCTTTAAAAAACTACACAAATTAAAGGCAATGGGACTAAAACTGTTAATTCAACTTTTAAAATGTCCTCTCCAACTTTTAATGACGTGAAACTATGCTCGTGTACAGTTGACCAAAGTACACAAACTGACACTTTTTGTAGCCACTATGACAGTATGTGGACATGTATGGACACACCAACCCCATAACATCATAAAGAACCTCAAGGCTACAACCTATGAGCACAACCTGCTACACTCAACAGCACAAGAGCACTTGATTAAAATTCTCTCCTTCATATTCAGCTTCATAGGTGAATATTCCCATCCTCCTGATGCTCCTGAAAGTACACAACTTACCACTACTGTGTGTACTCAAGGCTCTCACACAGATTGGTAGCGCCCCTGGTGAAAGACAACTTCTCCCAGACAAATTTGAACAGCATGCGCTATTTAATGATCTTCATTCATATTGCTAACAATAGTTTGCACATGGTAACCTTTTGTTTGGAGGAAAATAAGGGAAAAGTCCTGATGGGATTTATAAAATGTAACTAGCTCTCCATAAATTAAATATTCCCCTCCACTGGCTATAAACGTGCACTGGGTGTGGTTAAACCCTCCCTATTTGGCATTAGGAACGTCCAGGGAGGATATCTTGGAATACCACATTTACCTCTCTTAAGCGTCTTGTAACTTGGGGGAGTTAGAAGAAAACTTGAAAGGAGTTATCATCCATGGTCTTCAAAAATTTTTGTAATATATGAAATCAGGACGAGCAAGAGAGTTCTGTATCAGTGTGTGTGGTACTATAACCCACTCCCTCTGCAAGGCCTCATTGCCTTGGCTTCAAGCTATGTGCACCAAACTTGCTACTGAAGCTGTGACTCTAGATCAGAAGAGCACTTTATTCAAATCCACAACTTGAAGCTCAGAGTAGCTTAGGGCTTGAATGTGTTACACTCTAGCATGACCTCTCCCATGGGTGCATTCACACTGCTGCCCGTTGGTCGGCCAGCTGGCTGCCTGCGGTACGGCGCCAGCGCTTTCCTGGCATGGCAGTACATATATTTCCTGATATTTATCAATAATGGCAGAACGGTCTACAGCTTTAGCCGGAAGGGAGAACCAGTGTGAATGGGCCCACAGGATTGAGCGCGATTATAGCAAACACAGCTACGGCAAGCAGGTTCCGTGTGAACACAACTTCACATAACGTTCCACTGGTCCCAGTGCTTTCCTGCCATACCAGAACACAAATTCACAATATTTATCAAGACGGTCAACCAATTCGCTGTAGGGGGGAGCCAATGTGAACAGGTCCGATAAGAGTGAATAGCCATTTAAGCATTCGGCAAGCTGCAAAACACTCCCGTGTGAACAGACCTTAACATAATATACCACTGGCGTTATTTTGCTTTCCTGCTATGGCATAACACATCTACGCTACAATTCTCAAGAATGCCAAGGCAGCCTACCCCTTTACCGCAGGGGAGAACCCATGTGAATGGGCCATATAGAAGTGCCAATATAGGATAGAAGAGGCAAAATGCTTTAAAGACAGTGTGCCCATTTTCCAGGTCAAAATTGTGTAAACACCACACAAAATGGAGGAAGAAACTGTATTAGAACTTCCCTCGCAATAATTCAACTGGAAACTGATGTTAGGTGAATTTATGGCAATCAGTAGATGTTAAGGAGGTTTTGGGCATGTCGTCCAAAATCTAGAGCCTAGAGACCGAAGACCACTGTGCGCTATGGTCCACATCTGTCTGCTTCCCAGTGCGTGCATTCAATGGGAGTAATGCTTGCATCGTGCCCTGAGAGGGACAATACAATTGTGAATGTAGACTATGCTCGCTGCAGTTCAAACATAAAGAAGGATAGTTTATCACCTCTCCTGAAAATGTCTGTAAAGCTATAACTGTGACATTTCATACACGGTCATTGATAGAATATACTGCCGATTCCTGCTGAGTTTCAGGACTTTTGAAAATAGGACAGCCTGTCTTTAAAGTGAATGCACATTGCTGTCCTCTACCACTGGCCCAGGTACTTTCCTGGCATGTGAGCACCCACCTCGCTATATAAGTTTGTTCATAGCACCTAGGAAATACGTCTGCCACTTCAACGAAGGAGGGATCCAATGTGAAAGGGCCCTATAGGAGTGAAGAGCCATTTGAGCACACAGTTGTGGGGAGCAGCTCATCGCGTGAATATGTTCTCAGGGTCATACATCTGGTAACACTCATGAATACTACCTCTGGGCATATTCACATGGAAGATTCAGCCACCGATTTAAATCATCAGATTAATTTATCTACGTTTGAGTCACACTAGTAGAAAGCAAATAATCAACGTTGGTGAAGGTGATGGGACGACCTATCACTTCCAAGGCGATCTGGATGTAGTTATCTTACCGAAGCGCAGCTGAGGAAAGATAGCATATATTCAGATCGCCGAGGAATTGATAGTTCGTCTCATTGCCTGAAACCAAAAGTTGATTATTCGCTTTATATTCCACATCTGAAACCAACTATCTCTACCAAACATGGCAATTTGACATACAAAAGTAAGGTTTACTTCTCTACCTAGCCCTGGACCGCTGCCATGGGGAACACGCGTATAGATGCACGTTAGGACGCGTAAGTAGTAGGAGCTAGCCAATTGATAGTCAGAGTGTAACACACTTTTACATTGCGCTTACTCAAAATATTGATCACGCGTTAGGACTGTGAGGAGTGAAGAGATCAGCGAAACCAAAAAGTACTTTATCACCTAGAGTGTAACGAACTTTTCTTCTCAGGTGATCAGATGGGAAAAAATAAGCTTCATCACGTGATCAACTCTTGACCAATCATAGAGCAACATTCTTAGTATGTGGAATATAATTTGTATTATTAGTACAAAAAAGCAAGAACAGCACATGGAGATGGAGAGTTAACGCCTTCTATACCAGACAAATACACCTCTATACGATTTGTGACTATCACAAATGCAAGATCTCAACAGTCGTATATAAAGCCTTAATACACTTGATTCTGCATTCCTTGAGATACTCTCTCAAGCACACTGCAAGGAATGGGAACAAAACGATACCTAACCTCAGAGGGTACTTGAATCCCCAAAGCAGTTAGTCGCCTGTCATCTTTTATTCAGTGCTACCTTTAATATTCCTCGCTCACATTTGGGATGATACCTGTACGTGACTGAGGTCAATAAATTAGGAAACGAAGCCACCGCCGAGTGATGCCATTATACGAGTGCAGTAGTGGATATAGTGTACCGCTGGCCACATCTCACATTATCAGACATATATACAAATCCATTTTGAGAAAGTGCAATACGTAATCCAGATGTAAATTGCCATTTGTACCTATGCATGAAATCACACTCTTGAATGAGCTCAGAATCATAGTGGGATTCTGTAATTCCAAACAGAGGCAAGGATGGGTACAAATTGGAAGACAAAAAAGTACATACAAATGCGATGCAAATTACCAAATTGGGGGGCTCATCTTGACTGGATGTTTATTATGTAATATATATACTTTTCACATAAATGAGATATTCAGTAACAGTGGAAGTGTAGAAAAGGGGAGGGGGGGGGGTACAGTCATTGAAGTTTGGGGTGCAATGAATTCCTCTCAGCACATCACACTGGAGACAAATGTGACAAAGACAAGTCTTTTTGTATCATTATTGACAAAATGCACTTTCTGAAGAGATCCTGTTTAACGTTAAGCAAAAACATCCTTATTTTGCTCAAATCCACAACCAGCTAGGAATCAAAACAGGATAACATATTTTTCACATCATTCTGGAAGAGGTACAGTTTACCAATAGATTGTGCTCAATTCTGAAATTTACAAAAAAAAACAAGGTTTGAATGTGATCCCTCTACAACCTGTTATGAATCACAAACAGCCAAAACCACTCAAACAACTGACGCAAAGCAAATATGCAGTGTTTGCAATGACTACTTGAATCATGAAAGTGCTTCAACTACTATTCATTTAAGAGCCTACAGAATCCACTGTGATGATGCTTATGCAACACCAATTACTGTATGGTATATGAGTACCGGTACTGAACACAAAACAATTAACAAAAGCAATATGCTTTGAGTAGGGAAATATTGTATTCAATTTTACAAAGAAGTATCATGTACATGTACATGACTTGTGTCTGATTAAACACAGTTATTATGCATTTCTTTTGACTCAAGAAGACTCCTGTAACTCTCCATTTCTTAGCTGTCCATTAAATATAATTTTGTTATTATAAATGTATCATTGTTCATTCAATCTCTAAATTAATCATACAACTTGATTTGATATAGAAATTTGTACGATTGTTATATCAGTAACAGAGTTTATCATTCTGATTATCATTAACTGGACATATGTTCTTATGTCAATATTGCTACTGTAAAACTGGTCCTTTCTACCTGTGATCAGCTGATCAGTAATTTTTACGTAACTAAATGAATAAACAAGGAAGGCTAGCTAGTGTGTGGGCGTATAGCCTTACTTTTGATTGTGATGGTACATAGAAGAAAAAGAGCCGACGATCTTGGATCTGGGCTAGTCAACTCCCATGCATTGTACAGCACTTAGAATGTCTTCCATTTATCACGGACAGTCAATGGGATTTCATTACCAGGCCATTATGTGCACCGTAATAGTACTTCTTGGCACATTACCAACGGAGCATTCTCTTTAATGAACAGGGCATGCAGGGTAAAAGTCCTTTACTTGAAGTCAATGAAGAAAAGATGCTCTTCAAGATGTTGACCAAAATGAAGCTACAGCAATAAAATATTCTTTTTTAACAAGATGTGAAATGTTGAAAAAAATCATTGTATAAGGAAAAAAAAAAGTCAATGAAGAAAGATATGCTTATCATTAACATCATACATCATATCATTACCGGTATATACAGTATATAGAATAATAACAATCATATAGAATACATACATGTATGATATTTTTATTTCTTTCTTCAATAATTTTGATTTTCTTCTTTACTCAATAATTTTCCTCAATTTTTTACATCTTGATGTAGCACACCACATATCACAAGGAGCTATCAATATGAAATCATTTGACAAAATACGAAATAGTGACAAAGATTATTGCATAACCACTCTGGAGACTCATACATGAATATATTGAACATGCATGCCATATTGCTTATCATATGAAAATTATTTTTCATTGTGCAGATCTAACTAAATTCACGTGTAATTACTTGTAACTTATTACCGTTTGCATAAATTAGACAGTGTATACATGAATGTATGGCATGAGATTCTAATATTGTATTCTAAATGTTTTCAGTGAAAGAGGAAGGAGAGACAAGTTAATGAAGATATAAAATGATATGAAGAGAAGGATAGGCAAAGAGAGAAAAAAAAGAAACAGAAAGAGAGAAAAAAAAAAGAAACAGAAAGAGAGAAAGGAAGGGCAAAGAAAGAAAGAGAGATACAGACTGAAACAGATGACAGCAAGAGGGGGGCAGAGAGAGAGAGGGGGGGAAAGAAAGAGGGAGAGAGAGAGAAAGAAGTAGAGAGAAAGAGAGAAAAAGGAAGAATGAGAGAGAGCGAAAGACAGAAAGAAAGAGGAGAGATGGTGTGTGTGTGTGTGTGTGTGTGTGTGTGTGTGTGTGTGTGTGTGTGTGTGTGTGTGTGTGTGTGTGTGTGTGTGTGTGTGTGTGTGTGTGTGTGTGTGTGAGTTTCTGTGTGGGGAATTCAAAATACAGTAATGGCTGTAAACACACAATCAACAATGTTGAATGCTCTCTACTACAGATATGAAACAAGCAATGTGACTACATCACACTGGAATCCCCTTCACAAACCATTTCGGAGAAAACATTTCGAAGTAATCATTAAGGAATGTCTTTTGTTCTGGCAGTTAAGTGGTAGGTAGACCAGTAGAATAGGTGTGTTTGAATGCAATGCATGTGAGACCCACACAGTTTCCATTTAGTCTACCTCATGCTGAGCATTGTGGGTAGCAAGGGAACCTTCTCATTTAGCTCTAACAACTAATGATAGGCCACAATAGCATGGGAGTAATAAAAATGAATAATTTGCAAGGGATTTTTTTTTTAAAAGCCTGATGTCATGAAACGAAAACATTGAATCATGTCGTAAATCATTCCCTATAAGAGAGAGTATCTCTTTTAGGGGTTACTTTTCTACAGTTAAATGGCAAACCATTATGACCTGCATATATTTCCACTCCACACTATGATAAGTAAATCTGACTCTTCAGAATAATAAACCCCAATACGCAATGGAACAACATTACAGAAAAGCATTTTTAATTGTTATTCAACTAAGAATATTCTCAAGAGAAATGTGATTGCATCTACATGGTTTTTTTTTTAAATAATTGAGCAGAAATGTTTGGAATGTCTTGCAACCCCCCCCCCCCCCCCTCCCCCTGCACCAAACATAAAATAGAACGAGAACAAAGAAGATAATTAGAATAAGCAAGTTATCAAGCACAAGTGCCTTAACATGACTCCTAATGCTAAGAGTATAAAAGGAAGAAACAGGCAAATTTGATCACTTGAAGCTGTATTAAAGAGGGAGAAATAGCAATACTGAATGGAATTCATTCATTCCCACAGTTCAGTTTCTAGAACTGGATGACATTGATTGAACAGCAGTGGCAAGGGAGTCATAGAAATCCATAAGGGTTGACCACTACAAGCTGAGAGAGATGGATAACTAGATCTCAACCTCTCCCTCTCTCTCTCTCTCTCTCTCTCTCTCTCTCTCTCTCTCTTTCTCTTTCTAATCGCCATCTCTCCATCAGTCTCCATGCCCACTCAATAAAGTACCTGCGAACTTGATGAAAGACTCAAGTTGACATTAACAAGAATGAGTTGTCCCTATTCCATCGAGTGACATAAGTTGTGTCTTTTTTATCCACCCCCCCTCACTCTTACCTTTCTTCTTTCTCTCCCCCTCTCTCCCTCCCACTCTGTATATCTTTTTAGCATCTACTTGCCCCCTTACCCTATTCCTCTTTTCTTATCAATGTTAAAAAGTTTTCTTTTTTTGTGAACCTTTGGGATTGCCAAAGTCATCACGAAATAAAAAGAAATTCCTCACTTATCAAATACCTGATCATGTCTTCAAACATACAGGGCAGTTCTTACAAGCAGACTTCCCCCCACTAGTTTTGGCCCCCGAACGATAGCAAAGTGGTAGTAATAGTCCAGCTTTGCAGTAACAGCTGCGCCTTAAAATAGCTCCTTGCGGCAAGATAAGAAGTGTCATGGAAGGGTCACGAAGAAAATGCATTTTTGAGACCTTTCTTGAAGGAAGGCACCTCCATGGTGAGGCAGGGTTCCCGGCATTTCAAGAAAACAGCATTCCCCGATTTTTCCCTTAAGTCTCAAAATTCCATGATAATCATTACAACTCATTTCCAGTTTTACATGTTTTCTAGTTTGTTGTAGTGAACTATTTGCAGAATAAAACACTGGTGAGGGGTGCTTCTCCCTTTTGGCTTTAGTGTACACAATCATGTTTAAAGTAAGAGGTCATGCACTACAGTGACTTGTACTGCAGTCACAGAGGCTACACTAAAAAAAATAACCATAGCCAGTCATCCACCGAATGTTGTTTATATGCAACAAATTATAACAGAGTCTGACCGACTTCTTTTGATTTTTGGGCCGTTCAAAATGACTTTTCCCTGATTTGAGGCATTTTCATCATATTCCCTGACTTTTCACTATGGTGTCCGCAATGCCAAAATCTTGTGTTGGAAACACCAATGCATGCAGGCACCAATACACGTACCATGAGTGTGCATGCAATCACGTCTTCATTAGCTCAAAAACCTCACGATACATTAGCTCAAAACTCAGGATATATAAATTAACTCGATATTCGCACATGCGCAGTGTGCGGTGGTAGCTTTGGTAGTGATCTGTGGCTGTGAATTCGCCTTCACGCACGTAAAAAGGCCTAACCTAAACAATGCCTCAGCTGTTCCACATGCTCAGCAGCGCACGCTGAGGCATGATGGGATCATGAAAGTTTCAGGCTAATGAAGAAGCTCTGTGAAATAGCAAGCTAGTTCACACAGTAGCTGGCTATTTGGCCATCTAGCCCAAGATTTCTTGGGGAAATTTCTCGACCAAATAGCTAGCTATTTTGCCTGATCTGGCTAATGAAGTCGCAAATAGCTTGCTATTTTGTGATCTGGCTAGGCTATCCCGATCACTAAATAGCTAACTATTTCGCCACATCGGACTAATGAAGATGCCTCTTTTTGTGAAAACACTCCCCTCCCGGCAGCCTACCTTGTGGCAAGAAGTGAGTTGCTCTGGAAGGGTTTGCCCCACTCCTCTCTGGTGAAGGGCACGCTGTCATACATCAGCAGATCCTTGTCCGTGATCGCTACAAAGACGGGTTTCCATGCCGACAGGTCTGCTTCCGTGTGACACTACAGGCAACAATCACAGAACGATTTGTTGGGAAGAGCATTGGGGGGAGAATTAACAACTATGACATGCAAAATGCAACACAAGCTGATTCTTCAATAGATAGTCCACCCTTAAATTCAGTTGGTTTTAATAAAAGCAGAATGAAAGAAACACATACTGCGAGTGAATGTTTGATGAAAATCTGTCAAAGGATAAGAAAGTTACGATTGTTTGAAGTTTTCATTTTGTGACGTCACATGGGAGATGCTCTCCCATATGTTGTGTACTAATATTTTTGAAAATGTTGATTCTCTAAAAAGGATATATGCATCATTTTACCTGTGTATTTGATACATCATTCAGAACACCTTTTACACACATACAACACACCTCTTTGAAAAAATTACCCCTTGATCAAAAACAGCAAAAAGAGCAATAAATGGAATCATACCGCATGGGAGAATACCTTGCATGTGATGTCACAGAATTGAATATTTAAATGATTGCAACTATCATATCCTTTGACAGATTTTTGTCAAAACCTTAACTAATATGTTTCTTTCACGTTTCTTCTTTTAGTGAAACCAACTTAATTTCAGGGTGGACCATCTCTTTAATGTATTAACCCTCTATGTGCCATATAAAGTGCTTCTAAATGACATTTGTATACATAACTGGTGATGAAATGTAAATGTGCCTCAAAAAAGTTAATTGCTATCTCTCCTGTATGTATGACACCCGCTTCATTCTAATCGTGTGATTTGTTCATCATTGCAGTGTTTTTGATGAGCATTCAATCAATCTCGAACTGTACACATCTTAGCGAAGTTGCTCAAAACCTAGCTGTATGAATTAAACTCATGTAATGTTATGTACTTGTCAGTAACTGTCTGAATTTACTTAATCATTTGTGACAGATTTTGCATTCTAATCATTTTGTTTACATGTAAATCATGGTAAAGGTACACTAGTAGATTTTGAAGCATTGTCCTCTTAAATATATACTGTTAGATCTGTAATATTTGATTTGATGTTAATATTTTTATTATTGGCTTGTGGAGTTATGTGTAGTTATTATTATCATTATTACTCAAATAAAAGACAGTCAACGCTGTTTTCTTACCTGTTCACATAACCAGCCCATGTGTTTGACCTCTCTGCTACACGGCGCCGACCTCAGAATATCATTTGCCTCCAACACTGCTTGAATCGCTAATAACGACACGTTGGCGTGCAGCGCACTGAACCACTCATTGGAAGCCGTCGCGTCCGTACACCGCAATATACATGAGCTCCGGCCGTCGGGTGAGTGCAGCTCTACAGTTCTCTGATCGGGGTCGTTTATCGTGAGGTTCCGCGTCACGTAGCACAGTTTGAGCGGTATGACCTTCATTTCAGTCCAGTGGTTGCGTGTGACCTGCGCGTTGGCGCCGGGCTCCTTGATGATGTATGGAGAGGGTGTGTCCCAGCCGACCTCGCCGATGATGGTGCTCCGTCTGAAGTACGGCGTCACCTCCCTCAGGTACTTGACTGCAAATGAGAAGAAAGGAGAGATTATTTAAAGAAATGCATGTGTTTTTCATAACTCAAAGAGTTTAGCCTTGGTGCCAGACTGTGGAGAAAAGAGATGAGAATTTATATGCATCAACTGTTGAGCACCATTGTAACTAGAAATGAAATTATTTGGATTTGTAACAAGAGGAAAGGATCGCTTTAATCCTACAATGTACAAATGATACCATAAAAACGAGCAATTACTTATACCGGGTAATCAAAAGTAAAACTGATCATGAAAATGGAATTATAATGTCATAAATACAAATTGATGACTTATAATCAAAAGCAAAATTGCTCCACCAGATCTATATGTAGCAAGTGACGGCTCATTCCTTCAGTCAAAAGATTTTGCAAGCATATATAAAATCATAGTTACTCCACAAGTACAATACACACACATGTACTTTTTACCCCAAAGCAATAGTCCTCAAATATTGTTAAAATTTCATTTCAAACATGAATGTACATCAAAAAAAGATTGTACATTGGAAGAGGTACTTGGTTTAAAATGTACTGATATATCTTCATATACATGTATTTTAACAATTCTATCCTTGTGACAATACATGTATGTTCATGTTCATGAAATATATGTGTTTGGAAATAAAAATCCAGAATTGAGGAATAAGAGGCACAAAACAGATATTCACAAAAATGGAGACATTTTGAGAGTGTGGAAGAGGCCTTTAATTACGTCAAATCAAGCCAACCACTGAACCAGCACACATTTACAAGCCAGGGTCATCCCACCCCCATGCAAGTCTATCGGACTGTTCCAGAAGATCACACATAGAGTGAGCTACCAAGAAAACATTGTCAGACTAGAGACTGCACTCCAATCTGTCATTGTTAATGGGCCTTCGTAACGATTCTCTCGATATCCCCCTCGATCGCGGAGCCGATACGCATCCAAGCGCACTTCCCCGAGCCCCTCAACATCATCCTTTCAAACATTATTTGAGGCGATGTACAATCATCTCGGGCATAGCTGTATGACCGTTCCAATTATGAGCACTGTGACATCTGTATTGAAGTTTGGGTATTCAGATGGAAATATGGATCGAGTGTACATATTAAACATGCACTATATGGAGCATGTGTTCGATATCACAATTGACAAGCGAGTGCTATGTCCTGCATGCTTGCCCAGAAGTTGATTATGCTGGCCCACTTCTCATTGCTTTAATAACGACAACCTGTAAGTGAGCATTCACTTTTTTCTCCTCATTTTCTCCTCCATATATACCATTCACCGTTAACTCTCATATTTCTATTTCATTTTTTTTGCCCTCTTTTGTTTCCCCAATTTACAACACTATTTTCAAATTCCAGAAATGTATAATCCTTTATATTTAACAAAATTATGTAATTTCATGTATTTTAATGGGAACCTATAACCCTACAACCTTTGATTTTTATAGGCTTACTGCTCTAAATTGTATGTTTTTGATGTGATGTTAAAATACGTTGGAATGTACTTTGTGATTTGAGGTAAAAGTTTCATTGAAAAAACAATAAAGTTGCCCATTTAACAGCAAAATAATGATAATTTTTGCTCCAAAAGGGCCTCTGTTCCAAATGAGTTAAACCACATTATGGCACATACATACGCTGTTGTCCAAATTGAATGGTGAGAAAATCGCTCCGGCCCTGGGAGAACAATGTACATGTCCACCTACATTAAATGCATCTTCCCTTGGGCGAGTCTAGCCATGTACATGTCTAGCTGGCTAATCGAGATGGATGGGACCGACGTTGCGCCAGGAGACAAAAATAACCCATCCTGACACTTTCCTCCATCCTTGATCCATGTTTGTCATTAGGAAGGGAGATCGCAGGGGAGGAGGAGGGGGGTGGTGTACAGCGTTGTCCAGTTTAGCCCAGCCTGACCTGCCTACATGCGTGCGTGCGTGGGGGGAGAAGGTGAGACAATAAGACACCTCTAATGAGATTGCTTGCCTGGCGATCCCATACACACCTCCTGAAACATCAACGCCTATCAGCTGGGGGTTGGCAAAGCTGCGATCCACATGAGACCACATGAGACAGAGGGCAGTGGCGGCAAGGGTTTAGCGACCAGCACTGTTTACTTCTTAACCCATTACCTATCACAGCTTATAGATAATGCTGTTGTTTTATCAGATGAATTCATGGGAGTATGGTGTGAGATTACACATTATTTCTTATCTATGGAGGTTAAGGGTTAAGGATAGCAGTGGTGATGATTACAGGATGTACAATCATGGCATTATCATGGGCTCATCATCGCTCATGGTCTCGTTTTATGTCATGAACCGTATCATTTTGCGATGGTTCCTTCACAGTGATCCTGCATTCAATGGAGGATGGAAGCTGTGGTAACAGCTGAGGAAGGAAGGGGGTGGGGTGGAGGAGGGGGGAGGGTGAAGGATGAAGGAGAGGTGGTGGAGAGGAGGGAGGGATATAAAAAGCAGGGCAGACAGAAGCGGAGTACAGGAGGAGAGGGGAGGGATAAAGAAAGTAGGGGGCGGATGGAAGTGGGTAGAGGAGGGGAGGGGAGGGATATAGAGAGGAGGGAGTGGACCGTAGGGGGTAGAGGAGTAAGGGGGAGGGATATAGAGAGCAGGGGATGGATGGTAGGGGGTAGAGGAGGGGAGGGATAGAGAGCAGGGGGATGAATGGTGGGGGTCGAGGAGGGAGGGGGAGGGATATAGAGAGTAGGGGTGGACAGTAGGGGGTAGAGGAGGGGAGGGGAGGGATATAGAGAGCAGGGGGTAGATGGTAGGGGGGTAGAGGAAGGGAAGGATATAGAGAGCAGGGGATGAATGGTGGGGGTAGAGGAAGGAGGGGAGGGATATAGAGAGCAGGGGTGTACAGTAGGGGGTAGAGGAGGGGGGGGGGGATATAGAGAGCATAGGATAGATGGTAGGGGGTAGAGGAAGGGAAGGATATAGAGAGCAGGGGATGAATGGTGGGGGTAGAGGAAGGAGGGGGAGGGATATAGAGAGCAGGGGTGTACAGTAGGGGGTAGAGGAGGGGGGAGGGATATAGAGAGCAGGGGTGTACAGTAGGGGGTAGAGGAGGGGGGGGGGATATAGAGAGCATAGGATAGATGGTAGGGGGTAGAGGAAGGGAAGGATATAGAGAGCAGGGGATGAATGGTGGGGGTAGAGGAAGGAGGGGGAGGGATATAGAGAGCAGGGGGTGGATGGCAGGGGGTAGAGGAGGGGAGGGGAGGGATAAAGAGAGGAGAGGGTGGACGTTAGGGGGGAAAAGGGGGTAGAGGAGGAGAGGGGAGGGATAGAGAGCAGGGGATGGATGGTAGGGGGTAGAGGAGGGGAAGGGAGTCATACAGAGAGGAGGGAAGAGGAAGGGAAGGGAGGAGAGCAAAATAGAATGAAGATAGGAGAAATGGTGAATGGAATAGGGAATCAGAACAGAAAGAGAAGGGTGGAAAGATGAAGTGCAAAAGATATTACAACTGTGCAAAAAGAGACACAGAGAAGGGAAAAGGGAACAAGGAAGAGGGCAGGAGGAAGTAAGAAGGAAGAGAGAGGTGATGGGGAATTAAGGGGAAAAAAGAATGAGATGGGAGAGAGATAGATAAGAGGGGAGAGGGAGAAGAGAGAGGGGAAGAGAAAGAAATATAAAGGGAGAAAGAAGGTGGGAGAGAGAGGAGAGGTCTAGAGAAAGAGGGAGAGGTGAGAAAAGGGGAAAGCAAGAGGGAGAGAGAAAGAGAAGAAGGGCAGGAGGAGAGATAAATAAAAAAAAAAATAGGGAGATAGATAGAGAAAGATGGGAAGGGAGCGAGGGATAGAGAGAGAGGGTATACCATGTGCTGCCCATTTCCCCCTGAGATGATGAAGCAAACATGGGGAGCTAATCAAATTGTTCTCAGAGAATACATATTTACATTCAATTTTTTTGCTCCCAAATGAACTTAGTGATGCTGCAGCAAACTAGTCTCCATATTCAGAACCCTTTTCTCCCTGATCAATGTTTCATTGCCAACTGACAGGACATGAATGTAATTATACCAAATATGTGAAAGCCACAATAATATTGAACATTGCCCAAAATCCTAATAATCAATATTTAAATTGCAAAAAATAGGTATTATTTAATAAATTTCATTTCCCAACAGTGAATCACTAATTACATGGAGAATTGAATAGCATTTAATAGGTGGCTTGGGTCTGAAGCAGCAACTATACAGCAACTACGACCAAGCAATGAACTCACGTATGATCAATTCCTCAAGCTAAAATCATTTGTTTTGAATTTGAACACACATCATGAACACGCATCATGAGTCATTGAATATGGTGATGCGTTTTTCTTTAATATCTCTCTTGAAAACAATAACCCACTCCATAGTGCTAACTCAAATAGCACTTATGAAATACACACGGATGAATACCTGTCATGTGCTTGAATATTTTCTATGCTAGACATTGGACTTCATGCATACTACAATGCAAAAATACATCAATGCTGCCAAAAGGGCTATTGACAGTCTAACTTACCCAGGTAGTATCTGTCACAGACAAAATGATACATGTACTGCCGACTTATCACACAATAACATACACAAAATAAAGAAGATGCTGAAATCAAGATGTACAATGACCCTGTAAATTGACTTTAACAGTATAATCATGTTTTGTATGATATTTTGATCATAACCACAGAGTACCACACATATGATATTTCTCTGAATATTATGTGTTTTTTGTTCTTACACATTATTATATGTATCTGCATTCAGGTATTGTTGTTCTTGTTATTTTTGGTAGAAAATAAAATCATATCTTGAATCTTGAACATAAGTTATTATACCTTTTCAACCATTAATTTCATTTTGCATGGTAAATGATAAGAAGTCACTTGAACTGGATGATCTTTCGTACAGTGAACTCAATTTAGCACCAACAGTTTCCGTCTGAATGGATACATGATTTGTGGCAGATGCCCTATATCTGCAGTAAGAATCTTATCTGAACTTTTCTTTTCTGTTTGGACGAGTTCAAACCCCCCATGGAAGGAAAAAATATATCACAGCACAGCACATATATGCCAGCCCAGCTCCGTATGTGAATGGCTGTGCAGTAGTGCGTTTGGTATCATCTGTCATATGAAAGAGGGCATGAAAATGTAGGCCATGTATGAACAGGATTATCTGTTACAAGGAAGCACAGACCAAACCTTGAGATCAAATCAGGCAAGTCTTCCATTTCAGTCTGCCAACCCGTGCATGCATCAGTGTCACAGCACTGTCACACAATACAGCCGACATGCGATAAGCGCTTATTGAATTGCCCGATGAAGGCGCAATTCTCACGTTTCCATGACAATCGAGGGATCCGTTACACAATGAATTCACTTCCACGCAGAGAAGGGAGGGGAACGCAGCGTTCTGCATGAGATGAGATTAAGGGGGCTAAAGATAGCTCTGGAATCCAGAGAGTAATTTCATTTATTTGCAGTATTTTCCCTGGTAATTTAATGTATTCTGCCATTAAAAGTCAAAGCAATACCCTGGGAGGGAAGAGAGTGAGAGAGAGAGAGATAGAGAGAGAGAGAGAGAGAGAGAGCAGTATCACAGGCATGTACTCCCATTGCACAGACTGTGGTTTCTCCTCAAAATCCCTTTTATTTCACTAACAAATACCTTTGGAATATGACATACAGTGTACAGGCATATGGCAAGAATCATTGTTCTCTTTTACGTTCATTGATGTACAATTAATGATTAATAATTATACCACTTATGATTTTGACATGTTCATATTGTAGCGGTATAAATTTATATCTGATACTCAAGATTAGAAATGAAAGAATTACAGCAGGATTACTACAAGGTATGCATTGCATTTGCAATACAATGAAACCTGCATATCAAGGCAGTCAAATTGCATATATAATATGACTGATTGTATGATGACTGATGTATTGATAGTTATAGTATACATGCTCAACTTTGTTGGAGACTTAAATGTTTTAACTTGAAAGAACTTGAGTAAATGATATAGCCCTACCCTGAATTAAAACAAAATATGTCTAGTTAGTAAATAGAAAATTATATACTGAATATTTGATTAAAATTGATTAATTTAAATACATAACTAGTTAATTGGCAATGAGGGCTTGAAACATTAATATAATATGGAATGATTGAATGATATAATTAATTCACTGTAAACCATATTAAATGATATGGATGTAAACTGATATAATTTTTGAATGTGATTTAATCTCATTTAGTTGTATAATGATATGTCAACTTATTGTCAAAGTATGTAACCCGTGGAAAACAACTTTCTATGTAGGTAATATTCATGGATGCAATAAAACTTCAATTCAATTATAAGCAGATGGTGTTTCTGTACATATGCATGTTCCAATGAGAAATATTGTTCCAATTGAAAACAAAAAAATGTGGTCCCTATGGACAGGTGGTCTTTCTATACAGGTGGTCGCTATAGCAGGTTCCACTGTATGTCCTTGGTGTATCAGTGATATTGATATAACCCAGTCCTGAACCTGCTCTTTACTGATCCCACATGCGGTCTGGCATTTTTCCTCCCATATAATCTGCAGTTCGGATAATAGACAACAGGCTATGAATACACTTCAAATACATTATAAGACACAATGAAGTTACACCCCATTGGTTGCAGTTCCACAGCAAATTTTGACATCCCTAACTGGATCAGGGTTCACAAAGCCAGAACTGGTTAACGACGGTTGAAAGAAATGGTGTCCCATTTGCAAAAGCAATGAAAGTTAGAGATCAGCAGAATACCCGAATGATAACGTGAGTGAAATCTCACAGTCATAGCCTTACAAACCTTTTCAGGAGAAATAAAAAAACTATTGATGTTTACGTTTGAAACCTAGCCTCTATAGTCTACATTCACAAGAGTATTGGCCCTGTCAGTGCGCTAACGCCACGCACCACAGACATGCTCCCATTGAACGCATGCACTGTTGTGTAGACCATAGCGCACATCAGTCTCCGGTCTCTGGGTATAGGTTTTGGACAACCAGCCCAAAACCTCCTCAAAATCTAGGGATCTCTAAAATTTCGCTTAAAGGTAGTTTCCAGTTCTATCATTGGGAGGGAAATTCTGATAAAGTATCTGCTTCCATTTTCTGTTGATTTTACAAAATGTCCTTCTTTTAACCTGCAAAAGGGACACCATATCTTTAAACCATTGTGGAGCTGAGAAAGAAGAAAGGTAAATGTACTATTACCCTTCTCCTTGCTCCTAGTTGCACATACATGTAGAATACAAACCTGTCTATAAATCTTTATACGCCATTGAGTCATTTTTGCATTGGTAATACATACAATTCCCATAAAGGTAAATGTAGTATGGAGTCTGGCAGAGAACGACTTAGAGCATTACATGGAACCTCTTGAGGAATACAGTAGTATAATCTATGAGTGAATTGTACACAATACAATGATGTAGGTACATGTAGAAAGATACATAAGATTAGATAGATAGAAACAGTAGACAGATTAATAGATAGATGAATATGGAAATGACTAATACGATGAGGACCTTACAAATTTATATCAGCCATCTCACAAAAAAACTACAAAAATCAATTGCAGAAATGGCAATAATTTATCTGGTGACCTGCTCTGTTTTTTCCTCTCATCAGCATTAACTCCGCGCTCGGGGTAAAGCACCGTTGTACAACAGGAAGCCTTTCCGCAATATTAACGCACTCAACAGGTAGCAGGAGGATGCTCTGGCCAAAATCAATAGCGGGCATGATCAGCGAGATCGGCGAGGCAGTGAAAAACCTGCCCCAGAAAGCTCTGTATATCCCGTTCCCTCCTGTGTCCAACGGGGATGGAAAATGAGCCCAGAATTGGACTGTAAAAAGAGACGTGAACAGGATCTAGGTTGTGAATGGAGCGAAAATCATCCTTGGGGGAGGAAGGTGAGGGTTTAGGGGGGGGGTGAATAGCTCTCTTTGATAGGTGGGTTTTCATCTACCTGAGTTGGTAATATCAACCCGTCCAGTCCTCTCTGAGAAATAGAGCACAGCACAGTCCAGTGAAAAAAAAATAATAAATGGGGGGAGGGGGGATGGGGGAGTCAGGCAGATTTAGCCCCTGTAATACAAAAAATAGTACAGGATGTTTGTTTCATGACGTCAGTCTTGAAATCAAGCCCCTTTCCAAGAAAAAATAATAATAAAAGTAATAAATAAATAAAAATACATCCTTTATTTTTTCCCTGGCCCAGGCCATATCATTTCAAATGAACTACAAATACAGTCCATAACACCATTCTCCCATGTAGAAATTGTGATCATGATTTAATCATGACCATGCCAGCAAAATTGACCTTTTCAAGTATAAATGATAAC
Organism: Arbacia lixula; assembly: GCA_963669155.1. Taxonomy (NCBI): domain Eukaryota; kingdom Metazoa; phylum Echinodermata; class Echinoidea; order Arbacioida; family Arbaciidae; genus Arbacia; species Arbacia lixula. Next base: position 23,606,492 of record OZ022581.1, read on the forward strand.
ATCAGGCACATATAATACATTATTAAGATAAGAAAGCATATTATAAAATCCTGTTAAATGTTTTCCTTCTAATTGTGAATGTTAACCAAGACTTAAGAATATACTCACTTCTTTGTCAAAAATTTATGAATTCATACAGTATATCACATGACAGAGAACACATTGAAAAACAAGAAATAGTGCACCCTAATTCTGTCGAAGGGGTTGAAAAACTGAACATGTTATTGGAATTTATCGAATCAAGGGCGGTTCAATGATGCCCATACCAAAAAAAGACATAAAACTAGGGTTTCCTGCTTTGGCGGTTCACATACAATGCACTTCAGGGTAGCGTCTCGACCACAAAATAGGGACAAAAAACCTTTGCGCACCAACGAGGGGGGTATTGACGTTTTGGTCAGGTGGTGTGTCCTCGATGCGCTCCTCTGATCGCTGAATCGATGGGGGAGGCGAGTCCCCACGGACACGTGTTGTTGACATTACGATGCGCCCCCACACATTAACCGGCCAGCTCGTACTATATATAGGGCCTGCACGAGCGGGGAAAGGTATGTTCACACTGAACTAGTTTTTCCCCCTTCTGATTCGGCAAAGCCAGATACCCTGCCACGGCAAAGCAAACACATCGCTCCAATTACCGCTTTTTGCCATTTCAAGGCTGTCGGCCCTTTCACACGATTGAAGAAGCAGTGTTAATTGCTCAATGAGCATGCAAGGATTTCCAGTACACCGCACGCTGCAAAGGCCACCCAGCTCCGTGTGAACGCATCACAAGGATGTGTACCGCCTATGCTGGTACAATCGAATTATGCGTACTCGTGGGGCAGGCTATGGTCTTTGGACACAGACCCTTGTTAGTTAGTCGGTCAGTGACCAGGTGTCAATCAATTGGTCTGGAAAGCAGAGGCTTGCTGTTTGATTTTGTTCTGTTCCATCTTGATGTTTCTACATACATCCCGACATGTCACGATCAGTAAGTCTGTTTGTAGTCTTAGTTCCAGGCACATATTCTTGGATAATGCATCAATAGAGTCTGCGGGCACAGACTAGGCGATCAGGGGGAAGGGGGAGTAGGGATGCGGGCATAGAGATGTACATGTATGTATGCGCAGTTGTGTACAGGTACGGTGCCTCGATGGAAGATGGAGAAAGGAGGAGGAGGAGGGGAGGTGTGTAAAGACTGGTACAGATGGCCAATTATTGACACTCTGCACACGGACAGACGGACAGACGGACATCCCTGTGTGTCTTCTGCCTCACTTTCTGCTCTGGTTGATAATTTGGTCAGCTGGGCTGGCCTGGCCTTCAGGTTGAGCTAGAATTTTCTTTTTCCATCTCCTTGGTTTTCAGTCTGCAGGTACAGACTGCAGTGAGACACTGTCTGAGCATATGTGGCTGGAACTAAGACTACAGCCAGACTTGGTAGGCTTTGCTTTTCAGACCCATTCATTTAGACTGACTGACTTACTGACTGACAAGGGTTAGTAGCCATAAATCTATCACTGATTCATGGAAAAAGGTCCGGCATAAAAACTATAAAAAAATGAGATTTACAGAACCTTACAAATACCCTTTTTTAAATCATAAAGACAAGAAATATTATAACGAATAAGAGAGTACACACACATAACACTTCAATTGCAAGTCAAGAGTTTAAAACTGATTCGTGGCACCTGAAAAAAAATATAAGAAGAAGTGTGAACTTCTGTGAATTACATAACTGCATCTATCAGATTTCTAGTGTGATCACAAATGATAACAAAAAGAACCAATTCTGATAAAGAAACTCCAACTGACCACTAACGCTTGCTTGATTCTTTCTATTCTATATAATACAATTGAATATACACAGCTTGAGAGATGGTAGATGGTGAATATGTAATAATGAATTTGTAAAAGGAACACAGTTTTTACAGGGCTGTATCAGCATTTACAAAACATAATGACACCCTTGACAATGTAATGTTCTAAAATGAATTATTGTATGTTGATATATTGATCTTTGGAGATATGATAGAGACAAAATATGTTGAAAAGAATTCAGCCCTTGATATTTATTTGCATCGATGTTACCTTCCCCTTTAATAATTAATTCTGCCTATATGTCAATTAGTCTGAATTAGATATTGGATGTTTTTATTCAATCTCAGGAGATAAAATGGAGATAGAATATGTGGAAAATCCTTTAATCCTTGGCCTTGATTTTTTTTGCCCAATGTAACCTTTCCCTGAAACCATAATCCTGCCAATATGTCAAATGGTTTGAATGAAATGTTGTATGTTTGTACAGGAAATAAAATGGTGACAAAATGTGTTGAAAAGCCTAAATCCTGGATACTTTTTTTCCCTCAAGGTTTCCCTTTAATGATTAATCCTGCCAATATGTCACATGGTGGCATGTTTGCCTTTCGCATAAAGATGATTGCGGCCATGCACAGCAAACCACACTGATAATGTCAACACGGCCACTGCCGCCCGTGATCCGTCGAGATCCGCAAAACCAGGTTACAATAACTCGACGCATAAATCACGCTGTAATGGGCTTTTTAGCCCAACCGTGAAAATACCAAATTATCCCTGTCACACTTCGTTACTGCATTACGACGGATCCCGCTCGAAACAAAATGCGTGGCAGGGCGTGCGCGTTTCCACGCTGCCGTGAAATTGATTGCGCATCGCAAATGCTCCTCCTGTCGGTGACAAGTATATCGTGTCGTGAAACATGATCTCGTAACCGCGACGCCAGTATTAAACAGCCACTCTCGCAAGTGGTGAAAATTGTCCAGTGTGTTTCTCTTCTTTCTCTGCTGATGCAAAGATCTACATTGTACATAGTGTCAGCACACTGAGGGTGTGTAATCAATGAAGCAGGTACACTACAGCTCAAAGCAATTGGCATAGGGAAAGGGAAAGGGAATAAAGGGAAGGAGCCGCAGTTTTAAATCAAGGTATATTTTGTCCAGTTCAGCATGAAACATGATGGTTTTTAGCCTAAAAAACATCATGTATCATGCTGAACTGGACAAAATACCGCAGTTTAAAACTGCGGCTCCTTCCTTTTTTCCCTTTCCCTTTTCCCTATGCCGATTCCTTTGAGCTGTGGTGTATTAACAACTATCGGATGACTTTTGTTTTGATGTGAAATTGGAGTACTAAATGCCTGATGTTTCACAATGTATACAATGTTTCACAAGTCTGAAGACTCTCTTTGAAGCACTATACATTTCGACCTTCAGCTCTTCACATGAACCTTATCACCTTATGTACAGCTAGGTCCACTTCCAGTTTTGACTTGATTGAGAATGACATCAGATCACTCCTATCTTCGGTAATGATAGTACAGTGCTCATCAACATCAAACAGAGCTAAAGCACTCTGATTTCAAGGTAAAAAAAAATAAGGATGGCACGCAAACTGTCTCCTCATCTTCAGAGTTAGTGTTTTTTCCTCTATGTCACATGTGCTGTATTCAGCAAGATAACATGTGTCTTCCATGTAATGTACATTCAGCACACATAGATATGAAAAATGTACCACAAACTCACAAGGTACTTGCATAATTCTTCCAAAGGAGTCAATTGTGTTGGTTATCTCCCCCCAAAACTATTAGATATAGCACAATAAGCCACTTTCTATTTTTACTATTTCAAAGGAGACCTGACATTCATTCAAATTCATTGAGATCCTCATGTTTGTAAGACTACATTTATCAGATTCATCCCAATACTTAATAAAAACTTGTCCAAATATTTCCCAAACTACCACTGTTCTACTGGTAGTCATCCAAATTCACTCCATTCATGAACATCAACTTTAACTCTCTTGATACCATGCCAAGGAAACCCAATTTACTTTTTTCACTTCCTGCACCTTTGGGACGGAGAGGAGTTAGTGTTAAACAACGCAAGTTTTAGAGTAAAATCACTTTCTACAGTTGTTTAAATAAATACAGTATTTTGAATGCACATACACAGATATACTGGAACACACATCACAGCACAGGCAGCACTTCATATCCCAAGAATGTGGGAATGCAGATAACGTGACCCTGAGTCACTGACGCTACAGGGAAGTTTGTGCCTACCTGAAGTTCCTATGGAGTGAACCCCTTTAGCCCCGCCCCCCTGGGGATTCCCCTCCCTTCCCTCCTGGGGGATTCCCCTGCTGGATATGACAGCTGCCAGTCACTCCACAACTTCTAGAATGCTGGGCTCATCACCATGTTAACGCACACACATTCACTACAAATAAAGTGTTGTTCATGTTCAATTGTTATAAAGATATATTACCTCTACCATTCAAAGACTATTTTCAATTGAATTGTCACATCCACTCATATAATACACAACACATAAATGATTTTCATACCCCTCTAGCACTAACCTGCATATAAAACAGATTAAGTATTTTGTATTTTGGACCAGTTCTCTGCAATTACCTCCCAATTACCTATCACTGAAACAATCCAAGAGTGTTAATTATTTTAAACTCATACTAAAACAGTACTTACCTTTCAAAAATATTTTATATGTTCTCCTTGATTCCAATTATGTAACCTTTCTTTCTTCCCTTTTCTTCATTAAAGTTGGTGTTAAAGATACTGTGTAACATTTACTATTCATTCCGTGTTCTAAACAGGTCTAGTGCATAGTCCTAAAACTATACTAGCTGCAGTTCAAACCACAACCATGTCTCAGTGACATACATGTCGACATACATGTCAACATACTGTAATTAACCCTTTCAGTGTCATGGGTACACATGTATGTGTAATAAAGTCAATGAGTATTATCCAGTGTGGTACTGAGAGGGTTAACAGAACTGGAATTTGTCATGCACATCTGATAAAGGCTACACGCTATATAGTATTGAGGTCTATCAAAGCATGAATTACGATGCATCTACATGTACATCTACTAGTCAAACAATTCCACTCACAAATTCAGTCAATGTTGATTGGAAGGGTGGGGGGGGGGGGGGGGGGTAAGGGGCACCTACATGTATACAGTGTACTGTACGTTACATAAATTAAAGTTGACTGGAGTAAATTGCATCTTAATGGGCCAGGCAGTCCATCAAGATAGCCGGCTATTCCTACATCACACACACACGCACTACCGTCACACCGACCATGGACACAAATTGGGCATCAGACATGGTAACTATCTATCAACACACTTTGGAGGAGATACTGTCTGTCTGTCTGCTCCGTTCCCATTATTTATTTCCAAGAATGTTTTGCCCAAAAATGAACTTTGTATCAATAGCATCACAATACAAAACAGAAAGAAATCAGTTTATAATAGAAATTGTCCATATAACTAGTGATTTTGAATCTTTAGTTAAGGATATCCACAACCTCACAATAAAAATGGAGAGTGAAGTATCTATAGATTAATATAATGTGATTGCTGCCTTGTGAAAGTGCTATTTACTGCTCTGATAAGAATGATTGGACCACTTCTTGCATGGATTGTGTAATGTTATAAATCTAGTTCGTAAGTATGTACATGTATGTATACCGAGGGCTATATTCATTTGATCGAATCATGTTGATGATGTTCAATAAGATAAACATTCCAATTTCCATGGTATTCACACATGTTTTTGGACCTTCAAAGTTCAAAATGACTGTCCTACCTGTAAGAGAAATTGCAATCATGACACATATCACTCTTCAACATTACATCCTGATTACTAGTGTAATAACAGTAGTTCGTCTTGTATATATCTCTTGAATCGAACTCCCTTTAATCAATCCCTTTAATCAAAAAGCATTGTTGCAATTATGACACATATTACTTTTCAACATTAACCCCTGAATACTAGTTTGATGACAGTAGTTTGCCTAGTACATCCCTTGCATTGTTCCAATTATGACACATATTACTCTTCAACATAACATCCTGAATACAAGTTTGATGAGAGTAGATCGTCTTGTATCCCTTTAATCCAACTGGCATCGTGCGGCATAACATCACACGCAGTCTGGCGTGCCACGTTTCAACAATGATATATACACTACTATATCGCTGAGAGGCCCGGTGAAGATATCGTTCTGCTTCTGACAAGCGGCTCCCCATTAAGAGCTTGAATACAGCCGGCTTGATGGACTACAAATGGCCATTACATGTTCACACTGGATATGACTTCTCTTGCAATGCAGATATCCGTATAGCCTTGCTACCAGACTGTTGGACATTGCTAATCCAATCTAAAAAAATCTGCTATTTACTCTGATTTCCAGGTCAAAAAGAATTAATATGGTGCACAAACTGTCTCCTCATCTTCAGAGCAAGTGTTTTCCCCTCTAGTCACATGTGTTGTATTCAGCAAAATAACATGTGCCTTCCATGTCATGTACATTCATTGTTTACACAAACATGTGAATAATGTACCACAAACTCAAATGGTATATATGCAGTATCCAAAGGAGTCAATAGGGCCATTCTCATTACAAAAAATCGCGAAGTTAAAAATCTCAAAATTTTACAATCGTGTTCACATTACACCAAAAAATCGCGAAGTTACGCGAAGTTACGCGAAGTTAGATCGACCATTCCCGGCATGCAATTCGTTTCGCGCGAAGTTTGTTGTAAACATACACAAAATTGATTCGCTCGGTCAAGCTAGCTTCGAATGCACGTACGCGTATACGCAAAATCGTTGTGTACAAAACAGCAATCTGACGTAGTATTTTCCCGAAGGAGCAGGGCAATCCCGTGGTGTAAACATCTTTAACAGTTCAACATCTTCCGTGACTAGGATAGTCTAACATCTCGATTAGTTGTTAGACTCATCCCAAATAAGGTAATTAGTCCAAAGTTCATCTGCGACTACGATTAGATCCAACGTTGGGTTACCGGCACGTTTATTAATTTTCCGTGGCTAGTACTAGCAGCAGCTACCCAGTACTGCTAGTGCTACATGTAGTGCATAACAGCGTTAAGCGCGTCAAGATGAAAACGCAGCGCGACTCTTCACTACAGACCAACTTTTTAAGACCATATTTATCAGTTTCTCTTAGTTGTAGAGTATGTAGCGCAGTGCGGTCATCACCGAATTGATCTAATTTAGTGAGTGCAGCTGCCGTCCATACAGTTTTGCTTTGACGTTCATAGATAAATAAACGATACACGGTAGAAACATGCAGTACTAGTACGACGCTCCGCATCCGACATGACAGTAGCCTAGCCTGTAATGTACGTAGTACTGCAGCGCACTCGGTCAGCTAGCTACTCGATCGCGCGCTACTGGAGAGCAGACGCCGGAAGTCACGTGAATAACTTCGCGATTTTTTGTTGTGTGCGTTCTCATTGCAAAAAATTGCGAAGTTACGGTGCGAAGTTAGAAAAATCGCACTCTGACTTGCGAAGTTTCATGCGAAGTTTCGGACGGCTGTTGGCACGGTTGCTAGGCAACTTTCACCCTAACTTCGCGATTTTTCTAACTTCGCGATTTCTTAAGTGCAATGAGAATGCGCCTATTGACACCCAATTAGAGACAATGGACAAAATACATGCTGGCATCCACCTCAACTATGTACATGTAATGTACACTCAAACTACAATGGATCTATGTTACACATAACATGACATCTACCACATTCCTCTAATTAGGAATGGGACATGCTTCACATGCTACAAATTATGAGCATTGACATGTGGTATGACGCTGACACTAATGGAAAACATATCAATGAGATTAGCCTCACTTCCAGGCTGTTGGGAGTTTTTTAAAAAAAAACTATTTAATAAAGCAGTCTAGCTCCACTAGACTAATCATTATAAATTTGGGACGGACTGAGATTGCAGGTGAATGATGCAGTGACTAGTCTTGGAATATTAGGTTCTATTCTTAAGGTTGGAACAGCAGTATCCAACAGTATTGAAGTGAGGCTGGAAAGACGGAGGTGGTAGGATGCATACTGCAATCATGTGAGGACAGCCTCTGGCTCCCACACATAGGCTCACATGGACAAACAATCATGTTGATGAACTTGTGCAATGAAAAGGCATAATATTTTGGTTAGTTAAGTATTGATTACAGATTGGTTGAATGTGGTCACCTGTCAGCAAGACAAATAGGTATGTTTCTCACTGACTCCCACACATTGGCTCTCATGGACAATCATGTTGATGAACTTGCAGGCAATGAAAAGGCATAACATTCAGGTTAGTCTTGTAATGATTACTGATTGGATAAATGTGGTCATGTCACGTGTCATCAAGACAAATAAGTTTGTTTCCCACTGAAGTCATTTTGCCAGTCACAAATTGCTTAATGTTTCCCTACAGAACATACATAAACGGGAGGAAAGCATCAGTATCTACGCAATCCAAAATTGTGTAATTTTCTTCCAATTTTCGTGTTTTTTTTATAACAAAACAAATCTGACCTGCAAAAGGGACACCCTGTTTTTGAGATTAAGAAACCCTAGTATATTGGCCATTTTAATATGCATGGTCCATGCTGACAGAGACGGCCCAGTGGTAGTGTATGGAGTTTCACAGTCAGATTATAAGTGGAAAACAACTCAAGATTTGATTACCGAGTGCGGTCAGACTGCGGAATAATTCATATTTATTTGCAGGTAATGAAACATTTCCAAGTTTGACTCGCTGGTAATTTTGCGGTCAGAGTCAGACTATCAACAATTCTGAATTCAAGATACCAGTTAGTACTGCAAATGAATATTTTGGGAATAGTTACATAGTCTGACTACCCCATAGTGTTTATGTGACCATGTAGCTCTCGGCATATGAAGGTAGCCTTCCACAATTGAGTCTGTGGTGTGGCACTGCTACTTTGGAAAGAGTCCTCTACCACCAAAGAAAATATCAAGACACAGAGCTGCGGCCAAACTCAATTTTTAACACAAAACCACCATGCAATTCCCAAGTGACCACAAAAATCTATTTCCAATTTACGGGTCATGGCTATGCACTGCACTAGCAAGATGACAGGACCTCAATTTATATAGGCAATATCAATTTCTTTTTTTTCTTTTTATTTGATGTATGAAAATATGAAAAGTAAAAAAAGAAAGATAATCAGAGAGAAGACATTTTTCTTGTAATAAATCATATGTATAATAATTGTGTGCAGATGTACAGAATCATTGTTGAATCAACATGACTTTGTTGTTTTACAGATTTTTAGGGGAAATTGTGTCTTTTATAGCTGAGTTTACGATGTAGAACATGGCTGCTTTTCTTCTCATCAATGACTTAGCCATCATATTTCCACAGTTTGCAGAATGCTGTATTCACATTAGCATCACATGTTTTATGTGATGTTCTTTTTATTCTGACAATGAAACAAATCAACTTTGGAATCGATCATTTGTAGGTACTGTATATTAATTGTTGAATAGTTTTAATACATGTCCCTACCACCCACCCACTCCCTCGTTCCCCCTGCCCAACCCCTGAAGTGTAATGTTTATGTATGAAAATTATTATGTTACTTTATTTTGACATCATTTCTTCAAAGAATCAAGATTGCTGGTGTGATGTTTGCAATAGTAATGCACACTGCCTATAAGCAAATTATCACTTAAACCTGTCCTAGGTGATTCAGTTTCAATGGGTGGAATGCACTTTAAATCATTATGCTAGATGAACAATCCTCAGACATGCCTTGAGGTTACCAAAAGAATCATATTGCTTATTTGTCTACAAACACATTTATCAATTAATCTTATTACTACAGAGAGTGACAACCAAACACAGAGTATATCATCTATTTTCTCTCTGCAAAACAGTGGATCCTTTAAATAGAAACATTTGGTTTGCACAACATGCATGAGTTAAATTCAGTTCATTTATTTCAACACTTACTTTTGAATACAATGTTGAAATACCTACATTAAAAGGAACATGACATGCACCTGTAGAAAGACTGAATGATACATTAACAAAGCACAAAAAAACAATTAAATAAAATGTTTCAATGATATTTACATATATATTGACAATGGTCCGTTGATTGGACAGTTTAATGTTTTGACTCAAAAGTGTTTTTGAGGGGGAAACAAAAGAAAAAGAAAACAAAATACAGGAAATAATGTGATACACTTATGAGAGTTCATTCATTTCATTTATTCAACCATTATAAAAAATAAAACAACAAAAATTCAAAATATTTACAAACATAAAATAATGGTATGGACCCCTTGAAAGCAAATCTACTTATGGGCGGGGCCCTTAACAAAACACAATACATGCATAGTGATAAACAATAAACATTTAAAGGAAATCAAGGATTATATCGAGGAAAGGGAAAACTTACAAAAATGACAATGTGAACGTGACTGCCACTGACTTCTCTCGAAGGAAGTGCCTGCAGCACTTTCAATTTCATTTCAAAACAGGAGATGACTGCCAAGGTATTACTACACAAACACTCCAGACCAGAAACCTCAATGAAAGCGATAACAACTGGCCGACTTACTTGATTCAAGGCTCATATCCATTCTTTCAGAAAGAATGAATGAACAAAGGAATAGAAAGCAGGAAGAGAGGAAGATGAAATGAATCTCTTCTTCCCTGGCCCTGAAATAAGCCTTCTCTTTACCCTGGAGAAGAGTCGTGCTCGTTATGCAAATCCTGTCCTTGATTTTTTTTTTTAGGTTACGAAATCCCTTCTGTTGTTAACATTTGATTTCTATTGCCCTAGTAACCTTTCCAGATCTGTATGAATGAACAAACATGTGCACATGTAACAAAAAAAAATACATTCCACATACCACATGTTTTTGTGTGATGTTTTCGTAAATCAATCAAATTTTCTTTTACAACTTAACCCCAAATTCTTATGTCAAAGTGTCAGAGCAATATGTCAAAAAGTTGCAATGACACCTAATTTGATTTGATGTGTTTGTTTAACACCAAGGATTTTTTCTTTTAATGCAAATAAAAATAGTTTCATCAAAATTTTTATATGAGGTTCTGAGTTTCTGGCAGAATATTTTTTTACATGTAACATGATCTCACTTCACTGCATGCATGAAATTCTTGTTCCTTTGATAAGACTGATATTGAGTGACTTGTTTATGTTTTTCTGTCATAATGCACATCTTTTGCATTCTTCTTCCATCCTTCTTTCCCCTCATTACTTGGCTGAATAGATATGCAGGGCTGCCTAAGAATAGACCAACTGACAGGATCTACCTAAACAACTCAAGGACATTGACCTGATTTCTTTTTATAACTCTTTAGCCCCGTTCATATACCATAATCAGGATGATGCCGTTACATCATCAATGCGCGTCCGTAAGAAGATTTCAAGCGAACCAAAACACCATTCACATACACCAAAAAAGCTGAAATATTGCTGTATTTTGGACATGATGGACTCTCCCTTGACATCCCTAGAAAGAGCAAATGCGTGATAGTGACATGTTTCACTTAGCAATATGAGCGTTGCGATTAACAAATCTACAAATCACATGCCAGAGCTAGACTAGACATAGCTATGCTATAAGTCAGGGCAATCTAGCTGTCATATAATCATGTTTTATATCATTGTATTTTTAATGGAGAATGGATCAATACAAAATACACAAATACTCTCTCCCTTTTTCAGGGCTTATCAAAATAATGTGAGCTAGATTGGGAGATGGGACTAATTAGCCTGTCAGTACACAACCCAATTAGGCAAACTTGTGATGGCTGGATTAGAAATGTCAATCAATGTGGAAACCACAATCTCCATTTTTCCTCTGCACCAGCTACCAGGGCCAGAATCTGATTTTGTAATTTACAAGTATTTTCCTGATCAGGAAGGTATCAAAGTGCCCTCTACAACATTCGCAAGCTGCAATCGATAATGAAATTTGCTCTGCACCATATACAACACCTAATCGGTTTAACCCACTTACCCACTTGTTGACAGTCTCTCCATTTCTGTTAACTTCACCCAGATTTGAGCTGGAAATTGTCCTTTATTAATACAATTTGTGTAATACAAGGCATGCTGCCATTCGAGAGGCCTATTAAGATACACAATATAATCAAATTTGCATCAAGTTCCAGGACGACCTTTCTAATTATGAACTCTGGCTAAAAAAAAAAGCTTGTCCAATCAAATAAAATTGATACTGGGCAAATTTTATCAACAGAGTATTCAATAAACTTGTGAAATAAAATGAAATTGATGTGTATAATCTCTAAATAAGATATGAAATGCACTGTAAAGTAGAAGATTGGCAATGAAGCGCTTCAGTGTTCCTGAGTTAGATTGATGAAAAACTGCAACCAAATTTCAACCAAACGTACCAGAATCACAAGTAAAAGAAGAGAAATACCATCTGATATCACATTATCAACATTTGTATTTTTTTTACTGTTTATGTTATTGCAAATAAAACTAGATTCCAGTCATACTACTGTGACAAGTAATGATAATGGTAAGAAGAATACCTGAATTCTATGCATTTGTATCCTTTAAATTCCTTAAAATTCTTTGCATTTTCATTTGTTTTCCAATATCTTTTCATTAAGAAGGTTATGTTTATGTTTTCATTAATTTGCTACTGGGCATTATATATTTGTATATTGTTTTATGAGCTTCATGCCATGCTGCCAAACTTAATTTCCAAAAAAATTAATCTGGATCTGAGTCTGATAAATATAACTTACGACGCCCTTTAAGTTTTAGGGACCATGGGAGGGGAGGTCTGCTTACTGCAACTGGCCTGAACTGCAAGACGGATCAAATGTGCTGCAAAATAGCCGTGAGAATGGAGTTTCGATTGCCACAGTCCTGGAGTCGTGGCTCATCAGCTACTGCAAATAGTCTCATCATATAAGGTGGGAAACCGATATGTGTAAATATATGTATATGGGTTATGCGCTGCTGCAGCGGCGTTCACAACTTCACATAGGCACCAATGTGGTCTGGCTTCAAGACTGTTGTGACATTTCTAATCCAAACTCTACAGTAAACAAGGGTGGCTGCAGTCCACTAATTGCTCTGTAACCCTTACACTACCAGACCTTGAAAACCACATTGGTTTAATACACAGATTCAAGCTGATGGTAATAAGAGGGTTTAGGCATACACCCAGTAGAAGTAAGGATAACGTGCTCCATTGTATGAATGAATGAAAAGCAAGTCAGACAAAAATCTTGGAGCTAGGAGGATTTGAACCTGCAATCTACTGCTTACCAGGCAGTGACTTAACTCTTTAATTCTTCTCCAGCTTGTACTGAAAGACAAGGAAGAATTAGTCTTGTCATTTGTATACCCAGACCCAAATGTATACTTGTGGTAGTTTGGATTTGAAATGTCTGTCAGCCTGGGAGCTAGGCTAATAGGCACCGATATACAGAAATATGAACTGCATAGATTCACTTCCTCACCTCCATGTGACATAATGTCTTCAATAATACTGTCCAAAGTACAAACACACCATGTGATATGGTTCACTATGTCACATTATCTATTGATCACATCTACTAAAATACTAGTAGGCCAGGTTAAATGATTTGTTGTCTGCGTTGCGGAGTGATGTAGTGTAATAGCAGAGTTCCCAGCATTTCAAGAAAACAAATTTCCCTGATTTTTCCCTGATGAAGTCTCAAAATTCCATGACAATCAATTCAACTTATTTCCAGTTTCACATGTTTGCTATGTTGTTGCAGTGAACTATTTGCAGTATAAAACACTGTAAAAATGTAACTAAATAAAAATTCTCTGACTTTTCCCTAACTTTAGGCATTTTTATCAAATTCCCTGACTTTTCCCAGACTGGAAAAAGTAAAATGATTATCCCTGATTTCCCTAATGAGCTGGGAACCCTGAATAGAAAAGGCAGTACAAAAACCAGGAACAAACTAACGACATGTTTCTCTAGAGTTTCAAACAAAGGTTTTTTTTAGCAGTTTGCAAGAGGTGCCCCAGACATAGCAAATTAAATGACTAACTCCGAACTATTCCCCTTGCTCTATAAACAAGCATGGTGAAATTTCAATACTCCTACTCTGCAACTTGGGACATAGCCCTGTATGCATACATTGCATAATATGGTGAAAGGGGGTGCGCACTGTCGGAATCACAACAGCTGAACCTGTCAACATCAGGCAGTGAGAAGCGTCAGAGTTTCAAGATTTTGCAAGTCCGATGAGGAGAAAGAGGAGCTGTAACTCCAGAGCCGACACAGGGGGTCGGAGTGTTTAGTTTATACTCCTCAGCCTCGTGTGTGCATCGTGTCACTTTCGCTGTGTGCTGAGCACGCTCCTGACAGGAATGTCAATATTTTCTGTGCAAAAGCCTGAATCTGATACTTAGCGCAGATGCTGCGGTAAATATTTTCTGTGCAAAACGCTCAATCTGATACTTAGTGCGATGCTATGGTAAATATTGTCTGTGGTAAACGTGAATCTGATACCGAGCGTGTGATGCTCTGATAAATGACCAAGTTAAAGAAGAGCAATGGGAATGAAGTGTATCATCTTGAACCTAATTCCACAGTTATGAAGGCTAAACAGTCAAAGTGATGAATTAAGTGGGTATTTCAGTTAATAAGTGTGCGATATATGGGATGAAAATGCTAAACACTGTTCATTAAACCATCTTATAAATGCAACACATTTTAGAACATAATCACATAGAATTGTTGCCACTTTGATGACCCAAATGTAATAGTGACTTTGAATGTATTGAGATATTGTTGTATCTTTAGTCCCTCAAAGATTACTGTTCCATTCAACTTTGACTACACACAAACTGTCAATCTGCACATGACAGAGCAATATCTTATCTTTCCTATTCCCATCAACAGCTCACATTGATGTGCGTGATGACGTCCCACGCAATGAGCGGACTTAGCGAAGGAAACACAAATGCCAAGATATTAACGGAAATTCAATGTAACGCGGACCAGTCCAAAATGGAAATACAATTACACGGCCAGCGTGGAATCCCCGCAGCTATATATGCAGAGCTGTCGGCTTTGATTTGAGGGAAATCTGAATCAATTGGCTCTCGTCTTATCTCCCTGCCAGCTCCCCTACTGTCTTCAGTATTTGGCAGATGCATGGATGGATGGACGTTGTAAATGAACGCAGCTCACAGGAGATCTTCCTCGTCTTCTCTTCTCAATATTGCTACCTCTGTCTCTCTCTCTCCTCGTCTCCATCAGGGGATTTTCTTTCTGACTGTTTATCTTCTTTTTGTACCCCTTGTCTCCTTCTGTTCTTACTCTCTTTATTTTGCTATTTATCTCTCTCTCTCTCTCTCTCTAACTCTATCTATGTGTGTGTCTGCATGGGTATATTTATTGGTTTGCAGTTTTTTTGTATGGTTCTCCCTCTCTTTCTCCCCCCTCTGTCTCCCAGTATCTTTCTCTCCCACTCTCCCCTTCCCCTCCCCTCCCCTCCCCCTCCCCTTTCTCCATCTTCCCCCTCTCTCTCATGCAGGCCAGGAGAATACTTTCTGGACCATGCACTCCTGAAGATGACAATTGACAGCTCACTCAGTATGTGGATCCACACGAGTCCATTGCTCTGGCCAGGAGTGATTTTGCCTCTTAGTTACGCCAAAACATCTGCATGGTGTGCATACCACAAGACATTATCCCTTACATTACCGTGACTTAAAAAGCCCACATTGTCTTACTACCCATCTTCATGCCAATAGCAATGAGAGGTTTTAATCCTTACATTACAGAGACTTAAAACCCCACTGTCTTACGACACATCTTCATGTAAAAAGTAATGAGAGGTTTTAAACCTTACATTACCGAGACTTAAAAAACCCACTGTCTTACTACACATCTTCATACCAATAGTAATAAGGTTAGTATTGGACAGAGATGGTGCACACACACACCCTGGCTCAATCAAGTGCATAAAGATCTACATTGTATATCAATCTATTGACATATACCTGGACATCAATATTATCTACTCATCTTTTTGTCTATATCTATCTCCCCTGCTCCTCAACAGACATAAAACACCAACGAGCAGCGGCCGGCCAGTCGTGCCGATCAAACAGTTGGGGCAATAATGCCTCCTGAAGCCCAAAGCCCGCTCCACCACCCGCCCCCTCTGGGGGGCGTGATAGGGGTCCAGACATAATGGTAGAGGGGCGCCTGCTTCACCCCCCTCCGGTGCCAGGTCTCCTCACAAGGAACGCATCGCCCTGGGGCTTTCAAAATATCTTCACGATCTGCGGGTCAATTGACTCGGTTGGTTCACTGACAAATATTCCGACGCTGAGCACATATGCTATGGACAGCATGATTTTTTTTCCCGAATTCTTAATGCTCATCTCTTCTTTGTAGATGTACATGTAGCAAACTGTATACCTCTATGATCTGTGGATTAACTCGGCTGGTTCATTGATAAATATTTTGATGCTGAGCACATATGCGATGGAAAACATGAGTTTTTGTTTTGAATTCCTA
Source organism: Arbacia lixula (assembly GCA_963669155.1). NCBI lineage: Eukaryota > Metazoa > Echinodermata > Echinoidea > Arbacioida > Arbaciidae > Arbacia > Arbacia lixula. The sequence goes on from OZ022581.1 coordinate 23,622,909, forward strand.
ATGCTCATCTCTACTTTGTAGATGCTGCTTGAAAGAATCGGCTTCCATAGTGGAGCAGATAATACAAGAAATTATATGGTACACCATGTGAGAAAGAAGGGATTTGATTCATTCTGGAAGTTGTGGTAGTCCTAAAAAGGACTGTTAGTATCTGTCCTATGAAGGACTGAGTGAGTCCTGACTAAAAAAAAAAAAACAGTCCTTTTCAGGACTACTATACCCCTCCCCCTATCAGTCCTTCATAGGACAGATACCAACAGTCCTTTTTAGGACTACCACAACTTCCAGAAAGAATCAACTCCCTCCTTTCTCACTGTAACATTTCTAGTATTGCTTTGTAGATCTATGTAGCCAGCTGTATATCTCCATGACAGTTGGGTCAAATGACTTGACTGGTTCCCTGAAAAATATTCTGAGGCACGACATGGACAACATGAGGTTTTTTTTGTGTGTTCCTAATGCCCATCTTTACTTTGTAAATGTAGCCGCTGTATATCTCCATGATTAGTGGGTCAATTGACAACATGAGTTTTTCTTTATTTCCTACAATACTGGCATACCAAATATTCATGAGCAACTCAAAAAAATAAGCCATTACAGCTTTATCAAATCAATTCGACCTACAGCGTACTAGTACACGAATGACGCACTGGCTTGAGTACATCTAATCCCACAGATCCATGAAATAAGCCTGTGCATCATGTGTTTAAAGACAGCCCGTCCCTTTTTCAGATCACCACAAAACCATCGAAACATTGGCAAAACATATAGAGCAGTGTTAGCAAGCTGTATTCATCATTTGAAACTGATACATAGTGTAAAATTCAAATAATGAACGTAAACAACGTCTGATTAATAGTCTTTACCTCAGGCTCTTAGCAGTTTGTGTTAAAAATATCTGCTTTATTGATTAATATTGTTCATTAAATTATAAAACGCATTATGAACAAAATTGTTCTATAGAAGGAATCATCTCCAAACTTTGGTAATTACTCATAAAATTAGGATTTCACACATGCATAATAACCACAGAGATGCTGTAACAAAGACTAATACTTTTTTCGTAGTACGAACAAAGTCTGTTTGAAATTTAACGGCTGAAATTTTTACATATAGAGAAAGCTTCAACATGCTATATTCTTAGAAATGGTCTTGAATCCCACTTTCTTCAATTAACGATTGTGATAGACGATTTCAAATTTTAAGCTTGCAAAAGGGACGGACAATCTTTAATACAATGGGCATACATGTAAAACTCTCAAAGGAGGAAGAAATGTACCGTTTTCTCTCTCATCATGCATCCAGTATAAAGGGAATTTACTGGATGCATGGCTATATATGGCAAATTTAGACAACCCAAGCGTATGCCCAAGGAAAACTTACTGGATACATTTTAACACTGTAAATTTTCTGATACATGGCTGGCAGAGATTGTGCATCCATTCCATATGAGCATCAATATATATGCGCATTAAAGCATTTTACATTCATGTTTATTATTCAGGTTAGTCTAGTATAGATTACTGATTGCCTGAATGTGGTCACATTTCATGTACTGTATATAATTTACAATTCCACACTGCACTTTAATAAAAAAAAAATTGTCTAAGAGCACATTTGAGTGCATGTTGTACAGGCTGAATCTATTAAATGTTGACAGTGTAGGCAACTCACGGTACTGTACACAATACATGTAGGTCCTCCTCCTCCTCCTCCTCTCTCTCTCTCTCTCTCTCTCTCTCTCTCTCTCTCTCTCTCCCTCCCCCTCTCTCTCTCTCTCTCTCTCTCTCTCTCTCTCTCTCTCTCTCTCTCTCTCTCTCACTCTCTCTCTCTCTCTCTACCTATAGTTGAGAATTGATTTAGGACCTAATATGTCATTAGAGACTCTAATGATGCAACATGTAAACAGCCCAGGGTGAGCTGTGTACACAGTCTTGTTTACTCTTCAGCTAGAACAGATAAATAGGTGGACCCTGTAAATTACAGGGGAGGAATGTCAAGTGTAAATGCAATGGATTGCAGTTTCACAGTGACACACTGACTGATGGTGCCAGCCAACTTGTTGGAAACCCACTCAGTCCCACTGGCAAGAAACGGCGCTGGGATTTTAAATTGGATTATGAGTGCTTGGTCAGCAGGGTTAATAGCAAGAGGTAGAAAAGACAAGCAGTAACAAAAGCTCATTAGTAGCGGCAGGGATACTGTTTTAAGGAAGGATGTGAATCAATCTTCTTTCTTTGAACCCATGCTTGGCACCGCTCGAACAGTTACGAGTTCTCAGCATGTGCTTTTCAGGTGTTTTAACAATTACCAACATGATTGTGTAGCAACGGCTTCTCAGATAGAACACAAGAAATGTACAGTCTCATTCGTCCTGTTTTGTTAATGGCATAAATACGTTTTTGAGCATAACAGATACAAGCAAACAAAAGTAAACTAGTTTTTCAAGTATATGTCAGCTGTAATTTCCATCCTACTAGTAGCTGTAATAATTATGCACTGTACCCATGGCAAAACCTTTCTACCATCATAACAGTGCTCATATTTTTTTTTATCAATATAAAAATGTAATTTTTAGTTGATTCCTTCTTTTCTGGTATCCTGAAATCCAATAAAAATGGGACCTACGATCATGGCGCTTTGTTCTAAATATAGACATGGCCACCAATGAAAAGGTCCTGACTCTTTCCTTCCCATCAACCAACTGCGATGAGAAACCAATATCAAGGTTGAGACGTTTTTAATAATGAGGGCTAGTTTGAGCCACTTACCTTGCCCCTTTGATCAATTTTTGGATGAATAGGACAAAATCAATATTTAGATTGGATAATAGGCATGTCCACATCATGTCTGATGATGCCGGTAAGCTGGTGATTGACAATTCTGAGCATTCCGACCTCTCTCCCTTTCCCAACCCCATCTTCCTCTCTTTTTCAATGTCATCAAAACTGATGAAATGCAGCAATTTATGGCCAAAATTCATATCATGAAAGAAAATGGGCTTAGTGGGATAAAAGCATTACAGGGCTCTGACTGGATTGGTTTTGGCATGGTAAAAAGTCCTTGTTGGCACAGAGATGGGTGATTTCACTGATTTGCATGGGCTCTTGTGCAACATTTACACACAAATGTACAGTATGTTGCTCAAAAAGTTTGCATACATATTTTTTTCCAGTCAGGCAGATGGCACAAAATTGTGATGGGTGATTTCACAGATTTACATTGGCTATTGCACAACATTTCCACATAAATGTAGAAATGAATGTAGCTCAAAAACTTTGCATGTATACAGGTACATATTTTTTTTTTCCAGTCTGACAGACGGCACAAAATTGTGATCCTAACTCCTCCTGATAAAGACTTGGAGATACAAATGGAGACGCTATCCATAACAGCATGGAGGTTTATCAGATGCTCCACTGCATATGAAAGAGAACAAAGTTCAAACTCTGTTTGTAAATATTGGCGGGTCTATTCCCATTAAAGAAGGATTGTTTCTCCAAATTTACGACACACGACACACTGTAAATCAGACACTGGTGGTATGTGACGTGTAAATATTTTTCAATTTGCTGTACATGCACATCAGTAACCCCCTCCCTCCAAACAAAAAGAGAGATACAGTTCCAGTATTAACAAGACCTCACACACATCTTCTCTATAACCCCGTTCATATACACCGCCTATCCGCGAAAAAGGCGCAACATTTGCGGCAATTTTGCCGATGCATTACCGATAGCTGCGTATATGAACGGGAATCGCTCAAATAATGCGGTATTTGCTTCCTCCTTTTTTGCGCTTATTTTGCGGCTTTTTCTCGGATCGAGACCTAGTAATAATACCGCAATATTGCGGTAAGCGAATCTTATAAACTGCGTCCGCAAAATAGGCGTAAATGTTGCGCCTTTAGCATCGCGCTCTGGCCTGTTGGTCGCTAATCCTACCGCTCGTATGGCTGAGCGGAGCATGTCACCATTGGTTTGGAGAGAGTCCAGCTGTCCAAAACACCGCAACATTACGGCTTTTGGGGGTGTATATGAACGGTGCTTTTGCGGCTCGCTGGAAACTTGCTTACCGATGTGCATCGGTAATAATAGCGGTATATGGTATATGAACGGGGCTTATGTCTGTTGGACCCCAGAGATATATAAGGCAGTCAGCCATGCCGAGTTGGACAGACCAGAGTAGCCTGATTTCAGGCTGTTGGGCATTTTTAATCCAATAAACCAATATCCGATTAAGTGGTCTGGCTGCAACTTTGACTTTATCCTATTTTTCTCTTTGGTTCAGACCTAGACTGAGAAAAGAGGATAATCAGAGCTTGCTCTTGATGATGACCTGAGGGCCAATAGCCACCTAAAACGGTATCAATGAGCGATATTTCGGTGGCCAGCCTGGGCACCAATTCAAGAGTTTCAGGTGGCCCCACTGGCCACCAAAATATCGCTCATCGCCCAGAGTCTGGACAATCTGGGCCACCTGAAAATCCATTTGGCCCCCTGGATCTCGTGTTCAAGTGACCATGCTGGCCACCTTAAAAATAAGTTTACTCTCTCATTACCATTGGCATGAAGATGTGCAGTAAGCCAATGGGGTTTGCAAGGCCTGGTAATGAAAGGGTTAACTCTCTCAATACCATTGGCATGAAGATGTGCAGTAAGCCAATGGGGCTTGCAAGGCCTGGTAATGAAGGATTAACTCTCTCAATACCATTGGCATGAAGATGTACAGTGAGCCAATGGGGTTTACAAGGCCTGGTAATGAAGGGATTAACTCTCTCTCAATACCATTGGCATGAAGATGTGCAGTAGGCCAATGGGGGTTTGCAAGGCCTAGTAATGAAAGGGTTAATTCTCCCAATACCATTGGCATGAAGATGTGCAGTAAGCCAATGGGGGTTCCAAGACCTGGTAATGTAAGGGATTAACTCTCTCAATACCATTGGCATGAAGATGTGCAGTAAGCCAATGGGGTTTCCAAGGCCTGGTAATGAAAGGGTTAACTCTCTCAATACCATTGGCTTGAAGTAGTACAGTAAGCCAATGGGGTTTCCAAGGCCTGGTAATGAAAGGGTTAACTCTCTCAGTACCATTGGCATGAAGATGTGTAGCAAGGCAATGGGATTTTGAAGGCCTGGAAATGAAAGAGTTGACTCTTTCATTGCCATTAGCATGAAGATGTGTAGTAAGCCAGTGGGGTTTTCAAGGCTTGAAGTGTAAGGGTTAACTCTCTCAATACCATTGGCATGAAGATGTGCAGTATGCCAATGGGGTCTCCAAGGCCTGGTAATGAAAGCGCAAGCCCTTTTTCTGATAGTCTGTCTACTTATTCTGATGACTAGTTTCTATTTTTCAGTTTCGATTAGAAATGTGCAAAAGCCTGAAGGCCAGACTATTTGTATTGATAATAAATGAGGTTGATTTATACCTTTTATACACATGACATACAGGGTGTAGCCATGATCTACTGGAGCATCAGGAAAAAACAAATGCTGGATTGATATTGAGCAGGGTATGCACAGTCTCATTTTTTGGAGTACAATTGGTCGAAAAGATAATGCTGATTGAATTACAGTCCATGCCTTCTTTCTACTATTGGCCCTGAAAAGAAACAATGGGAGGGTAATGTACATTGTATGCATTGAGTATTTTATATGCTTATCACACATCAAATAACCAGATCCCATCTCCATGGCCGATAAGGGGGAGGGGGGCCGAGGGAAGGGGGGGGGGGGGAGCTATGATTAAAGTCAGTTTTCCGGTTCTATTGTTGGGAGGGAAGTTCTGATAGAGTATCTTCCATTTTCTGTAGTTTTTACACCCCTAAAAAAAAAATGGTTTTGACCTGCAAAAGGGACACCCTGTCTTTAATACACTTCAGGAATATTTCATACCAGATCTGACAATAATGTTTGGTACTAAAAGACTAGCACCTTGACTTGTGAGAGGATGTTTTTTCACGTGTGAGGAGGGAGGAGGAAGCCACGTACAAAGCATGTGATACCTTCTTTTTAGAGAGTTTCCTGCAGTTTTTTTGACTGATTCAGACTGACTGACAGACATGGGCTTGTGACTACAGAATAAGTAAAATGGGTATCATCCAATATGATTTAACAAAGTATGGAGAATGGGATTTATTCTTAATGTGTATAATGTAATGGTTGTCTCTAGTAAGATAAAGCCCACAGAGCACCATTTACTCTGGCAAAGGAAGTTTTGCTATGAATTAGGTAGTCTACAATCGTCCATTTGCCTTGTTACAATACACTGGCTTTCTTTACTTCAAGGGATAGTTCACCCTGAAGATACGTATGTTGGTTGCAATAAAAGCAGAAACATGAAAGAAACTTATAAGGGAATGTTTGACGAAAGTCCGTCAAAGGATAAGAGAGTTATGATCTGTTGAAATTTCAATTCTGTGACGTCACATGTGAGGTGCTCTCCCATATGCCGTGTGCAATTTAATTACATTAAAAAAAATCTGTTTTTGATGACAGAATTACTTTTTTCATGCGTAAAAACATATTTTTAATGATGTATAAAAAGGCACAAGTAAAAGGATGCATCTTTTTGAAGCTACAGAAAAATGTACACAAAATACGTGACATCACAAGATAAGAAAATTAAAAAATCATAACTTTCTTTCATATCCTTTGACAGATTTTTATCAGACCTTGATTATTCATTAATATGTATCTTTTATATGTCTGCTTTTATTGAAACCAAAACTTAATTTCAGGGTGAACTATCCCTTTAAAATTAAAAAGGAAATAGTACAGTATAGGCCTACTTCTGTGACCTAGATGTACGGCAGTCACAAGTATTTCAGAAGGGGGAGGGGCGGAGTCACCAAAAACAGATTGCATTGAGTCTGATTGGGGAAAACATCATTTACATTCAACCTTTCATGCTGGTGAATTGGGATGGGAATTCACAGTCTTCCCTAATGGCCAAAAGTTATTAAGAAGCTTAAAAGGGATCCTGCATAAAGCCATTTGACAGGCTGCCCTAGTATGTCTAGCCCATTCTGGAGGGGGAAGAATCGCCTCTGATAAGCTGCCAATTACACGCTGCTTGAATACCTGCTAATGGTAAACGCAAAACTACGTCCTTCATGATCCTTGAATCATGCCACATTCAAATGGGGTTAATCAAAGAAAAGGTCATTTACACTCATCTAGTTTGTTACAGGCTGCCTGCTCTATCGCTCCTGTATCAAAGCTGGTACAACTAGAGAAAATGGCTTCAAAGAGGGTCATTTAATAACATGCCCCTCTCCTTCAGATTAATGGGTTGCCTTCAAGGATGCAATTACAACCAGAACATGTCTTGAAGCTACATTAATCAGATGGTAGCGAGTTTACAGGTTCCATATAAAATATTGCTTTATGGTAATTCAAACATTACCTTCACTGGATAAGCCATGCAGTGGAAAAATACCACAGGGGCTCAGGGTAATGAGCCCCTAGTAATAATGAAAGAACCCCTGTAAACAAAAAAATAGTTCAAGGTATCTGTTTTATAAATCAGGCTTGATAAGTAGCCTCCACATATATGATTCTTTAATTTTTCCCTTCGGCAACAGAAAAAAGAATTGTATTTCTGTGCATTCATCTTAATGTACACGTTAGCCTATAGCAGCCTCATTTGTAACCTTTTTTTCAAGGACAGTTGCAGCAAAAAAACACAGATGTTGATCAACAAAAATGCAAGTTTCCTTTTATGTCTTGTGAGGACACTAGTAAATTATTCATGGAGAGCAACATCACTCATTTTCACCTTTCATGTTTGTGTATCAAACAGATACATTGAGGAAGAAAATCTAGCCAATTGAAGCAGCATTATCATTGTTGAAACCTAGTGATTTAGTAAACATAAAACCTTTATTTTGCTATGAAAATTCAGTATGAAGGTAAATTAGGTAAAATACATGTATATAAATGCACCATTTTCATTATTTTTAATCATTGATATCAAAAGATTGATTTCAAAATACATGTAGCCCAAAACCACATATTTGAGGTACATATACTTGGTCCTGAATGGGTTCAGAATACTTCTACACAAATGCATGTCAACTGATGACTTTGAACTACAGGATATAAGTAACATGCATCCTCTATCACTTAGTAACTTAGGTTGATGGATGATATGTTTACATTCAATTTAGTGTTATTCCTCCATCTCTGTCACTGCAATGTAGACACACAATTTGTTTGAGTGTCGGAGGTTCTGGAGCTTGGTATTCAGGGGAAAAATATACTGGGGCTCGGGGCAATTTTGCCCCCATATTGCTTAAAAGAGCCCTGGAAAATGTTAAAAGAGCCCCCAAAATTCACACACAGACAATGTTAAATTGTAGCCTAACGGCCAATGTGCTCAAAAAGTAGCCCAAAAAAATGTTGAATTAATTTTTTCCCTGTTGGTATTGTATTTGGAAGGTACTTTGAATGTCAGATATCAAAGCATGCAGTTTTTCAGCCAGAATCAGCATAAATCAATAGTGAGCTTTTAGTGGTTATAAACGTTAAAAATACGTGTTGCTGATTCTATACACTGATTCAAAATGTCAGGAATCATGATGTCTTTAAAGGTAGATATCCTTGGATATCAACTTTCTGTAATTAGAAATAGAATCAATGTTTCTACTTTCTAGTCATGTTTGAAAACGTTCATTATAGCTAGAGAGGAGGTGATGAACGCATCCATAGACACACCAGGGCTATGTTGCACACAGGTTTTCAATTATTGTAACTTACCATCAATGGTAACTACCATGGCAACATGTGCAATAATGAGAGCTCATTGGCTGCTGCTATGGTAGTTACCATTGATGATAAGTTACAATCATTGAAAAAAAAATATGCAACATGGCCCACACGCCCCTCAATTGATCTCTGCTGCAGAGCTAACTCGCTACGTCAGAAATATGCAGAAATAAATAGGTTCTAGAATCAGCGTTTATATGCTGATGCTAGAAAGTTTTGATATAAACACACCCTCTGACTCTCAGTTCGAGGATGCATCTTTTTTTCCCTGCCCAATTATTACCTTGATTGCAGAATTTTGTATGGCAAATTTGAATATTGGTTTGATAGTCCTATTTCCCTCTTTTTTCTATGGTACAGGGTCAGTCTCATGGAGGTATAAAGACTGCATTATGGATAATGTAACATAATGTCTGCCTCCTGTTCAATTACTTTCTCAGGTTGCAAATTATAGGAACATAATAATGCATATTATGCATCATAGATAATACAGGCTGACACGACTTACAGGCTGACACGACTTATGAGCAAAATACTACTTTATTTGAAAACATCTTGCAATTCTTGAGGTCAGTTAAACAAATATATCATGACCAAAATATAATCCAAAATGAATTAGATTAGAACAATCCGAATAAGTGGATCAATAATAATTCATTCATGATACATCAACAAAATACGAACAACATACGGTACATACACCTGTAAACCACCAACTGACATTTGCAAATTGACCGATCATGCTCTGGACCTTATTTATAGCTACCATCCAAATTGAAATCGATATCTGATGAACTACATGTACATGTGTACGTCATATTCATCTGAGACTACAGTGTAGGGTACAGTGTATATATTGATTTTATAAGCCATACCTAATTATTATATGGGAATTGGAGAGTAATCAGCATATTATGCACCCTTACTACGGGATTGAACTTGTAATGTGTGCCATTGAAGGTATGCTTATGAATAAAAAATCTAGCAAACAATAGATTACAACTGTAATGACTGCTTATATTCTTCAATCTTACCTCAGTGCAATGTACATGCATGCTCAATATTCTTTCAACTATTAAATACATGCTGCCTCAGCTGCTATGCAGAACAATTTACAAAGTGTACAATTTAACCCAAAAATAATGCATTGGAAAGTGTCTTATCTGCAGCAGAATCTTAACGCAAGTCTGAAATTTCACGCGTACTACCCCGAACAAAAGATCCCAACTGATAACACATTCAAGCTGAAATTGGAAATTTTATACGCGACATTGTCAGCATGTGTGCCCCCTGGAGGCACTTTGTGTAACTGTAAGCTAGGCAGTTAGAATAACATTCATTACAATAAGTTACCATTTGTCAAATGTCAGTCGCATAACCATACAGTGGAATGGCATTGGCATTGCTTTGAGCATTGACCAAAATAGCTCACACAGCGTTCATAAATACTGGAGAGCTGGAATGTGGAAATAGTCCAATCTTTTTGAAAATTAATCATAAATATCTTGCAGCTGTATTGCAATCAGACTTCTTTCTTAATCCTGTGCTAAACCATGTTATCAACATTACCACACATTTTAAGCAGGAGGAGAGAGGGGGGGGGGGGAAACTTAACAGAATTGTAGGGGCAAGTTTTCAAATCTGACATCATGACACAAACACACCAGTCCATGCTGTTCATTATACCATATTACATAAATAATGTTCTCACAAGAGCTAACTGGCATTTCGGACGATAAATCATCCTGAGCCCCAATATATTATCTAGTTGATTGCAAGCAGGAAGCAGGAATAAACCTGCGCCATGTTGCATAAAACTTACCATTGATGCCATGGTAACTTAGCTGTCAATGGCAATTCCTATGGAAACCTGGAATTTGATTGGCTGTTGAGCGGTATTACCATGGTAGTTACCATTGATGACAGAGTTACCATTAATGGTAAGTTTTGTGCAACAGGACCCTGATATGTCACTTTGAATTCTGTAGATCTATGCAATATTCTCCTTTTCAAATTGATAAACAAAAATGACATATTTTTAGGAATAGTCATCGCATGTGCCTCTGTTAGAGCACATAATCGGCTTAATTCTTTGTATGGCATCATTGGCATGTGTACATGTAATATACTTCTTAGAGCTATGAAATTTGTGTATTACTCGAGCAAAATGCGTTGAACAGATCAGGGGCACATGAGGAGTCAAATGTACACTATAATAACTGATAGGAAGGAAAGACCTTTCATAATCCTATTAGCTGAGCTTATACTATGTATGTCATCAGAGAGGGTGTTATTGAGTTGGGATCCGAGGGAGATTTAGTCCGATAATCCCAAGACAACAACATGGCTCTTAGACATGGCAATTGATCAGGGAGCATAGGCAGAGGTGTTGGGGGTATCCACGCTGAACAGCTTACAATGGATTCAGACCAGCCTTTTCATACCATTTCTTCCCCTTTCAGACCTCTCAGCTTTTCAGTTTATCACAGGGCTGCTTTTATGGATGTTACCCCATACCAGTACTAGTTCTACAACCAAAATCAGTGCTACAGTTGTAAAGTTAGTTTGGTTGCACATATTGTGTATTTACCATCTGATATGTAGTCAACAACCATCATTCAACATGCACTGAGCAAATGAACTGATGGATTCTTTCAAAGATGAATAACAAAATTACGAATTTCAATGAGCTAGAGAATTCCTCACTTGAACATTTTCCCCCTTTTTCAACTCATCTTGTCTGCCTTGTGAAATCCACAAGTTACTCTCATAATGCTGGTATCACATTCATGAAACCTTACTAAGCCTGTTTTCATGAATATGGTCCCTGGTTACCAGGAAGAAATGGAACGGTTGTTCAGGAAGATTATCAAAAAAAAAAGAACCTGTTTCCACAAATGTTGGAACACACTCTTTTGTACCATAGAGCTGCTGTAACTGGTGCACATTAAGATGTGATCCACTTAATCAGGTTGACACTTAAACAAATTTTGAATGCATTGAAATTTGTGAAGGCAGTATGAGAGGGAATTTACTGATCCAGTCACTTCCACTAATATAAGCTTTTCAGTACACACAACGTTGGCTACAATGGACAGCAAATTAGCTTAGGAAATTAAGTACATCAAAGGAACAACAACGAGAGTGCAAAATAACAGGTGTACACTGTACAGCTAGTGGCAAATTGAGAACTTCCATGGTTTGTACTTTGAGGTGAAAAGTTGTCATTTGAGGGTATAAATATGCAGAGATGTGACTCAAATCACAGAACAAATAAATAAGTCTGTTTTTCCTTCAAGTTCTTGTGGCTTGATTAGTGAGGGGCATTATCTATGTAATATGCTAAAGTGAACAATACTGGGAAGTAGCCAACTCATGTCCCATATAAACTGAATGTTGCCAGAACCGAGCGACAGAGATTTAAACCCTTACCACAGGTAGATTTCTTTGAAATTGTTGAAATTTGAAGGAAAGCCACAAATATAAAAAGAGAGTTATTAAGTATTGCTATCTTCATCATGATATGAACTCTGAAATTTCCAATTTAAATTTTCTGTCTGCACATTTTTACATTAAAAACATTATGAAAACTTCTTACTGAATGTGGCCTATATTAAAACATCTAAGGCAGATAGGAATAATTAAGATTTTAAAAAAAGGTACAGAAGTTTGAATTTTATGTACTGTTACCCACTTCAGAATGATTTGTCAGGTACAATATATGCATGCATGCACAATGAACAGTGTGTGTGTGTGTGTGTGTGTGTGTGTGTGTGTGTGTGTGTGTGTGTGTGTGTGTGTGTGTGTGTGTGTGTGTGTGTGTGTTGCTACAGGTAGTATACACAGCACAATGACAGATTGAGAATAGAGAAGAAAAAAAACAGATAAAGAATACAATAAGGTGTCTAAATTTTCACCCAAACCAATCACTTCAGGTCAATTCTTTGCACAAGCCAAGGGCTTCCCACTTGTTCACCTCGCTTCCCAATCTTTCACCAGTTACCACTGCTAACACCATTTCACAGCTGAATGTGTTTGTGCCAATCATTCTTTTTGACACCTGGGTTCTGAAAGCCAGTCATTAGACGGGTCTCCACGGGCTAGTAAACAGGGCAAAAAGCCAGATTAGGGTTGAGACTTTGAGATCTACACCTGGAGTATTCATTGAGGAGACATTGATTTGGCCATGAAGAGGCATTAATGTAATACTGTACATCTCTACTCTCTGGACATGCACATTAATTTTTCTTGAGCCTGACATAATATATTATATTCTTGGAAATAACATTGCCTATTACATTTCCACCTCACCTTAATTCTATTTGACTGCACAGTTGCTGATATTCTTAATCATATTCCACCAGTATTGCTAGTTCTTTCAAATTACATGTACAATATGGTAACAGCACTTAGGAAGAGCTATTCTTATCTAATTTAATCAGGCAGATTAATAAACAAAAAAAAAATAACAAATACTTTACCAGCATGTAAGTCATAATTGATTTGAACTAGATTCAACAGCAAAATTCCTGCAGCTTAATCATTACATATACATTGTATGCAATAATTTTCTGATTCATCAATAGAGGGTAATTGCCAAGCATAATAATAGTGGAAACACACCTCCACGAAGGTCATTGGCTCCTTACACCCATTTGCTTGCGGTTTGCTATGAACATAATAATAGTTGTACGAGGCTTTGCCAAGGCTGCCCAGGCAGACATTGAACTCTGTTCAAACTTCACACAATGTAGTATCTATTACCTAGAGCAGTGTTTGGTCTTCAGTGGTGTCGGAAATGGTGATTGAAGAAGGAGAGGGTAGGGGAGGGATGAGCTTGGGGGAGGGAGGGGGGGTTGATGGTAGGAGCAGGGGAAAGGGGATAAAGTTGATGCAATGAACTACCAAAGGAGACAAGAAGAGCAGCAGCAGCAATGATGGGCACATCGTATATGAAAGTGTTCAGAAAGTGTGCATTTACTTACTATTGATAACTCATTGCCAAATTATTGGTCAATATGGAAACATTTTACCGAGGGGGGGGGGGGGGGGGGGTTAAGACCCAATAAGGCACATAAGAAAATCATACTTCACCTTCAGGCAACATGTAATCAAATAAGTGAAGAGCTGCAACATTTCTATAATTATGCTTTGAATAAATTTGCCTCATGACAGAATGTACATTTTAGATCTCAAATAACACGGGCCCCACTGCATAAAGCTTACCATTAATGGTAACTACCATGAAAACACTGCTCAACAGCCAATCAAATGCAAGGTTTCCATAGAAGTTGCCATTGGAAGCAAAGTTACCATTAATGGAAATTTGTATGCAACAGGGGCACAGGGCCCGGATATAAAGGAAACACAGGCTTTACAGTATGTCCGTAAAATTATGACAAGATACTGTATAAGCTGTTATTTTCGCGTACATATATTTTCGCGAATGGCGGCTTCTGCCACATATTCGCGTGTTGTTAAATTCGCGTTCACGTACACTCATCCATGCGCTGTATGCTGCTGCATTTGTTCGCCATGCGTGTTAGTACTTAGTATAATCTCGTAATGTTGCAAGTTGATATGAGAATATTTTCGCGCGTTGTTAAATTCGCGTTTGCTCGTTCATTCGCGAAATTCGCGAAAATAAAACCCTCGCGAAAATAACAGCTTATACAGTAGATTAATTACAATATGCCAAAAGCACAGATGTCACCAGGATTAGTTTCTGCTTTCACATGCTGTTCATGTCACACAAATTCAACTCTGGTAAGAGTCCTAGCTTCTAGTGTACTTCATATGTCCTGCTTTATCAGATTATGCTCAGCACTGAACATGAGTTGTAAATACTGCAACTGTGCAAAAATAGTGCAACTAGCACATGTGGTATTTGCTATAATGCATGGTTGTGTTATTCTTTGCTAAGTCCTTACTGCTTACTGCTGAGGTGATGGCCCAATACCATCACTGCGCCATGTCTGTCTCATTCAAAAGTTCAAGATCCATTCATTTTCCAGAGCAAATATTAGCTTATCACTTACATTGCAGAGAGCTGACTGGCACTTACTATAAAAGCTTAGCCACATGTACAGGTGTAGCCTTGGTTTTAAGCTCTGGGGTCTGTTTTTCTCTGCTGCACTGGTGCAACCGCAACTACCTCTGGACACTTAGACTAGTTCCTTCTCTCTAGCCTCCCTCAGGATAGAACTTAGACAAAGTGAGTAGTCTACATGTCAAGGCTCAAATGTGGCTGCAGCAGTGCATCAGAAAGAAGCACGCTCCAAGTCCAAAGCCTGGAACGCAGGCTAAGCCATCCACTGCAATGACTGCACACACGTGACAATATATTTGTCTGTCAAGGTCGGTAAATTCCTCTCAACAACTACAATGTATGAGTTGTGAACTTGGTACAGCAACACAATCATATTTCACAGGCTTCACAGTCTTTGTTTTATGCTCTTCTGTTCAAATCTTTTTAGAAACACATCTTCTTGCCAAGCAACTTTTATATACCGATAACATTGTTTGAGATTCAGCAAGATTCGTTCTCCCCTTCACATGTGAGTCATACCGCTGGCATGCAACAAAAGTAAAAACGGAAGTGGTGTGAAGAAATACATGCATGTTCAACAAAAACAACAATCAATACTGAATTGAAACATGTTGAAAAGTACACCTCGGTCTCATTTGAAAAATCCATTCTTCTGACCCTATGGTGTCGGGGTCTATTTACAGATTGGGTGAGTACTATTTCCGCAATAAACATTCAATGAAAAGAATGGGGAGGTATTGTAGTATGACGTACCCCAGTGAAGATTCCCCATTGATTAGGTTTAGTCCTTTCACTACAATAGTGGCATGCATTAACATACACTTTAAGAACCATACTGCAACAACTTGCAATTTCAACCTACCACGAAGAGAACAGCCTGCTTTAAAAGTGTGACAAAGTGTAGATTCTTCTTCTTGATTATGCAATGGTGCCTTGTAGTTTACTGGAAGAATTATGCATTCTTGAAATGCCCCATTTGGCTTTGCAAATCATGTCATTCACATGTAAGCTTTTGTCTGCTTTGTAAACCCCAAACTTGCACCAACTTCTACATATTCTACATATAAGTTGGATTAGAAAGAATACAATAGAGACAGACTAGAATTTCTAGACTCTAATCAAAGACTGAACTTAAGAATAAGATACAGTCTTTACCTCTCTCTCCCTCTCCCTCGCTCTCTCCTGCTAATTCTCTGACTTTGGTTTCAAAAGATAAACCTATTTTCATAGAATGAAAATGCACATCTCAATTCTGGTTTTCCTCAAGACTGCCTTACCTTCCAGAGTGACCTCTTTTCCCGATCTCTTGAGGAGTCGAACCGCCTCGTCGTGCGTGGCATCTCGTAAATCCTCCCCGTTCACTGACAGGATCGCATCCCCGACGTACAACGACTCCGTCTGGTCAGCTGCAAGCCCCTTGAAGATCTTACTGATGATGATGGGCATTTTGTTCTCCTTACCGCCCTTGATGCTGATCCCCAACCCTCCGACCTCCTGCTTGACAACGCGGATGATTCGCTTTTGGTTGGCGATGGCGTCGGGGATGTTGTCACTCCCTTGGAGATGATGCATATAATCCGAATAGCGAATGGAGTCGTTCCGTCCGGGGTTCGCCGGCGACGTCGAGGACGTGTTCCCCTTGTTTCCACCGTCGTTATTTCCATTGCTGACGCCGTTGATGTCGTGACCGTCCTCCAGACTGATCGTCAAGGACTCCTCGTCGAGGGAGGCCAGTATTCGACACCATTGGTCTCGAACCAGCACCTCCAACAAGCCCGACTTTGCGACTCCTGCTGCAGCCATCTTCATCTCGATTTCGTGTAATGTGTGTACTCCGGCCGTATATACCTTGGATAAGCGCAGCAGCACAGCTAGCGGTTGGGCGCGTGCAGCTCCACTGAAGCCAGTGGATCGTTATAATCTATCGAGGTGTGATAAGACAGCCCGCCGACAGCTAGGGGGAGCTAGTAGGCTTCGGAGATGGAGCGCTCCGCAGCATCTAGAGAAACCTTACACTACAAAGGGCAGCCGCCAATGGACGACTACATATTGTTGATGTGGGCATGCTCTTGCGGTATGAGCTTGATGTTGAATAAATCATCTTCATTTGTCTCACTGTTGTAGATGTATTTTGATGTATTTGAATTATATTGACTGTTATACAAATATTTTTATGAATTAATATTCACAGATTGAGATATAAGGATATATTTTCAGAAAGGGACAAAGCTTGTGGGGTTTTTTTTACCCCCCTGTAGCTTAATTTGGAATCGTCTTTCAATTATATCAAGCGAGCGAGCTCCAGCAACGAAACGTGCGTCGGCTGCAGCCACCATCCAATGCTAACATTTATCCGGTCATATCGTATTTTTCTACATGTTCATGTAAGAATTTCCGGTGCTTTTACTTTTATTTAACATAGGTCCAATCACTGTGAAACATAGCTCCATGACCCATGTGACTGGACAAATTGCGGAGTGTGAATACTTAAAATGATTTTACTTCGGTCCCACGTGTTGAAAATATTGATGTATTATGTGAATGAGGTGTGTGCATGTAATAGTACTCACGTATAGAAGTGTAGAAATCGTTGTTATGAGATATAAATTATGCTTCTACTTACATAACATGTGTCACAGTGCTGATGATGCTTGGATCGGCGCTGTGATCGGGCAGGCACTGATGTAGTTCATATAATATGTTCACGAGGCTGCCGAGGCATACATGCCAAATGTTTGTTTGTACAAGAGTTGATGGTGTATAACACAAACGGAAAGGATGGAACGATATGAGTTACGCGATGTTACTTCCTTTTGAAAAAGGTATCGCATAGTAGTAGACGTATGTTCCAAGTTGAAAAGGTCCAGAGCTAGAAGGTGTTATTCCTATTGGAGAGTTTGTGTTGAGTAAGTCCGAGTGTTTCCGTGGTTGCGAGGAGAAGTGATGATGAGGAGATGCCCCAACATCTCGAGAAGTCCACGATGTTGATTATGAATTCTGATTGGTCAGAATTTCCCGCTGTTTTGGCATAACAACTGCGTGAGTTCGGTAAAATCACAGGAAAGAGGTATTCCGGACTCTCGCCACAACAACGGATGTAGGATGTCCTGTTAAGTATCACTCTTGCTGCAAGAACAAAGAGAGTTTGTTATTAAGGGTGTTCTGTAAATGTCACCCGTGTGGGGTCCGGACATGTAATTCAAGATAGCAGAAATTGAATTTGTTGTTCCTTAAAACATGAGCCGCTACAGAAGTAAAGTGTGGAGAACATGTTGCTGCACTTCGTCCCTCAATCTTCAGACAGAGTTTCTATAGTAGTGTGCAGAGGAGATATGTGGTAGATGAATACTTAATAATCTGGTATGTGGAATGTTTTCTAGAGACCCTACTAGTGATTAGAACATGCATAAATTATGGACTATGCCTATGAAAATTGTCAAACTTGCACTTGTGAAATTGAAATGTCCTGTATAAAGTTGTAACCATTATGTGTTGACAATCGTGTATATTCACCGTCATGGTTGCTTTTCATTAAGTAGACAGGAATAACCTTCTCATTTGGGCCATTCTTTAATCGAAATTACATTTTTGGACATACCCGCGAATAGATAGGGCGTTCAGAGGAGCCAGATGCAATCTCAGCGCATCCAACATCCTACAATACAGAGACTGATTTTTCGGTCTAGTCATAAAGGGATGTGTACATGGTGTCTGGGCACTGGTGGCCTGGTCGGACATAAGAAATCATACATTATAACATTCAAGTCATGAGAATGTGTCCCATAATTTTTACCACTTCTATCCCTCACTTTCAAAATTTTGATATGATTTTAACCCGTTGAGTTGTGAAACATGCATGCCTCTTTATGGAGATTCAATATTTCATAACTGTCTGGTTATAGAGACATCTGATTTCAATATTGAAAGGATGAGCCCAATCAGTCGTCACAGAATGGACGGGAGGACAGGAGTATCACAGGACGTTAATGTACACTACAGCTCAAAGGAATTGGCATCGGTAAAGGGAAAGGGAAGGAACCGTGGTATATTTTGACCAGCTCAGCATGAAACATGATGCTTTTCAGGCTAAAGCATCATGTTTCATGCTGAACCGGACAAAATATACCGCGGTTTAAAACTGCGGCTCCTTCCCTTTCTTCCCTTTCCCTTTACCCGATGCCAATTCCTTTAAGCTGTAGTGTATTGCAGGCTTTATTCAGTACGTAGGGTTATAATGGACGTAATAATGCCAACAATCATTTTGAAAGATTAACTCATAATCTGCATATTTTGTTGTCGTTTTGCCACATAGATTCTGGAATGTGAGGCAGCATGGCAAAGTCACTTGCTTTGATTGGTTCTCATCAGAAATGGGGACACCTTTTGCAGTACAGTGCCATCCTCAACATAACCACTACAAGGACTGCTTCTACAGGGCTATGTCAAAAGGATGCACATTCACACCAATATAACCTTCAAGATAAAGATGTGGATCGAACATGTGGAATCTCCCGACTCCTAGATAAGAGGATGACAGGAAAATATGTATTACTTGCACAGGATGGGCTTTGCTCCCCTTTAAATTGCAAAGTGAGATCTAGCCAAGCGCTCCCATCATGCAATTTCTCCACTTCCGCTCTGAGGGGGGATTCAGACGGAGGACAGTCGCAAGGAAGAACAAGTTCATCCTCCTCTGTAGAAGGAAGCAACGAATCTGGTGACTCTGCTGAAAGTGGGAAAGATCAAATTGCTGCAGAAGATCGGAGAAGAGCTGTCAAATCTCTCCTGGATGACGCCACGACAGGCGCAAAGACGCCAGATGAATTTGACTTTGGCGTGGATGTGAAGACTGGTGGAGGACAGAGAGAGGAGCAGGGGAAGACCACCTTTCGTCAGGACCCCTCAGAGACTTCAGTCCTCCTGTTCCCAGGACAGGGTGCTCAGTTTGTGGGCATGGGCAGGGACCTGCTCAAGTACCCAAATGTGAAGGACATGTTTGAAGTGGCTTCAGAAATCCTTGGGTGAGAAATTGTTGATAGGTCAGTTTTATAATTTACAGAACAAAAAACTACTATTACCAGCAAGCATTAACTTCATAAATCACTGGATGTCCTGTACAACATCAATAATACAGAAAGGCAATAGGCATGAGTATTGAGGAAATAAAATCAAGTGAATATTGGGATGTTTCAAGTACTCGGATGAAGTCCTAAATAAAATGTGTTTCATTATTTAATAGGGTTAATTTCTGAGTGTAAGAATATGTAGAGAATGCTAGATATATTTGCTGTAATATGTAGATATGGCCAGTGCCCTTCTAATACTATCCAGATTGGTCTTGTTATCTTGTGCTGCATTAAACAAACTAACCGTCATCTGAGTGAAAAAATAATAATGCTATTTGATTGATGTGTTTTATGTAATTAAAACGTTTTCATTATTTCTAAAGTAAAACATGTTTTATGAACTTCCTAAGCCTTACGCAGACTCAAGTACACAACAAAGCATGTCTTTATGTATTGTGTGTGTATTTTTCATCAGTAATGCACATAAATTCCATTGTGTACCATTTTGTCTAGCACAAGGTATTAATGCCCCTTCTTTATGACTTTAACCATTTTGTTTTTGATCATTTGCTTTGCGTGGCATTTTCAGATATGACCTTCTGGCACTGTGTGTGAATGGGCCAGTGGAGGACCTCAACAGAACAGTTCACTGTCAGCCTGCTGTGGTCGTCACATCACTAGCTGCTGTGGAGAGACTGAAAGAGGAACAGCCAAAGGCATGTATCGCACCGGACTAACATGAATCACCATTTGTGGGGGTATGGTTAAGGACCCCTCTTTTGTCATTACATGGACTAAATTATGAGCGACGTTACAATCGTAGCCCCGATAACTAAATAATGACGATATTTAACGACAAGGTGGCCCATTTGCAAGGGTCACAGGACTCGGCAGGAAGCAGCAGTATAGCCTAAAGATAAGATCTGCGAAATCTCTCTGTTATAGGTTCATGAACCTTTCTAGGAAAAGTGAAAAACTATCCTTGTCAGGGAACATAGTCTACATTCACAATCGTATTGCCTCTGTCAGTGTGTGTTGCACTGGGCATCACAAGCATATACATGCAGTTTGATTTTTCTTCACAAATAATCTTCACAACTACTATAAGTAAATATGCATGAAGTATTTAATGAAGTTTGGTACTAATGTCTGCAAGAGCAGAACAAAGTTAACCAGTGAATGTATCCCTATGTTGTTGTTGTGGTGGTGGTAGTTATTTGTTGTATTTTATGCATTGTTACCAGTAATCTGAATGATGTGAATACATTCTGATGATTGCTTGTTCTTCTAATTCACAGGCCATAGAGAACTGTGTAGCTGCAGCAGGGTTTAGTGTCGGGGAGTTTGCTGCCCTCGTCTTTGGAGGCTCTATTTCATTTGAAGACGGTAAGACGAAACATAATAATTATTATACGGTACACGATGTCCTCCTTAATATGAGGTTTATTTTGTACTTAATGTTAGGCTGATTTCCTATCACTCGTATAGATTTTAAAAGTACACAAGCGCCAGAGGTGCCTACCTTGCAAAAGACCCGTTGACCTACATCGCTCGCACACATAACGTGATTGTCAGACTGGTAACAAAGAAGATCAGACTCCACAAAGTTGACCGAAGCTACACCAAGGTTCTGTCGGATGACAATGCTGCAATGCTCATACATACATGCACACATGTACATGCGCCGAAGCATATCACAGATTGCTGCTGGTATCGTGAGATCGCAACTACCAAAGTTCGACCTACATGTATCTTGATGTTGGGCTAATCATCTTGAGGGTGAGACTAGCGCCAAACGCAATGCCCTCCATAAGTAATATTGCGCCATCTCATTTGTATGAGCTTTGAAGAAGAATATACATTCTTCACACAATTTTGGTCCTCTCAGTAAGAGATGGAGTCATAGTTGAGGAGAAGAACCATCTTGAAATTATTACCCTGAGTATTTAATAAATTCAATAAATAACAACTTTAAAATGTATTTTTTTTACTTTTGTAGCCATACACCTCATCAAGGTGCGAGCAGAAGCGATGCAGCAGGCGTCTGAGGTGGTGTCTAGCGGTATGATCTCGGTGGTCGGGGGGAGGAGGGCCAACTACAGGGCCATCTGCAAAGAGGCAGAGACATACTGCCGGAATAACGACAATGTGCGCGACCCGGTATGCCGCATCGCAAACTACCTGTTTCCAGATGCCAGAGTGCTCGCTGGGAACACAGAGGTGAGGTTATATTCATTGAAAACAGGCTACCCTTTTGCAGGTCAAAAAACAAAAAATTGTATAAACCACAGAAAATGGAAGAAAATGACTGTGAATCTCCATGCACTAACACCCGGCTGTCTCTGTCAGCATAGCCCATGCACATTAATGGCCCAATATACTACAGTCTCTTAATCTTCAAAAACAGGGTAGCCCTTTTGCAGGTAAAAAAAAACTAGGCCTGAGTCGAATCGATTATTAAGCCGATGTTCGATCGAAGACGTCGAACTCCGATTTCGTTTTTATGAATTCGATACACCAACGAATTTACCAAATTGACTAGAAAACACAAAATCTTTTGTTTGATAGTCCTGTTATACACAATTCATCTTCATATTTTCACAATTTTAATTTGCTTACTTGATTCGTACTCTCTTTTGTGAGTTTTGCAACTATGCTTGCTATATTTTCATTCCTAAATTGGCTCTTGGCAGTGGCTGGATGATGTCATGCAATAAGCAAAATATACACGACCTCTAGCGTTCGCGCTCCACTATCCACTCTCCGTTGTACACACTTTGTCAATGTGCCATCGATGCATCGATGTTCGATTGGCGCAAAGCCTTCAAACACCGGTTTCTGAAAAAATCGATATGACTCAGGATTAAAAGAAACAACTGTTAAAACCACAGAAAGTGGAAGACAATATACTGTATAAGAACTTCCCTCCCAATGAAAGAACTGGAAACTTACTTTAAGAGAAATAGCGATTGCTAGATTTTAAGGTTTTGGTTGGGTCATCTAAAACCTTCTGATTCCTGTAGCGTAGAGACCGGAGACCTTTGACCTGGTATGAGTCATGCCCTCTGAGCGATGCATCTTTCACTGATGCCCAATACAGTATATGAATGTAGAGATTTGTAGACGATGGTCGCCAAGACCTTCTCTTCTCCTGAATAGGTGCGAGAAGCTTTGACTGTGAGATTTTATACAAGATATCGTTAGGGTATACTGCAGATCCATGCCTAGTTGCATGACTGCTGTAAGAGGGGCTACCCTGTCTTTATATCTGTATGTGATTTGTGTGTATTTTCCTACTGGTAAACCAAAATTGAGCCGTGTTTTGTCCGGCACAGGAAAGGTTAAAGTTGACCAAGACCTTGCCTATAGCTGGAGTCAGATAAACTGAAACATCACATGAAAGAATCATCCTTGAATGACATCAGGATGGTACAGTGTAATGCATATTTGCATGATGTTATGAAAAATAATGTATTGATAGATACTAATTGACCCATCTATGGGGTGATGAATGGAAAAGAAAGAGTGAAATAGGAGACGTAATTTTTGTATTTTCAACACTTAAATACGCAGGACTATTTTTAGCTTCAGTTTTCGGTGTTTTAAACCGAGAATAAATGGGATGAAATAGAAGTAGAAGAAGAGAGTTGTGAAACCAGTCACAAAGTAGTCATACAGAGGAAAGAAGAAAGAAATGAGGAAGGCAAAGTGTAGAGAAGTTATAGTAAGTTTTGCAACTAACCATAGGTTTCTTTCAAAATCTGAAAGAGAGAGTAAAATGTGTTTGTTTTGTTTGTCCCAGGCATTGTCGTTCATCAAAGAGATGTCCAAATCCTTCCACCTGAAGATCATCAGGGACCTACCTGTCAGTGGGGCCTTCCACACCCCCCTCATGGCGAGTGCCCAAGCCCCCATCGCCAAGGCCCTGGAGAGGGTCACCATAGAAACACCCGTCATCAACGTCCACTCCAACGTCGACGGGAAGGCGTACGGGAGCCCGCGCCACCTCCGGCGTCAGCTCAAGAAACAGGTCGTCGCCCCCGTCCAGTGGGAACAGACCATGCATGAGATCTACCAGCGTGCGAAGGGGATGCCGTTCCCTGTGACTTACGAACTGGGACCGGGGCAGCAGCTGGGAGCTATGTTGAAGAGGAATAATCTGAAAGCATCTCACTCATACACTAGCGTTGCAGTATGAAGCAAGTACATGGAGTACTTCAACATTAATCCCCAGAGCAGATCGTCCAGTAGAAAGATCACCTCATAACAGAAATAGTTTTCCAAGCTACTTATGAGCTGGGAGCAGTTGTCAAATCGGAGCTATATTGAGATGGACCAATCGGAAAGCATCTCACTCGTACGCTAATGTTGCAGCATGATGTGAGCAGAAATATGAAATACTTAAAAGTACTCCACAGAGCAGATCATCTAGTGAAAATGGACCTGGTGGGTGTTCACCAAGCTGTTCTTAAGCTAAGAATTACTTTACGCACAATTGGTGACCCTTTCTTTTGCTAAATTAATATACCTCAATTTTTTTCCTGTTTCAACATAGTGGGAGTTAATTTCCAACAACCCTAATCACATTTAACAATCATAAACTTTGTATTCGGACACTTATTTACAACAAGAATTTAAATTCATAAAGATCAGATGTCAACTTTAGCTGATGGGAATCAAAATCATTGAGAATCTGATTTAGTACGAGAAAGGGTCACCAAGTGTGCGTAAAGTCATTTGTAGCTTAAGGACAGCTTGGTAAAACACCCGGGACCCCCATGGTATGAGCTGAATAAGCTCAAAAATGGAATTGACCTTCTCCGCTGAAGTGGGTCCAGTCGAGCGAACAGTCTCAAAGCTTCTCACTCAATAGCCTGGGTTTCAGGCTGTTGGACATTAATTTTAAACCAGTAATTCAAACTGTAAAGAAGAGTATAGTAATGCTATTCTCAATCTGTCAAAAGATATGATTAGTGTAATGCAGCCAATTTGGAATACCCAACAGGCTGGAAAACACTTACAAGAAAGACCGTATTTGATTTTCCCCAATTAGTTTGTAAACAGGACACTACCAGTGCCTGTAAACCCTGGTAAATGAACAACACAAGCAAAATGTTTAAAAACTATCGAGTGGTAAAGGTACTTACAGTACAAAATATTTATGAGAAAAGGAAATTTATGTTTTGTTGAAATATGGTATATCTTGGCTGGAAGGGTGTTCTTACATGTATATCATTTTGTCAGATGGTATCTTACATTCATTCAATCATATAGGAGAGATAGTGTCACTTCTGCTAAGTAAAAATCAATACATTTTTAAAGAAAGAAATTGAAATATTTGGGCTAATGTAGGTCTTGGATAAGACACATTCATGAATGGGTTGCAGTTTTAACAGGCAATGTTGGAGGATCTGTTCCACTTCCTTGTACTTTTTGGATTTCATTTTTGCACTGCACACTCAACTTTTGATTGTAAACTTGATTCTCTCGTTCTCTCAAGTTTTGATTGTCATAGCACATTATGGTTCATTTTTTTACACCTGATAGGCCTACTGTAGTACAATACTAGAAACCTGGGTCCTACAAAGAATTGTACATGTAATTGATTATCAATCGTAACTGTGTCTATGAGAGATATGGGATTCGGACTTTTAATCAATCCAGATCAATCGCAATTTATAAGATGGACCCTGAGATTTGGCCACTTTTTCATGACTCCAATATTGGCATCTGTGTGGGGGTGATGGTTCACACATTTTATATTTTTAGTATGTGTGCATATGGAGTACTTGTACTGTAGTGTATACAGTCTGTATATATTTGTGTGATGAATAAAGTTTTGGCATATATTCATGAAGAAAATGTTATTGTAAGTGATTTTGAAGTCAATTTCTTGTAAAATTTGACCTTAAAGCACCTAGTCTAGTTACTAGGCTGTGGAGCACATGGATACAACCTAGTTTTAACAACTATGTGTGGTAACACAGACTACATCCTTATCCCACTTGCTGGCCTAGGCCATGTTGCATATAGGTTTTCAATTATTGTAATTAACCATCAATACTGGTAGTGACTACAATGGCAAAAGATGCAATAATGAGGGTTTATTGGCTGTTACCATGGCAATTACCATTGATGGTAAGTTACAATAATTCAAAACCTATATGCAACATGAGCCTGGCCTCTACTAGGCCTGGAAAGGCGAGCAAGTGGGATTAGGGTGTAGTCTGTGTTACCAGACATAATTGTTAACAGACTCTGTTGTATCCATGCACTCCAAAGCCTAGTAACTGGGGTAAAAAGCAAACCTGCAAATGTGATTACATTACAGTAGACTGCCATTACAGCAAATTCAATGGGACAAGACCATGCAGAGGACTTGCTCTTCCATATCACTTTTTCACTGATGACCTAGTATAAACAAATGAGCAGAAATATACCCTGAAAATGAATTCAATCAACGAAAGACAGGGAAAGAGTTCCTTTTGGAACTGCCACCCGATGTATCCCCACCCTACATCCTCACATTAGCCCTAGGACACTGGGGTCATGTTACCCTAGGACATGTGTATCTTCAAATTTTCTATAAAAATAAACTAAATATATCCCTCAAACTATCTGTATATAGTGTGTTATTATTATACACATTATTCTAAGTTATTATTCTATGTCTATCTTAATTTTCTTTAAAAAATAAACTATACATAACCCTCAAACCATCTCTATAGTGTATTATTGCTATATACATTATTCTCATATATTTTATTTCACTTTGGGAAGCTCTCACAAAAGGAACTCTTTTCAAAGACAGAGAACCAGAAAAATTAAAGTTTAACAAGAAACAGATGCATATTTCTAAAAAGAAAGTTGTAAATTTTTGGAAAATCTGGGGCCCGTATCACAAAGAGCTATGATTGATCATATAACTGATCTATTGATTGTACGATTGATCAATCGTAAAACTATCACAAAGAACGATATCGATCTTAACTTGCAATTGATATTGATCGTCGCTTGTGTGGATCGATCGTAACTATACGATTGATTGCAAAATCATATATTGACTTGAACTTGCAATAGATAACAATGATGATTTGTGATACGGT
Organism: Arbacia lixula; assembly: GCA_963669155.1. Lineage (NCBI taxonomy): Eukaryota > Metazoa > Echinodermata > Echinoidea > Arbacioida > Arbaciidae > Arbacia > Arbacia lixula. The sequence continues at coordinate 23,649,897 of OZ022581.1, forward strand.
AAGTTGCAATAGATAGCAACTTTACAATCGATAGCAAAGTTGCTGTAGATAGCAACTTACCCTTTGTGATAAAGGGCCCAAGATTACTAGCACTAATTCCTGATCACGTAACTTCTTGAGCGAATCCATTCGTCTAAAGCAACGTTATGTATGGAATTGTTTTTCTGTACCATGAATAAATGAGACAATAGCCAGTACGTGGATAGTTCACCCTGATATTAAATTTCTTTAAATAAAAGCAGACACAGGTAAGAAACATGAGTGAAGGTTTGATGAAAATCCATCAAAGGATAAAGTTATGATCTTTTTAAGTTTTGATTGTGTGACGTCACATGCGAGGTGCTCTCCCTTACAATTCCTTCTTGAAAATGTCCATTTTCTATGAAAGATACTTTACCTGTGCATTGGATACATTGATACACATTTTACATTTAACAAACATACCTCTAAGATGATTTATTCTATTGTCAAAAACAGAAAAAGAGCAATAAATGGAATCATACAGCACACAACATATCAGAGAGCACCTCGCATGCAACGCCACGCAATTAAAATTACAAAAGATAATAACTTTCCATCGAGATGGATTTTCGTCAGACCTTCACTAATATGGTTCTTCCATTTGATTTTAGTGAAACCAAATCAATTTGAGGGTGAACTATCCCTTCAATATATGTTCCTGACTTCCTGTAAATTTGTAATCATGTATTATCCTTACCACCTTCTTCCCAAATCGACACCACACACAACTTGCACCTTATGAAACATTACAAATAACTCAAACACAACAAAGAAAGACACGATGGATGAATCGCACGTATTTTTCTTAGTTTTTATTAGGTTTTTTTGTTCACTTTTTTTTTAATTTTTGTTGTTTTCCTCTTTTTTTTTTTAATCATACATTTACAATATGTGCAAGTGAACTGCTTAGTCTTTACGAATCTTATATTTGGAGAAAAGGCTAGAATGGCATTTGTAGACATGAGTTACAATGTGTTTCTGAGAAAACTTGCAGTCTACAGAAAGTATTGCTATATTGTCAAAAAAGAACTCTTGCGGAAAATAGACACAAATTTTTCCTTTTCTTTTGTTGAAGTTTTGAGGTCAGTTGATACTTGAACCTCGTATCCTACACTGTCATTTATCAATGTTGATAAGAGGAACAGAGTAAATTCCCCTAATGTGTGAGAAATAACTAAAATACCTTGTATACATTTACAGTTTATGAGAAAAATATCATATTTGTCTTTTTTTGTACTTTTTGTATTTTTATACTTTTTTTTCTTTTCAATGAATGTACACAAAAAGAAATCTTTACATCTGGTCAGAATTCCTTTCGCTCTTGAAATTGAGAGCATATTTCTTTTTCCATTTTTTTGACATTACTGAAATGACATGAAATGCGACAAGTTTTAATTCACAGATGATGTCAATGCCTGGGTAACATTTCTGCACGTCGTTACACAAGACTCCTTAAAAAAGCGATTGCCATTCTGTCTCTAAGTGACGAAAACGTTGGAAAAATATCCGTAATACGATAAATCCAGACAATGAAGTGCAGATTTTTAATCAAATAAATATGATACGGAAAATATCAGTATAACTTGTTACAAAAAGAAAAGGGAAAACAAATTCTTGTCTCCAATTCATTATTTATCGAGTGATGTACAAATCTGTCTTATCAAAAAAAATTTAAACTAGATATGCAAGAAAGAAAAGGAAACTTATGTGAAGTATGCAAGGCATGACTCTTAAAATATCTGGAACGATATGTGAAAGCAAAAACTTGTCTCCCCATTGTGGAGTTCTTCAAATATTCAGTTTTGTGTTCAAAGCCGATTAAAATGAGATATAATATACACAACTGCCTCCATGTTCTTCTCATGGCAATGTTCACAAAACAAATCTGCAGGGATTCCTACAACATTCAGGGTTGAGGGTGAACACATATGACACAAAATGTGGCATGTGGAAATCTATCATACATCAAATTCTGAAATATTCATGGAGTGTTTCACTTCACCAACTTCGCCTGTCTCGTTCTCACAAATTTGATTATACAGGCGATAAAAGCATCTGATTGTAAAATAAAATGTATAAAATGTCACAACTGCGACAATAAAGTTTGGGTCACAGTCATTCTTGAAGGCATTATATTTGGAGATCATCATCCACATCACTACTCATACTCGGCAGCTACAATTTACTCACGCTCATAGAAAATATTGGAAGTACATATGATTTTTTTTTCACTATAAACACTATTCAAACAATCGGACATGTTGGTAGCGAATTTTCAAGCCTGCTTGCTCCCTCTGTAAATTAGAAATCCAGTAAGTGGTGATTACATAGGTAAATATGAACCAGGTTTTGCAACGAACAGGTACATCATACAGAGCAACAAGAGTTATTCATGTATGTGGCAGCAAAATGCTATATGAAACCATCAATTTAGATTCATTATATGATCGCTGGATTGGTTTGATATATGCATCTTGGCATGTTACTGTACGTAAAATATAGGATTTACACAACTCCTAAAAATTACTGTTACATGTATAACAATTTTGTTTTTGACACAACAGAGAAAAAAAACCCTTGCGTGTGTTTTGTACTGTGCAATTTAAAAACAATGGCATCATCTTTCCAAATCAACTTGAATACATCAAAATGGTGACACAACGTTAATAGCAACAGCTACGCTTAACTCTCAAAACTTAAGATAAATAAACTACCGGTACCGGAAAAAACAATTTGTTGACGATAACACGCCTATTAACTTCATAAACTGGGGATCACATGGAAATTTCTTTAGCCATTATCATCGGAAACACTTGAAAGTTCTTACATGGATTTGACACAAACGTACAGTAGAGTTACTCATATGGAAGAAATACTGCTAGACAGGAAAATTGAAGGCCAGCTTATTATTATGTGGATAATGAGCAATGTACAAACATCAGGCTGGAAATGATGAATATATTCAAAAGAAAACGAAATGAGCAAACAACAAAAGTGGCCCAACTGTCTGAAAATACATGCGCAAGGATCTTAGGGATGGGTTGACCATATGATCTATTAACTCATATTCATCAGTAATAATGGAATACCGAGTGTGTAAGGAACATACACTATCGTTTACATCTATGCTTACAATGACATTTACATCAATGCTTCTGTGCTTAATAGCGCCATGGGCCAAAGCCTTTGCATGGAATGTTACGAAGATAAAAACAGGATGTTCATTTCAGGACGCGACGGGGGACATGACATACTTTCTGAACCAACTACTCTGTTGGTGTCCTTCTCCAAGTCACCAACAAATAATCATTGAAAACTGAAAATACACATGAAATTGTGAACCATGTACGCAAATCAGCTAAAGCGGTACTACTCGCTATCACACAAAATTTTATTAATCACATTTCCTGACCAACACAAATTCAATGCTGGTAAGGAAATCAAAATTAGATTTGAGGGGTCGAGTTACAGCAGAATGTATGACAACACACGACTATAGAAATATTCATGCATTCATATATCCCACTTCTCAACTCACAAGCATATTTTTCAGGTTGATTGAGTGCTCACGTGATACTACTGTATGTAAAGTTATTGCACCAGCGTAGAAACTAACGCGTTGCCATTGGTATCAGCACCATAGTTCTCCCCCTTCACAAGATTGCAACCACAAAGACAAAAATTGTCCAATGACTGTTAAAACACGTAAGCACATTGTTCAAATCCCATTCCAGTGGGAAAACATGCTGTGACAGCAGATCAACGGTAAAGTTTTCAAATGCACTCATCGTTGATGGTGATTTTGGTCTTGAATTCTCAACGTTTCCATAATAAGACCACGAGGTATACATGAGCAAACGCATAGGTATGGAGATTAGAGGGCAAGTAAAAAATGAAGATCATGAAGAAAGAAAAGCAGGTTGAATGGTGGAAGGTACAGATAAGCCCAAGATTGAGTCACTCCCCTGTGATTCCATTCGCCAACTTCAATCAAACGTGATCAATCGCGGTTACCTGGAAAGTTTATCGCAGGGTCCGACTGTAGATTACAAAGGAAAGTCATTAGCATGCCACACCTGCATGAAATGTCTGGTACTTTCAAGTACATCAGTCCCCCCCCCCCCCCCCCCCCCCCCCCCACCTATCTCTGGCAGTTTATTGCACTTTACAATCCTGTCACTGATTTCATCAATTCTTGAAACCAGTGTGAACATGGCTACCTATTGCAAATAGTTGCTAGGCCATGTGATAATGATATACATGGCCAGATGTGAGTTCTATGAAGGATAAACCAGTTAGCAAGAAACCTATACCAATACCTGAAAAAATGTATCCACTTCTAAGCAAGTTCTCTTTTAGCATTTAGTGGGCTTGTGCAAGGTGGATCTCATATCCTATATCTATACTCAAGCATGTGAACATACCATAGATTTCTGCATTTCCAAACATAGAATTGTCAACTGTATAGACAGATGTTGCTACAAGTTTGGGACAAAATCTCATATCATGAATACTTTGAAGTACAAACAAGTTGAACGCTCAAAAGCAGCAATGATTAGGTGCCCATTTTTATATGAATATATGTTACCGGTGACTCGCAAAATACACTTAATCAGAATTGTGTCAGTTGAGAATATCGACTCCTCAACCTACTATGGTAACCCCCTCAGTACCAAACACTGAAGCCCCGTACCAAGAACAGCTCAGTTCCTCGGCTAGGAGTCTGAGCGGCTTAAAGTAATAAACTGTTGACCCTCCGTCTTTGCATATCATGTCTCAATATTTATCAGTTGTGTTCATTCAGCCAGTTTAATCTTTCACCTAGGACTACATCTAACGCATTTACATAGATACATTACGATTTTTTTTCTTTTTCACTGTACATCAATTATTAGTCAGATGTTATCAATTGTGGTATATATCAGAAAATGTTACATTTAACCCAAACTTCTTCCTAAATATACATCATGGAAATTGTAATGATTTTTTTTTCTTTTACTTCAGGTCTAACAAGTACTTATACAAACTTATATCAAGACACTCTCTTCATAATGAACTTAAATTCAATTAAATGGGAAAATATGGAAGGATACAGACAAAAAAATATAAACCTGAATACTATTTTCCTTCATTAGTGTAGAATATCGTTATTTAACTTGATAAAAGTCCTCTTCAATATAGAGGGAACATTGATAAATACTGGACTTTTCCTCAAAATCGAACTGTTTGATCGGCCAACGCTGCATCATTCCCTGGGATAAATCTAGTACTGAAATAAAATGAAATAAACCATAGTGCAAGACTCAACATTAACTCTCTCATTACTATTGGCATGAGAAATGTGCAGTGAGCCAATGAGGTTTTCAAGGCCCAGTAAAGGTTAAAGGATGTAAATAGGCCAAGCATAAAAATAACAGCAGGCACTCAAAAGATGAATAAGTCAGACTTTTGTAATTAAAAAAAAAAATCAACTGTTCTCTCATAGCACTTTTTTTTACCTATTTGGCTCTTTGAGTAGAATCAAACATTACCAATAATTGGTGATTATGTGTCTAAATTCCTTCTCTGGTATCATCAACTTCAAATACTTTGCTCTTCGTGTAGAATTGAGCATTACTAATAATTGGTAATTATGTGTAAATTTGTTTGTGATGTGCCCCCCCCCCCCCCCCCCCCCCCCCCCTGGCTGACTTCAAAGTAAAAGGTGCTTATTAGCGGAAAGTGATCAGGACATTGTTGACATTATCATAAACAGCATGAAAACAAAATCATAGTTACTCGTACACAACAAAATAGTGAAAAAAATTGTCCATTCTCTTAACAGGAGTTATCTCAGCACTTTGGTATATAAAAATCTTCCGAGTAAGATCCCAAAAAATATATACGATAACGAGAAAAATACAACAAAATATTCACTTCTTGCTATTTGCATACATAACCATCACAAAAAAATAGGAGTTCTCAAGGTAAAAAATATATTCAATATGACATGAATTACATCTCTCGTCTTGCATATACACTCACAAAAAAGAAAAACTTTCTTCGTAACTTACACACCATCAGGATACTTACAATGATTCTCTTTCCAATCCTTAATCACCGCATAGGTAATCTTTTGTACGTGTGACTAAATAGGTAGTAATGGACAGATTAAACACAGTGGATACATGTATTTCATATCTCATCACTTGTAAGCAACAACAAAAGAAACCATTTTGAATGTGACACAAAAGTGATTGTTGCGTCTGACAAAAGTAGACAGTAACAATCAAAAACAATATTTGGTTCGCACTTTAAAGAATATGAGCACAACTGTACAACAAATTTACACAACAACACACAAAATCTTCAAGATACTGTACACTTTTTTTTTGTTTCCTGACCCTGCAAGATAAAAAAAAATAAAATAAAGACTCATCTCATGAACTGGTTGATGTTGCACTTTAAAACAAAATATACACACAGTGACATGCAATATACATATATAACATATGATATACAGGCAGGATAGTTACAGATGGTGAAATGGACACTACATATATATTCTTTGTATGCACTGCAGTAACTCTGTCAAGAACAATATCTATTACTGAAATCTGCTGGGTTCCTCAGAAAGGAAGGAAAGATTTTTTTTTTTTAAATGTCAATGTTGCTAATATCTTGAACCCATCAAATGGTATTTGTTTACTACAGCACAAGTTTGTAAACCATGTCAAATACGTAATTCCTTCCCAGGTTTAGAATATGACCGGCAATGTTCCATTGCACAAGAAAGATATCAGTGGGGGAAAAAAAACATTTTGCACAATTTTTTCACGCCAAAGGCAACAATGAGCAATTTGAATTTTTCAGAGAGTAAAATTCAGAGTATATTCATTTTGTGATGTTAGGCTTTAGAAGAAGCCCCTGCAAATCAAATAAGTTCTTATATTTTCCCACTGATAGAGATGAATACTGTTTTAATGTGTACTGCTCATAAGAGAGCTATCCAACCTTAACCCGAAGATGGACAATTGAAATAATGAAAGCGCACATAATAATCAACCAATGCAGAGTCTGGCGTTTCCAGGATTCCACTGCGTACTTTCATGTCTAATCCCATTGCAAAGTCTTGCAATACAAGTATGAGTATATGAGATATTCTAACTGATGACATTCACAGTTCACTCCTTTTTGTGTTTTGCTGTTGCCCTGTTGACGGCTCCCCTCCTCCAAGAACAAATACTGAGAAAAGATGGAAGTGCTGTGATACACGACTGGCTCAACGTCCCCAGTTCATGGTCCAAAGCGGTTCTTGTCCCCTTGTCTTTGAACGAGTAGAAAAAACGGATCATGCAGACGACTTGATCGATGAATGTAACAAAGTATAAAAAACGTCTTACAAATCTCTTCCACAAGCCACTGGTAAAAAAACTTGCTGCACTGTAAAGTGTGGCAGATGTGAGTTGTGTTTCAATACAAATTGCTCTGTCCATCCTGTGCACTCAATCGCATCACCTCACATCAGGGTCAATCACAGCTCAGTCATACCTCAAATACAAGTTTACAACAACAACAACATAAATCCAATATAATTTAATACAAAAAGTTGAAACGCTTGTATATTCTATGCACTTTTTTTTTGTTTTGTTTTGTACAACTTGGTTCAATGTCACCGACGACCGAAACAATGGACAGGAATCACCGGCTCGAGATCTGGCTATCACGTTTGTGTTTGCGCTTGACCCGCTTTCCCCCACTGGCGTTGCTGGTGTTGTTGTTGTTGCTGCTGCTGGGAGCGTTACGGTACTTGCCCTGCTGACCCTGCTGCCCGTGGAACTGATGGCTCTTGTTGCGGTATGTCCGCGACGTCACTGGCTGCTGGGCGCTTGTGACGGTAGCCGTCGACGCGGCTGCGGGTACTTTCATGGCGGCTGCGGCTGGCGGTGTAGGGCTCGTCACCATCGCAGGAGCGCTAGCCTGAGTGTCGGGCTTGGGCGCGGGAGGCGCAACCACCACGTTGGCAATGACCATGCTGGGGGCGGGCTTGGCGCTGTCACTGTCCCTGGTGGCAGACTTGGGCTTGGAGATGACGTCCGTTGTGGAACTGCTGCAGCTCACTGCCGACAACACCGCAGAGGGTTTGATGATTGGGGGCGTTGCAGTCCTTTGTGACGTGGAGCTGGACACAATTATCGATGGCGTCATGGCACTACAGCTCTTTACCGACACAGTCGCTTTAGCTATCGGCTTGTAGCGAGGTGCAGGGGGAGTGTCCTTGACAATATGTTCTGTGGCATCTTTTGAAGACACGGACGAATGTTCGGATTCCTGAAAAGAATTGAATAATAAAAGGATTACAAATGTATCAAGAGCATCAAACAGAGCAGCCAAGAAGCAAAGCAAACACTCATTTCATGTTATAACCTTTGAAACTCATATATTCCCGCCAAAAAGTAATATTTTTGTACTTTAGGAGAGTAACCTTCTTAGAACAATGAAAAGAAACAAAAATGTCCAATATTTTACCTCGGGGTAGAACTAATAGATATTTGTATCCCAAGATTTATCAATGTGGTTTTGACAATGAAATGTAAACAGTATAACTCCATGAGAGAGCTGCTTTTTAAGGTGTTAGGCAATCGAGGACATGCTAGTGGGAAGGGTCTTCCACAAGACTTATATATTTCTCAGACATGACTACTTACTGCATCGCTACAACTCGAGAAGTCGCTCTGCGATGAGGGAGATGATAGCGTCCCGGTGGAGTTGGCATCCGACATTGGGCTGACAGGCACTGCGATTGCGACGGGACAGCTTTCCGGCAAAATGTGTTGCGTCTGTGGTTGTTGCATCTTGTTGTTGGCAGAAGTGGTGGTGGTGGTGGTTGGGGCAGAGATGGTGGCGGTCGTGGTAGTGAAGTGAGGTGAGTCCATGTGATCCTCTGTACCTGCTGTTGTGGTTGTTCCCTGGCCAGCCGGGGTAACAGGTATCACCACCACAACGCCCTCCTTGGTCATCATTGTGGGGGCAGCGGTTGCGGGCGGGGTCTGGGGAGGGGGCACGGCAACGGGGACAGGGGTGGGCGTGGTAGTCCTAACACTCAAGGTGTTATTATTCAAAGTTGTTGGGTTGTTGTTGTTATTGGCACGTTGTTGCGGCTGCTGCTGCTGCTGCTGTTGTGGCACATGTTGCGGGGCATGTTGCTGTTGAGGGGGGATGTGGCTGCCACTGTTGTCTATCCTCATGGCGGTGTTCTCTGGGACGGGGAGCTGGTTCATGGCAACCATCTGAAGGTAGTGCATGTTGGAGAGCACGGCGGGCGCCATGGTGAGGTGGGCCACCTTGTGGTACCAGTTCTGCTGGATCCAGTGCCGGTAGTTCACCACCTCGTCAGTGACGCGGATGATGCGACCCAGTATACTGCACAGCACAGCAAAACAGAAGGACAAGATAAGGACTACATAATGAAGAAGCAATACATTTTCACAAATTTTTGCAATTCACGCCCTGGGAAGTTCCATACATCACTGTCTGCACTAGTATACACATGTGACAAGACTGCAAGAAAAAATACATCCGCTGCTAGTTGTGTGTTGCTACGCTCTATTATAGCACAAGTGAGAGTGGCGAGAGTAATGTAAACAATTTGCAGCAATATTTTTGTGTGTTGTTAAATTAAAGAGAGACATTTGGAGTTTCCCTTAAAAAAAAAAATATCATTATAAAAACCCTGTACATATTGCCTCCTCATTAAGACCGCATTTCTTGACTCACTTGTGCGGCCTCTCCTCTGTACAGGGTTCATGGTCCAGGAGAAATTATTCCTAGATCGACATTCCAACAATCATTTCCTCAAGGACACAAAAAACATTTCAATATAACTGACCTCTCTATCTCATCTTCCTGGTCAAGGTGTGGGAGGACTCCTTGGCAGAGGACTCTGTAGCCATAGTTGAAGGCCTGCCTCACTGACATGAAGCCATACGAGTTCTTGCAGATGTCCAGCCCTGTCAAGACAAAACAAAAATGGCTTCCATTGTATTGCCATGTAACGAAACACTTCTTTTCCAATAATGTCTCATCGGTTCCTAATTTTAAAACATCATGTAGATATAATTATATTTTATAAATGTATCGTTCTCTTTATCACAAAAAAGGAAATACTGTTTTTATCACCCTCTCAATATACACTTCTGAAATGATCATACAATATCAAGTGTGTTAGCAATAAAAAGAAACAGTATTGCCAATGATCTTGTAACATCATAGAGTACCAAAGTGTGATGTCATTTTGAGCAGATTGTCATGACAACTGGTTCTAAACTATCCGGGTAGAGCAAGCAGTGGTGATCACAGCGGGGACTCTAATTGGAAGTGCCCCACACGAGCCCGCTAGACAATATTGGACTGGTAAACCACTCACTAGAGTGATTTTGTTTAGAGCCAGTTGTCTTGACATCATGCTCATATGATGACACCACTTCGGTACTCTATAGCCAGAGTTTCCTGGTCTTAGGCAGTGTAAAAACTATATGAGGGGTTGCCATCCTCATCCTCATGTAAATGAAGTTGTAGTGTGTTTGTAATGGTGGAAACAACCGCCCGTACCTGGGTTGAGGGGGTCCTCGATGCAGAGGAGGGAGGTACGGTAGCCCTGCGTCATCTTCTTCTGGGCGTCCTCCTTGGAGAAGTAGTAGCCGCCCTCCGTCACGCTGATGCCCGTCTTGAAGTAGTTGAAGTTGTTCCCATACAGCTCAAAGAACTCGATCAGCAGCACTCCCAGGTTCTCTGGTTCGGGCGGGGCATGGACCTGGACATGAAACCGGACGGAATGCATGTGTTATAATAGCCTGGCTTCCAGGCTGTTGGGCATTTCTAAATCAAACTAATTGATAAAGGGGCCTGGCAGCAGAAAACTACTGTACCGGTATCCGCCACATATTTAGCAAATCTACTTTTTCGTGAATCGGGACTTCTTGACATTTTTGCAAGTGGTTAAATTCTCGATCATGAAGTACTAGTAGTACATGTGTTCATGTCTGGATCAAAGTTCATATTTTCGAGTGATGTTAAATTAGCGAATAGCACCTGATTTGCGACATTTGCAAAATATATGGCATATACAGTATTCATTCTCAATTTCTTCTCTGGCTCCCCATGAAAGAGGTGAATGATTGTGATTAATCTTAAACAAACATATCACTTTAGCGATATTACTACCACGATGATCAATATCTTCTGTACTAATGATGAATATTGTTCATACAGATGGCTTGAAAAAACAAGTATTTAGATAATTTGTTATATATTTGTTATAGCGAATATTTACAACAATGATGTGTGAGCTGGCAATGCACTGACCTGGAGGAAGCTGACAATCATCAGGATGAGGCTGTAGGAGCTGATGCCTCCAGTCCAGACCTCGTTCAGGTCTCTCTGCAGCAGGAACTGCTTCAAAGTGAAGACCATGTAGGGCAGGCTGGGGTACTGCAGAATGAACTCCTGTGTATGGAAAAGAAGAGGATAGCCCATTTTGATTAACGATGACCACAGTAAAACACTTTTCTATCTTTACACATACCTCATGACTTTTTTGTGTATAAAGAGAAGCATAATAAAGTATTTAACCCTTACATTACCAGGCCTTGAAAACCATATTAGCTTCCTTCACATCTTCATGCCTATGGTAATGAGAGGGTCCATTCAGAATGATCTTTTGCACAGAGCAGGTCTCTATATCGCATAAAACAAGCTTTGTGGGAATAGACCGTTTTCGTAATGTATGCACAAGACCTTTAATTTTGCACACGGCCGCAACCTCAGACAAACAAACGTTGCCCGTCGTCTGTACCGTACCGTACCGCACGCATACGAAGTACACAATGCGCGCGCTGGTTCGTAAGTGTATCCATACTTTGGCAATTATTTTATAAATTGGAACCCTAAACCTAACCCTGACCCTAACCATAACATTAAACCTTATTCTAAACCTACCTCTAACCCAACTCTAACCCCAGACAACTTCTTTGCCGTTGAATTCGTACAAAAAAAAATGATTTCTAAGTCTGCATTAGTGCCCGTTTCGTGGCCTCAGCCTGGTACTGCTACGTGGCTAGCTATATAGCCGTGACTAGCCGCGTACGCTGCCGGATCAAGGCATGTGGAAGAAAAGACTTAACAGACAAAATCAGGAAAGACAGCTACATTTGCTCCAAGTATTTTTTTTATGGGAATGGCCGGTGTCACCCCAACAGCAGATCACCCAAACCAAATACCTGCCCCCGCACCCCAGTCTCGCAGCTCGAAACAAGTAAGACAGCGAAAGCCGTGTGGCCAGCTCCCCAAGAGAGAGCTAGTAGCCAATGACACGCTTCCCAAACGACAGAAATTTACCAAACAAATCAGTTTGATGAACACATAGCGACATATCCCCATTAAATAACAAGATTTGGTTCTCCAGGTGTGTCTGAGCATATCATTATCAAAATACACAATTCACTTTAATAATACCAAACTTAACACGATTCCCATACAATGTAGAATGAAGATGGAATCAACCTGCGATATGAAATCAACTTAATCTAGGACTAACTACTTCTGCTGGGTGATATTTATGAAACCACGGAGTGAAACTCATGTCAAACTAACTTTCATATGCTAGTAAGGTCTCATGAATACAGCCACAGGAATACAAAATGTGTCTGTCCGAGGGACTTCCTAAATTGCTAAGTTGGGAAGAAACTTTGGAATACCACCCCAGGCACCTTCAGTATGATGACTTCTGGTTCCTGTTGATCTCACTTAGAAATGAAAGTACATGTACTCTACCCAATACCCATACCTCATAAAGGTACACTGCACAATGTACATTGTATGCTGTCCCCCCCCCCCCCCCCCCTCCGCCTTCCCCCCTACCAAACAACAACAAAAACTATCAAAGGAATTATTGTACTGTACATGTACAAAGTGTCACCACAAATTACTTACACACACACACACACACACACACACACACACACACACACACACACTCATGTACGGATAAGCCTTCTGTTGACTTCCCAGGAACAGAGTAATACGGTAACACCATATAGCCGGCTAATCTTTAAAACAAACTAAAAACTGCTACGTGTATGGTATTGATACTTTGATACTACCAGTTTAGTTTCACATCCCTTCACGTAGAGTACAATATTGCAAAGATTGATAGGACGCCATTGCAAATTTTTAATTTGCATTGAATTTTGTTCAAAAAGCAAATAGTCTGCTATCAATCAATGATGGATAATGCCCTTTTGCATCCTTGCCAGTACCCACTCCCAGCAATAACTATACGTACAACGCTCTCACAAACTCAACTGAGTTTTAAGTCAATCATCAAATAGTCTGCTATCAATCAATGATGGATAATGCCCTTTTGCATCCTTGCCAGTACCCACTCCCAGCAATAACTATACGTACAACGCTCTCACAAACTCAACTTTAAGTCAATCACCATTACAATGTGTATATCACATTCACATGCCATTTCACGAGATGAAATTTGACATCCACAGCCCACTCACTTGTGGGCAAAGTAATTGTGTACAAGTTCAGAATGCTGTACATGTACATGTACAGTACAGCTCCTGTTTTGGCCTACCCTTTAATGCCTCCATTTAGGCAAGCTGTCTTGAACATACATTCCATACATTTCAGTAAAGCCCACGTGTACATTGTACATTGAGCTTGTTGTAGACGTAATGAGGGGCTCACTAAACTGAAAGAGATCTGCCTGATTGGATAATGTTCTACTGTAGTGCACACTTCATTAATACATTAAATGATTTGAACATGAGACAGTATGCATCCTACGTATCATGTTTAACACTGTTTGACTGTAGGTCCCTGCATCTAATATAATTACCTACTATATGAACTACATGCGCATTATGTGAACACCTCTACATGTACACTCACTGTAAAAACTAACACAATAGCAAAATAATGCAAATGAATATTCCTATTTTCCTGTAGAAGACATAATCGAAATAAAATATTTCGAAAGCAGATCTCTAAAATGTACAGTTACATGTGCAGAAGAACCTTGATATCTACTTTCCGATTGCAGTATGAAGCTTTCATGTAGTGATCGCAGTCACTATGTGCAAACGCATGAAGCAGCCTGCATTTGACTACAATCTGACTGCAAAAGCTAGGCCATTGATCTCATGCTCATCTGCATAAATGCAAATCTATGAAAAACAAGAATAGAAGTTATAGACTACATTGTAGCTTCAAGTTCATATGCATTAATATCAGACACTGTTTTTGGTACCAAAACAAACCCAGATTCTTTTGATTTCACCAATTACAGTTATCGGTCATAACAAAATAGTTTACAGTGAACATTTCATCTGACCATATTCAGCCCTGCCGACCTACAGTACAGGTTCATAATGAAGGGGAGTGACACTGACGAGTGAATAAGCAGGACTACTGTAAGGAGGTTTACAGCAAAACAAATCCAGATTCTTTAGATTTCACCAATTATAGTCCAAACCACATCCAGCTCAGCAGCGTGCACACAGGTACAGGTCATACATAATGAAGGTGGATGACACTGGAGAGAGTGGATCTCTGGCATTCCTGGCCACTCAGGGCTTGGCGCCAGGGACACCCTATCTATAGTCCCCGCTTGCATTCCAGCCTTGTCTGCTACTACTAGTGATTGGGTTATCACAGTAGGGGGCATAGACAGGCTCATCAAAGGGTCAAGTCAGCAGGACAAACTGTACATGTAAGAGTATACTTTAACTGATTGGAGGCATTGACGTCATCCTTTGCTTTGCTGCTATGGACTGCACTTTGTGGTTAGACAAGACACAAACTGTAATGCGTAACTAATGTAGACGTGTGAAGTAAAAATTCAAATACCTGTGATGCCATTGTACATGTTGAAGAACTGCCTTGAAGCAACTATGGCAAATTACATACCGGTACTATACGCCAATGTTACTTATTTGAATTATGACACAAAAGCAATACATGCTGATGTTCACTTGTGTACAAATTGTTATGACTTTGAATTTAAGGACAAATGTCTACTAGTTTATGGAATAGCCAACATACAATGTATGAGGGGCAATGTACGTGTACATACAAACTTGTCTACTGCATGTGATACAATACAGTATGATAAGCATGAATACAGAAATTCTCAGTTTTGTCTTATGCATAGTTCATGTCCAACTTTGTGAATCCTAACAGCTGTTTGTACTAGATCTTTATGTCAGCAAAGGTGCATGAAAGGTCATCAAGTCTATTTATCAAATGAAATGCAATCGTCTTCAGAGTTTATTGAACCTTTGACTCTGGCAGCAAGGTAACAACATTATGTACAACTGTAACCACTTCAACAGCTGGACATATCTGTGAAATTTGGGAGGGCGATGGGGAGTGAGGGGCAATTAAAAAGTAAAAAGTCATGGAACTGTACACGAATCAGCAGTACACCCTAAAATAAATTGTATGAAATCTCAAATAGCTTCACAAACATTTGCAGGAAAAGTGAAAAACCATTCTTGTTTACGTTAGAAATGCACAGACCGTAGTCTACATTCATAATCATATTGTCCCTCTCAGTGCACGATTCAGGCATTGCTCTGAATGAACACATGCACTATGGAGCGGACTATAGCACACAGTGGTCTCCGGTCTCTAGGCCACACATGTAGGTTTCAGACCAACCTCCCAAATCCTCAAAATCTACTGATCGCTTTAATTTCGCTTCAAGTCAGTTTCCAGTTTTTCTAGTCGTGTATCTCCTATTTACAGTGGATTTTACAAAATTTCACACTGTCTTTAACTCTTCAAGTGCCATATGTGACTTTTTTTCACAAGTAATGTGCACAATTCCTATAGAGAAAAGGGTTTATGTGGCACACAAATGGTTTAAGTGCCAACCATCTCAAAGGTCGACTGCATCTTTAAGATGTGGGGGCGTTGGTGACGTGAAAGGTCAGAGCACAATCATGTACCCTGAGCAGGTATACGGTAGCAGCAGCTGTTCACTAGAGGTTTGGGGTCACTGTCAGGATGGTCTACTTCATTGGGCATGCCTCCAACCATGCCATCTTAAAGGGACCAATCAACACTCAGCATGCAACATGAGAATACTTAGGTACTGCATCTCTAATTCCTCTATGTACATGTCCAAAATGTTTGTGCATCATTCAACAATTATTTAGAAGAAAACCGAGTATAGGATCTTTAGTGGTGTTGCCCGTAACTTTCTTGAAAATTGCACAAAAATGTGATAAGAAACATATCTTCCAGAGACAAAACTGTGAATTAAAGATATTGCTTTCCAAGTTGAGAGCAGCTAACTGTCGGTGCCGTGCATGGGACATCAAAGCATTGTAGTTAGGCCTGAGTCGAATCGATTATTAAGCCGGTGTTCGATCGAAGAAGTCGAACTCCGATTTCGTTTTGATGAATTCGATGCATCGACGAAATTACCAAATTGACTAGAAAACACAAAATCTTTTGTTTGATAGTCCTGTTATACACAATTTATCTTCATATTTTCACAATTTTAATTTGCTTACTTGGTTCCTACTCTCTTTTGTGAGTTTTGCAGGTAACGCATCAAGAGAATGAACAGGTCGCTCGATGATCAAGCAGCTACTACATACTACTTGGATTTGATTCGTTCACTACTATATACAGCGCAACGCCACAACAAACAATTGTCCATAGACTTTGTACAACGGATAGCATCGTGTGTTGTGAAAACCCGGAAATACAGTGGCAATCGTGCGTAAGGCTCATTTGCATACACGCTGCCGACGTACAGACTAATAGAGCGTCTCTGTACAGCGATTCGGAGACCACTGATTGGTGCATCGCGTAGATCACGTCATAACCATGTGGTCGCCAAAACAGTGATACAATATCCAGTCACGTTGTCCGAAACCCGGAAGCGATTTTTCGACGCATTAGGGTTACTAAAAAAAAAATCGCAACCCGGAAGCTGATTGACTTTCTGCCCGTTGCAATAGATTCTCCAGATTCCAACCTACATACATGTATACGATGCCATATTGACGCTAATTTGTAAGATTTTGACGGAAAAACAAGAAGTAATCGAAATTCGCTTACATGTGCAGTATCGGTGAGAAAATAGATTCTCCGAGGTTACCTATCATAATTCATATAAAATATAGGAAAGTGAAATTCTAGGTCAATTTTGGTACGAGGTGATAGAGAATTGCATGCTTGTTTATGTGGGGAAATGGAAGGATTGCACTGCGTATGCTTACTATATTTTCATTCATAAATTGGCTCTTGGCAGTGGCTGGGTGACGTCATGTATCGATGCATCGATGTTCGATCGGCGCAAAGCCATCGAACACCGGTTTCTGAAAAAATCGATATGACTCAGGCTTAATTGTAGTGATTGTGGAATGCTTTTGACATTCACTAGCACGCTTTAGTATCCACACAGACGTTTGAATATATCATGCTTGAGTTGTTTCTCCTTCCTAACACATCCCTGATCTAAATAAACAGAAAACATAACAGAAATGAAGATGTGCATAAGAACACAATTTGTTGAGTTTGTTCAATGTCCAGGTCTCATGACATACCAGTGGAGAGACAAAGCAAGTGATAGTCAGAAAGTTGAAAAAGAAAGGAAAGGATGGAGAAGAGGAGGCACTGCTATTTTTTCCTTCTACATACCTCAATCAACTTTGCGCAATCCGTCCCTGTTCGCATGTTGAAACTAATATCGACTCGGACTCTGGTCAAGTTGTCTGTCAGCTTGACGATGGGAACCTGGGAAATCGGAAAGAAAACACTGACTTCAAATCAATAATGCCACGTTCAAAGTCCCCTATGTACTTGAGAACTAAAAATAGACTCATCCATTCACATGACGAAACACGTGCTAGAGAGGATTTGTATGGAGATCATAATATTTATGATGATTGTTTGCTTTTGAGTTGGACTTTTCACTGTTACATATTTTCCATTCCTTGTTCAAACATGGAGTTCAACGTATAATCATACATTACAAGTAATGCTACTGCCCTGTATTTACACGCAGTGTGGCAAAGCACCATCTAGCATTTACTCAAAGAGTATTCTGAATCTATATGTATCATCTATGCATACAGTGCACAGTAAATTTCCATTTTTCAATTATCATGGACACAGTCTTGTACACACTGTAAAATGTATTTTGCACAATATCTAGCTTAATATACAAGTACAAACCTCTTCATACTAGAAGGTGGGGTTTAAGGTGTTTGTTTTTTTTACCAATACATAAATTGTTAGCTTTTCAGTCTCATACATGTATCTACTAGTTACAGAATGACAAGCAGACTTTTTTTTTCTATGTAAACATTAAGTAACACACAAACAGCTGTGTGTGGTTGAGAATTTACTTGCACACATGCTGTAGACTGTTGGAATGCGATTATGTATCAAAAACGGGTGGTGTAAAATGAACAAATCTGCCTTATTCCTTGTTATACCTCACATAGAGCAATATAAAAAAAAATCTTTCTGAGTTAAAGGCTACCAGTATTTATTTTTGTTTTACTTTCTTATTCTGTGAATAAGATGCTTAATTATGACTGTCAATTTTGTTGCATTTCTTTAGTAAAATATATATAGCAAGCAATTACTTCATCACAAATCAGCGTTGTCATGACAGGTCCTGTCAACATTTTACAGAACAATAACATGTACATTGATGTTAATAACAGCTCATAAAAAGTCTCACTTTCAAAAAGAACATATAATGCACACCAATCCTAACCATTAATCACAAATTTAAATCTTGCAGAGTGTCAGAGTGCTGAAAAGCTGATAACGCAGCGTACGGTGATATTCCATGACTTATTTGCAATATCGTTAGATAGATGCAACAGAGTATGTAACAGGAACTGCTTTGATAAGTTTTCCCCGAAGAGAAATAATAGTGTCTCATTGTGCGCCTTCTCCTAGTGTGACTTACGGAGGCCTTGTCGAGAACTTTGATGCTTCCTTGCTCCGCAATACCACTCTTCTCCAGCTCATTGCCCAGTCTGAAGAAAGGGCAGTCACCAATGTCACCAAACAACACCAGGTCAATGTCACTAGGGTGGGAATAATGTAAATCAAAGGAAGGACCCGATAATTGAAAGAATGTGCGGTGCAAGGATTAACAGGACAGAAATGATACAGAGATAGAGTATGATTTAACAAAAGGAATACATAAAGAATACAACTACAAAACATAATGAATACAAAAGTACTGTATGTCACTACAAAAGAAATGAAGAATTTTAACATACAGAATGGACGGGAAAATTGCACGAGTTTTCTTATTTTACAATTTATATTAAGCGTGAAAGTAATCATATTATCTCCTGTGCACACCTTAACTTTTCACATGTGAAAGAAATGCCAGCAAGATAATTTCTTCTACCAGCTTTATTATCTAGTGATAAACATTCCTATTAATTGTTTCTGCCATATCCTACATGCAAGTCTACAATACATGTAATATCATGTTTGATGAGAGGAGTGAAAATCATTCGTCTACCAGTCATACATCATACATGTACACATTCATAAACTTTGGCACAGATCTTGACTTGTTCTTCACTTTTAAGAAATAAAATACAACACAATTCCAAAACTCTATTGATGAGTTCTCAAAACTAAAGTATATACATGTAACACTTGAGGAACAAAATCATCCTTTTTGACAGGAGGTATGTATGTATTATATGTAAACATTCCAACTTAGTTAAATGTATCACATTTCAGTTTCACTTGCACAACTACATTTAGTACTTACACAGCATTGAACTGTATTGCAGGATCCATCATTCTCATTTTGAAATTCTAACAACAAACACCTCCATCCTTCCTACACTGGGTTCTCTTAACCCCAGTTTTCTTAACCTTGGACCATTTTTTAAAGCTTTTCACATTGGCATTCTAAGCCCTGTTTTTGCCAGACTAGCATTATACTCCATTTGCAGTGCTCACCCCGCCTTTTTTTCAAATTCAAAGGCCAAATAATCCTACATGTATACTACTGTTACTCAGGGAGCCTAACCCACTTTGGTAAAAACCCAGTGTAAACAAAAAATGGGCTAAAGAAAATGTTGTAAAAAGCATACTGTTGTCTCTTTGGGGGTGTAAATTGTACATAGAGACATAATAATTACAGTTGTACATGTACATGAACTTGTGATGTAATGTGTGGGAATACCAATTGAGTAAAGAAACATTCAATTATTAGTCATTCATTATAAAAAATAAAAAAAAACACACATCATTACTTGGCACAGACCCATGATCTGAGACAGAATCAATCAAAACAAAAAGAACCTCATAATACATCACAAAATCATGACGCATAAACGAATCTACAATGTACAAAGTATGCATCTTGCCCCAGGTGCTACCCTCTACTTGGTAGCCATTGCTAAAGTGGCAGACCACTTTATATTTTGTTGACCAAATGGTTAATTCACATAATTACACTGCATGTTTTTATCACTTATTTTGCAATAGTTCATGCTGGAAGTGGTTTTTGCTGGCCATAAGCCCCCAAGGTTTGAGCCCATGCAAGGGATATTTCAACAATTAGTAGTACACCTCTGTGATATACATGGTATGGAAACAGGGGGAAATGGTTATGATTTTAACTACTGAATGGAAAGGAAAGGAGCTAGCGGCGATTTCTCGTACGGGGCATTGCGGGTTGTTGTTTTTGTTGTCATGGCTAATTTGGGCAACCATTTCCTGCTAATTTGCATGTACGTATGCAAAACACTGCCCCCCTTGCATGGGCAAGGGGGGCAGTGTTTTGCATACGTACATGCAAATTAGCAGGAAGTGTGTGGTATGGTCCGTCACAAGCAAACCACACCGTTCTTCATGACTACAGTAGTCTGTGTGTGCAGAATACATGTACAACAAATGCATTCCCTTTTTTGTCTTTTTAACAAGTGTACAGATTCATAGCCGCTTTTAATTTTGAATACATGTAACACACACTGTACACTGATCCATGATACATGTATTCCATGTGTTTGGTATTGATGAAGGTTACAAAGATGCTTTTATGTATCATCAGTATAGATACATTAAGATTGTAGCTCAGCACACACTGTGAAGCAGATCAATGCTCTGACGCTTACTAATGTTAAAAATATACATTTGCATTGATATAATTTTTAAAGAGCTTTATCTTATGCAGACACATCCTTCCAACATCCACAGATTATTATCCAAGTTACCACCCTCAAACAACAAAGTCAACAATTCCTTCAATTACATGATGAATGACACACTTACCTGGTCGGAAGGTAGAGCATGGTGCGATAGCTCCCATAGATTTCAACCTGAATGAGACAAAATACAAAGCATACATCATGAGCAAATGCAAAATGTATAAGTATACTACTGTACAGTACATGTCAAGTTATAATCCAAAATAGTCATTACATTACAATTAATTTTAGGAAAGTTCTATATCATTTTGACATTATTTCTTTATGAATTTGATCATGAAAACAGACAAGAATGGGACTTGTGTTCACAACTGAACAGTAATGCCATGATGACTACCACTATGCCTCCTATCCATTTTCCTTAAAAATTGTGACCACTTACATAAATACAACAAAATCAAACTGGTTGGCACTACCGCATGAATTTTCCATACCACATGTAAGGAAAGGTCATCCAATGATGTACATGTACCACATTTCGATCTTCTTTGTAGTCATGTCTGCATCAGGTCTAGTGCACTAGTGTATGAGAATTGAAGTAGATGCAAGTGCAAAACAAAAACGCGACATACTTGTGGACAAGTATAGGGTGGTCTGCATTGGCAAATTTGTGCACAGACATGGTATGGTAAATGCACGGCGACACCATCGTTTTTCCATGGTGACACCATCTATTTATTAGAAATCAGAGGCAACGCTCAACAAAACTCATAAAGCCACATACAATATACTAACATTTCAGAGACTTGACAAAATGATGACACCTTCCATTGACATAACACGTACATGCGTCCATTTATGACACTAATGCGAATAATGAAATTTACACCATGAGGACATCAACAAAATGACAAATGAATGAAAGTTATCTATAGAAGAAGGTCTCAGCTACAACATAGTGAAATTTGGGAGAAAATTGACCAAGGATTACTGATATATGCAAAGGCGGGTAAAAAAGTTCATGACGTCATAATTGAAAATTCATTTTTTCGATTTATATGGCAATATGATGACGTCACGATGTACTTACCGGTAAAATGACACATGAAATCACATCTACATTTCATATTCTTTCCAAATATTAAACAAAAATTGGGGGTCACCGGCCATTCTGAAGAGCTATGGCCAATTGAAGGTAGTCATGTTTTTTGCAATATTTGCACACAAAAACGTATTGACGCACGCGCAGACTTTCAACTTTGACGTACCCGCACGACCTTGTTATTGTATGGAAATGGCTCAAAATTGCAGGATGTGTTATTTGTAGTGTCAGGAACATGAAACCAGTAAAAAAAATGGAATTTTGAGGCTGCGTACGCGTTACGCACGAAAAAACGCGCGAACGCGCGCACACGCGCGGAAATTTTTGAGATGCTTGAAATGACCTGAAAGATATGCAAAACAATTTTGAGTTGATTTGGAGCATTTTAAAATTTTGCGCGCGCGTTTTTGCACTAACGTAGGCGTACGCGCGCGTTTTTTAAAATTGAAATTAATTGTATTATCATTAAATTTATGCATATTAATTTTCATGAGCTTTAAATAATTGGTTCTAGAGCTACGTGAGGTAATAGGTTTGTATTAAACTGCTCGTAGATGACGTCATGATAACGTCATGACCTTGAAAATGTTGCTGGAACATGTTCACATATATATCCATACATGATAAAAATTTCATGAAAAATGGCCCATGCATTGTTGAGATATCCATGCCACAAAAATTTGGAATAAAAATAAATAATAAAGAAAGAAAGAAAATTCGGACGAAAACAAGAGGTGATCTGCCATGGCATGGCAGACCACCTAATTAATGTTTCTGCATGGGGCCATTGGTGCATTATGGGACATCTTTCCCCTATTTGTACATGTGGTATGGGCTGAGGATTGTAATAAGAGTACCGAAGTGGTGTCGTCATGTGGGAATGTTGTCAAGACAATTGGCTCTAAACTCTCACTCCAGTGAGAGGTTGAGAGGTCCAATATTGCCTATTGGGCTAGTGTCGGTCATTCCCAATTACAGTCCCAGCTATGATCACCGCTGCTTGCTCTACCTACATATGTACATGTAGTTTAGAATCAGTTGTCTTGGCAATAATGCTCAAATGACGTCACACTTCGGTACTTTATTGTGTGTCATTTTGGAGAACCCACCTTTGCTTCAGGCCATATTGATCGGACGATGCCCTGTATCCTCTGCACCACCTCCTTCCTCATCAGGTGTTCCTCAGGCCGAGGGAGCATGAAGTTGTAGAAGTCCATGATCTCATGGTGAAGCCTGCATGGAGCCAAGATTATTCAAGGAGTTTATGATGTGGTGCAACAACACATCATCAATTTACAAAGAAATTTTAGGCATACACCCAGTAGTAAGGATAGCGTGCTCCATCCTGTAAATGAACGTTCATTTACAGGATGGAGCACGCTATCCATTCCGTACTACTGGGTGTATGCTTAAAATTTCTTTGTAAATTGAAATTACCCCAGAAAGCCCTTTCGCTAAAACACAACATCAGTTCTGTCTTTCCAAAGTTATAGATGATCTATTTCTTGTACACGCGACATATACAGATTTACTCTAACATTGTAGTGACAAACCTACAAATCTGTATGCTTTCTTAGTAAAATTGCTTTGATTTGTCTTTCTTTGCACGTAGTATTCATCATCCAACTGTTTCAAACTAGCACTTTTATTTAATTTGTACTGTACATGTAGATCATTGTACCATGATGATGCACTTAATTGAAAATGTAACTTTACATTTTGAAGTTTATATCACATTCTCAAATATTTTGGAGAATTAAATAAAAGCCGGGCTACACCTGTAACGGTGGCCCGAGGGCCAATGGCCACCTGAAACTCTTGAATCGATGGCTCGACACATAGCAGTGTAGGACACAAGCAAATGTTGTGGCCACCTGAAAGTCAATTTGGCCACATGGATCTCATGCAGCAATTCACATAATTGTCCAAATTGTCACCTAAATCATTGAAGACTACCTACAAGTATATGAAAGAAATTACTTACTTTCTGAACATCTTTTCTATCCATCATCTAAACTAATTACAGCATTTTGTAAACAAACTAACTCAACAAAACTTTTTGACTTAATCATGGAGATCTACTGCTTTTAGATGGTGAATGATAGACAAATGGGCCTATCCCTTGATACATCATGTGCACATGTAGATTTTGTTAGACTTACACATGTATTGTACAATTATTGTGTATTTGCACATCAAAATCTGAAATGTTTGATTATCTGGTCAATACAAAGCAAATTGCATGTTTGTTTTTCACCTGCATTGACAAATTGTGATACTACATGTACTGTTAAAAAAAAATCACCTTGGGCATTTATCCAGAGTGATCTAGTGAACACAATTTTTAATCCTGACAAAACTATTTGAAGAGCATTATTTTCTTCACTGTATGAGAGTAGAACTTTGATTTTTTATCAGATCCTTTCATGATAATCATTCCTGAGAAAAAAGATTTCAACAAAAAAGGAGCCAGTTTACAGATGCAGTGAGAACAAGTATTTGCTCAAGTACAGTAACACAGAATTGCAGGAGCTGCTCTAATGATTTACAATGTCGATGATGTAAAGTTAGTAGCATCATCTGCAGATCTAGTTTCTACATTTCGCTATCTATCTCTAAAAACATGAAAAAGAAAAAAAAAGAGTGAGTTCTCAATTCTATCTATGCGAATTTAAATTACCAAGGCTAAGACTAAGTCTAGAATAGATGCTACACATGTACATCAATCTGCAAACATACTGTACAGTGTACTTGTATACTATAATGTAGACAAGGATCAAAGGGAAGCCACACACTTTCATCGAACATCATCACATCCACATCCAACCTACATGTAGCTCAAGGAACACACAGAAGCCTGTATAGCCTTTCCACATGTGTGTATCCTGTGCGGTGTGTAAAGAGACTCCCTGTGCTCTACGCATACCGTACATCGAGGTGCACACACAAACACACACACAACAGCCAATCCACTCGGGCTATCGTATCGGGTCACACCGTTCAAGTTGTTTGTCAAATCACCGCTGTCTGTCGCTGTCTGGCTAGGGTATTCCGAGGCCGAGTCGCAGTAGAAAAAACGAGAAGACAGAGCGACAATAATAATTTCCTTCCCTAAAACAATCATATTTAAAAATCTGCTCTCAACTTCCCACGAATTTCAGATCAAGCAGCTGAACATGTTTATACACTACGGAAAAAGTTTAATCACATCGAACTTTTCCCACATACAATACAAGAAAATTTGATTTTAAAATCACGTTCTCAAATCGGATGTCACCGAAACTTGCGAAAGGCGAACAAACAAATTCCTTACCCAACGACTCCGGCGTATCGCTGGCCTGACATCCGCCATGGCGTTCCACCATTTCGTAATTTTCCAGAATGGTTCCAATCGTAGGTGCTTGCTAAATTGTCCTTCCTCTTCCTAGTAATAGTGTCCTGCCTATCACCAAAAATGAAACCGTTTGCACCCTTCTTTTTCCGAGCATGCAATGGGTTATCTCCGTTTAGAGGAATGAAATCGAGCGCAGTTCGGTTCCCTGCGCTGCTCCGAGAGAGAGGGGAAGGGCTGCCAGTCCCACCTTTGATCATGCTATCGCCAACGTGAAAATTTTGCAGTTCTTCAGTAGCGCTGTCGAATATCTGAGTCCATAAATCTGTGGCTCTACTAAGTTGTTCAGGTTGGTACCAAGTCACCCTTGGATCCATTCAAAATCCCAAAGAGCTGCGCCAGTGTTTCGGTGTAATTTCTCAGATGGACAGATGTTCGGCAGCGTAGAAAATTTCCAAGATGGCGAAGTGAATCGGCTTGAATTTGCACATGCGTAGAACGGGTATTACGGTACGCCCATATGAATGTCGTGCATAGTCGCTGTGTGTGTATGCACTAAACGTGAGTGAATGGGCAGAATTCGGTGATCAAGATTGATTGCGCAACACCACACCATTGGGGGAATTACAGATTAGTTATTTCCACAGACCATACATTTTATCAAACGATTTTTCATTCACTTGACTATCATAGCGTAGAATTGCAGATGTTCAAGGCAAATCATACAAAATGTCCAAGGGGTGTGGGGACAGTGAACAAAAGGGAAGGGCCAGGGGGATGTGGGCCGGAGGGGGCCGGGGGGGGGGGGGGGGGGGGGGGGCAGTGGGTACCCCATTCCCTAAATTTTAATTTTATAGAATACCTGTTTCACGCATTCCTGTGACTTGTAATTTGGAGGAGTTCTCAAAGTGGTAGTATATTCTATACATACTTGTGTTATCTGTTTGGTAAAAATTTGGTAATGCCTATGTTTGAATAAAAAAAAATACAAAATAAAAGAGGAAACATAAAGAGTTTACTGCAAGTGTCATCCTTCTTGTCTGGCATAGGTGTATTTGGGTGAATTTCTAAATTTCGAAACATGTATCATTTAGATGTTGCCATGTAAGAGCAGGGATGTGTTATGGAAGGATATGAAGCAACTTTCTTTCTTTGAACCCATGCGTGGCACCGCCGAAAAAATATGTGGTCTTAGCATGTGCTTTTCAGGTGTTTTAACGAACAGGATTGCTTAGCAACGGTTTCTCAGGGAGAACAAAAGAAATGTAGAGTCTTATTTCGCTTGTCCAGTTCTGCTGGTTTGCAATACTTTTGTGAGAACAAAAAATAAACAGGTTTTTTTTCCAGTAAAATATCTTAGCTGCACGCAAATGCACGCAAACTCTGTTAATGAAAATACGCAGCTTAAGATATAATTTTGATAATGATTGAATTCCACATTTCCAGAAAAATCCGGAAAGTGAAGAAATTTGTTAATTCTGCAAGTAAGAAAATTATCTTATATTTCCGTTTGCATGTGCATTCAACAATTATTTAGAAGAAAACCGAGTATAGGATCTTTAGTAGTGTTCCCCTTAACTTTCTTGAAAATCCCCCCCCCCCCCCAAAAAAAAAAAAAAAAAAAAAATGTGAAACACAGCTTCGAGAGACAAAACAGGAAATGAAAGATATTTCTTTCCAAGTTGACAGCAGCTAAATGTCGGTGCTGCGCATGGAACATCAAAGCATTGTAGTGATTGTGGAATGCTTTTGAAATTCATTAGCACGCTTTAGTATCCATACAGATGTTTGAATATATTATGCTTGAGTTGTTTCTCCTTCCTAACACATTCCTGGTAAGAGTGTTCTAATGAATACTATTCCTTTAAAGAAAATAGTAAAATTAATGGTGTTACCGAAAGTTGTACTTTTTTTCTTAAATGTTGCTAGTCGGACAAAGCTGGGACAAGCTCTTGGGTTACCATTGATAACGTATAATATTTGAACTACGTGCGTAAAATTTGCATACTTAACGAAAATTGTCTATTTTAAATTTTGAATACACTGTGACAATAGTATTTCTTGACTATTGGGCGGCAGACCTAGCAAAACCATCAGAAAACGGGAGAGCTCAGTCAACTGTTTATGTCATATAATGTGAAGAGACAATTTTCGTTATGTATGTACATTTCATTTATGTCGTTCAAACAGTACGTTTCTTATGGTAACCCCAAAGCTTGTCTGAAGTTTGTCCGCATAGCAACAAATAATAAATCAAGAGTGCGTTTCAGCTATTGAAACTGAATTACGAAATGATGCGTAACTACGCAAGGGGTAAATACTTAGAGCGAATAGTTTAAATTGCGCACTTTTATGATTCTGTGAAGAAAATCAATGATTCTGTGCCAGCATGAGATGATTTATTATCCGTCTAAGTTAAAAGAAGGATGTTTAAAAATGGATATCCATCCCTTTGAATGAGGTTTGATTCCGGCACTCAATATTCATGATTGGCAGCTTCTCTTAACAATATGATGCATACGCGATAGACCGGTTTACTAATGTAGTCAAATTTATGGATGTTTTTTCCCTCTGAGCCTAGTAACGAGTTGGAATCCACTTTGCATACATTAGTTGTTGTTATGTCGGGCAAACCTTCGGTTGTCATGGGCAACCTTTGTTAAACTGGGCATGAAATTTGAATATGTTAGTAAACCGGTCTATTGCGTCGTGTCCAGCCTTTTAATTTTCAATAGGTCATGCATACATTTCAGCTTTCGCTGGTGAACTCTTAATTTTGTCACTAAGTGTTTGTTTCAAACATATGGGAACAAAGAGAAAATATTTGTAAGGAATGCCTTTGTGACTAGGAGAAGAAGAAGAAGAAGAAGAAGAAGAAGAAGAATAGCTTCTTGTTGAGGCCCTGGCGGCTGCTTCCCAAGCGAAGCGAGGGCCTCGACAAGATGCTAGCATCTGCATGGCTACTAGACATGCTATAGAACGTGCTAATGAATGTTAAAAGAATTCCACAATCAAGACAATGCTTCGTTTCTTTTCACATAATCTTCCATTTCCATGAAAGTTAATATCAGATCCTGTACAAAGCTCTTTTTTTTTTAAAGGATTGAGGAATGATGAATAAACGGATATACAAAATATTTTTCGTATTGAATTGACAATTTTTTTTCACTTTCCTACGTCTTACGACGAATTGCATGCAATCATTCTCTCTGTCTGATCATCAAATGGGTTTTCGTGCATTTGTGTGCAGCTGAGATATTTTACTTTGAAAACTTGTTTATTTGTGTTTGTTGATAATTATGCTCAAATAAAGGTATTGATGCCATAAACAGAACTGACAAGCGGAATGAGCCTTTTCATCAATTCTGTTCTTTGTCAGAAGCTGTTGTCACACAATCATGTTCGTAATTGTTAAAAACACATGAAGAGCACATGTTAAGAACACATAACGTTTTGGCGGTGCCGAGCCAGGGTTCAAAGAGAGAAGATTGACGTATATCCTTCCAGAACAGTATCCCTGATTAACCATTTGTGTTCCAGACGACATGCTGCTCTATATGAGACTCATGTGTAGATTGTGTACTTATGGTGGAATAATCCACTAGTGGCACATTAAGAGTTATTAGCCACCGTTGTTAATACGGGCGGGAGGGTTTAGCAAACAGCGGTGATCATAGCAGGATCTTTTAAAGGAAAAATAAGTTCCCACTAATCTATGCAAAAGTATCCACTAAAAACGAATTTCACATTTGTTTGCGGCAAAAAAAAGTCTCATTTTGACCAAAATTTGAAAAAAAAAAAACCGCACGCCTCCAGTGACGTATGAGAAGTCAAAATTCCATAGATTGTATGGAAGTCAACAAAAGACCTTTTTCGTAATGTATTCACAACTTCCCCCCTAGCTGCATAGTAACGCGTTATTGCATTCACCTGTATCTTGTCATTCAGATTCAATGGATGGAATGCACTTTGAATCTATTAGTTGTTTCTACTCAGACAAACTTCGGACAATCTTTGGGGTTCCCATTGGTAACGTATTGTTTGAATTGCGTGAATAAAACATTTTATTTACGCCGTTGGCATTTATGGCATTTTGACTTCTCATACGTCACTGTAGGCGTGCGTTTTTTTTTTTTTTTCAAATTTTCTTCAAAATGATACTTTATTGCGGCAAAAGAATGTAAAATTCGTTTTTAGTGCACAATTTTACATAGATTAGTGGGAACTTATTTTTCTAATTTAGTAACCCTTTAATGAGAATGCCCGACACCAGCCCGCTAGACAACTAGTCTCACTTGAGTGATGTTGTTTAGACCCAGAAACATGCATAACAATAATGACAACATCACTTCAGTATAGGCAGTCGGGGTGGTGTGTGTGTGTGTGTGTGTGTGGGGGGGGGGGGGGGGTTCCCATGAACTTTGATTAAGAAAAAGGCTTATTAAACTCGGTCCTGCCGTAAATCATATCTGATTGAAGTTATAGGTTTGAAAAATGACACCTCGTTATCACACTTTTGACAAATGATAACAACAACAGTTTCAACTCGAAATTTTAAACATTATAAAGTCAAACGAATACACTGTACTTGTACATTTTAAGTGGAACAGGTTTTTATGACATTTCATCGGGTCTATCCTTGTAACAGTCATTGTATATTTAATTCGATTGCAACTTTTTGATAAATCAGGTGTGTGTATCAGATAATCATTTTAGAACACGACAGTGCTGTGCATCACACGTGTCAAAGATATGTGCTGCCAGAAGTAGAAATGACACTGTCATGACTGTGATGGAAATTGCTAGCGGATTGATAGAGATGCGTAATGATGGAGAGATAGGAAGGAAGAAGCGGGCAAAGGTGGAGAGGGAGGGTGATGGGGGAAGATAGATAGAGAGAGAGAGAGAGAGAGAGAGAGAGAGAGAGAGAGAGAGAGGGAGAGAGAGAGAGAGAGAGAGAGAGAGAGAGAGAGAGAGAGAGAGAGAGAGAGAGAGAGAGGGGGGGGGGGGGATAAAAAAAAAAGAGAGGGAGATAATAAGAGGAAAAAGAGAAAGGGGAGACGGACGTTGGTGGCGTACTTCCAAACAATTACTTCAACAAGGTAACGATATTGTGTGGGAAATTAAGTCATAGCGTTCCGATTCTTTTCAGGAAAAGTGACTAACTATCGGTGTTTACGTTTGAAACTTAGCGGCAAATGTCTACATTCGCAATCATATTGCACAAATACATGTACATACAAACACAAATTCTGCAAAATTTGTAAAGAATTCAGATGGAGAGTGGTAGAAAATCAAATTTATAATTTCATCTATAATAATTTGCAGAAGAAGCAGATATCGAAGAGAAGAAAAAAAAATATATTTTACTATACCTATGCCCCATCCTCTCTCTCTGAGCCCGCTCGCTCTTCTTTGTTCTTGCTCCACCATTCTTTCTTGAGCTTTTTATCAATTCCCCCCTCTTTCTTGGCCTCCATCTTTCCCTCTCTTATTTCACTTTGCCTGTGAGGCTGTACTCTCTCTTTCTCTCTCTCTCTTTCTTTGCATGCAATTTCCACGAATATCCATTACACTTACATAGACTGAGATGACAGGAAGGAAATCATTGACAAGGCTCTAACAGCTTTCTGCCGTTTTATTATATTTCTATGTTTAAAAAATATATGTATGATACTTTTGCAAACACATATTGATTTAAAGTGAATTAACCCAGACAATAAGTTTATACATGTATTAAAGGGATAGTTCACCCTCAAAATGATGTGGTATCAATAAAAGGAGATGCATGAAAGAAACATACTAGTGAAGGTTTGATGAAAATCTGTCAAAGGATAAGAAAGCTATGATCTATAAAAGTTTTGATTTTGCGACGTCACGTAAGGTGCTCTCCCATAATGTGTCTTTTTTTTTTTCTTGAAAAAATGCATTTCCTCAAATCTGCATCCTTTTACCTGTGCATTTGATACATCATTAGAAACGTGTTTTTACACACAAACCTGTATGAAAAAAGAAATCACTCTGTTGTCAAAAACAGAAAAAAGCAATATATGGAATTATTCTGTACACATTATATGGGAGAGCACCTCTCACCACCCGGCACCTCTCACCTAAGGTGCGTGGCAAAGTGTACACAGCCTGTGTTCGGTCGGCTATGCTCCACGGTAGCGAGACATGGGCACCGAATGCTTCCGACCTTCAACGGCTACGCAGAAATGACCGCTCCATGATTCGTTGGATCTGTGGCACCAAAGATCAAGATGAAACTCCCTCGGCTACACTTCTCCAGAAACTTGGTATTGATGACATCACTGCAGTCCTGCGCAGCCGGCGCCTCAGATGGTCTGGACATGTGCAGCGTGCCACGTCCTGTATTAACTCTGTCACAGACTTAGTAATTCCTGGCATTAGAGGGCGAGGAAGGCCGAGGAAGACATGGCTAGAATGTGTGAGGAAAGATGTGAGTGAATGTGGCCTGTCTGGCATTGACCCGCAAGACAGAGTCGCATGGAGAGCTGGTGTGCGACGTTGCCTGGTGTTGCCAACCCCATCGAATGGGACAAGTCCAGCACCCTAAAGACGAATTTGGATTTGATTGAAAAAATTTGGATTTGACACCTCGCAGGTGATGTCACAAAATTGAAATTTCAAAAGATCATAACTTTGTTATCCTTTGACACATTTTCATCAAACCTTCACTAATGTTTCTTTCATGTTTCTGCTTTTATTGAAACCAACTGATATTCAGGGTGGTCTATCCCTTTAAATGAATGCAGCATAAAAGTAGAGGAACAGATTGTCAACAGATGATGTCATAAAGATGATTTGTGTAGTGCAAGCAGTTGTATTTCTGTACACAGATAGAAAAGTGCTTGAAGTAACTCCTGCTTGTAATCCCTGTCAATTGATACAATAAAAGCTCACAAAATTTAATTGCAAAGTGCTTTCCCATTGCAACTCATCATGTTTCATTTTCATAATGGCTACCAAAATATGATACTGGATAATCATTATTTCATGGGTGGATAATGAACAAACTTTGCAAAATACATTAAAGGAAGCATATCGTAAGCATTCATGGAAAGTCAAAGAACATTCGCCAACCACATGCCATACTGTAGTCACACATGGGATTCAAGATAGTAGTGTAAAAATGTATTCATTGGCCGTTGGCTTTATCAAGCTCTTTCACTGTACATATCGAAGCGTAGACCAGCTGTCACCAGCATAAGATTTTTACTCCTCATGAATAGTGATTATACGCTCCCTATAACCCTTTCAGTCCAAAAGGCAATAAACTGTGTGTACTTAACATGGGACTATGATTGGTTGGGAATCAGAGAGTTAAGAGCAATCTTGGTCCACAATGCCATGGCAGCAGGTCATGTCCTAAAGATAACATGTATTTATGAAGAGCAAACATTAGAGACACTGGAGCTGACATTGGTTTGGCGTCCTCGCATTTCATATCAGTTAGACTTTACAAGATGACATCTGGAGCTAGAACGAATCCAGTTAACTATTTGCGTGTCATCAGCGCATATCTGCACTCATACTACTACACACGTTTCTGATAGACCCACAATTTGTCAAGCTCACAATTCAGTTAACCCTATGTATGCTTTCGGCGCATCTCTGCACACATTGTATTACACAGGAGTCCCAGAGAGCACATACTGAGTTAAGGGAATAAATAACATCCACATTCAGGGCGAGGAGATTCAGGAGACAGTCTGGCCACTACATTAGGCATCCTGAGCTGGCTGGTAGTGGACTAGTCCTCTGAAGCATTTCATTGGTTAACACGTTGTGTGTCAGGTTTGCATTTAGGCACCAGTCGTACGCATAAATCGAGTGAAGCATCGTTGTGTCTGACACATCATCTTGTCTGGTTAAGTGTGCCGTTCGTCATCTCTTGGGGGCAGTCTTGTGGGTGAGGAAGTTTTTGATGTGCTTGGCATGAGATGCACCAACCACAGAGGAGAGTTCCTGGAGTGGAAAGTGAGAAGAGGGAGGGTGAGGTGGAGAGAGATATAGTGAGAAAAAGATTGATTTTTAGCCAATTTTGGCAAAGTTTATCGACCTTTGACCTCTGACCTTTCTGGGATTTTCCCCCAAAATGTAAACAGTCTACCTCCAAGTAGTGATTCATCTTTGTACCATGTTTGATTGGAATTGAATCATTGGATTTGGATTTATTGTGAAAAAGGTCAATTTTGTGCAAAGTTCATTGACCTTTTGACCTCAATCAGAATTTACCTCTATTTTACACAGTTCATTGGTTTCATGCAAGACACACAAGAACCAAGTTTGAAGCAAATCTGTTGAACGTTTCTCAAGATATTGCATAAATGGATTCGGGAGGGTCGGACGGATGGACACATAATGCTTCTTGCCATTTTGTGGCGGAGGCATAACAAATAGTTACACGGAACCCATGAGGCCCATAGGGGCTTTTGGGGCTAGTGAATATGGCATAACTTTGCAATTTGTCATATTCTTTTCAAATCAGCTTGTTTTAGTGGTTTGTTTCCCTTGTAAGCATACCTCAAGTGACGCTTCTCCAATTTTCTTGAGGCTGCCAAATTTCTGCAGCAGTGCTTTTGCTTTGACTCCGCCCAGCTTGGGAATGAGCTGCACAGTTGCTAGGAGACTAGCATCCATGGACTGGGGTCGTCTCCGGATGCGGAACGGGTTGGCGTGAGGCTTCTGCTCTTCAAGGGCCTGCGGAATTGAGCAATATTTCTAAAGGTAAACTCTTCCTGTTCCAGATGAAATGCTACTCTTTATAAAATTTATCTTCATAAAACCTATTTCATATTTTGCTTTAAAGGATGTGCTTCCCTTTTGCAGACAGTACCAAAATCATAACCATTACACCCTTGTGCATTCCCTCATCTCTGATTGGTCACTGCATTTCTGCCTTGTGAGCCTTGGCACCACTTTTCCTCAGCTCCAGACAAGTTTGATATCTGTTCAGACTGGAGATCTTAGCAACCAACTTCAAGCCTTGGCACCGCAATTGTGGGGATAAGGTTGAACATGCTTCTTTCCAGGGCCAAGTAATTCTGTACTTTCAGAGTGGGGCTAGCCCACTTTGGTAAAAACCAGTCTGAACAAGAAGTGGTCCAAGCTTAGCCCCATGCCTTGGATGGGGCTAAGACGCCCCCCCCCCCCCCTCCTCCCACCATTAGCCCCACTGAGAGTACAAGACTTTTTTGCCAGTCTAAAAAGGGTATTTGACTTTTAATAAGGATAACTTCAACATTACCATTTGGGCCAGGAGGCCTGCCGCCTCCTTCTGAGACGACACAGGAAGCAAGACCATCCCAAGTTCCAGGACCACAAACTTTTGGAGGTCCAAGTAGTACTGCTCAGTCATGGGAGTCTTCTCCGCTATAACCACACCCTTCAGTTTGTTCACCTGGGGTGGAGAAAGAACATAAAAAGAACTTGTACTTCAGTGTGTTACATTACGCTGTTTAATAATTACGTTTGTGTTTGCTTGTCTCATTTTGTTAATTTATTACTGTATACGCCATATATTTCGTGGGGTTTTTTATTTTCATGAATTTCATGAATCCAGACTATTCACGAATTTAACAACCCATGAAAGTATGAATAGGACATGCTCCAGCACATGTACTACTAGTACTAGTACTCCACGATCGCGAATTAAACCACTCTCGATATTGTTGAGAAGTCCTGATTCACGAAATATATGGCATATACAGTATTACCTGTAAAACATAAGATATAAATATGTTATGTAAAATACTTTATAAATAGAAAATTATTATTCATGCCATTTGCTTCACTACCATTTTTTATTCAATTTTCTCCATACATATTAATTCATCAAGCAATGATATTGATACAGAATATGACAGTAAATATAAAATTTTGACAGTGTGATTTTACCAGATAATGCAGCAAAATTTGTTGTAAGCCCAACAATAGTCAATTAAAAAAAAATTGAGCAAGGGGCCATCTTCTATATCTTGCAGCCAGACCTGTTTTGTGAACAATGTAGATTGTGTTATGTGATATAAGTCCTTTTATCACTCCCCTGCCCAAATAATGTTTCCACGTTAACTGCCACTTTCCAGAAGCCGAATTACCCTCAAGGTTATAGCTGACCCTCGAGTTTATGCCTTAATAACATTTACTGGAATTTAGGATGACGTAGGTAAGGTCCAGTTTCTGTGAGATCACTATGCATCCAAGAAACTGACCTTCTGTATGAAATTTCAGTTATTTCACTATAATTTGTTTACTTCAAACTTGAGACAGAAAGAGTACATATTTAGAGAGCTCACAGAGTTTGAAGCAGTTATTTCAGAAGCAGTTATATTGCAGAATTGTTTCCCGAGTTATATCAGCAGAGTTATTTCAGCAGTGATTTCAGCAGAGTTAGTTCCAGAGTTATTTCAGGAGATTCATCAGATGTATTCATCATAGAGTTATTCATCGGAGTTGCTCGAGTATTAAATGTACTACAACATAATGTACCTCAAGTTTACGAGTCCTCCTTTAAGTTTAACTCAAAATTAAGCAAACTGCAGACTTAATTATAGTTGATCCCGCAACACAGCCCGCATTAGACAACAATTGGATTAAAAATGCCCAACAGCCTTAGAGCAAGGCTAGTGCAACAGGAGAGGTGAATCCTGGGATACATACCTTCCTCAGCTTAGCCAACTTCCTTCTGTAGCCAAGACCCGCAATCAGATCGTTCTCCGAGACGTAGATGACTGCAACCTCACTTGACGTGTAGAAGTCAGACACACCAAGATCCCCTTCAAATATCACCTTCACTTGCCCTGAAAAACAAAGCAAATATAAAAAAACTTCTTTCATTTGCTAGAATACATCACTTTTATCACCTTAACCTGCACTGAGCTACAAAAAAAAAAAATACTAATCAAAACAATTTTGTTCTTCACAACTATGAACCCAGCACACTTTTTCTATTCTTTATGTACTTTATTCTGTTCAGCGAATAAAGACATCCAATTATGCGCTTAACAAGTTAACAGAATAGACCATTACATAAGGAATAGATAGTGTGCTGGGTTCATAGTTGTGAAGAACAAAACATATATAAAATACCTCTTTCATTTCATAGAATCCCTGTTGAATATTAGAATAAATGCACACACTGCAATGAGATTTTATCTTAATGTCATTTATAATATGCCAGCTTAAAAGGCTACATACCCTAGCTTACAGAATATCATCTAGTTTGAATTGCACCCAGGAATTGCATGGGAACTCAAAGTCCAACTGTAGTTGGATTGAAGCTCCTGTAGTGTACAGACGAGTGAGTAGTTTCATGTTAATTCCAAACATGAAACTACTTTAAAAGCCTAAAAAGTATCTAGCGAGCAAGTAGCATTTATAACAATATAAGTAAGCTAAATCTCAGTCCTTTCACCTTGCTCGTCTTTTTCTTGACACATCTGGGGGTTTTGGCAAGGCCTTTATTCTCACCTTGTAATGTACCGCTGAGTTGAGATCCCTTCCATCTCATGCTGCACACAACACTCCCTGGAGGTACCCTGCCTCCATCGTGGCTAGGCGTGGCACCGATCTGGCTTACATCTCCCTGGGAGGCCATCATCATTGGCACTGCACTCTACTCTCATGTCATCATGTCCCTGGTCATTCTTGAACTGTGTATAGCTACAGTGTAGTAACAAGTAAGACATCAGTTCCCGATTTCAACTGTGCATCAACTTAGAACAGAAGGTTCAGATGAAGACTCTACTTTAGTTCAGAGACAGATATTGAGAAAAAAAAGGCAAAGACAAAGACAATTAACTGTCAACTGCCTCTGAAACTAAGTTAGAGCAAGAACATATTGCCAATTCTTCTTCGTGTTCTCCTTCCTCCGTTCTACTGAGATCGTGGCGAGGTCCTGTGTTTATCGTGGTTGATGTCTGAGCAAAGTAACGAGTCAAGGCACAGGTTGATCTTTAGCACAATGGATGCTGGACCGAGTGGACTGATCCAGCTTCCAATCGGCATGCGAGGGCGTGCAGCCAGCCGGGCCGTACGCGTGCAAGCAGTGCCGAGCGCGAGGCAGCACGCCGGGCCGCGCCGAGCCGGGGCCAGGCCAAGCAAGAGCGAGCAAGCCTGCTGCCGCAGCTCAGTACTCGGCTGAAACGGTTGTTTGGAGCTTGGAGTCTATTATGTTGCGACAGATATAGACAGTAGCTTGTACTGCATTGCATACGCTGGCAATTTGTAGTTTGTGTCAAACCAGTAAACGCGTTTATTGATTCGGAATGTACATAAGCTTAGATAAGTTAAATAATGTTTATATGAAGGCCCGCCTTGGAAATACAGCGGGTATCGAATGGACGTTAGCAGACCGCACCGATAAACGTTGGCGCGCCAATGTACAAGTTCTGTACATTTTACCAAATTTATAATGAAAATTAAAATCTATACAACCTGCAAAACAATACATTATTAAATTTATTTTATAATTTATATATTTTTAACAATGTTTAAGTTACTTTCAGTATCAAATTTAATTATATTTATGCAAGCATGTTTTCATCTGTAAATTGACATCTATTTCGCGGGGTATTTTGACACGTGATTTGCAGGATCGGTGTGTTGAAAATTCGCCGGGAAACTTTTGTTGCACAGTTGCACGGTAGGACAAGGGAACCGCTGTGGAATCATCAACATTTATCAACCTTTTATTGATATAATACGTGTGTAAGTACTATATTTGATAATTTTGATACATTTTATTGTATCAAAGCGTTTAAAGAGATGTTTGTAAGAATGTTTGCTGGTTATTTGTGACTATTTTCATGAGTGTCTTTGGAGTCTATCGCTCATATTCGCGGCATGATCCGTTTCAGCCACTAGATCTACAAGTATTGTGTGCATATGTAATGTCCATTTAAACCCATTCTGCCCGTGGCACGAAGGTGAGCGCTCTGCGTGTGACTGTGAGAGTGAGTTTGTCAGAATGTTTGATGGGTCTACTGACTATGAATTCAACTAAGTAACACTAACATGTATGGTGTTGACTGTAGTGTTAGATTATTGTCACCTGCCATATTTGGTTAACTGTACTGTAACTGCAACTTGCATGGACAGTGCTATCATTTTGTTTGACTTTTTGTCAGATTTTGTTTCTTATCTGAATTCAGACAGTTGCAGTTACTGACTGGTCACAGACTTCACAAAAAAAGTCAACATCAACACTGTTTCTAAATGTTGTATTGAGTGTCTTATTGTTAATTTTATACTTTGTAACAATAACATGCTTAACTTGTTAATCTTCAACACTTCTTCCATCGAAAAAAACTTTAACTTTTAAGGGTTTTTTTTGTATTTTGCTTGGTAAATGTTTCAATCTTTTTTTTTGGCCTAGAACTTCTTTTTGATATATGTATTTTAATGACGCTTTTTAAGTTAGCGTTTGTAATAAATGAACTTGAACTTAATCATGTCCCTCAATTTCTTAATTAAACCTAACATTAACAGATGGAAAGTAGATCTAGAACCGTAGTAGTTCTAGACCTTTTCAAATCATTTGGACAGTTGACAGTGTCAAGTGAAGTCAACTTCAAGTTGAACAGATGTGCACTGATAATAATTGAGACCTAGACTTAATAGCCCTGCAAGGAACCCCCCCCCCCCCCCTTACACCAAGCTATTTCAAAATGCATCAACGATTACATTTGGTAGGTCATTGTTTTGGGAAAATGGCTGGTTAGAAATCACAAAAACATGTGACTCACATTTTTTGTCTTGAGGCTGCCCTCTGTGTCAGTTGTTTAGAGAGATACTTGGGGTATAGGTTTTATTTTTCAACTTTTACCTGTATCAAAATAATCTCATCAGCTATGCTATCCAGTCCAAGACATCAGGCTTGGTTATCTACGGCCTGACCCCACAGATTTTATAGATTTTCCCCTGGTAGGATTTTAGCTGTTTGTAAAAGCTGTAGATCAGGGTGTGAAAAATAATAATCACCCCAGCACCTCATTGTTTTGTTTGAATCTTTTCAGAGTTCTGACTGACAGCGACAGAGCAGAATGTCGTCTCCCAGCAGCAAAGTAAGCACTCCACGGAGCACAAGGAGCAAGAGAGGGCGGGGTGATGAGACCCAAGGGGCAGGCGATGACACCCCAAGCAAGCGTGGCCGGAGCAGCCAGGGCGACAGTCCCGAGAATCCGGTGACCCCAAGCAGGAGACGAGGAACGAGGGCCTCTGCCAGTGACACACCCTCCAGCAAAGCGGGCACTCGTAAGTCTTATCTTGCTGGGGCGGTATTCCTAAAATCTACCAGAGATTAAAAAAAAATCTCCCTAATGATGGCCCTATGTGTTTTAATATTTGGTATTGTGAAACACATCTTAAGGAAAATTTGACCAATATACATTAGCGCATGGTTTCTGCCATTTTCCTTGAGACAGCCACTAATGAATGTCTTTTCATGTCTTTTCCATATCATCAAGCCAATTATTTTTGCTCAGAATTATATTTGTCTTGATACTGAAATTGAAATCTAATTTCGAGGAGGGCATATACTGTCTGACATGGTTAAATGAATAACTGATTAATTTGTTTGCAGCTCGCCGGAGTACTCGTGGGAGTGCGGCCCCCTCCCCTAAGGCCCCCTCTGATAGACCCCTGGACTCCTCTCCTGGGGGCGACCTTCCAGCCATGCCCTCCTCCCCACCCTCTGGGGGCGCTGGCCAAGTTCATGACACCTCCCTCTTCTCCAGCCCAGGGACAGCGAGACCAGGTGAGCTTGGGGAAGGAAATATCACAATTGGGATGAGCTGGAGCTTAATTCAATTCACAGAAATGGATCATGTGTTTGAAAAGAACTAGCCTCTCCCTCAAAAACTAAAACAAAAACAATAAAAACATGCACATAAATGAAAAAGTGGAAATAAGGCCTCCCACCAAGTATTATAAAGAATGAGTGAATGATAATATAATTTCAATAAGAGTCATTCAATTATATACATACAATGATTGATATAAATAGTTAAAGCCCAACATGGAAGTGGGACCTGGTCCCGATTGAATTGAAGCAAATTCAGTTTAGAGAAATAGATTAATTAGGTGGAAGGAACCTCCCAAAATCTAAAAAAAAAAGAAGAAAATCTCAAATGAAAAAATGATTTTAAAAAGTATAACAATGTGAAGAATAAAATTAAAAATCTTTTTATTTATCTTCATTTCTTGTTCGGGTGGAGAATTTTACTAAAATTCGACTAAATATTCAAGATTTGGGCAATATACATCAGTGTCTGTGCAGGAAGATGTAGGCATACCAATCTACTGCGCGCAGTGGAATTTCTGTGGTTTTTTAATTGTGATGTCCGTGGCATATCAAAGGATAGTGTCTTTCATTTTGTGTTTCTTTTCTTTGTCATTTTTCCAGCTGTGAGTGAACTTGACATGAGCTCCCCGTTGAACTATGGCACACCGAGCTCATCCCGTCTTGGTAGCACACCGGGCCGCAGTGTGTATCCTTTTTTAACTGTAAACTCATATACCTTATGAATGTATGCATGATAAGGGTAAAGCTATTCTTATATATTTAACGTATGAAGTAAGAATGATAATGAAAATAATTTAAAAGCAAA
The DNA here is from genome assembly GCA_963669155.1 of Arbacia lixula. Taxonomy (NCBI): domain Eukaryota; kingdom Metazoa; phylum Echinodermata; class Echinoidea; order Arbacioida; family Arbaciidae; genus Arbacia; species Arbacia lixula. Next base: position 23,691,189 of record OZ022581.1, read on the forward strand.
AATTAATCATTTGAGTGATTAAAGATGATTAAATTACGAATAATAGCAGATTAAATTCTAATATGTTAAGTAGAACCTTAACCAGCAACCATACAGTGGGACACCCATCCGGCCTAGAAACGATATCCGCAGTGACAGGAAGATTCGTCAAGTCAACTTGGGCTCAGATCAAACTGTAAGTACTTGATATGTCATTTATCAGTGTTGATCTATAATGGACGTAACATAGCAGATACCCCCCCCCAAAAAAAAAAAAAAAAAAAAAAAAAAAAAAAAAAAAAATAAATAAATAAAAAATAAGGTAGAAAAAAAGGAGCAGTCAAGAGTTGAGGAACTTCATAAACATGAATGTTCGTTCCCTCTGATAACTTAAATTTTGTTTTTTTCTGTATAAAAAACTTTACATGACCAGGTTTTAAAATTCCATTGGCTTACTATGTATCTCCATTCTAATGACAATGGGAGGATTAATCCGTTTGTTATTTCATGTTTTGTTTGAATGACCAGGGTGAGCCCGCCACAGAGCCCACAGGTGCGGCTGTGACCAGTGAACAGCCTGGCGGTCAAGCGATGGTCATCTGGGGGACCAACGTTGTGGTCACCGACACCAAGAACAAGTTTCAGCGCTTTGTTGAGCGCTTCATCGATCCTGACGTTGACCCATCGGAGGGCGTCAACCCCCACGAGCCACTCTACCTCCAGAAGTTGGAAGAGGTAAGGTTATGAGAAATTGCTTTCAATAAAGTGCTCTTCTAGTACAAAACATCACTTGCAGTACTTGAATATTACCATGGCCTAACTCCTATGAGAGAAACATGCTTTCGAGACCACCATTATAGAGAGGACCACCAGCTCATAAAGACCTTGAATGTTTTTTTCTTCAGGTTTATTATGTTATGTTATATTTATTTCTGCGTTTATGTGTTTGACACCATACAGATCCAGATCCTTGAGCTTCCGTTCCTAAATGTGAACTGCCGCCACCTGAAGGACTTTGATGAGGAGCTCTACCAGCAGCTGGTCTCTTACCCTCAGGAGGTGATCCAGATCTTTGACATGGCCGCTAACGAGATGTTCTTTGACCGCTTCCCCGACGCCAACCTAGAACACCAAGTCCAGGTCCGGACCTTCAACGCCGACAAGACTAAGAACATGCGCGGCCTCAACCCTGAAGGTTTGTAAAGCTGAAATGCAGCCTAGAATCTGACACCCCAGATCAAGACTAGACTAGACAAGACTTCAATATCCTATACTTTAAAACTTTAAGATACTGCTCATGATTATCTTAAAGAAGTAAATACGCTTCATTTGTAATAGATAATCAATTTCAAAATATCCTCTATAACCTTTTTCCAATTCGCAGATATTGATCAGCTTATCACAATCATAGGGATGATGATTCTTTTTTTCTTTTCTTTTTTTCAAAGCACCTCCCCTTTTGAGACACTACCCTTGGTTAATATGATTAAAAATTTTGCATTTGTGATGAAAAAAGACAACTTATTGCGACTTTCTCCAATGCACAGATATCGACCAGCTGATCACGATCACAGGGATGGTGATCCGCACGTCTCAGCTGATCCCTGAGATGCGGGAGGCTTTCTTCCGCTGCCACGTCTGCTCCTTCACGCAGACTGTGGAGATCGACCGCGGCCGCATTAGTGAGCCCGCGGTCTGCCGCAACTGCCAGACCAAGTACAGCATGGCTCTGGTCCACAACCGCTCGCAGTTCTCAGACAAGCAGATGGTCAAGCTGCAGGAGTCACCAGGTATGGGATTGACGCGCAGCATCATGGGTCATAACTCATTTAGGATGAAGGCCCTTTAAGAGCAATTATTCAGTATTTGACTTCCTACGACAGGGTAGCCCTTTTTTTAAAAAAGCGAATTTTGTAAAAAAAATATGCAAACATCCAACAGTGGCAGTTTCAGAGTTAAAGGGGATTAATGTACTTGACGTGAAGATGAGGTGGACAATCTAGAAAATCAGATTGGCAAGATTTGGAGGAATGTGTAGACAAGTTCTGACTTTTTGAATATCATCATCTAAATATGAGAGGATTTTGAAATTATGTTGTTTTGTGCCAATAAAACCTAAAAGGAAAAAAAAAATGTCAGATATAAGTCATCAAAAAAGCAGAATTCAGTTTGCAGCTGTTATTCCTTTGAGGAAGATAAGAAGCAAATAACAACTTCTCTTTCTCCCTCATTCTATGAATCCTCCCACTCAGATGACATGCCTGCTGGTCAAACCCCACACACTGTCGTCCTCTACGCACACAATGACCTCGTCGATCACGTGTCGCCCGGAGACCGCGTCGCGGTGACGGGTATCTACCGCGCCACTCCGCTGCGCGTCAACCCGCGCCAACGCAACGTGAAGGCCGTCTACAAGACCTACATCGATGTGATCCAGTTCTGCAAAGACGATGCTCACAGACTGCATGAGAATGTCGATGATGGGTAGGCTCTTTATAAAATGTCTCACAATTCTCGCAAACCTGTCATGATTTTGTTTGGACCTTGAAAAACTGCCATTGTATTAATGGAATCTGGTACAGTACCTACACTATTTGTGATAGGAGTGTTAAATTACTCAAGAATGTTTGTATGTATGCACTTACAAAACTGGAAAAGAAGTCTAACAAGTTGTATTTTTATGCCTCCACAACAAAGTTGCTTGATGGCATTCTGTTTCTGGATTGTCTGTCCGTTAGTCTGGAGCCCCTTTGCATGAAAGCTCAAAAATGGACCAAATTAATTGAAAATTCATTAAACTTTGTGCAATGCTTGTATTTGGCAGGGCAATTACATGATACAATTGTGTTATTTGACGCTATTGTATTTTTTGCCACCCAGTGATGACAGACAGACGTTCACAGATGAGAGAAAGGAGGAACTCCTCAACCTCTCCAAGAGTCCAGATATCTACAACCAGCTTGCCAGAGCACTGGGTGAGTAAATAAAACGCCGCTCCTCCAGAGACCTTATCACTCCAGCCAACATTTTGCAGTAGACCATTTTTGTTATGTACTCAAATTTTAAGCGCGTTGTCAAATGTATATGTCACTAATGGTAACCCAAAGCTTGTCTGAGGTTGCCTGAGTAGCAACAACTAATAGATTCAGTGTGCATTCCACCAATTGAAAGTGAAATGAGAAATACAGGTGAATGTAAAAGTTGTGAAAATGGTGTATTTATGAAGTGCGCTCAGCAAAATATCAGCATATTGGCGATATTGGTCTATAGTGTTGACTGTGGCACTAGCCTGCTTCTCTGTCGTTGTACCCTATAGAGTGGTAGCGAAATGATGAATAACTGTTCAGGTTGACCTATCCATGAATGAAGACAATGTATGGGATCTGATCGTAGGTGTTTCAAAAGAACCCCCAGAAATATGTGTGAGATATCTTTACATTGAGTTTACTTTTTTGTCCTGTTTGCCTGATGTAGCACCGAGTATCTATGAGAATGAAGACATCAAGAAGGGAATCCTGTGTCAGCTGTTTGGATCGTCAAAGAAGGATTTTTCACAGGCTGGAAGAGGACATTTTAGGTCAGTATAAAAAAGGTTCAGCCATTCTCCATAGCTCTTCCTATAAGGACAGTTGTCCAATGATTCAGATTCAGATTTGAATTGTAACCATGTCCACTTCTGGTCAAGTTTGAGACCGGAAGTGGACATGATTGCCTAAAAAAAAATCTGTTTATCACAGCTGGGTGCATTATGAGCCTGAGATGCAAACTAAAAAGTTGTTTTTTTAAACATCATTTGAAATCCACATCTGTTAAGTTTCCTGTTTCTCAACATGGACCTACAAACTGCCCATGTGTTTCTTGCACGAATTTGATTTTGTCCGCAAATGTTAAATTTCTCTTGTTTGAATTAATTTTGTTTTGATCAAATTTCTTTCTTTGCCAATTTACTAGAACATTCTGATTCATGCAACGATATAACTAACTACATTTTCTGTTTTCCTGGTTGATTTTGCCAACCTGCCAGGTCTGACATCAACATCTTGCTGTGTGGCGATCCAGGTACCAGCAAGTCTCAGCTGCTGCAGTATGTGCACCGTCTCGTCCCAAGAGGGCAGTATACATCGGGCAAAGGCTCCAGCGCTGTCGGTCTGACGGCTTACATCACCAAGGATCCCGAGACAAGGCAGCTGGTGCTACAAACGTGAGCTCACCTTTACTTTGCGTAGAATAGATCATATGTGACTTATAGACACAAATGCTGTGTAAAGTCACTAAGATGTGAAGAACATACCGACAAAAAAATGACACAATTTGTCCCTTTGTCTGTGATGTTTTTATTTTAAGTTGTGAATGTATCTATGATTTATTCGTATAATTTGAATTGCCCATTCATTTTTATATTAAACTCTATAGGAAATACCATACCAGTAAGTGTTCATGACAGTTTTGAGTAGTCAAATGGACCTCCTTTTATTTAACTTTTTGGGACATTTGATATTGCCAACAACACCTTAAAAAATTAAATTTTGGATTGTTCTTCTTTCTGCATTCAGGGGTGCACTGGTGCTGAGTGATAACGGTATCTGCTGCATTGACGAATTTGACAAAATGAATGACAGCACGCGATCAGTTCTTCACGAAGTTATGGTAAGCCAAATGATTTCTGATTTCTCTATTTCTCTATTTTTATTCGATTCAAGGTTATGATTAAGATTTCGTAGTCATTTAACCCTTACATAACCAGGTGTTGGGGACCCCATAGGCCTACTACACATCTTCCTGCCAATGGTAATGAGCGAGTTGAACATTGTTTCCGTTTGCCGTGATTCCTTCACAGGAGCAACAGACGCTGTCGATTGCCAAGGCGGGGATCATCTGCTCCTTGAATGCTCGCACCTCCATCCTGGCCGCTGCCAACCCTGTCGACTCCCAGTGGAACCCCAAGAAGACCATCATCGACAACATCCAGCTCCCCCACACCCTGCTCTCAAGGTGCGTAACCATGGAGTTTTAGTGGTCGTGTATCACCACTGAATATTTATAGTGCAAGATACACTGGAGAAATATGTGTTGACTCACCGAGAGTAGATGAATAAATGAGTTCTCTCTGATGAGATTGAAATGTGTTCATGGGCGACTTCCTTGTTCAGGAGCGCACCGTTAATCATTGCCCATTGTGGTAAACTTTCTCCGAGATATGCTGTGTAAAAAAGTTTGTTTCCCGACCACGGTTGGTCGGATGTTTAAACTGTAGTAGGGCAATTATCAGAAATACCACAAATAGGTGACAAACAACAGAACCCAAGATGAATAGTGTTTCACTTACAGGGGGGTCCTTTGTCAAAGTCTCAGCCCAATATATTCACAGAGATTATAGTTTAGCTACTACAGAGTCCTAGGCGCTTTAAAGGGATAGTCTGCCGTAATGGACAGTTAGGAATAAAAACAGGCAAATGTGAGAGAAACAGGTTGGTGCAATATTGAGTAAAGTTGACAAGGACAAAATTTAAACAAAAATTTCACCCACTCTCTGCTCATAACCATCAAAATTCAAAGGGATAGTCTACCCCAATAGACAGGTTTAGATAATAGCAGGCAAATGAGAGAAACAGATTTAACAAAAATACAACAGAAAAAACAATTATATTTTGTTTAAAATAGGTATCTTACCAACATTCTTGAAAAAGTGTTGAACAAATTATGTTTTGTATAATATGTCTTGTGTAGGCAATAATTTTGACTGGAGCTTTATAGATTTTGAAAAGCCTTTGCAGTGTAAAATCATTGCTGTGTAAACTCTTAAGGTGCTGTTAATAATCATTGTTAAAGGAATTTTCTAGTCATTACAGCTATGCGCAATAGACTTAATATGGTAATGAAGTTGAAAGATAGATTTGCAATGTATGCGGTCATTCAGACTGCATTACAAGATGTGCATGATTTGACCTTTGACCTTCCTCCGTCCAGGTTTGACCTGATCTTTCTGATGCTGGACCCCCAGGATGAGATCTTTGACCGTCGTTTGGCCAATCATCTTGTCTCCCTCTACCACCAAAGCAGAGAGGAGACCGTCGAGGAACACATGGTGGGTAGAAATCAGTCAGGAAGCTTGGCCTGGGCCCTGTTGCATAAAACTTGCCAATGATGGTAACTCTGCTATCAATGGCAACTTCGGTGTTACCATGATAGTTGCATGAGTTATTGTTATTGGTAAGTTTTATGGAACGGGATCAGTTGCAATTAATTCTCCATTCGGCATAAAAGGAACGGACATCCCATAAAGCACCATTCAGCGCCATTTGGGTATTTCGTTCAGTCATACCCACTTTTGTTACCTGTCATTGAAACATTACCATAAATAGACAAACTCAAACATGTTCTTTCAGGACATGGACTTGATGAGGGACTACATTTCCTACGCGCGGACCTACATCCACCCGACGCTGAGTGACGAGGCCAGCCAGCTGCTGATCCAGGCGTACGTGGAGATGCGCAAGATTGGCAGCTCCAAGGGCATGGTGTCGGCCTACCCGAGGCAGCTGGAGTCGTTGATCCGCCTGGCTGAGTCGCATGCCCGCATGCGTTTCTCCAAGGAGGTAGAGAAGGAGGACGTCCACGAGGCCAAGAGGTGAGTTCCATGCCGCAGGCCTGTCAAAGAGTCTGAAAATTATATATTTTAGTGTAAATATGAAAGTCAAGAATATGATTTTTCTTAAAGATGGCTCGTCCCATTTACAAACATCTGCAAACTTCAATTTTGTGTGCATTTCCTATGGAAAACAGTGCTCGTTCATTAAACTCATTAAAGCCTAATTATTTTTCCATTTGATAATTTTGATTGATTAATTTGATGCCAATCAATGGTCAGTGACAATTTTCAATAAAGAAAACAAAGAAAAACAAAAGTAAAAAAACAGAGAAATACATAAGAAATTCCAAAAACAACAAAATGACCACTTAACATATAACAGATATACAAACCAAATATTAGACTCTAAATGTTTTTATTTAGTATTTTATATAATTATGGGCTAAATTTGCATAATTAATTAATTAAGATTGACAATTAACAATTTAGAAAAATGTAACAAAGTGATGGCCGAGATCTCAAGGGGGATTTGAATCCCCCCCCCAGCCACAGAACAGTCCAAAAAGTCGGGCCTGATTAGGGTTAAGGATGATACTTTATCATGTTAGCTGTGGTATGAACACAAAATATTAAAGGGACAGTTCATCCTGTAATTATATTTGTTTCAATAAAAACAGACCTATGAAAGAAACATATTATAAACAATCTGTCCAAGGATAAGAAAGTTATAATGTTTTAAATTTTTATTTTGTGACATTACATGCAAGATGTTCTCCCATATGTTGTGTACATTTTTTTTTTCAAAAATGTGAATTTTCTAAAAAAAACTATGCATCCTTTTATCTGTGCATTTGATACATCAGTAGAAACAAGTTTTTACACACATATCTCATAAATGTCTTATCCTTTGGATTTTTGTCAAATCTTCACCTATATGTTTCTTTCATGTTTCTGCTTTTATTGGAACCAACTTATCTTCAGGGTGAACTATCCCTTTAACTATTATTATATCTATGGATGTGAATAAATAACATAAAATGAATTGATAAGTGTTTAACTATGAATTCTTCCCTCTCTCAGACTGCACTACGAGGCACTGAAGCAGGCGGCCTTTGACCCCCGCGATGGTACCATCAACGTGGACATCCTAGCGACGGGCGTTAGCAACACAGCCCGCAAGCAGCAGCAGGAGTGTGCTGGCGCCCTCCGGAAGCACATCGAGGCCAAAGGCAAGGTCGTCATGCTCAAGTACCACCAGCTGTATGAGGAGTTCCGTCAGTCATCTGATCTGGTGAGTCTCTTGACATATATCCGCCATCAGGTGGTCACATGACATTTCCTGGTTTGATGGACTTTGTTCACGCGATAACTTTGAATATAATTTACTGAATTTCATCAAATTTGGTACAATGATCATATATGACAGAGCAGTCAGGTGATTATGTTTTCGATCAGGTTAATGATTGTAGTTCAAGGTCAAATTGTACAATTTTGCTGTTGATGTGATCAAGCTTATGAAGTATTTCACCAAATGTCACCATAGGTGGTACAATGATAATATATGGCAAGCCTCTCTTACGTAAGTCATATGTCATAGCCAAATGTGCTTTCAAGCAATGGAGGATGAACTTTTACAGAGATTAAAGCAAAGCTTCAGTGTCCTCGCAGTATGGTGGATGCATCCCAGTCAACTGCATGAGAATATCTGTAGTTTAATCCCTCCTTTCACTATTGTATTTGTTACATGTGTTCAAGCTGGTAGTAATTTGCTTTTCTATTTGTTGTCCTATTTTCAGCCGATCACCAGGGACATGTTTGATGGTGCTCTGAGAATCCTTCAGGACCAAGACTTCTGTATCAAGACCAATAAGACCATCAGGATTATCTAGTTGGGCTGGTGCATATTTAGTCTCCAATTCAACTAGTCTAATAGTCTAGACTAAAGACAAGACTATCAAAAGCTGTAGAATAGCCCAAGGCCAACAGCATGAACAGTGATATCTTGTTGGACTAGCGAATTTCTAGTCTCCAATTCAACTAGTTTAAAAAGCAGGACTACTACAAAAGTTGTACATTAGTCTAAGACCAACAAGGTCTAAGACCAGCAAGGTCATCAGGGATATCTAGTTGGACTATTACATGTCTAGTCCTTACTTTGAACTAGTGTATAAACTGAAGCTGTTGATAACTCCAAGATAAACAAGGCTATCAGGTCTTACTGGGCTAGATCATTTCCACCCCATTGCTTGAAAACTAGATATCAAGCTCAAGGCTAGCACTGACAAGACATCATGATTATCTAATTGGACTATCAAAGATGTACTTCCCACTTACACTAGTCTAAAAAAAATATAGACTAGTCCAGGACTGAGAAGACCTTTCCAGCTCTAAAATCAAGACTAAGATAATTAGTTTATATTTAACAGAAAATGAAAACTATTTTGTTTTATTTCTTTTAGTTAATATTCTGTGAGTATTTCTAGTTGATGAAATGTGTGAATTTTAAGTGGAGTTCTGTAAAATTGTGTCATGATATAATCATGGAATTTAGGGGATTCACACACATTGGCTCTTAATCTCAAATACATGCTATTTTTCCTGCATTGTGGTCAGTAATGGTTGGTGTGTGCATGTAAGAAACCAAGTCCTCATAAAGAACTTGATGGGATCTATATTATAAGCATGTGGACCCTGTTGCACATAACTTGTGACTTAGCATTTAATATAAGTTACACTGCCATGGCAACAGCTAGTGCACAGAGTTCATTGGCTGTTTCTGTGGTAGTTCCATACGGCCTATAGGGGAATGTTGTGCTATAAATCCTAAAAATTAAATTTTGTAATACATTTGAAGAGATGTATTTGTATGTATATGTATGTATGCGTATGATATTTCAGTAACACGGGGGAAGTGAGTATCGTGTTTATATCAAAGTTAAATCACTTTTCCTGAATTAATCTCAATTTAAACCAATCCTGAGAGCTGTCTGGCCTTGAGATTTTCATGTGTGAAAACGATACTTCCTATGACAAAATCACGAACTCTTTAAGCGCCATTCCTACATATTTGCACAGTAATAAATATATCTTAGAGCGGCATCTTGTCGGGCACACAAGTGGTAGAGGGACAACACAACCCTGGTAATATGTTGAATTGAATAAAAAGGAAAAGGAAATTTGACACTCAAATGAGGACCAGTTTGAAAAAAGTAAGGCATTTTTAAGCAAATGTTTGTATGTCAAAAGCTGTAATCACTAGCGCTGTAATCTTGTAATGCAAGTTGAAGGTAGACAAGTGATTTTGCAGGAAGTACCTGATATTGCAGACCAATGCCCATGAGAAGGAGAGGCGGATTTTGAAACTACTTCCTTATGACATGTTTCCCCAAACTTTTGTCGATCTACTCGTCAGAATTTGTTTACCTCTTTTCATATTCAGTTTTACTCCTTGTCATATTTGCATTGCCCATGTATGGCTGATACAAAGGTCTAGTTGAAAAGCATGCTTTTGCACTTTGATCTCTCTCTCTCTCTCTCTCTCTCTCCCTCATTGTTCCAATGGACTTGTCATTCTTTGACAGTTGACTTCCTAGTGTACATATTGACATTTGATATGAAATCCAATGTATCTATCCCTGTACCATATTTATATGCTGTGACTTTATAGAGTGGGATTTACCATTTTTCTACCATTCACCCTCAGAAAATATTCTGATCTGAGGGCCATGTTGCATACAAAACAGTGTTTGTAATCATTTTGTCTTAAAAGGAATGGTAACTACTACAAAGAGGGACCACCATCAGTTATGGGTTATGATTATTGAAGAGCTGTAGTATGCGATATAACCTTGGGCTTTGCTGTATATATGTAGAGATCATAAGGATTGTTAAAAGATGATAAACCCATTTTGTGTAATTACCAAGGAAGAATGGATGATGTTGCTTGAGTCGTAGCCCCAGTATCTATCTGTGAATACTGCTAAAATCCATTTGGTGTTTTCAAGAATAAAATGGAATATTTAAATGGAGTAATTTCACAAACATTTCCTTGTCCTAGTTTGTGTGTGTGTTTGTGAGTGTGAGTGACTGAGTGTGTATGTGTGTGTGGGGGTGTTTGTGTGTGTGCGTGTGCGTGCGTGTACATACCAACTTTCCCGAGGGTCTCTGTCTCTATGTCTATCTTTTGCTTTCTCTTTTTCAGTCTCTTTGTCTTTCTCTCTTTGTAGATAATTATGTCTCTCTAGTCTCCCCTTCTTTGCGCCTCCCCCTTCTCTCTCTCTCTCTCTCTCTCTCTCTCTCTCTCTCTCTCTCTCTCTCTGTCTCTTTCCCTCTCTCACCCCATTATCTCTCTCTCTCTCTACCTGTCTTCTCTCCCTCATACATTTTTTTTAAGTGAGAAATGTGCCTTCTATCTCTGAATATGTATACACTTATCAACTCTATATATAAAGTGTTAAGTGTAAATGTGGACATTAGTTTAAAAACATACGCGAAAAACAAGAATATTGACAAAATAATTGTTTCCATAAAGCGAAATACTAAGGGAGAAACAAATAAAAACGCATAATGTACTTTATTTCCCGTTTGCAGACATACACCTTGCGAACGACCAGGGCCCTGTTGCATGTATATTTTCAAATGTAATATCTTACCATCAACGGTCCTTGCTCTCTAAGCTACCCCGCCTCAAACCTCCTCAAAATCTACTGATCGCTATAATTTCGCAATATACATGTTATTGGGAGGGAAGTCCAAATTCCGTCTCTTATTCGTGGTATCCGTGTTTTTTACAAAAAAAAAAAACTTAAATGTTCTTTAAATGAATTCTCAAATTCACATGGAAAGGGCTTAGATTTTACATTAAATTGTTTATCTATATACAGTGTACATCATTTAATACAATTTAACTGAACAAAGATCAAATTACAAAAATAGGTCACTAATCAATCAGTTAGAATACTTACTCTAAAAATCTTACTTATAATCGAACTATCGTACATAATACATAAATGAGCAATCAGATTTGTTCAATAGCAATGCTCCGAGAGAAATAATCTTATTTAAAAAAAACACACACACACACACACACACATTCCTAGTGATGAGTCAATGCAAACACTTCAATGGTCTGGCATGAAAATGTGACAGATTTTCATCTTTCGTTTTATTTTCATTGAAAGCTGTGTCATTTGGTTGATAGTGAATACCGCTCTCCTACAATCGAAATCATTGCGCAATAGTTGTTGATTATCAGCTTGGATCAGGGGAAAGAGAACCGCAAATCCAGATTCCGCTTAAAACGGATCTCCTGACTTCCGTGAATGAGCATGAGGGCAAAATAGAGTCCGCGGTCGAAGCACGTAACAGATCACACCGGTGTTGTTGTCATTGCACGGGACGTTCGGTGCTTGGCATTGGCAGGGTTAAGTCCCTGTCACGAATCGGACAAAAGTACAGAAGGGGGGGGGGGGGGAAGGGGGGGGGGCGTGGTTGCACCCATAGCTGTTGGCATGATGTGTATATAGTTTTTAGGTTGTTTGAGTTTATAAGTGTGTTTTTTTATGCTGACGATGTGTATTTACTTGGTATCGTAATCGTGTGTGTATGTGTGGTCATGCGTTAGTGTTTGAGTGTACTTTCAACATATCTGGACGCGGTTGATAGGGCACTTTTTGTAATGTTATTCTATTTTTTTTTTCTAATGAGAGCTTAATAAAAACCCACCAAACGAGCAACATATATCCATGATAATCCCCTGGCTCATATCAAACGCGGTAGCCAAATCACTGTATTTATTACTCCCAAAAGCCATCCTTAATAAATTCATTTAACCATCTAACGCGAACGCAGCGGACGACAATATTCTTCACTGCTTTTTCGTAAAATATGTAAGTAAATGTCGTACTCACTATCGGTCATTATTGTAATTTGTCTATACAGGAGACGAAGCATTTTAACGAGAAAAATCAAGGGCTTAAACAAATAATCACGCCTACACATATTAAATGATCATATAGGCTACTTATTTCCAAAATTCACAGTGTCAATCCTCGGGCAAAGTCTGCACTACGTTTCACCTACATAGCATAAACCAGTATGCAAACTGAATGTTTGTATTTCTGCATTGAAGACGTGCTTCTGTACTGCTATTGCGTGTTTTGTTATCTTGTGTGTACATTATATTTCGTTTCGATGTTGATGATGCTATTTTATGGTCAAATAAAAACTATTGACGATGATGCATGTCTATAATTATGTAGCGGCTACGATTATGATGCCGCGTTGTTATCATCCAATGTAGATTTCCCGAGTTGATATCATCCTTCCCTGCAGGAGGTGCCACGCCCAATTGATACCATGCCACGCCCTTTTGATTACATGATGCATCCGTTTGACGACAGGCCACGTCAAATGGATGGAAAACCACGCCCGTTTGGTGACATGATGCGTTCGTTAGACGACATGCCTCTCCAATCTGATGATATCCCATTTCCGAAAGATGCGATGCCACTCTCATATGAAGAATTGCCACGCCACATGTATCGTCCGCCTTTCCCATTGGACGAAATACCACACCCCACGGATCGTCCGCCTTTCCCGTTGGACGAAATAGTACTTGCACCCGACGAACCGTTGCGCCCGCATCTGGGTGGGATGCCACGCCCATTAAATGGTATGCCCCGCCCATTTGATGAGATGGAACGCTTGGATGATGTGCCGCTCCTTGTACCACCTCCACCGCCTCCACCGGAAATGATGCATGTCGGGAAGGTGTCCTCCCATGGAACAGGAGTAGATCACGGTAAAGGGAAACATGATGAACATAGAATACCGCAGTGTGACGTCATTAGAGCAGATTGTCAAGACAACTGGTTCTAATCTATGCGGGTAGAGCAAACAGCAGTGATCACAACGGGCACTCTAATATTGAGAGTGCCCTACACTAGCCCGCTAGACAATATCGAACCGGTAAACCTCTCACTGGAGTGATTTTGTTTAGAACCAGTTGTCTTGACAGAATGCTCATGACGACACCACTTCGGTACTTTATGTACCATTGGTATTTACCAACTTTACGCACGTAATTGTGTATTGAAAAACACAAGAAAAAGCATAGAAATGGTGTGGAATACTGCAGGATGTGAAAAAGATGGCGTAAAGACATCGGCAAATAAGTGGTTATTGCTTGTTTGGTCCCTTGTCCGTTCCAGATATTGGCGATCGCGGCTCTCCATCTCCCTCTCTCACTTGTTTGTATTGTATTCATTATGAACATCTATTGCCATTCAGCACACTGACGTATTTGGGTATGTGGGTATAGACGTTTATTAGAAAAGCTGTAATCAGAAAACGTTGGGGAGAATGTATAATTATCCTAAAATTATCCTAAAATTAATCAAGAATGAAAGATAGCGAAAATTCACCTACACAGATACGCTTACATAATGATTATAGTAACCATGACAAGAATGGGGTAAACACGGCCTATATAAGAGATACCAAAGGCGGGGGGGGGGGGGGGGGGTATCAGATAGCACCCCCAATCCCCGCTTTAAAAAAATAACTTCTTCATAACTTCTTCATTACAGCGCCTTTTAAAAACATTATCATTTACCAGAAATTAATCCCGATGCCGGATCCGAAAATATATTCCAGCAACTCGAGTTCATCATTGCGGCATCAGTCATCTCCGCCGTCATCATTCTCCTGATCATAATCGCCATCATCGTTGTCGTGTTCGTGCGGCGACGACGACGCCAACGGCTCTCGGTGAGACGGAAACTAAAACGGGCCTCCAGTGCGCACCGCTCATACCACATGACTTGCTTGACCAACGACTTGTACAGATGCAGACCGGAATTTGACTCTCCGCGTCCCAGTTATTAAAGGGAGAGTTCACCCTGATTTTAATTTGTACATTTTCACAAAAAGATATGCACCCTTTTACCCATGCATTTGATACATCATTAGAAATACGTTTTTACACACATACCTTAATGAAAAAAAATAATGCCGCCGTCAAAAACAAAAAAAAAGAGCTATGGAAGCTATGGAGCTTTCAAATGAAAAAGTTATGGAATTATATTGCACACAGCATACGGGAGAGCATCTCGCACGTGACGTCACAAAATTGAAACGTCAAAAGATCACAACGTTCTTATCCTTTGACGGATTTTCGTAATATTTTATTTTTACCTTTATGTTTCTTTCATGTTTCTGCTTTTATTGAAACCAACTTAACTTGAGGGTGGACTATCCCTTTAAGTGTGTATGAACAATTTACTTTCTTTTCCCTTCTTGCCCATCTTTTCATTAATGTTAAGATTCTCCCGAACACTTCCCTCTCATCACATCCATTCCTCCCTCCCTTTTTTCTTCTTTTCTTTCTTTTTTCCTCATTATGTTCTTGTCCTTCCTCATCTTCTTTTCCCATCTCTTCTTTTTTTTCTTCTTCCCCTTTTCCTACCCCTCCTCCATTCCTCTTCTTCCCATGATACTGCAGTGTCGTCTTCTTCTCCCCCTCCCCCTTCCCTTTTTTTCTTCACCAGTTTCATTTTCTTTTAGAGTAATTCATACTACATTGTAGCCTTCTCTTCTTCTATCTCCCCCCCCCCCTCACCATTTTCGCTCTCTATTTATGCTTTTCCCTCACTAGTTTTATTCTCATTTTAGAATGAATACATATATTTAGATATTCGTAAAATACAAATCTTACGAATAGCTCTTAAAACATAATGTCAATCTATGTAAACCCAGTTAAGCGTTGTTATTCATTTGTATGTCTATGTTTCCGTTTTTTTTTGCTTGTGTTCGGTTGGGGTACATCTCTATTTCAAAATAACGTTTTGGAATAATTTTATGTACATAGTGTTACGCCAAAGTAAATCATTGTGTTAATTTTCAACCCAGGCTTGACAAACTGAATCAAATTATTCAACATAAGCCACGTTAAATGTGAATTACAGTGTAATGCTATGATCAGATCGTATTATAGCTGGAAAATTTTCAAATGCTTAACTCAATCTTCATGTGACACAAACATGACATACAAAAGTTGTTTCCCCTTCACTAGAGTATTAACCTTTAGGCATACACTTATTATTTACAATATACAACACGTTGATCACTGTTGGTGTATGTGAACGCATACTATCCTGTTTCATATTGAGTTCGCGGAACGTTTTGTAAAGGTCGTTTATTTATCACATATCACTCATAATTTATTACTAGCTAGTAACAACTGACTACTAGATAATTTTTATGGACATTTTTAACTACACGTATTACATTCACCTGTCTTTATCGGTAATTCTGGTTTAAAAGAATGCACTCCGAAAAAAAGTAAATTGCCGCTGATTGGACAATTATTCGGACAACTTATGCAGATTGCCACGAATAAGGGTTATTTGTAAAAAGACAACTCATGCAGAATATTTTGCATTTATATATTGAAAATGGATCACTTTCTCTAAAAGAGAGAAAACACTTGAAAAGTAGTCATCTTCCCTGCGTATACAGTTAGAAATGCCTGTTTCATTCTGAGATCTTTCTGTCTATAGGGTATTAAAATATGTAAACAACAATGGCTAATACAGATTTAAGTACTAATTAGTTATGTCGTGAATTAATGCCACTGAACTAGAAAGTTCTAGTTCAGTGATTGATGCCCAGGCTTTACCTTAGCCCTCATCTACATCTACCGCACATGCAGGTGTTATAAACGCATGTGCTTGCGTTTTATCATTCACTTTTTCATATGCGGTAGTTATCATAATTATGTTCTTTAATTCAGTTGACATTATGATAATAGGCATGATAGTTACGATTTTGGAGATAAGAAATTATTTCTATACGCAATGACGAAATAAATAGGAAGATGTGTTGGTTGATTCATGTAAATGATTGATTAGCATGTAGCGATTTGCACTTTAGAGAGGGGAAGGAAGCTGGGAGAGAAATTAAGAAGGGAGAAAGTATGATAAAACAGAAATGAGGGGAAAACTGAAAGAGAAAACAGAGGAGAGACACAAGGGAGAGAAAGAGAAGGACAAAGATGAAGAGAAATAGAAAGAGAGAGAGAGAGAGAGAGAGAGAGAGAGAGAGAGAGAGAGAGAGAGAAAGAGGAGGGAAAGAGAGAGAATGCTTTCATCCAAATGAAAAAAATCCCTTAGTGTATGTAAGATAATAAAAATACAAAAATCACGGTTTAATACAGCATGACTGTAGTTGAGAAACCATGTTTATCTATCTATCTATCTATCTATATATATATATATATGTATATATGTTTCACTTCAATATTGTTTTATTTTCTTTATCTTTATTATATTATATTGAAGTGAAACATATATACATATATATATATATATATATATATATATATATATATATATATATATATATATATATATATATGTTTCACTTCAATATTGTTTTATTTTCTTTATCTTTATTATATCTTGGAAAGTCTTCGTTTTTTAAGAGGGTGTATATCATATACATGTATTGTATTCAGAGTTGCTAGATGACCAAATTGCTTTGAAAAGTACATACCTCTCTCCATCTCCACGTGCTATACATCCCACAACTTCGAAACTTACCCCCCCCCCCCCCCCCCCCATTTATCCACCACCTCTGACCCTCATGCACCCCACACAAACACAAACAATCACAACCTTACGCTCTCGCACATGTAAACAGGAAGCCGGAAAAAAAAAAACTGCCATTCTCAACTTCATGAGCAGTTTTAGGAATGACATCACTCCTAAATCAAGGTTACGAAATAATATGGAATTTTTTGAGTTTCCATCACGTTTCCATACAAAACTATGCCTTTTGTTGTCAAAGTGACGTGGTATTGACGCTTTTGTGATTAGACCGTAATGGTTTGACCATGGACCTAGCTACCCGAACCACAGTCCTCTCATAAATGTGATTTAGGCGCTAAAAGAACGTGTACGAAGATATTCACAATTACAGTCCCCGTTGTGATTACAGCTGCTTGTTCTACCCGCATCGTTTAGAACCAGTTGTCTTGACTCAAATGACGTCACACTGACCGTACTGTATAACGCGTCTGCAAAAACAGACTAAACATATTATCTTAAGGTGTGACGTCAAACATACCCGTACGTAAGCCGGCCCACTGTACTCTCACTCTGAATAGATGCCGTCAGGCGTGAATTGTAAGTGGATACACACACTCACACACACACACACAAACACAGACAGATCGGTACCACTCGGTATACGGGGTTGTACGCGCATTTTCGGGATAATACTGCTTCGCTTGTATAACCCGCCCTTATATCTTACCGTACTTAGCGCAGCGCCTTTATTGCATGCATCCACGCCAGGCCGGCTATTGACTATCTCCATTTTACTCCGGTGCTAAATCATATACACGTTTCTGTCCGACATTGTGGCCTTTCAACACAGAGCTTTAGAGGAGAAGTCTTTACAACAAGATATCTGCTACCGAGGACGTTATCCAGGTAATATAATATTCTTTTTTCCTATATACTTAAATATATCATCATGGTCATGTAGGCTATATATATTTATGTACACCCTAGCTTAACCTAAATGAGATATATAGCTGTATAATCTGACATGTCTGAATTCATTTCATGCCTATGCAATCAAGTATTATTTTCTTAGGCATATATGTTATATCATGTCGGTATTCCAAGATACGAGCGGTAGTCTCCAACGATGCCTTCAACTTTCAGCATTATATAATGTACATGCAGTTATATAGTATTCGGCCAATACCACACGAGTGACATATACATATACTACGTACAGGTCTACATGTAGAAAGTGCAGAGGCCAGACGGGCATATTATACACTATTATACATACTGGCTGGTATGTATAGCCACGGTGTATCAATAAGCACGATTGCAAGGACATAATTATATGCAGGATCCAACTCCATATCCTAGTCCCACGCAATCCGGGATGCTATGTTATTGTACATCGGAAGATGAACTAGACCATACGCCCGTATACATGTGCCCATGGAACTTTGAAACTTCCTTTCAATTTGTAATGAAATGATATGAGTATAGTGATATGCATACACTATTTTGTTAACAAATACATTTGTGTTCATAATGATGAATATGAGAGAGCAGCGATATACTTATATACATATTTTGAACTAAATAATCATGAATGTAGTTAAGTAAATGTATATGGGAACTATATATGTACTAATATACGTACTACTTCTACTACTACTTTTACTAGTACTACTACTACTACTACTATTTCTTCTACTACTTCTACTACTACTACTACTACTTCTACTACTACTACTACTACTACTACTACTACTACTACTACTACTACTACTACTATTATACTACTCCTACTACTACTACTACTACTACTACTACTACTACTACTACTACTACTACTACTACTACTACTACTACTACTACTACTACTACTACTACTACTACTACTACTACTACTACTACTACTACTACTACTACTACTACTACTACTACTACTACTACTACTACTACTACTACTACTACTACTACTTCTACTACTACTACTACTACTACTACTACTACTACTACTACTACTACTACTACTACTACTACTACTACTACTACTTCCACTTCTACTGCTACTACTTGCGATACTGCAATTCATTCATTGATTCTAAGTTTCTAACTCACTAATATTATACAATTTAGCTTTCTTCATCACCTTAAATCACTTGCTTTTTCTTCTGCTCCTTATGCCATCTCTGTCTTCTGTTTCAGTGTTTTCTCTTTTCTTATCTTCATCTTTCTCTTTTTCCACTTCTTCTTCTTCTTCTCCTTCTTCGTTTCCTCACTCTCCCACCATTTACACCCTTCCTGTTCTCTTATTTTATATATTTCAATCTAAAAATACAATAACTGTTTCGTTGTTTTCTTTTATGCAGGTCTTGGGATATCTTTAAAATTTTTCAGTCGAGACCGTTGAGACCAAAGCACACTTCTAAGACGTATTCCAGGATGAACGGATCGTCAAAAGGGCCGATCGCCCTCCTGTTATCGATATTCGTGTTTTTCCATCTATCGAATGCAGCAGGTAAGTCAGATGGAAGTTGCCTAAATTAGTATTACTTTCATTTACATGAATGCTTAACAACTGTATTCCCAGTACAAATCAGTACAGATCAAATCAGTACAAATTCCTATTACACCATGGACACACAACGGTAAAACGATATGAACGTGATGTTCATTTAAAAGCTCCCGGGAAACTTAATTTAATTTCATTGTGCCTAAAACATCATGCAAACTTTTAGGTACTGTTCTTTTGCGATTGATCGTCATGAAGCCGAATCTCTTAGCTAGTTGAGAATACATGTTATTCTTACTGCAGGGGATACATCTTGATTTATTCCTCTTGATGATTCTTGATGATTTCCTCCTCCTTGTTGAAGGAGGAAGTTCTCTTAAACTAGTCGGCAAATCTTTGTTCAGATTTGTCCACAAAACACCAAGGTTCATAATATTCTTACTAACACAATTAACAAATTTCTTCACTTTCCGGATTTTTCCGGAAATGTGGGATTCAATCATTACCAAAATTATATCTTTAGCTGTGTATTTTCATTAACAGAGTTTGTGTGCATTTGCGTGGAGCTGAAATATTTTACTAGAAAAAAACTGTTTATTTTTGTTCACTGATATCTCTTTTCCTCACAAAAGTATTGATGCAATCCAACAGAACTGGACAAGCGAAATAAGACTCTACATTTCTTTTGTTCTCTCTGAGAAACAGTATACGCAATCCTGTTCGTTATTGTTAAAACACCTGAAAACACATGCTGAGACCACATATTTTTTCGGCGGTGCCACGCATGGGTTCAAAGAAAGAAAGTTGTTTCATATCCTATCATAAGACATCCCTGATGTGAGCTTGATTTTTAACACCTAGTACTAGGTTGGATAAAAAGGCGGAACCAATGCACCCTTGGTTATCACATTCACAAACATCCTGTCAAACATCCTTCCGCCTCATGCAACTAACTTTCATATCCTTGAGGAGGAAAAAGAGAGTCATTGGTGTGTTTTTTTCTAGCCTGCCTTCCCCCAGAAATGAGTTTATGTCAAAATTTTTTGTTTGTCTAGACGCGCAAAGAAAAATCATGTCAGATCTTGGCTTGACGAATCTTCATACATGTACTAACCTATATCCATTATTAATAGTAATTATATCATTATCATTATCGTTTTATTATTGTCATCACTATCGTGTTTAGGTATTGAATCTATGCGGTTGGTCAACGGGGATACGTATTACGGACGGCTGGAGGTGTTATACGCGGGTGTGTGGGGCACGGTGTGCGATGACGATTTCTCGTACTCAGAAGCAGAGGTGAGCGAGTGATTGGTTGTTATGGTTTTATGATGATGATGATGATGATGATGATGATGATGATGATGATGATGATGATGGTGATGATGATGGTGATGATGATGATGATGATGATGGTGATGGTAAGGGTGGCGGTGATAGTGATAAAGGTGGCGGTGATGATGATGATGGTGGTGGCAGTGGTGATGGTGATAATGGCGATGATGATGATGATGATGATGATGATGATGATGATGATGATGATTATGGTGATGGTGGTGGTGGTGGTGGAGATGATGATGATGATGATGATGATGATGATGGCGGTGACGGTAATGATGATGGTGATAGTGGTTATCATGGTAAAGATAAAGAAATACATGTATAACAAAAATACCTACCTAAACAATGATTTTTGAATAATTCTGTTCTCATTATCTTTTTTAAAACATTTTCCTTCTGTTTTTCATTTTTAAAATGATTTTACAATTATTAAATACTATTTAGAAAATAGTAAAACTTTCGGTAACATTCGGAAACTTTCAAAGAACATTTGATATTACAATTGTTGTGGGAGTATAGCCACAAATAGGAAACGCAACATTTCTTTAATTGACGCTCCTTGTGAACTTGTAATTCAGGTGGCGTGTAGGCAGCTTGGGCTAGACACGAGCCTCGTCGATTATTACTCCAATGCGCACTTCGGCGAGGGGTCTGGTGAGATTTGGTTGGACTCGGTCACTTGTGGCGGCTACGAATCGGACATCGACGACTGCGCGCACAGTGAATATGGCGTCCATGACTGTTCCCACAGCGAGGATGTCAGTATATCGTGTGGAGTCTGTAAGTTTGCTTTGGAATATCCCCATTTGATTTGATTTCATACGTTTTGATTTGATATGAATTGATGTTATGAAATTTCTATATAACGATTATTTAATTCTTTAAAATGTATTGTCCACCCTAAAGTTAAGTTGGTTGCGATACAAGCAGGGACATGAAAGAAATATATTAGTGAAGGTTTGACGAAAATCCGTCAAAGGATAAGACAGTTATGGGCCCTGTTACATAAAACGTACCAATGATAGTAACTCTACATCAATGGTAACTACTAGAAACATTGCTCAACAGCCAATCAAATTCAAGGTTGCCATAGAAGTTGCCATTGATAGCAAAGTTACAATCAATGGTAAATTTTATGCAACAGGGCCCTGATCTTATAAAATCTTGATTTTGTGACGTCACGTGCGTGGTGCTCTCCCATATTACGTCGAGTGCTGTACATATGATTCCATAGACTGTGCTTGTTCCGTTTTTGATGGCGGAGCGGAAAGGTGAATGAAACTGGTTAGGGAAATTTCCCGACCTGTTCATTACACACAACAGTGAACAAGCGACTGGCGTTTTACATGCATACTTCCCCCACAAAGATATTCACAGACACACACACACACAGATACAAACAAAGACACAGACAAATACACAGACACAGACACAGGCACACACACACACTTGTATACACACACACTCACACACACACACACACACACACACTCACACACACACACACACACACACACACACACACACACACACACACACACACACACACACACACACAACTTTGCCCTTTATTTTTCAAGAGAGAAAGAAAAAACCCTGGAGAATGGAGTATATAGTCATATAGGCCAAGTTTGATACAAATAGCTTTTGACACAAGTGATTCTTGCCAGTAAACAAAAAACTTGTTCAATTTATCAATTAAATCGTAAGTTATGGACCAAAAACAAGTGCATGTGCTGATGTAACTATTCAAGGTCATGTAAGTAACTATGTATGAGATTAGTAAGAAAAGATTGTGCGCCTGGTGTTGTAAAAAACAAAGGTGTAATCTATTCATACGTTCGTATTATTGTATTTCATTGTCTATAATGCTGATCTCTCAGGGGCTCAATGGAGCTGTTCAAATCTTATCTTTCTTCTCTCATCGTTGTCAATCTGTGTCTCATCTGATTTGTCCATTTACAGCGAATTTAGATTCGCCGGTATCGACCAGCAGCGGCAGCTATAATTGGTACCGAAACGCGGGCAGCTGGATCGGTTTCGTCGTCTTCTTCGTCATCATTGTGGTGTCTGCCTCCGTGTACCGACGCCGTCGGATATTACACAATCAGCAGTCTCGAACGACCACCGTGATCCAACCACCCACGACCACGATGATCAGCGTGCCGCCACCGAACCCCAGCAGTTACGGCCAGGGCGCGCCCCAGACGGGGCCTGGATCGTACCCGAGGGCCCCCCAGCCCTACAGCGCGGGGGTCGTCTACCCGCCCCCTGCCGGACCTGGGGTGCCCCCCTCCAACCCATACCCCGTCCAGGCCTACCCTCCCCCAACCCAGCCCCAGGCCCAGCCCGGCCAGTACCCCACCGCTCCACCCTCCGGCCCGGGCGTGTCCCCCTACCCACCCCAAAACCCTGCTGCTGGAGCTGCTCCGTACCCATCACCCGCTGCCGGGGCTGCCCCGTACCCACCACCCCAAGCTGGCCAGCAAGCACCCTACCCGCCCGGGGGCGAGGCTCCCCCGATGTACCCTCCACAGGGCAGCGCGGAGCCCAACGTCAATCTACCGCCCCCACCATCCTATAACGACATCGTGAAGCAGTAGGCTAGCGGCGGGTGAAATCACACGCGAGGTCATAACAATTGGGCTTTCATTTTCTGTTGGACTCTTTTCACTCTTATTGACTATCCAATCTTACAAGTTTATTATATTTCAAGAGGCTTTTTTTGCTTTATGAGTGTATTCTGAATCCGAGCGCAGCATTTTCGATTATAAGATAAAGGTATGTTTGCATCCAGCCGTTTCCGCGTCTGGTGAAATAGCGGTAATTCAAAGGCACGTGCTCTTACCCCCCGGAACGGTGGACCTAACTAGTCTATCCTGGCTTGTATATATTCCTATATGTAGCGATTTGTATAGTTTGCGGTGGCGGAAAATATGTGCGGACAGCGGCATCACTTGCGGCAAACTATTTCCATACAAAGTATTTGATGGCTGACAGTGGGAACGAGGATATATCTGTTTTCTCTATTTTCACGTTAACCGTGCTCATTTTGTATTGGAGTTCTTATGTAATGTATCTTATCTTTTTTTAACAGTCCACGGAACAAATAAAACCGTGTTTTTTACTATATTTTTCTCAGCTGAGGAGAAATTATGATCAAACAAAAGCAATGAAGTAGTACATTGAAACTCATAAATATCATAGTAATTAAGTTTCAATCACTAGTCTACGCTTTATAAATGCCGTGAGATACCTTTTCTCCGTTAAAAGAAATATACCGTTATAGGTTTATAGGTTCACTTTTAACATCACGTGGAGTTTGATGCCAAAGAGTATGTAGAAGGTTCAAGTCTGATGATGTCACCACGTTAAAGCGCACATTTATGAATATTCATATTTACGTACGTACTTACTTCGGAGGAATTGAGGCCTATTGTGTATGTTCAAAAAGGAAATATAAACACGTTGAAACTTGTTATGGCGTGGTGCAGTTTGCAAGTTAGCTTGGGAGTGCAGCAATAACATACATGTTTGTGAATTTTGTAAAGAAACTCTCCCAGATATCCACAAAACGGCTGTCATTATTAGCATCAAAGTGGAAAGACAGACCAACACACACACACACACACACACACACACACACACATACACGCACACGTTCACGCACATCTAGATTATGCCGTCACACTTCCCACTGATCTATTTTGTCAACTTAAGTGTTTTTTATGATAATAAGTGGAAGTCAGGGTTCAATGACCGTGTCATGACTGTTTTATGAGGGAGATATGAAGATAATCATTATACAAATTATGATAAGATTCAGTACTGTGTGAGTAAAGTAGCACTAATGTAACGTATATATATTACTACATGTATAACAAAATATTATTGAGCAGCTGAGGCAACTTCGAATGCGCCTGGGGCCTTCTTCATGTCATGAAACCTAACTAATCCTAGTTTGTTGCTAAGATGCATTCAGATACATGCATTTTTAGTAACTAACTAGGCTAGTAAGGTTTCATGAATATGGCCCCAGGTCTTTTTCAAACCGGATATGTCGTGAGATATGAGCAGCTAAAAAACTAATGGAAGGACACGACTATATAGCCGACAGTTGGTTCACTCTGTTCACAAAGTTTGCGCCAGATGATATGCTGCTTAACTCTGCATGCGCCATTGCTGCCATGTTGCACCAGATATGCACACAAAACCCATAGAACAGTCGTTTATCTGGCCCACAAAGGGTTAATAGGAATTGGCCGCGGTATTGGTGACAAAATGCACACAGTCATGACACGCAAAAAGTTATCGCGCTTGGCTGTATAGAGGGTTCCCCCGAGCAGCCATATTGGAGGACAAAACAATAAAAACCTGTGCATCAGACCATGAAAACAATGTCTGTTCATGGTCTGATGCACAAGTTTTTATTTGTTTGTCCTCCAATATGGCTGCTCGTGGGAACCCTTGATTGGGTGCTGATGCGGTGTAAAGCTGTGTTGTTATTGTATTCCAATCCATGAATATAATGAATAACAACAACAACCAATAGGTGATTGAACCTGTGGGGTATTTCATCAAGCTCTTCTTAGGCTAAGAACGACTTTACACACCACTGGTTACCCTTTCTTATGCTCAATCAGATGCCCGAATTTGTTCCCGTGTTAACATTGTGGGAGTTAATTTCCAACGATCCTAATCAAATTTGACGAATCAGAAACTTTGTATTCAGACAATTTAATTTATAAACATCAGATTTGAACTTAAGCTGATGGATATCAAGATCATTGAGAATCTGATTTAGCAGAAAAAAGGGGTCACCAGTCGTTGTGCTAAATCAGATTCTCAATGCTGTTGATTCCCATCACCTCAAATTGAAATCTGATCTTAATAAATCGAAATTCTTGTTGTTAACAAGTATCTGAATACAAAGTTTATGATGTGTCAAATTGGATTAAATTTGTTGGAGATTAACTCGCACTATGTTACTAGTAAAACAGGAACAAATTGCTGTGTCTGACTTAGCGCAAGAAAGGGCCGCCAGTCGTGTGTTAAGTCGTTCTTAGCTTAAGAACAGCTTTGTGAAACACCCCACATTCAGTCCTATATCATGTGTGAAATGTTTCTATCGTGCTATAACCTTTGAAGGGTCGGACAAAAAGCTACTCTTAAAAGGAATTAATTGTGCGTATTGCTTATGCGACAAACAAACCAAAGGCACAGACGTATGTACTCAATACGCCGTACTAACACGATTGTACTGCACAAAATATGAATTGTGTATATAATATAATAATATTCATCGAAAAGGCAACATGGACTTCGTGATGTTCGTATTGTATTTTCTTTCATTTTGAACATTCTTTTGTTTGCGACAAGGACCATAACTACCGACTCACACACTGTGTGCAGATGCAGCCCAGCCAAAGGTTATGGTAATTTGCTATTTATGTCAATACGACTGTTACGTGGACGTAACTGCCCAAAAGCATAATTTCTCGATAATACATGTCACTGCATTATGAGGAAAATGTAGCTCCAAACTTGAACCAACGACTGTGTGGCCAGATGAGGCACCGGCTGACTGACTGTACTCATATATTTGTCAGTTTACTCTATAAAATCAATATTTCCCTTCTATCGTGGTAGCGTTTTTACGGTTGTCGGTGTTTAGTTATGATTGTGGTATTGATCAAAATACAGGGGGGATATCAACTTGAAGTAAAATTGATTTGTACCAAAACAGACTGTTTTGTAAATACATGATTTGAGGGGAAATAATTGTCGATTAGAAGTTATTTTGCGCCTGGTAGCACTACGGTGCAATGGTCCAGTAAATATGACCATCTATGTCATGAATATGGTGGCGTGGTTAGCAAATATACATACTTCCATAGTTTTTCGTGAAAGATACATTTTCCTTGTGTTTTTATACAGTAGTTAAAACATAGCACATGTTAGCCTTCGAATGTTTCATTTTTTATGGAAATCAATCATTTCATTGTCCACATACTTGATGTTAAAATGTCGCAACTTCGCAAGCGTGTAATCCAAAAAAAAAATATCTTGTCGATTTGTTAACATTCAATCAACGCGCCTCCGAGTTTTTCTGCCTCTTATCAAGTGAACTTGTCATAAGAAGGGGTTAGGGGTGGCAATCTTCTCAGAGTCTTTGTGTGCGCAATTTGCAGTACTGCTGTTTCTGTGTTGTGGTATCAAGTTGATTTTACTGAAAAATTGTATCCATGTTTGACAGTGGGTCAGTCGTAAAAGAGAATCGTGAGACACATGTTTGCCTTGTTTGTGTATTCATGTTCTCTTCCGGTCGAGTTTGCTAGTTTTACGAAACCGGAAGTGGGTATGACTATAAAGAGAAAAGGACTTCGCTGCACCATACACATGGGACTACCTTTTACGCGGTATGAAGGCATGCGAATGACTACTAATGTGCTCTGCTGGTCTCAGTCTATCTCCCTGGTCTTAGATATGATATTAGGAGAGTACTCGGTGAATATGAACATGTACTATATCTTGTATTTGTAGAGTATTTTAATCTCTCCGTCTCTGCAACCATTTTGTAATATTTGTATTCTAAGAATACACTATAATCATGTGAATTGTATGATATTTTTTAGATGGAATGTAAATATTACAAGGATGTCCTATGTGGGTTGTGTGAAAGGAAGATGCAAATTGGAAACATTTATATATTCAAGTACTTTCATGGCCGTCAATTTGAAAAGTAATGTCCAGTAGAACTCTACTTAAAAAGGAGTTTCAAATCTTATATCTTGAGAAAAAATGGTAGGGTATTCATAATTCATCGCACTTTGTGTAATTGATGGTGCTTACACTCGATCAAATTAGGCGAGGATTAGGGTAGAGATTGGTAAGGTAAACATGTGATTGTCCGGACGAAGTATGAATTCTCCAAAATGATTAAACAGAATTGTCATCTCTATAATTGTATTCACACAACTTTATATATTAGGCGTGGAACTACTTTTATTCACTGTAACTATATTTATATGAGCATTTTATACTAACGAGACTGGGTTGCATTTATCACAGCATCTTCAAACTTCCCATTTCATGATTTCAAGTGGTCTAATTATACCGGATGATACCCACTACACAAATGTGATGATACTGTAACTAGCCTACATTGTATGAATTTGAAGTGATCTGGCTAACACGCGGTGAACCTTTTCAACTTTGCTGATACGATATATCATATATATCCCTCTTGTGTCGGTGATGAGATAAAAATCAGAACACGGTCATATAATGATGTGGTAGGTAGAGGGCGACATTGTGGTTTTTGACCATCTTGATTTAGATATTAAATCTCAGGGTAAATTGTCCTCACGGGTGTAGATCCATTATGTTAACAATCTAAAGCATGAGATTGTTATTCATTTTCCCCCAGTCGAACAAATAAGGAGATATTTTCATCATCAAGTTGGTTAAACATGAATATTTATCTATCTGTATACTAGCAAGTACAAAGAGAATATAAGTCCATACGAACAATTATTAGTATCAATTGGATTATTGTGTAAAATTTTGTATCATTGTGAATAAAAGAGTTTTGATTCGAACCACTTGTTTGAGTTTGGATCAAGTACGATATTGACAGGTGAGGAGATGGATAATATAGGTGACAGGTGGCTATAATGACTGGGAAGGAGGAGGAGGAGGAGAGGAAAAGAAAGAGATGCGGAGAAAAAATGTATATAATATAATGTAAAGAGAGAGAGGGGGGGAGAGAAAGAGAGAGAGAGGGGAGGGATGAAGAGAGAGAGAGAGAGAGAGAGAGAGAGAGAGAGAGAGATGAGGTAAGAGACAAAGAACATTAGCCTAGTTACTAGGCTAAGAGAATATGTGAGACTTTAGAGAGAGAGACAGGGAGAGAGAGAGAGAGAGAGAGAGAGAGAGAGAGAGAGAGAGAGAGAGAGCAAAAGAGTGCGGGGTGGGGGTGGAGAGGGTGACTAAGATGGCAGGGCAGGGCGTCGTTTGGCTCGCGGTATGACATCGAATAGTGTCGTATGGGGCGATGTAGAGTGTACAGTGTGTAGTATTGTATTAGGAACAATAACCCACTAGATTTCAAAATAAAGAGTCGAGGTCTGAGTTCGATCCCAGAGCCACTGCCTTTGAAACTAGGGTACGCCATCATAATCTACATGATCGTGAATTAGGACACAAAACAATACAACATAGTCATTTTATCGCGCTGTTTAATAATGTCGATGCGCAGTTACTGTTGCAAACGCCAAAATCTTACCATCATATGTCGAAACTTAAGTATGACGTCATAGCTCCTCTAGCTTCTTCCCCTGATGGGATCGGGGCATAGTCTTTGTTACCATGTTGTTAATCAGACTTGGTTGTGTCCATGTACCTCACAGCCTACTATACGGAGTTGGTCGGTAGGCGACGCAATGGGCGACTACGCACGTGCAAAAACACGCACGACCAGTTGTGACCAAGGCTTAAGATAAGACTATCGCCTTGACTTAATGGCAGTGGTGTCTCCTTTATAGATGCAATGTACAAACATATGATAGCTCTAGTCTCTGCAATTTCAGACGCACTCACTGACCTACTGACTGACAAGGATTTGTGTCGGCAACCCCCCCCCCCCCCCCCCCCATATACGCTTCCCTTATGTTTATGTTCAATATTTTGTGCAATACCCTGTAATTTAGGCTTTGTACATAATTTGCCATAAGTAGACTGACATGATATTGTAATTCACAGAGGAGGACGCGGCGAATAGAGTGAGGAAGGCGTGGGCTGCATGTCACAGTTTGAAGTCAGTGTGGCATTCAGACCTTCGTAAAAAAAAATCTTAAAATACGTCTGTTCACAGCCGCAGTGGAGTCTAGCTGTTTTGCTCTATGGATCAGAAACCTGGACCCTCACTAAGGGGCTTACTTATATGTTGGATGGGAGTTATAGGCCTACAAGAATGCTCAGAATGGCTCTGAATATCAAGCAGTACATAATGAGAATGAGGAACTCGGAGCTGTACGGCAATCTCCCGAGGGTCAGCTCAAAAGTGACACAGAGATGACTAACATTTGCTGGACACGCACAACGGCGCCCTGAACTGACACTCCACTCAGTCTTGATACTTCATACAAAATTATCTGTATTATATTTTAAAGCCCAAACTGACGCTTTTAGTAATCACATGAATAGCGCATTCCGCCATGATATCAAACCATGTTAAACGTAGGACTGCTTGCAATTTCTCTTATTCATAATCCTACAATATACAACACTTGTATCAATAGCTGTTTAACCATGCTTACAGCAGAACTGTCTCCAATGTAGTATATATTGTAATATATTGTTTTTTGATGAATGTTTCCATTATTTCAATTTAAGTGAATGTACACAAAACTACATCATCTTTCGAGCTGCTAGATTCGTTTGTATCGTTTGAGTTTGATTTCTCAATAAATCTTTTTAATTCAATCCCTCACCGTCACCCCCCCCCCCCCCCCCCCCATTTTAAACGCTAACAGATCCCTATACCACTGATCAACACAGTCCTTGTTTTCATAATTAGGGAGCTTTCGTTATAGCCCCGCGGACGGAAACGAGATCAGTGAGCAATCTCGCCGTCCGTCCTCGGCAATTCACACGCAGTTTCGCTAAAAGACAGAGAACGCGAACGACGGTGCGTGTGACGTCATCTGGCACACCCCCTACCGAGCTTGTCTACAAAACAGCCGGTCGCACGTGCGATTTGCATTACATCATCTGTACGGGCGCTGATTGGCTGCTGTCCTCTACTCGTCGAGGACGAGAAATCTCAGAATTCACGTTCTCGATTCCCCGCGCGGATTCCAGAGCGGGCGGTGGCGCATGCGCAGATCGATCTTGGTGTCGGATTACCGTACTGGAGCCCGTCCGTCCTCAAAACGAAAGCTCGCTACTGTTAGTAGACAGGTGCTGATGTGCATGCTTGCGTAATTGATCTCATTTCTATCAATTCCTTGTCTCAAAACGCACAATCATCAACCACATTTAATAATTAGTTAGATGGACTCCGACCCCTAGTCGAATCGAGCAGGACATCAATTAATTATTTACGAAATCTTGGTGGCATAACTCTAGACTCCGCATACAGGTGGTTGGATTAAAAACAACGCTTAATTAGGCAACTCTTTATGGTATATCAATTGTTGATTTGGTCTAAAGGAGATGGGACGCGTCTACCCGCCGTTTGTGTGTTACCCTTGTACTAAATGAGGGTTGGTTGACCACACAGGAGGTGTACAAAGTATTCTTCTGCACGGATGAACAATATATTCAGTGGAATAATCAAGAGCTTTATCTGACAGCTCAAACGGACCGAGAAGCGATTGAAGGATCAGGAAACGAAAAAGTTTCCAAGCGGAGAAAGATATTCCACGACATTTTGGTTTAGTTCAAAGTTGTTGCCTGCGAAAAGGAGAGAATTCAAAGAGGATGGAGGCGAAACCGACATTACCGTACTGGCGTTTGTCATGCTGCATCTTCGTTTATGTAGCTGTGTTTTGTGTTTTTCAAGTACATGCAAGTTCAGGTAAGTTCCATACCCCTATAATACATTGAAGATATGATGTTGATCCAATATTAGCGCATGTACGATGGTGGGAAACTAAGTCAATCAAACCCCCCACTTCTGACTTTTAACGGTCAAATTGTTTTGTGAAGTATGTTTAGATTAACCATTATACCGATTTGAATACTAGTCGAATATAAATCAAAGCTCGTCATTTACCGTGATAATTCCAATGATTCAAAAAAATCCATATTATTTTCGATGTAAAAAAAGATGTCACCACACTCATTATGGTTCCCGCTAAAACTAATGTCAGCGAGGTCTATGTCGGCACGGCCCATTCCGTACTTTCTTCTGGTTTTGAGAGACCATTGAATAACCGTACACTGATCATCAGTTCGTTAACTTAATAGGTTTTGTTTAGTTCCGAAGAGTTAAATGAAAAAACTATTAAATGTATTCGAAACAGACCTACAAAATAAGATGTTAATGATCAGGACCAATCATCGTTTAACAAAATGTTCAGCTAAAACATTCAATTTAAGCCGCGGAAATTGAATAGCGATACGTTTTTTAGGAGTGAGGAGTAGACGTATGTTTGGGAATACAAAATGCCAGATGGGATACCAGGAACGTATCTACTACATGGTCATACGTGGGCCACACATGAAAAGGAATGTTACATTTGAACACAAAACACATTACATTTGAAATACGAGTATATTAATTCAGTTACCTTGCAGCTATAAATAAAACCCTGTAGTATGAGAGTCGTGATAAACCTCAAGTATAAAAACAAATCAATAATCGAACACTTAAAATGAAAGGTTTATTTAAAGGTTTACTCAAACCTGTATATTAATACCACCCCATGAGGAACATACTATGTGATCTATATACGATATACTGGCAGGCATTCTTTATAGACATATGCCACAATTATTACAATGTACATGTAAACTCCTTTAAAAGGATTCAAATTCGGTATTCTTTACATACAGATGATCTCGATTAAAAGTAGACTCTCTAGATAGGTTTGTGTGGACTGAAATAAAACAGATAGATTTTCCAAACAAAATACAATTAAGATCTTGTTAATAATAAAAAAAATCTCCTTTTTCTTCTTCTTTCCACCTTTTCTCTTCCTCGATCTTTTTTTTTTTTGTGAAAATGGAGTGGGTGTGGTTGTGAGTGAGAATGGTATGTTTATGCATGGTAAAGAGTTTCCACAAAAGTATTTCATTACATCTTGTTAACCCAACAATTCCTGTTATCTATCACCTGTTGATCATTTTCATGATTTTTTTTCTTTATATATGCCTGTGTCTTTCTGCCGTTGTTGGATTAACAAAGTATGATAGTATGGCATTACAATACCTATTACGTCACAATATGTGTGACGTGGACGAGTACAAAAATGTTGATACCCTTCGTTTAACAAACATGATTTCAAAAGCAAAATATTTGAAACTGCATTGGGCAGATGAAGATATACGGCAACTACATTTGAAGGTTTCATCCCGAAGGAATCAACCCTGTATTATCATTCGGAATTGTTTATTTGTGTCAAATTCTTGAACGTAGGACAGTATGAATCCTGCTCGAATGTTAAAGTCTTAATTCATTACGTTAAACCATGGACCCTACCACGTGGTAGGGCCCATGGTTAAACCATCATTGATTTCTACAATCTACTTTCAGAAATATGTCATGTTTCTATTTCAATTTGCAACAGTTACTTCCTTATACATTTCATCAATTCTATTAAGAGCACCCTGTGATGACCTTACCTTTAAGATTTCAAAGATGACGTATGCCAATGTATAACTGCGTTATCTTGGCGATAGCAAAATACCGTTTCGATTAACCATTAACTCGCGTTAATCAACACGGTATCATGCCCTACCAGTCTATAAGACCCATGCACGCTGTGTGTGTCAACAGTGCGCGAATTGTTATAACACATACATGTATTCCCGCCATTGCCCTCAAACAGAAATGCATGCTGTTCTGTCCCGTGCTTGTGAGCGTATCTTACGTCAGTCTTAAGTTTACCTCCCCCCCCCCCCCCCCATGAACAAAATGTGATTTTCAACAAGAAAACAAGGAGATTTACCATTACGTGCACAATAATTGAAGACGCACAATTATCATTGTGATTAATATTTTTTTATCATTAATCTAATAAAGTTTTTTTTTCTGCTGTTGACATTTAAAAGAAGTCAAAATGTATTTTGGTTCAAGGAGGTGGAAAGGGAATGAAAAAGAGAAGGAGGAAGAGGGAGATGAAAAAAAAAGTGGAGGAAGGAAGTAAATGGACACAGTCATGATCCTCATTTTTTGTTTTTTATTTGAAAAATAGGTATTCAAAGGACAGACACGAATAAAGAACAATATACATGTATATATTTCATTTAGTAATTTCTTCAGAGAAAGGGAGAGAGAGAGAGAGAGATAGAAAGAGAGAGAGAGACAGGCAGATAGAGAGAGAGAGAGAGAGAGAGAGAGAGAGAGAGAGAGAAAAGAGGGGATGGGTAGTTCTGTTGTTACAAAATATGCCAGGACTACCCTCTCCTTATCTGCATACCTAGTCGTGAGTTTAAGATTGTTTAGGTGATTATGTAAACGTTGTCAATACTGTCTTGTCACTGAAACTTCTTATTAGTTTAAGATTAGGCATATCCCTCGTTTTTTTAGAAGACAACATAACTCAGTGTAAAAAAGCCCTAATTCCAGGCTATTTAATAAATAGACTCTGATAATTGTAATTGTAATTTGTAATGAATTATTTTTTCACAGCTCATAGTAGATAATACAAACACAATCAATAATATAAATATTACACGACAAACATGCACCAAATATGGAATGTACAATTGGTAATAATAACAATGATGCTATAATTATAACGATAATAAGCATGATGAGTCTGTGGAGGAGTCCGAAAAAGCAGAGCGTGTCAGCTGGACCCCTTTGAACATTAAAAAAAAAATATATTATTAATCAATTATAAACCAATTTAATATATGAAATTACATTGATGAATGTAAAAAAAACCCACATCATACTCAATAACATTAACCTCTTTTCTCCGTCGGGGATCGGGAGAAGATATTGAGAATGGTTAGTCTGAGGCAGCCAGACCACTTTATTGAATAATTTCGCCAAAGGGATAGTCCATCCTGAAGTTGAGTTGGTTTCAATAAAAGCAGAAACATGAAAGAATCATATGAGCAAAGGTTTGACGAAAATCCGTCATAGGATAAGAAAGTTGTAACCTTTTGGATATTCAATTTTGTGACGTCACGCGCAAGGTACTCTCCCTTTATTTGGTGTGCTGTATGATTTCATATTGCTCTTTTTCTCTTTTTGACATCGGAATACATTTTTAAATAGACATGATAGAGGTATATGTGTAAAACGTGTTTCTGATGAAGTATCAAATGCACAGGTAAAAGGATGCATATCGAACAGTTTTGATAAAAATCGACATTATCAGCAAATATTGTACACAACATATGGGAGAGCACCTCACACGCGACGTCACAAAATCAAAAAATTAAAAGATCATAACTTTGTTATCCTTTGACGGAATTTCGCTAAACCTTCACTAATATGATTCTTTTACGCGTTTGCATTGAAACCAGCTTAATATCAAGTGACTATCCTTTTTAGCCTGGGGGCATTTCATTAAAGTTTTCAGCACTGACTAAATAGTGCCAACAATTTTAGTGAAATCCTAGGTTTTAATTGGCTTAGAGGCACTAGCCTCTAGCTGTTACTATGGTAACTGTCGGAGAAAGACAACTTGTCGGAGCTGACAACTTTCATGAAATGCCCCCCTGGAAGACAGGATAACTACCAAGTCGTTTGGCACCATAACCGCCAGCCTGCAAAGACATGAATATACATGTAAATGAGAACATTGTATAATAACATTTAAAATGCTAATGTTTTTTGCATTGTATTTCTTGGAGGAGAATTTAGAATATAGTTAAGTTTGTATATACGATTGTAAGACAAAGAAAGCAATAAGCATTCCTCCAAGCTTAGGTCAGTCGTCAGGTATGGTTGATGTTTGCCCGAACTGCATGAGATGCGCTGTCAATATCGCGGTATATTTTATTGGATGGGAATAATGACAGGGCTAGGGCATGTTGCCCATCATACCCATATATGACAATCTGATCCCCAGTGTCCCTTCGTGCATGAATACAAATGATAAATGCCAGTCTACACGGATTGTAGAAGCCTGTAAGATCCGCGGAAAACTCTTGCCAAACTGCAACAGCGGCAAATACATCGAACATACAATTTTATGGTTTAGAGGCTACCGAAGACGTACGATCCGATCAGTCGTATGTCTCTGCGACTGGCTGAACCAAATCCCGGTCATTGGATTTGTACAAGAAAGTGACGTCACATTTCCCTCGTAGACCTTTACAATGGTAGAATCGTGGCAAAATTGTGTCGCCTGCTGTGGCGTTTAAACTCATTGTTTTCTTCATCTCCCGACCCTTTACAGAAGGAATCCGGCTCAAGTACTCTTTCGGCTCAGCGCCCAACAAGGGTCGCGTGGAGGTGCAATACGGCGGCGTCTGGGGCACGATCTGCGACGACAAGTGGGGGCTCGCGGACGCCGAAGTGGTTTGTCGGCAGCTCGGCTTTGCCGGAGCGCTGCGGGCTCTTCCGAGGGCGTACTACGGTCCGGGCGACCTCGACACCGTCATCTGGCTGGACGAGGTGAGCTGCGTGGGGAATGAGAGCAGGATTCAGGATTGCCCGAGCGACGGGTGGGGCCAACACAACTGCCAGCATCTAGAAGACGCGTCCGTAGAATGCTTGCCAGGTAGGTGATCGATGTCCTTCATGCAGTCAACAATTAAGGCCATCACAGACGTCACGATCCGACCAGTCACACGACTCTGTGACTGGCTGGATCGCAGGACCCAATCATTGGATTTGTAGGTGACGTCAGACGTAGGCCCATACGATTTCAAAATGGTGTCGGCTGTGGTGGCCTGTATAGCTTTGTGAGAGAAAGGGTACGTGAGTACGCTGACGACGTGTGTGTGGGGGGGAGAGAGAGAGGATGGAGAGGATGACATCCCGGGGGGGGGGGGGGGGGCCCTCACATACATTGGTGGTACGGGGACGTGCCGCTTTGAAGACCCCCTTTTTGAGACCTCGATATCCGTTCTTTAGATCCTCTATATCCTACGCATGGCGAAAGTTCCGCGTAAGTTCCGCTTCTTAGCCTCCCCGCTGTGCCCCTCCCTCCGTTCCCCATGTCCGCGGCTTGCGTGCAGCTTGCTATGCTTCAACATCAACCCGGCCGCCCGACTCGCCGGCCGAGCGAGCTGCAAGAAAACCCTGACGTAAACACAACGCGTCGCATATGCAGCGAGGATCGTTCTGTAGACCCTGTTTTTCACAATGCCAGGCGGTATATTTTAAGTTCCTAAGACCCCACATTTTACGCGGATTTTACCCTTGTAGTCAGTTCCTTAGACCCCCATTTCAGGGTTTCGTGAGGCACACCCCCATCAAAATATAATTTGAGTGCCCCCCCCCCCCGGGGATGACATGCAGGCAGTGTGATGTGTGTGTGTGTGTGTGTATGTATGTGTGTGTATGTATGTGTGTATGTGTGTGTATGTGTGTGGTGTGTGTGTGTGTGTGTGTGTGTGTGTGTGTGTGTGTGTGTGTGTGTGTGTGTGCAGGGGGTAGGGGTGGACTTACATGATTTGTGTGGGGTCGGATTTATATGTTTACATGGGGGGGGGGGGTATCAGAAAGATTTCATTCTCATGTATTATGGAATTGCTTTATTATAATTACTATTATATATATCTATTAGTATTATTATGATTATTATTCTATTTAAGAGGAATATAATTTATAATTTGCATATTCAATTTGCATATTATAATTTGCATATATTGAATATGTCACATATATATTGTGCTCATTATACAAATGGTATATCATGCTTCATTGTGTTTATCGAATCAATATAAATATTACGTTTATGGATTTGTAATTCTATGTTATAAAGTGAAATTGTTTATTTCATGATGTGAATGAAATCAAATGAAGAATGTGGAAAAAAGTGCGAGAGAGAGAGAGAGAAAGAAAGAGAGAGAGAGGGAGAGAAAGAGAGAGAGAGAGAGAGAGAGAGAGAGAGAGAAGAGAGAGAGAGAAAGATTAGAGTATGTATGAGTATGACGTCGTGTATGTTCGGAGAGAGGGGGTGAGTATATAGATGTGTATGTGTGTGAGAGCATTTGTGCGTGTGAGTTATGATCAAGTAACATTAAGATATCTTCTTTGTTAACCATTAT
>OZ022581.1:23729294-23789802 GCA_963669155.1 Arbacia lixula
CTGGGCGGATTAATTTTTTTTCGAAAAACGTCATTAACCCCCCCCCCCCCCCCTCCCCCCGCTCAGATACTTCTTGAGGAAAAACATGTCCCCTCCACCTTCGGGGGAGCGATTTCCGCCCATGATTACATGTATCATATACGAGAATAGAAGTCAAGATTCAAAAGCCCCCCCCCCCCCCACACACACACACACACACACAAAAGTGTGCAAAACAACCGTGCATAAAATTCAGATACAATAAACGTAAACAACAAACAAACCACCACCGCTACTACCACCAGTACAATACCACCACCACCACCGCTACCACCACCACTACCATCACCCTCACCCTCACCACCACTACTAATATCGCAACCACCGCCGCTAGCTACCATGCACCACCACTATTATCACTCTCATCATCATCATCACCACCACCACCACCACCACCACTAGCACCACCATCACAACCACTACATCTGCACCATCACAATCACTATATCACCACCATTACTAACGATACCACCACTACCACAACCATCATCACTACCACCACCACCACCACCACCACCACCATCACCATCACACCCCTAGCTGCCACCACTTCCACCACCACCACCACCACCACTACCACGTACCACCACCACCAACACCAACACCACCACGAGCAGCAGATACCTGCAAGTAGTGCCCGCTATCGGCCAGGTCAAGGATGTAGGTGAGGAGCTTCTCGCTCAGGCAAGTGAAACCGCCAGGGGAGCAGCCAGAGGAACAGCAGTACCTAATGGGTAGTAAGTGACATCGCAACGTGCACGAACTTAGCCTAGGTACTGGTTATGCTGTGAGGTGCATGGACAGTCTGTTAACAACTATGTTTGGTAACACAGGCTACAGCCTAATCCATTAACCCTTTTTTGTGGGAGACATTTTTGTATATCTACGGGGTTACTGTGTATCACTAGCGCTGCCAAAGTGCGACACTGGCACATGAACACTTAATTGCGAGTACTTAGCTTAAATCCTTGAGATGTGTGTGTTGTGTGTGTATGTGTGTGTGTGTGTGTGTGTTCGTTGGGGGGGGGGGGGGGGTTCTTGTGCCATATAAAATTATGGCTCTCCTTGCGTGCATGTCATGAACATGATGAACCTCAATCCATTGTGCTGGACTGAAAATACACTGTTGCTCATAAAGGTAGATCCTTTTTCCTACAATTTTCGGCAACTGTTGACAACAAAATGCCGCGACACGTGGTGGTATGTTTTTGCATGACTTACTCTAGCAATACTACTTCATTATGTAATCGATGCACCTGGCAAAAAGTGGCTACTTAATCATTTAAATGAGAACTAAGAACGAAATCCATCAACAACAAAAATATCCAACCTTAACGAGAAACAGTGTACATAGTTCACAACACTATAATGAGTGGGAGGGGGGGGGGGGGGGTAAGTATTGCTCCATCTACCTCACATCAATGAGGGAGGAGGGGCGTGACCCCCTGTCATCCGCTGCTTCACTCCTACAAACAGTATTTTAGGCCATTTCGAGTGATAAGTGATAAAGGTATTATCCTTTAATCTTCAACAAACGCAAATATTGTTTTTATTTATAGCGAACACATGTCATGTTCTCAGATGTCATAGCTTAGTACAGCCCCTAAGACTATATTATCTGTGTTTGTCTTTGCAACGACGATAAACCATCACTTCCATTAGATGATTTAAGAACGGATTAATCCATGATATAAATACAACACAAAAATGAGTCCCCCCTTTTTCGAAAAAGCAGAACTTTTAAACAAAACGGTTTTGAGCAAAATAATTTGGCAGGAGTGTTTCTAAACTCATTGACTAAGTTCGGTGTGAAAATGTGAATGATATTTAATGTCATGCATGAATGAGCACATTACAATGGCAAAAATGACACTTTTCAAAATTTGCAAGGATCGTTTTGGGGGAATTGTGATACAGGATTTCGATTAATTCTGTTTGGGGTGAATAATTAAGTGCTATTTATGATATTTATGTGTTTATATTCTTATAATTATTTCAGTTACCATTCAACGAACTAATCTACTATACCTAACACACAAGATAACGGAAGTAACCATAGTAGAGAGAGTGACCCCTTTACTAGCTGTTATAATACAAACTCACGATGACCGACGCGCCTGACCGCCGTTACACACGTCTTCGATGTTGGAGTATGAGTCGGCCCCGTCGCCGGAGCCCAGGGGGTTAAGGATACCGTTGTCGGAGAGGAGCATGATACTACCGCTTCGATGGTAGGCGAGAACCTCACAGGCCAAGGATCTTACCCGGGCGCTGCACGACCCACCGCTGCCGCCATCATCAGGAGCACCTGATACATGG
This sequence comes from Arbacia lixula, assembly GCA_963669155.1. Lineage (NCBI taxonomy): Eukaryota > Metazoa > Echinodermata > Echinoidea > Arbacioida > Arbaciidae > Arbacia > Arbacia lixula. The sequence goes on from OZ022581.1 coordinate 23,731,653, forward strand.
ATAAAATTATGATGGACCAACAGTAGTAACAGCAGTCGTGATAATTATATAATGAAAATAAGTATATAACTATTGTGATAATACTGTTTGTGTGCCATATGACTTCCCTCTTTTCAACACTTAAATGCTATGTCTATCGCTTCGATGTAACATTTCAAAATTAGTCTTCTTCAGCTCCTTTATCTTCATCGTTCGATCCTTAATTGCTTCAAATCTTCCCCCTCCTCCTTCTCCCCTCCCCTACCCCTCCTTTGTCTCCTTGTCCTCGTCCTCACCTCCTTCCAACTTCTCCCCTCCTTCTCCTCCTCCTCCGTCTCCTTGTCGTCCTCCTCCGCTTCCACCTCCTCCTCCGTCGTTTGGTAAATCATTCCAAACAAGAAAAATTTTCATTCGGAGGAGACTTTAACATGTTTAAGGCCGTCGTCCCGTGTAAAGGGAGTTAAACCATTGGCACGTTGAAAGAACCTTTTTCTTTGTGTGTGTGTGGTAAAGAGCAGTAAGATATCCCGGTGAAGTAGTTAACATATTATTTGTTACTGATAATTCATAATCCAGCTTGTCTTTTTTTTGTGTGTGTGTAAAGAGCAGGTAAGATATCCCCGTGAAGTACTTAACATATTAATTTGTTACTGATAATTCATAATCCAGCTTATATAATTTGTAAATGGCATAAGGGTAATATTTACTGTGTAATGTAAATCTTTTCAGCTAAACTGTTAGACACCAATAATTATGACACTTAAGTGGTGGTAGTGTCCTATCAATCAATCAATCAATAGTGTCTTATCAATCAATCAATCAATCAATCCAAACAAGAAAAACAACCACAGTTACCATCACCTAACATGTCTAAGCACATAACCTAAGAGGAAACCACGTGCCACGGTGCCTTACATGTTCCGGTTGGTTTCGAGAAGCAGCACTTGACGTCGGCGGCTTTGGTCGGCACAGACCGCTGATGTAGTTACTGCTCGGGCACGCAGAGGTCTCGATGCAATGACCTGCCTGTCCGTAGCGGCCAGTGGTTGTAGTCGGTGCACTCCGAGTCGCTGTCGGCTGCGGAGAAATTCATTAAAATAATTCAATTAAATTCTTTTATTCATCATGTAAAAACAATTTCCATCAATGATCACCAGAAGATGATGGCGTTCATCATAAAGTTCCATGTTAAGACGAAACTCATTTGCGGTAGATTAAATGCTGCTCGACGGGATTCGTGTATATTACTCGTGCAGAAATGCACCAGAACCGCATGTACAAAATTCATAACAAGTGACATTTTAAAATACACCAAAGAAAACCTATACAAAAAAAGAACGCACACACAAAACGAAAATACACATAACAATGATTTACATCTAAGACGATAGAAGTAGCAATTTATCAGAGTTATATTTTAAAATGAAGTGCAATTCCAATATTTAATCATTTATTTATCATCTCAACATGATTTAAATCAAGCCATATACAAAACACTACACAAACATGCTTACGTGAGGGTAAGCGGTATCAGATATAAGATAATATATGAAATATATATATGAAAAAAATCATTCAGTTGTCAAAAACAGAAAAAGAGCGACTTATGTAATTATACTGTACTCAGCGTATCGATTTAAACAAAAATAATAATAACTTTCTTATCCTTCGATAGGTGTTTGTCAAAACCTTCACTTATATGTTCTTTTTCATGTTTTAATCTTTAGGGTGAACTGTCCCTTTAGTATGCAATTGGGAGAAATTCAATAAAAAGTAAATTGCAATAAAAAAAATGCAATAGCATGAATAGCACGATCACCCATCATGCACCTGTGAAGCAGCATTTGATGCCAGCGGGTTGAGAGGGGCACAGGTTGCTCAATGTAGTTGCCTCCCCCGGACACGATGTGGTAGAGATGCATTCTCCGGAGCATCCGTAGTCCGGATGCTCATATCCGGAACACTCCGGATCGGTGTAGCCTGATAGAGATAACAACACAAACACACAATAATGCCATATTACAATTCAAACACAACTGCTTATTGCAGATGAATGGGATATGAAAAAGTGTTGAACAACTTAAAAAATACAACCATTATGATTGGTAAGATGTTCAATAAAAAAGGTAAAAATGAGTAAACTTTGTCTCGTTGGGGCGGTTACTTCGTCCACGTTCGAGAATGATGTTCCTTTTGAGAATGAGCAATGTTCGAGGTTTAAAACCAGGATTGATTTTACGTGCTAATTCAATGTGTCCAGGGGGTTATATTGTCAATGCGATAGGCCCACATATCAACTCATTGGTGTCCCAGTTCTTCCATATATAATGCACATGACTTGGAAATAACTTGAGAAATAACTTGGGCAATATCAAATGCTTCGCATTCGTGAAAAATGCGAACGTCGGATAAATATCTTAAATGAAAAAATAGGAAAGGTGTGAAAACTATACCTCGTACGGCACACACCAACATCAAGAGAAAGCACATCAATTTCATGTTGATTCCAGGTGTTACGAGTAAGAAGTGAGTACCGTCGTTTTTACTATCACAGCTGTAGAAGGGAACTGGGTTTTCTTGGCCTATATATAGCGGGTAAAACGATGGATTATGAGATAAACGGCTTAAAATGTTAATCTGTTCGACTTCCTCCCCGTGAAATGTCTCACCGTCTTTGAAGAAATTGTACGCGGAATGAAAACACACCGATACAATTACTTGCAGTAATATTGGCTTTCTTCTTCTTCTCCTCCTTCTTCTCCTCCTTCTCCTTCTTCTTCTTCTTCTTCTTCTTCTTCTTCTTCTTCTTCTTCTTCTTCTTCTTCTTCTTCTTCTTCTTCTTCTTCTTCTTCTTCTTCTTCTTCTTCTTCTTCTTCTTCTTCTCCTTTAACATTATTTTGTATAGAAACTCAGTAGGCCTTGAAGAGATTGGTATCAAAGTGTTTAATCAGCTGAGCCAAAGAAGAATTGTGTAAGCTTATGTAATATATTTAATATATTGCGGATGTGTTATAGAATAGGTCTAAGGAATTTCCTAAGAATTCTCTTTTTCTTTTTTTTTAAAGCCCATAACGCATCTTGATTTACATTGTAATGAAATTATGGAAAAGTGTATCTGTTCTGCTTATTTTTCTTAGATGAAATTGCCAAAAGAAATATTTTAAAATCATTCTAAAAAAATTGTGGTGATTCTTTGCCCTGCGTCTGTAAAATCTACCTAGCATCCGTAGATTTTGCCATGCGTCGGTAACCTTGTTGCATGTTTTTTTTCTTTTGTCAATATTTTTTGTTGTTGCCCATTTTATAGAACAAATATGATGCACCTCTTTGTGGTTCAATATAGTCATGTGCGCGCAGTAAATTCGGAAAGCTCGAAAACATGCGCAATGACTTTTTGCACACAATACGTACTCGAACCTGTGTATCCTGTCTATCTCATCATCTCTCTGAGCGTTCTACATTTACTCCTCCCCCCACCCCCCCCCCCCCCCCCCTTGATGATTCTGATCTGATCTATTTGTACATCCTTTTATCATCCTTTAATCAAGCGGTACTTGAGGGTCATCAGAGATGTGCAGTGTGTCCCAGAAAAGAGGTAACCCGTTTTTCGAGGTCGATAACGTAATCATAAAATATCATATTATTATAAAGATAACAGCAATATTGAGAGTAAAGTATTTTCTTTCGTTTGGTACCAAATTCACGATGAATTGTTCACGCATGACTGATTTCAAGCAATTACAAGTGCTCGATGTCAGAAACGTTTTGCGCAGAATAATGAATGTTGTTTGCTCTACGTCGATGCTTGACCATTTGTCCTGCATAACTTGATTTTGACAATTATTTTTTAAACACCTGTTGCTCCTCAACGCATGAGTCTTATCTATCATGTGAGGTGTCAAATGAAAGAATGAAACACCGTGTTTTTATGATGTGTATAATATTCCACGATTTTTTCCAGTCAACTAGAGAAATAACAAAGAATCTCGGGGTTTTTTTCTGGGACACACTGTATAGAAACAACTTGAGTGATCACAGATGCGCATATTCACAACGCTATCCTTTTATGATATGATAGTTGTGATATGATACAATGCACGCAGCGAATTTCAATATATCAAAACAAAACATAGGTACAGCTAGTGAATCAGTTTAGTATCGTACTTTGTTCAGCTAGGAGCCTCAATGATGAAGACTCTTGCAATTTTCCTCTGTTCGTTGGCTTTCGCCCGTAAGTATAAACGAGGTTATATACACGGTTATGATGTTGGAAGTTGTTTTAAATGCAGCTTGCTTTCACTCATGGGTATATATGGGATCAAAATGTTTGTGATGATTATATCATATATAGAGAGACATAGTTACAGCTAGTGAATCAGTTTAGTAATTTTCCAATTTTAAACAAATCGGGACCAAAACTTTTATGTATGTATCAGATAATAATTTCAGAACGCGAAAATACCCTTTCTGTACCACTCATGTTAATCCGCGAGAAACTGCTACCACGGTGAAATTTATCATTAACGATACTTCTGGCGGAAAGGAACATGTAGATTGATATGTGAGACACACAATGGGCATTGTTCTGTTTTGAATTGATCATCTTATACTCAGAACTGTTTGGGTCCTGATTTATATATATTAAAAAAAGACACCATCTAATTGAAAATTCAAAGGAGTTGAATTGATTGAATGTCATGAAGTCTGCTCCCCCAAATTGAGTTGTAACTAAAAAAAGAACAACAATATCTGTTCTACAGGTGCATACACGGACCCTGAGTGTTCTTCCTACGACCACCCCACCTATGGTTGCGTCGGGCAGTGTGTCTCCACCTCATCGTGTCCGGGGTCAAATTACATCAGTAATCTCTGTCCTTCGCAGGGTGCGGATATCAAGTGTTGCTTTACAGGTGAGTGAGGAAGACACCATCGTAAATTAATCATGGTAACATAGTGAGGAGGAAGATGACGTTGGTGGTGATGATATTGTTAAAGGGATAGTTCACCCGGAAGACGTGACGTCACAAAATCAGAACATTGAAAGATCATAACTTGTTTATCCTTTGATAAATTTTCATCAAACCTTCACTGATATGTTTCTTTCATGTGCCTGCTTTGATTGAAACCAGCTTAATATCATGGAGAACTATCTCTTCAATGATAAAGAGAACTAACAGTAAAGTAGTGATAAAGATGATAACACGGTTGATAGTGATACAAATGCAAATAATAGTCGTAATAATGATGATAGCATATAAGGATAACCATTAACATCATCATTATCATATTGTCTTCTTCGTGTTAATCATCGTCACAATCATCAGCATATTCGTTAACAGTACCATCATAACATCATTCATCATCTTGCCGACGCTTTCCCACTACCATGATAATAATCACAATGATAATAATGAAGTCCATGACAATGCCCTACAGATTTTCCAGAAACAATTAGGTAAAGAATGAAAAGGAACAAAGGCACCTCGTACTATTGTGTCTCTGCCAAAAAAATATATAAAGAACCCTCATTCACGCGGTTGTATGTGTGTGTTTGTGCGTTACAGCGGACACGGATGACGCATGCTTGAACTATGACCACTCGACGCATGGGCAGGTCGGCCACTGTATCTCGACCAGTCAATGCCCCTCCAGTAATTACATCTCGAACCTCTGTCCCACTCAACCCAGCGGCGTCAAGTGCTGCTTTAGCAAAGGAACATGCAGTGCAGGTGCGTGCTCTTTTAAAACATATTTCTTTCGGTATTCATATTTCCTTTTTTTTGTTTTGTTTTGTTCTGAGGGGGTGCGTTGGGGTGGGGGTAGAATGGAGTGGAATGTGTTTCAAAATGGAATTTCGTTGATATAGCAAAAAATGATAAATGTATACGAGATTAACCCTATTAGTACCGATGAAATGACAAGACAGTGTGATATTTATGATTATATTCCAAATACTAAGAATGTTGCTATATGATTGGTCAAGAGTTGATCACGTGATGAAGCGTAGTTTTTCCCGTCTGATCACCTGAGAAGGAAAGTTCGTTACACTCTAGGTGATAGTGCTTTCTGGTTTCGCTGATCTCTTGACTCCTCGCAGTCCTAACGAGTAATCAATATTTTAAGTACGCGCGAAATAAAAGTGCGTTACATTCGGACTATCAATTGACCAACAGTAGCTCCTCTTGATGCGTCATAACGCGCGTCCTAGTAACGCGCGTCCTAAAGCGTGTTCCCCATGGCAGCGGCTCGGGGTTAGGTAGAGAAGTAAACATTACTTTTGTACGTCAAATTGTCATTTTTGGTATAGATAGTTGGTTTGAGATATGGAATATTAAGCAAAAAATCAACATTTGGTTTCAGGTAATGAGACGAACAATCACTTCCTCGGCGATCTGAATGTATACGCTATCTTTCCTCAGCAGCGCTTCGGAAAGATAGCTACATCCAAATCGCCACGGAAGTTCGTCCCATCACCCTCACCAAGGATGTTTAAGCACATGGATAAACATCAGCCGTTTAATTAATGCAGATTCATTGTAACTCTCCTTCTAGTCACAAAAGAACCCTTCACAAAAATTTTCTCTTTGATCTCGATGCTCAATGCCGCCGATTCTCTGGATGAGTTTTGCCTGCATTTGACGTATAAACAGAATCGGATGCGCAGAAGAATTTGGGGAAATATCCCAACCCCATATGCTTGCGCAGTTGTGATATGTAATACCTACGATGCATCAGTAAAGATTCAATCGAGGAATAGTGTTACAATATGGCAAAAAGGCTCTCAACGTGATATCAAGTTGCAGTATAAAAGTCTCAATTTCACAATGTTCCGCATCATACCTGCTTACAAAATTGCATGAAAATTTCGTATTCGCTCGTCCTTTTTAACTACGTAAGAAGCACTTAGTGACAAAATTAAAAGTTCAGCAGCGAAAGCTGAAATGTATGCATGTATAGGAATGCGTATGACCCATTATGAAATCCAGGTGAACGTGACGCAATCTTCATGCTTCATGCTTCATAATTGTTGAGAGCAGCTGCTAGTCATGAATATTAAGTGGCGGCATCAAACCTTGTTCAAAGCGACGTCCTTGCCCTCACCAACGTTGATTATTTGCTTACTGGATACTGGGAGGGCTTACGAAGGCGTTTGAATTAGCGCACTAACAGAACACGAACAAGAAACATGAAGTAAAACTAAAGAAAACGTTGGAAACGACTAAATAAAGAGAGGAAGGAGAAGTAACATTGCTCTATCTGCTGCTGCTGATGCTGACGTCATGATAACGATGTAACAGAACTGAAGGAGATGGAAACGGTTGGGGTATGAGGAAGAAATGAAGAGAGGTTCCAAATTAAAATGATACTTTCTTTGATGACCACCTCTATAGAGAGACCACCTGTCCATGAAGACACATTTCTTGTTTCCGTTAGACATTATCTCCCAATTGTAATGTATTCAAAACTTCCCCTCTAACTGCGTAGTAACGCGTTATTGCATTCACCTGTATCTAGTCATTCAGCTGCAAAGGGAGGAATGCACTTTGAATATATTACTTGTTGCTACTCGGACAAACCTCGGACAAGCTTTGGGGTTGCCAAACATGTTGTTTGAATAATGCGAGTAAAATTCGCATACATAGCGAAAATAGTCTATTGGAGCGGTATTAAAGATATCCTGTACAAAAGACCACCTGCTAAAAACGATCGCATTTCTTGTTTCCGCTGAACACCAATTCCCAATGAAGCGTGTATTAAGATAACCTGTACAGAAAGACCACCTTCTCATGAAGACCGCATTTCGTGTCTCCCTTGAGTGGTCTGTCTATACGGGTTTTGCTGTATTATGAAAGACTGAAACTCAAACTGAAGATGAATCGCACCACAGGCTCGTCAGTGGCATGCCAGATCTACGACATGCACCAGAGCGGCCAGGTTTACCTCCTGCCGAACAACGGGTACCTCAACCCCTCGGGTAGCAACGATGGTGCAGACGCCCTCTCCAACATCCGAGATGCCTGCAATGGCCAGTCAGCGAAGCGGTCCTCGTAAGTCTTATCTTCAGCTACAGATACGGTCTTGTACGGTATCACGCAGGTGTCATGGTAACGCACCACAGCTTAAACCGTCTCAGTACCAAACAATGACAGTCACATGCATAGTGTAGCACAATCGACTGTCTATCGGGTCGAGAGGCTTAATATCATCTGCTGGCCATCACATGGTCGAATGTGTGACCGCCAAGTGAATATCTTATGTCGCAGCCAAATATGGCGACCCGCAAATAAATCATTTGGCAGACCTGATATCAATGTACGTACGTGACGACCAAATTTCAGTACATTGTATTGGCTGAATGTAGATAATGTACGCGGGGCACGGTGAGTGACGACCCCGGGGGGGGCACTCAAATTATATTTTGATGGGGGTGTGCCTCACGAAACCCTGAAATGGGGGTCTAAGGAACTGACTACAAGGGTAAAATCCGCGTAAAATGTGGGGTCTTAGGAACTAAAAATATACCGCCCGGCATTGTGAAAAACAGGGTCTACAGAACGATCCTCGCTGCACATGCGACGCGTTGTGTACGTCAGGGTTTTCTTGCAGCTCGCTCAGCCGGCGGTTCGGGCGGCCGGGTTGATGTTGAAGCGTACGCGTAGCAAGCTGCACGCAAGACGCGGACCTGGGAAACGGAGGGAGGGGCACAGCGGGTAGGCTAATTAGGAGCGGAACTTTTCGCGGAACTTTCGCCATGCGTAGGATATAGGGGATCTAAAGAACGGATATCGAGGTCTCAAAAAGGGGGTCTTCAAAGCGGCACGTCCCCGTACCACCAATAAATGTGAGTGCCCCCCCCCCCCCCCCCGGGGTGACGACCACCAGATGATTAGTGACGGCCACCAGAGAGCATGTGAAAATGTTATAGCACGAACAGATGAATCGATACTCAATGTCAGGTGGTCTACGTATCAGGAGTTCAAATGCCTACTTATTATATTGTACCACCCCTCCCCCCCCCCCCCCCCCCCCTTAGCAAGAAACACAAAGCACTTTCAAAAATGGTGAAACATATTGTTTCTGGCACATCATCATCTGGTTAATCATCATCCTCAAGTGCCGTCCCGTAGAAAGGGGTTGTCGGCTATGCACCTCCATCTACTTTTGTCCAAAACAATTGTTCCTATATGTAAGTCCTGTACATAAGTAGTTAAGTCCTGAGAGTTAATCACAATAATGGCTAATTTCGGCTTGACAGATATTGCTGTTCATCCGGCTGTTCCCCAGGCGGCTCCGTTGGACTGAGTGAGAGAGTGCTGCAATACATCCTGGACGTTGCCAACTCAGGAAGATACGAGAGACCGCTTCAGGTACGGATTTAAATATCGAGAGAAGAATCTAGGTTACGTAATGACTAGATCGTCACTGAATAAACGCAGTGGCACGCGTGACCGCAAATGCACGAAAACAGTTTGTTTTAGTAAAACAACATTTTTTTAAGTTAACCTGCATACCATCAGCACAGAGAGCCAGAGTATCTACTCCCATCTTTCATGCAGAAACTTTATAAAACTAGAGTAAACTCCGGGAGTAAACTCTAAACATGAAGCTTCAAATACAGGTGTCGTGTGTTGGACATTTTGATTCAATGTTAGTTATAATGGCTATAGGGCTCTATGACTAGATTTACATACAGTATATAGAGAGTTGTGCACATGAAATCGGATTCTTTTTTCCAGTCATGTCCGCTTCCGGTCTCATACATTAGCAGATTACACCGGAAGTGGACATGACTACAAACACAATCTGAATTTGGCTGTGCATCATTTCGTTACGTGGCATCTCGAAATGGAATATGTTTGCTTATGACATGGCCAATCAAGTTACAGTATTCTTAAAAATTGTGTCACAGGTCAACGCCATCGCCGGAGCCTGTCACTCGACCACATCATGGCACTACCAGGGCACGGCGGTCGACTTCCAGATCAAGTCAGGAGACAGTAGCAGCGACTACAACTACTGGATGTCACTTTGTTCGTCCCAGGGGGCCCGAGAAAATCTGGGCCCGGGCTACCCCGGGCACTCCACCCACACCCACTGTGCCTTCTCCTCCTAAGTCTCTCACTTTCTGTGATATTGTGGATGGGTTGGGATGGTCTACAACTTACTGGAATTACATAATTTTGGATTTTTATAATTAATTCAATTATTATCATTATTATCATTTCGGGGGGGGGGGGGGGGGGGTAATGATCACCTACTCCTTTCCTCCCTAAGTCTACAACAATATGTGATTACATAGGTGGTGGTGGTGGTGGTGGGTGTGTGTGTGTGCGGGGGTACAAATTACATAGTTGGGGTGGTGTTGGTGGTGTGTGTATGTGTGTGTGTGGGGGGGGGTACAAATTACATAGGTGGTGGTGGTGTGTGTGTGTGTGGGGGGGGGGGGTGATCAAATACACCTTATTGTCTAATTCTCTTAATGCTTGAAAGACGAAAGAATATGTTTGAATAAATGAAGTAGGCCTATATGTCACACGGAACATGTCAAACTGTATATCTGCTGGTCACAACACATTGTTGATCACCAATTGAAAATCACGATTTTCAATTTGGAGTCTGAATCATTAAAACATTAGTAATTCCAACTAACTGATATGACATGGAGGTGGAGTTTCTTTCTTTTAATTCTTTGTCAATTTAATGTTTGGGCTCTCTTCAGAGAGTCTGAGAGAGGGAGGGAGAACGAATGAGAAAAGGAGTGCGGGTTCAAGAGTGAGATGGATAGAGATGGAGAGCGAGAGAGTAAGAGAGTAAGAGAGTAAGGGAGAGAAAGAGGAGGGGGAGCAAACATGAGAGGAAGGGAGAGAGAGTAGAGAGAAATAAACAGGGAGGGGGGATAAGGAGAGAGAGAGAGAGAGAGAGAGAGAGAGAGAGAGAGAGAGAGAGAGAGAGAGAGAGAGAATGAGAAGAAGAACACATATTAAAGAGAGTGAGATGGAGAGAGAGGGGTAAGGAGAAGATAAAAAGAAAAGTGAAAGGGAGAGGGAGAGAAAACATGAGAGAAGAGAGAGAAAGGAGAGCAAAAATGAAAGGAAGGGAGAGAAAGAAGAGAGAAATAGGCGGGGGGGGGAGTGCAGTGGGAACAGAGAGACAGAGAGATAGAGAGAGGAAAATGCGACAAATGGAGAGGAAGGATATTAAAGGGAGTATACTGTAGTGGGAAGAACAAAATGTGATCGTAAACAATCTTCTTGCCAATGGTCTTAAATTCATGTATTGCTTATTATAGAAACTTGCTGAAAGTTATTTACCCTACAATTATCCACATTTGGAGTAATTAGTGATTGAATCACAAATCCTAAAATTGTTCGTGTCGAACATTTTGAGTAATCACTAATTACTCCAAATGTGGATCGTATGAGGGAAAATGACTTTCAGCAAATTTCTAGAATGGACAATACATGAATTTAAGACCATTGGCAAGAGGATTGCCCACGATCACCTTTTGAAAGCCTTTTCTGTTCCCAGTACAGTATACTCCCTTTAACAGCCTCCCAACCCCACCCTATCATCTTCGTATTAACTCATTTTCTCTCAACCACTCTCAAAATTTGAAATGAAATTATGGAAGACTCACACACACATACACACACACACACACACACACACACACACACACACACACACACACACACACACACACACACACACACTCTCTCTCTCTCTCTCTATCTCTCTCTCTCTCTCTCTCTCTCTCTCTCTATATATATATATATACATGTATTTCTCTTTCACTCTCACGCACACAAACAAACACATACACACTCACACACGGACACAATTAAACACACACACAAACACACAACTACACACAGACACACACACACACACACACACACACACAAAGCACACAAAGCACACATTCACATGCGGCACGCAGTTTGTCAATTAATGTAGTGATTAGCTTAACCGCATTTTTTTTCGATTTAAAAGAACATACACACACAAATTGAAAAACTAGGTGTGAAATTCGATATGCCAGAAGATTGTTTAATAGAACACCATTTAGTATCAAATAATACAGCCATCTTTACACCATTTAATTAATTGACTACCAACGGCGTGAATTAGAATGGAATTAGATAAAACAAGAACAATAATTAAATAGCATATTTTAGCGATGGAGACTTAGCAATGACCTGATGTCCGTATATCCGTATCAGATATTACATAAAAAGTGTAAATACTTACAAAGCGCCATCATGTACACGCGGGAGATAACTGTCAAGTCGCACGCGTGACAGCAAATGCACGAAAACAGTTTGTTATAGTAAAACGACATTTTTTATGAAGTTAACCTGCATATACTATCAGCACAGAGAGCCAGAGTATCTACTCCCATCTTTCATGCAGAAACAAGGCAGTGAACTGAACGTGGACTAACGTTCTATCTATCTATCTCTAGCCTATTTCTCTCCACTGCTGAAGGAAGGCCCCCTCATCATTTTTCCATTTTGATCTATCTTGTGCCGTTCGTTTCCATGTCATACTACCATATTCTCTAATATCGTCAATCCACCTCCTGCTTTGTCTGCCTCTACTTCTGGTGTTAGCCCTGGGGGTCCAGATGGTTAATTTATAAGTCTATCTATCATCTTCCCTCCTGGCCAGATGACCAGCCCACCTCCATTTCTTTGATTTACGGTGTGGAGATGGTCTGATGTTCTGTATCCTCTACGAAATCCAGCTTGTTCCTGTGGTTGATTTTCATCAAGCTGTTTCTCTACCCTAGCACGAAGAATTCGTGTAGGTCTGTATGGTTTGTGATGATTCTTCTATCAGATTTGGAATCTCCTTGCGGCTTTAGAGACTTTTTTTTCACTTTATGAGACGCCAAATAAAAACAACATAAACTATCATTATTGATTCAGTATTTTTTTATCTTGTCCCCGAAATTACTGTGCTCATGATGGTATTTCGAATATGCTCTTATAATGATTACAGCGAATAATTGAAATCACGCACTGTTGCGTTTCTGTGATGAAAATCAATGATTTTCTGACGGCATCAGATGGTTTATTTTGCGCCCCATAAAGTTCATTTCCGTGTAGTACGCGGTTTAGGTAAAATCAACGTCGTGAAAAAAGGGCAATGTCTTAGAGATATTCGAAGTAGGGTCCATGGTATTACGCATGAAGAATCTTTATCACAATCTGTACATATTACTATCTTAATCAAGGGAAAGGTAAGATATGACATCTGTTGATGCTCCCAAGGATTATGATTTTATCTCTTCCATTCACCCCACCACACCCCACACGCACCCTCCCTCCCTTGTCTCCCTATCTCCCCTTCTCTCTCTCTCTCTCTCTCTCTCTCTCTCTCTCTCTCTCTCTCTCTGTCTCACATACACACACACAAACGCACACGCACATGCACCTCTCTCACCTTTTCTCTCTCACACATGCACGCACACACACACACACACACATGCACACTTCATCTCTCTCACCTTTTCTCTCTCACACACACACGCGCACGCACACCCCCTACACACATACACTCCGTCTCCTTGCCTCTCTATCTCTCTCTGTTCCTTCGATACTCTCCCTCTCACCTATATATCTCTACATATGTCTCTCTCTCTGCCTCCCTCCCCCCCCCCCCCCTCTCTCTCTCTCTCTCTCTCTCTCTCTCTCTCTCTCTCTTACCCTCCGCCTCTTTCTTTCACTAATATTCGCTGTAAACGTTATAATCACCCCACTCCGTTCATGTAGAGCTTATGAACAACATACTTCATTTCCTTCAGCAAAGCTTGTGTGATTTCAATATGCCATCCTGAACACCATAAAAGAATGGTTTTCGGATGTCTCTTTGTCATATTTCTCTTTTTCCAGCTGCATTCTCTCCTCATTTAATTCAATTTGTCTCCGTCTTTTTCCTTTCTCCTCATATATTCTTTCTTTCTAATGTGGAGCTCCCATCTTCCTCTTCTCTTTCTTTTCTAATCCCAAGAAAATGAAGAAAGGGCATACAAAACTTGCTTGAAGACGACCCAATGGTTCTGACATTAGGATTCGGGAAAGTAAACACTATTACTCTATCAATCATATTGAGTTATCTGACAGGTTGGAGTACCAATTAGATATTAATATCTCCCTCCGACTAAAAACGAATGATAAAGACTTCGTTTATCCTGCCAAATCGACGCGGCTTGTTGTAGTCCATGCTTCTTCAATCACAACAGTTATTTTGTCGTTCAAGAGATTCGTTTTCAAAATGAGTGAGTTGTTAATCATCGCTGCTATCTTCCCGGCAATATGTGAGTTGTTCAATTTATTTGTCGACTTAACTTGTTTAACTCTTTGTTGATTTCTCTCTTTTTTCAATTTATGAAGAAACAAATCCATGATGGAAGTCTTCCTTGTGCGTTTCCTACGTTGTATTTATCTCATCTCTTCCCCGGTGCATTTTTTTCTCGATATGCATTTATAATTAGACACAAAGTCATGGTAAGTATATCAATAGTTTTACGTAACAGGTACCATGATTTAGATGTTGCAACATGAAGCCTAGAACACAAGCCTCGCTTTGTTTGTATTGGTTCTCCCACATCTGTACTGTCTCAATGTGATTAATAATGTGATTAATATCAGATATACGCGAAATACATTTGCTCTTTATTAAGTCTTCTGTCCATACTGAATTATGGTGTAATGGCACACACATGTTATTATCATGTTCTTACATCGTATTGGATGTTAGTATGTCTAAACAGAATTATGGTGTAATGGCACACACATGTTATTATCGTGTTCTTACATCGTATTGGATGTCAGTATGTGAACAGAAAATACATATATGTTCAATTCTCCATACCGTGTATAAGGAAATATCGTACCACGATGCACTGCACAACCATATTTCGATTTTATTTGCAGTCACGTCCGCTTCTGGGTCCCGTTGCATAAAACTTACCATTGATGGTAACTTTGCTATCAATGGCAACTTCTATGGAAACCTTGATTTTGATTGGTTGTCGAGTGATGTTACCATGGTATTGGTAGTTGCCATTGATGGCAGAGTTACCATTAATGGCAAGTTTTATGCAACAGGACCCTGGTCTAGTGTATTATTGTTTGAGACCGGAAGTGGACATGACTTCAACATAAATCCAGAAGTCGCTGCCCGGTGCATTATTGCACAACCTTTGTATTATTAAGTTTTGGTATATTTCATATAAAAATGTGGACATTCGTTTCTGTCTTTTATCATGTGAAGTTGCCTACACGGACCCCGAGTGTTCGGGCTATGAGCACGCCGACTATGGGTGCGTAGGTGAGTGCGTCGCGACGGCAGCTTGTCCTGGTAACAAGTACGTTAGCAACCTCTGCCCCACCCAGGCCAACGACATCAGATGCTGCTTCACCGGTACGAAGGATCGCGAGTATTTGTTTTTATTCATTGGTATTATTTACCCATGATATCCTTTTCAGTGGTTGAACACTGTTCTACCAGGGGGGCCTACTTTGACATATATTATAACACAACATGGTTTACATAATATACAAACAAATAGCATGTATTGTTCAGTGAGAAATAAACACCATTTTGGAATTTGCATTATGTGGAATGTGGACAAGAACAGTTGAAAACGTATCCCAAGTTGAATCACTTGTAAAGCTGGAAAGCACATGTATCATTTCTTCTCTGCACGACTCGTAAACAAGCATATATATATATATATATATATATATATATATATATATATACAGGTATATATATATATACAGGTGTATATATATATATATAGGCATATATATATATATATAAGTATATATACATATATATAAATACATTTTTTCTGATGATGTATCAAATGGACAAGTATAAGGATGCATTTTTGAGAAAATGCACATTTTCAAAACAAATTGTACACTATGGGAGAGCACCTTGCACGTGACGTTACAAATTCAAAACTTTACAATCAAATAACTTTCTTTCCCTTTTATCCGATTTTCGTCAAACCTTCACTGATATGTTTCTTCCATGCGTCTCCTTTAGTGAAAACCAAAATAATTTCAGGGTGAACTATCCCTTTAAAAAGAACACGTCTGTGTCACCATCCCTGTTGCATCGATCTCACACTCTCAAGGCTCATGTAAACGATCAAACTCGGCCGTAATTATCATTTGTACTTGGGGTGTAAGTGGTAGGTTCGACGATGAAGGTGTTACTATAGCTCCATGTATGATACTTCGTAGTACGGTCCACGGTTTCAGCTCGTGTGTATGTGTGTGTTTGTTTGTTTGTTTGTGTGTGTGTGTGTGTGTGTGTGTGTGTGTGTGTGTGTGTGTGTGTGTGTGTGTGTGTAAGTAGAGTGTGTGGAGTGGGTGAATGGGTAGCGACAAATTGATTTGACCGGCTTAATTTGTTGTTATCAGTATAGCAAAAATCTTCTTTCCGTAGTGAACTCTGATGAAGAATGTGCTAGCTACGATCATCCATCTTATGGTCAAGTCGGGTCGTGTGTCTCCACCTCCAAGTGTCCGGGCGGAAACTACATCTCGAACCTATGTCCTACCAAACCAAATGACGTCAAATGCTGTTTCAGCCAACCCACCGAGACGTGCGGATGTACGTTGTAACCTATTGTTACTCTTTATTATGTAGTATCCCCGATTTCCCGTCAGTGATTTGTACAGTGAAAATGTACTGCACAGCGATTAAGTGTGGAGTTTTTGCATCGAAATGATGATGAGATTTTGTAAATCAATTCAATGGAGAATGGTGGGTTACAGATATGATTTCGCCTCTAATTCTGTCTTTGTCTTTGTCTCTCCTTATTTACGTATTCGGACCCTCGCCACGCCCACCGTATTCACCTTACACTCCCATCAATAAACACAAACTTCTTCGACCCCCCCCCCCCTCCCCACCTCTTTCCCTCCCTCTTTCACTCTAGTGTCTCCCCGAAAATTCTCTTTCCTTTGTCTTCCTTTTTCTCTCCATGTTCCTTTCATCAACAACACAAACCCACGCATACATAAACACACACACACGCACACACTCTGTCTGTGTCACCACCCTCCCCTCTCACCTACCATACACATATCACACACACACACACACACACACACACACACACACACACACACACACACACATGCACACACGCCTACATCCCTCTCTCTTTCTCTCTCTTTTTTTTCACTCCCTCTTTCTTTCTCTCTCTCTCTCTCTCTCTCTCTCTCTCTCTCTCCCGTCCCCCCCCCTCTCTCTCTCTCTCTCTCTCTCTCTCTCTCCCTCTCTCTCTCTCTAACCCTTGGTACCAACATAGCGAGTTCGTGCGATGATGCTTGTGGGACGACCGTCAAGTCCCTGGCCCAGCAGATCCTTGACAAGCACGACGCTGGCTCCATCAACCTGAAGACCATCCACCCAAGTGACGTCAGTGACGGGGCTGATCCCTACAACAACATCCGGGACACCGCTATGGGATGCGAGGCCAAGAGATCCAGGTACAAATGTGGGATTTTTTCCCATACCATCTAAGCCCCAGACTCTCATTGGCCTGATTGGCTGGTATGCTGAAGTATGGTTTAACCTTTCTTAAACCAGAGTTGAATTTTAAACCCTAGATTAACTAAACCTGACTTTCAGAATCAGAAGTTGAACTAAGAATCGACGTCGGGTGAAAGTCCAAACTTACTAAATCTAAGTTTCACTTATTTTCCGATTTAAGTACCAAAAAAAAGAAGGAAAGGTAAAACAGTGTTGAGTAAGTGTAATAGAATAATATAATAAATTCATCTGTTCTTGCTGACTCTTTCCATTCCATTTTTAACCCAAACACGTCGGTAAAGCTATCACACATTCACATGGTATTACTGAAGTTTAACTCTATACATGTATGTATGTATTATATGCTTTGATTCTACAATGAACATACATACATACATACATACATACATACATACATACATATATAAGTATATGAATTTAAATAAAGAGAGGGGGCTGCAGGGAGCTCAAACCCATAAACATGGCGGGGTGGTGTCTTGACTTTATGTTGTGACAACTAGAATATATTAGGATACCAATGGACGTAGCTGTAGTGCATATTCAAGCCCTCGTCAGATCTACAATGACAATGTTAGTCACAAGTACATGTACATACGTTTTATGAGGTATCACATTATATTCTAAGGCCTGTGTTACAGTATGTAAAACTATTGGAATAAAGGTATCAGAAAAAGGTAACCTTTACGTTTATATTTTTACATACTGTATAATAGGCCTCAGCATATTATGTGATACGTTTTATGAAGGCTACATCTACGTCCAGTTGTATATACAGTATTCTGGTTGTCACTATAATGTATATACATGGTTATGATTCTCTCCCCATGGGTCATACAATAGACATTTGATTTAGCATTGTTTGAATTCTTTATCAATAATTAAGCTACTTGTGCGCCCAAGGCTACGCACCTGGCGGGTCGGTATGCCTCAAGGAAAGTGTGCTGAACTACATCCTCAGTCTGTCCAACGACGGCTATTGGTTAGCGGTAAGCATAGAGTTAGCCAATCATGATCGAGTAGTTCCCGATTTCTCTTTCCTGAAGGCCGCCGCATATGAATTATATGTTATGTAGACATACCCAACCTACCCGTCAATTCCCGTTCACAATCACATCTAAATATGTACTCCATCTATACACAGAGGAAAGCCTTGTCAGTTTGCATAGGTAACAACATGTCACGCATTGCTTTTTGGGCAAGCATAATATAACAAAATTAATTCTGCGCTAGGGTTGATACTTATAGAGTACCGAAGTGTGACCTCATTTCAGCAGATTGTCAAGACAACTGGTTCTAAACTATGCGGGTAGCTCAATCAGCGGTGATCACAGCTGGGCTCTCATTGGGAATTCCCGGCCGACACTAGCCCGCTAGACAATATCGGACCGGTAAACCCGTATTTACTCCACGGTTGGACAATCCATTGAATAAATACTACTAGACTGCTGACTGGGATTTTGTCATGAAGCTGTGTTGGATGGCGGATGTAAATACATTTTAGATGAAGGATGTAAATACAATTTAGAGTGTGCCCGGAACAACAATAGAAGCAGGTGCACATGGTCGTGGAATGTTCTTTCACTACCTTCTCAGAGCCGACTATCCCTTTCCATATTGCATGATAATAAATTGAAATGTGGTCGACCATCTAATGAATTCCCATTTTACTTTGTGAATAGTGAAATTGACCTAAGGTCAATTTCTACCAGCAATAATTTGCTCATGCGCGAATTGCAATTTCGAAGTGGCGTATTGTACATGGAATGTGTTGCACAGTTTTATATCTGTGATCTTTAACATATGTGAATGGAAAAGTGTACTGTTAGTTTCGGAATGCAAGGGCGCCTAGCTGTTTAACAGAAAGATTCTTGAGGCTACTTTATTTGTGTTACCCAAAATTATATTTCAATAAGTGACGTAAGGGATGTTGCATCTTGCCGCTAAATATGCCATTCATATACCTTTTAAACAATTTTATGCCAGTACAGTGCAATCTGCCTAAACCACCACCTGCCTATTAAGTCCACATGATAAGTTTCCTTTGGAAATCGGTTCTTATTCAAACCAGTAGGCCTACCAAAGAAACCTGTAGACCACCTGCTCATAAAGACCACAAATCTTGTCTTCCTTGACATGTATCATTATATTCATCATCATCATCATCATTCTATTCCGACCAGGTGAACTCGCTAGCCGGAGCTTGCCACGGCCAAAACTCCCTACACTATGACGGACGAGCCGTGGACCTCCCTATCACCAGCAACTACGGCGCCTTCATGGAGAAGTGTGCCGAGCTGGGCGGAGTGGAGAACGTGGGACCAGGCTACCCCGGCTCCGACGACCACACTCACTGCGCGTTCAGCTCCTAGGTCTACATACTAAGACGTTTGTTTGGCACAAAAAGAGTTAAAGAAAAAAAAACTGTACTTTTTCTGGTTTTGATTATAGCAGAAAATGAAAGCAATATGTTTGTGAACGTTTGACGAAAATCCATCAAAGGATAAAGAAAAGTTATGACTTTTTAGATGCGTGAATTTGTGACGTCACTTGCGAGCTGCCCTCCCATAAGTGCTGTATAATTCCATTAATTGCCACTTTTCTTCATTTTGAAAAGGAAACACAAACTTTTCATGATGGTATGTGTGAAAGGCATGTATATAATGATATATCAAATGCATAGGTATGATAATGTATATTCTTTTGAAAACAAAAAAGATAATACTAATAATAACTTATTACAGGCTACCTTGCAAGTGACGTCACAAAATGAAGAATTTAAAATTGCTTAACTCTGTTGTCCTTTGACTTTGTTGGGGGGTCAAACCTTAAAGATTTTTTTTCATGTTTCTGTTCTTTATTAAAACGTATTTGATATAAGGGTGTACTTCCTCTTTAAGTCTTCACGTGCCAAAGATATATATTTAGAATTATCAAGACATATTGTATATGGCGGAATTCACCCTGTACAGGTAGGGTTGATTTAGATATCATCTCTGCGCTTTGTCTTAAATCTGGTTTCGTGGGACCAGTCTACTGGATCCGATGACCTCACCCACACATATCAACTCTTTACGCGCCAAGAATATTTATCACGAATCATCAATGTACGTGAGCCCTATATAGGCCTATGGCGGAATTTGATTAGGTTAGAGAACATCTCCATCTTTGTATTGTATTTTTTTTCTCGCCTTGTTCGTTGGACCAAGTCTAGCGACCTATCACGTGCGACGACCACAACCATTGCGTCTAATCCAGCACCAGGGGCCTGTTTCTGCATTAGAATGCCACTGACATTTCACTTATCACTCACGCTAGTATTAATGATGCTAAACCTGGGGCCTGATTGTGCATAAGAATGCCAGTGACATCTCACTTCGATAATGCTAAATCGTATCTCGAAGAGAATGCCAAGTCGGATATCCGTGGCATCTCGTGTATCGATACCGGATCGGTAAATAACCGGATCAAACAAATCTCAGAATGTTCATACTGCCCTCCAAAGTGGAGTAACCCCTTCTGGACTCAGAAGTAACTACACTTCGGCTGTCAGTATGAAAGTGGTATAATAGGCCTAGCATGCCTATTTCAAACAAATAAATAAGGTCTATAAACTAAAGCCAATCCGTTCGTTATTTCTATGTTTGTCTCACAAATATCAGATGTGTACTTAGACATGAGATTGAGGAAGAGAGAAAGGGTTGTGGTTGAGACAAAAAATGGAGAGTGAATACAGAGAGAGAGACACGTAGAATGAGAGAGGAGAAGAAAGAGAAAGAAAAAATAAGATATAAAGCGGTAGACAGGGAGAGGAGAGAGAGAGAAGGAGAGAGAATGAGAGATATAGAAGGAGAGAAACAGAGAGAGAAAGATATAAAAAGAGAAAGATAGCGAGAGAGGGGGGGGGGGAGACATTGAGAGAATGGGAGACAGTTTCACAGGAAGAGAGAGCGAGAGAACAGGAGAAGACGTTAGGGACATACAAAGAGAGAAGGGATACAAAAATGGAGAGAGACGGAGAGCCTGAAAGATAAAATGAGAGATGAGAAGATGGAATGACACAGATAAGAGAGAGGGAGAAGGGGTAATGTCAGAACAGTGAAAACCTAACTAGTCAGGCGCAGGCTGGACTAATATTAAACTAGTCCAACTAGTTCGTATGTGCGCGCTTAGTACGAGTTTTGTAAGTACCCTTCGTCAACGACGCGGCAACGACAGCGCTTCTGATTTCTGTGGCTATTGTTATAAATTTGTGTTAGTTATCCATGTAGCCATTCAATTAGACGCAGTCTACGTGTTTATGAAATTCCTCCTAGGTGAAATCAACATTGAACAATTTGCACTGCCTTGACAATTCTGGAATTTGAATTAGAATTGATGTGGGATGAGCCAGACGTAAGGCTTATCGAACATTAAAAGTACACGAGCGTCATTATCGATGGGGAGTAGAGTGTACGTGCTTTGCGACTATCGAAGATTTACCTAAGGGAATGGAATTAGCTGAAGAGCGAGATACATTAACACACCACCTTAGGAAGTAGGAAAGCTTTCATACATAAGGTCGGCGAGGCGAATACATCTGTTTTTTGGTAAAAAATTAAAAAATGCTGGAACGGCTGCGATTGCACTACTTTTGCAATATATCCTTCGGTACACATGTTTTGTGTGTGTGTGTGTGTGTGTGTGTGTGTGTGTGTGTGTGTGTGTGTGTGTGTGTGTGTGTGTGTTTGCGTGTGTGTGTGTGTGTGTGTGTGTGTGTGTATGTGTGTGTGTGTAGGTACTTGTTTGTCTGCTGGGTGTGTGTATGTTGGGGGGGGGGTAGCGAGTAGGGATTTAGGTGGGCGTATATAAGGTCTGTAGACTGACAGTCGGTATGGGAATCTGTGTTATATTATTTATTATATTTTATCGTTTGTTTGTGTGTTTTGTGGTAGAAATTTGTCTCAGTTCGGAAGGTATGTTAAACTTAAATAGAACGGAGCAAAATCATTGCAAAGGGGATGTAGATGAAATTATTATGCTAATTATGTGCAAAATGCCTTTAAGTTTTATATTCATGCATAGTTAATTTAATTTTCATGCTCGTTTTAATATTGCCGATACAATTGTACAATTTGCTTTAATGAATGAAAATGTTTAAGTTGTAAACATGAAGAATTGGGAATAAAAACTGATTAAAAAGTGTGTGTGTGTGTGTGTGAGGGTGCGGGGATGAAGGTGTTGGGAGTATGTTGGGAGTACTCAATTATTCCTGTATGCAAACAAAGTAATGATAACTCATGAACTTGCCCTGGGTATGCCACAGTGGCAAATGAACACAAGCTGAAAATCACAGACAAATGTGTAATATTTTATATAGGGATTTGTCGATTTTGTGATGAGTTTAATAAGACACGCAATATGAGGCACGGTAGTAGACGCATTAAGAAAACTCTCATATATTGCTAGAATAAAACATCGTGTGCTTCATGAGTTTAATATATTTATATTACCAGAACAGCCATACCCAAAATATATATGTCAGGCTCATTAAGGAATGCCAATGTGTGGGTATTTTCATTGATATGATGAGAAAAAAAAATGTTCAACGGCGGAGGAGATGGGAAAATAAATGGACAAAACTTTTCTCTCAAGATTCTTGATTGTACAATAATGTTTTGCAAACAATAGAAAATGTACTCCTTTTTTTTATAACTATTGCAGTTTAAGTTTAATTCCACATATCAATGTACAATGTATCAACTTTAATTAAGAATGATTTGTTCAAGTGATTTGAGAGCAAATAATAAAAAATATCTTTAAAAAAAAATCTTGAGCTAGGGGCTGATAGGACCGCCACTGAATGCAGCGCCCTCTTTAAACGATATAGTGTGTTTCTCTTTCTTACGGGAGAGGAGTCATAATATAGCGCAATCCTAAAACCATAATCCACGAATGTACGAGCTATGTGTTTCAGGGATGCAATGTACTGTAACGCGCTAAACTGTGGCTCAATCTTCAGATCACATTCTGTGCGAGCTCGCTCAAAATAGTACCCAGCACATTCGCATTCGCAGCCATTTCAAATCTACAACTTGTCAGTATCACTCAGCCATGTCTGGGAAAGCTACGGTTTAAAGGTAAAAGCATTCCCTACCATATAGACCTTCTCTCTCAGCACCGTGCTGACCCTTACTGTCTCTTGACTAATATCACTTTATATGTTCAGCTTGTCTAGTTTTCACACACACCTTTCCTCTCGTTTTGAAGTTTGAAATCCAACGATATGAACATCCACATCATTAGCCTATTAACCGGGTGTGGTCGTCGGGTCGCTGTGCGTTGATCTTTTAGCCAGTGCACCCCCCCCCCCCTCGCCCCCCCCCCCCCCCCCCCTCATCCTTCTCGGTTGTTTGACAGTATCTATATTTCTGAAAAAGCCAGGTTTTTTCTCTCTTGTAACAATTTATCAATTAAAAGAGTAAACATGGCACTTAGCATAACTGTTACATTTTCATTCTCCACTTAGAAACCAATGATCGTTCTTTTTATATTTACTTTACAGGATTGCATCTGGTGTCAATTGGTTTGGTGTGGAATCTTTTCGTCTGGGGCTGTTATACGTGGTAAGCGATGGCGCCCATATTTCGTGGTCGATGCTTCATGCGTGTCCGAACCCTTTCCGCTTTCAAGATACGACCGAAAGTTGTCATAAGCGCACTTCTAATGGCAGGTCTAGTGTCACTGGCTATTAATAATACGTATCATAAGACTGGTACAAAAATGCCTCTGAGGGATTTTCCCAGCACACACGTCGTTTCTATTAAAGAGCAATCCTGCACAGCTCCCGTGCTGGAGCCTTGGCCTGAAAATATCGCGCGTTTTCTGAACAAAACCTTTCCACCTGCTCGCCGGAATGTCGTCCCACCATATAAAAAAATGACCTACCTGAGAGATGGCTATGTGTTTTTCAATCAGACAAACGCCTTTGGAAGGAAGTTCATCAAATGCACGCTTTCTTCCTTCGAGCGGGTTAACGACAAGAGCACTATAGAAAGGCATCGGAATGAGTACACTTTCCCGGAGGCTGGAGATTTAAGTGGGACAAACATGGATGGGGAGAAAAGTGACATAGCTTTATTCCCTGTGCCGAGTGACTTCATCAAAGTTATTTGTTCCGGGGGGCGCAGGTCCGTATCAGAACTGCACGTTACAATATTTGAGGAGCCTTCCCTCATAGCGAGGAAAAGACAAATACGAGAAAAGCTGGTAAAGTCGCATAACTATTCAGGCCTTGACCTTAATGTCATGTTTTTGGTAATTGATTCTGTGTCACATCAGCATTTCTTACGTTTCATGCCAAAGACCTTCGATTACATGTCCAGAGTGCTTGGAGCCGTGACATTGGACAATATAAATGTTGTTGGGGAAGCCACGAAAGGTGCGATTTTTCCGATCCTTACAGGGAAAGAGGAAGGGGACTTTCCTTCGACAATTCGTGGACAATCCGAGGAGTACGTAGATATTTATCCAATGATCTGGAAAACATTTTCAGCAGCGGGCTATACTACTGCTTACGCAGAGGACTGTGTGAACATGCATACGTTTTCGTTTAAAAACAATGGTTTCAAGAAAAGACCAACTGATCACTACATGCGAACATTCTTCTTGTCAGGGAACTACTTTAGGTGTGGTTTCGAGCCTGAAGAATATAGGTACACCGCTATTCTGAGGTATTTCGAAGCATATATGAGGGCTTATGATGGAATGCGTAAATTTGGGTTTTTTCACACTAATGTGAACCATAATGCACTATTCAATATAGATGGTGATATCTTGAACTTCCTTCAATCAGTCCACAGCGCAAATCTCCTGAACGACACACTCTTGATAGTGCTCGCAGACCACGGTAAACATTTCGGCGATGTCCGAATCCCTATGCGAGGAAGTCAGGAAGAACGTCTGCCATTCACGTCCTTCATCTTACCCCCTTGGTTCAAGAATGTCCATAAGGAGGCATATCGGAATCTTCAAGCCAACGCAGGGAGATTAGTAACACATTTTGATATTCATCAAACAATCATGTCGGTGCTCCATTTCAGTGAAAATATGGAAGGTGTTACCAACACGATCAAAAACGCGAGGAGTCTCCTTACGGCGGAAATACCTTTGGAGAGAACGTGTCGCCATGTCCAGATCTCCACGCACTACTGTGCCTGTTTGAACTGGATGAAAACTTCAACAGAGGAAGATGACTTGGTAAGATGGTGATTACAATTAAAGAGATAGTCCAT
Source organism: Arbacia lixula (assembly GCA_963669155.1). Taxonomy (NCBI): domain Eukaryota; kingdom Metazoa; phylum Echinodermata; class Echinoidea; order Arbacioida; family Arbaciidae; genus Arbacia; species Arbacia lixula. The sequence goes on from OZ022581.1 coordinate 23,757,488, forward strand.
TCTAAAATTAAGTCGGTTTCAACAAAGCAGACACATGAAAGAAACATATTAGTGAAGGTTGGATGAAAATCCGTCAAAGGATAAGAAAGTTATGATCTTGCAGACTTTTTATTTTTGTGACTTCACGTGCGAAGTGCTCTTCCATATTATGTTGTGTACAATGTTTTTTGAGAACGTGCATTTTCTAAGAAAAAGATTTGCATCCGTTTATCTGTGAATATGCTACATCTTTAGAAACACGTTTTTACACACATACCTCTATGGAAGAAATATTCCGTTTTCCAAAAAATAGAATAAATAGTAATTTATGGAATCATACAGCACACAGTATATGGGAGAGCACGTCGCTCGTGACATCACAAAATCTAAATTTCAAAAGATCAAAACTTTTTTTTTCTTCGACGGAATTTCGTCAAACCTTCACTGATATGTTTCTTTCATATTTCTGTTTTCATTCAAACCAACTTAATATCAGTGTGATTTATTCCTTTAAGCTATCCAGATATGTCCCGTGGTATTGAATACGTGACAGCAATCCAACCTTTGAATTACATTTTAAAGGTAGTAGTCTATATCCCTTTTGGAAGCAAAAATCATAAAATTGTATCAATGTATAGCATGGTGCGTGGAAAAAAACACACTGACGAATATAAAAATTGAAGAATGAAGAAATCTCTAACAATAAGGCGTTGGAAACTATCAAGCGGGAGTACATTGACCGATTTCGAATGTATGCTTGGTCAAAAAAAATCAACCGCCGGCTGCTGTCACACAATCTGAACCGCTACTTGTGGAACATCTAGGAATCTGCTCAAATAGAAATTCTTTTACTATAGTAAGAGAATTTCTATTTTCCTCAGTATTTACGTAATTTTATCATGTTTTTTGTTAAAAAAGGCTAACGTTATGACCACGGTCTCTTGTTATGCGGACAAAAAAAAATCAAAAGACCATGTTCATATTGTAAGGCTCCTCTATCCCATTCAATAGAATATGATATGAACATCTTTTTCTTTAATTAAGTATACTCACTGTGTTGCACATTGATAAGGAACAATTTGCGGTTGGAAAACAGACTGAAATGTAATGGAATCAAAACGATGCCACAATTGGAGATGATGGGCAGATAAATAGACGGACAGCAATACAGAAAAGAAGACCCAGTAATGAGAATGAAAAAGGTGACATATTCTGTGATATTACTTTTGTCTTTACATGTCTCTGTAGGTGTCACCTGCTGCCAGGTTTGTGTTAGATCTCCTGAACAATCGCACAGCCACCGCTCGAGACAGATGCATGGGATACCAAATACAGACAATCATCAGGGCTCACAAGCACGTCCCAGAAAAGCAGGTATCAATCGACTCGATACGTACTTCTGTATGTCCATTTATGCATTTCGTTAGACACACAATACCATGGTAACGCGACAAACGCAAGTTTACAAGATACAAGATACAAGATTTGATTGTCATATACATGGACGCGTGGTGGTGGTGGGGGGGGGGGGGGGCGGGGGACATATTTTTTCCTCAAGAAGTCGCTGAGCAGGGGGGCGGGAATTATTATTTTTTTCCGGGGGGGGGGGGGGGGGGTAATCCAGCCCAGGACCGAAAATTGGATAGTCCCGGACTGAAAATAGTGGGGGGGGGGGGGGGGGGGAGGGGGCATTTGATATTTTGTCCCCCCCTCTTCGAATTGGTGGGGGGGGGGGGGGGGGACAGGACCCCCCGGGCGTTCCGCCCATGGTCATATACATGTACATAAAACATGTACATAGGAAAGAGGAAAAAAAATATAAGGAACACAAAGAAGATGCTTTTGAACTTTTCGACTGTGTCAGCATGTTTGATATGGGTTGGGATTGGGTGTCACAGTGCTGGTACTGCATGATAAAATCTACGTTTACCATAGTAATTGGTAGCGATACCGGGTACTACAAATAAATCTTTTTGGCATGATCTCAGATTTAATATTTGATAAGGAGATCAGTAAGATATGCTGGAGCTAAATCATTAAAACATTGGTAAGTAATTAATAGGATTTTTTTTTAGTATTATTCGTTTATGTACGGCAATCAATGTAAGGTCAAATTTTGTTTATTTTGTATAATGCAATTGAGGCAGACCTGCATTTAGGAGCAACATAAACTTGCATGGCGAAGTGATCATCAAAAATAACACCAAGATTTCTTGTTTTTTTAAAGGAAGAACTTGAGTACCATCAGTGTTGATAGGTGGAAAATAATTATTTGTACGAAATCGAGATGAAATATGCAGAATTTCCGTCTTTTTACCATTCAACTTGATGCAATAAGAGATAAATAAATTTGTGTATCATCTGCATAGAACATTTTTCGAAAAACCATAAACCTCAAAGTCTTTTCCAAAGGTACTGTATACATCGTAAATATTAACGGTCCAATAACAGATCCTTGCGGAACTCCATGGGTTGGTGTATGAGTTGATGACTGGATCCCATTAATGACAACAGTTTGTGTTCGAGCTGTCAGATAAGTCCGAAACTAGTCAGGTGCCTGCCCTTGAATCCCAAACCATTGTGATATCCTCTTTAACGAGCTTGTTCCCACTATTACCTATGTTGTCAATTATTCTTTCAAAGAAGGCTCGCAGAAGGACTGAAACACTCCAATATTTGTCCTCTTATCAAGGATCCAAAATGAGATGCTGATGAGCTCAAAAACGATCGTCTGATTGCAAATCTTAAGTTTGTTGCTAAGACGTTGGAAAGAGCGGCAGTCTCACAAGTCCGTGTCTCAAATGCTATCTCAATATCCTTAGACAAAGGCCAGGAAGTATTACTTATTCTGTTCGATTATTCTTGAGCATTCGACACCATTAGTCATGACACCATCTTAAGACATTGCTTCAGCAAACTTGTAGGGATTGCATCAAGATTACAAGTCGTAGAAGGAGATTTTCTGATTATTTTTGTGACTTCGAACTCAGTAACCGGTCTGAAAGTGGTAAAAGAGCAGTCAACCTGTCTCTCTTCTTGAAAACCAGTCCTCAGATCAGCATTATCAGGCTCCAATTGAAGAGAATCCGTGATGTTCTTGACTTTGTCAATGAAGAAGTTTTGAAAACGTCCAGGAAGGGGAATTTCAGATCCATTATTTTTTGGCAATAACTTTGAAGTCTGTGGTTGTGAAAGTTTATCTACTTTCCTGAAGAGCTCTCGTGCACTTCATTAGATAATTGGTCCCGATGGTACTTAGTTTTAGCAGTTTCCATACCTTTTTTTTTTACGATAACGTTTTGTTTCAAACATTTAGTAGCTGTATTTCAAAACATCCCCCTGTTCTGGAAAATACACTTCCCTCAAGTTTGCGGAGTTCTTTCTTGGATTGACGGAGATCTTTATTGTACCACGGAGAGTTCGGTCTACATTTAATCAAAATGAGAGAGGAGCATTGTTATTCAAAATGTCCAACAGAATAGATTCATATTGAGTTATCAAACCATTAACATCACTGGAAGGAGAATGACACAAGTCAGACTGAAGAATATTTCCACGAAATGATTCCATGTCAATCTCTCGCAATTTCCTTATCGTAATTTTAGTCTTGGCTGGTTTGGATGCGCTCTTTTTAAGAGCACATTTCACTGCTGAGAGATCAGATGGAAGATGAGCAGTAGTGCTAACTTCATCCAGTAAATCATCAGATAAAACGGGATGAAACAAGATCAAGCGTATGACCATCCCTGTGAGTAGGTATATTAACATGTTGTTCGAAATTTAAAGAAGTGATGAGATCAGAAAATTTGGCAGCTATTCGATCCGTTGCATCATCAACATGACAGTTCAAGTCTCCAATGATTAGCACACGATCCCTGACTGTCACTATCTGTTCCAAGGGAGATACAAATTCAGAAAGGAAAGTTCGATCAGTCAAATCGCTGTGGGCGATAAACTATAATTAGTCTTAAAGGCTATTCGTGAGCTGTGAGTAGCAGGTTAAGGTGTTCAAAAGAAGAAAACTGCCTGTCAGGATATCTATGTATTTGGAATCCTTTCCTTACACACACACCCCTTCCCCTTGACGACCCTGGCGAGGGTTGTGATACCATCGATAGTTCGGGAGGGGAGAAGTTAAAGCAGCTAGGAATTGGGTTATCACGGTGATCACCTGAAAGCTATGTTTCTGTGACTGCTAGAATACCTATATGATCATCAAAGATAAAATCACACAACATTGCAACTTTGGATTTTATAGATCTTGCATTCCATAATGCAAGGTTTGACGATGTGTTACAGTAGTCAAGAACATCGTGAGGGTGAAACACCTTGTTGCGTCCCCCCCCCCCCCTCTTGCGACGCCTTCCTCCCTTTTGTCTTCGTTGCACCGAAGAGTTAGAGGAAGAGAGGAAATGAAGGGCAAGAAAGAAAGGGGAGAGTACAATAAAAAGCAGCTTAAGGGATAAATCACCCTGAAATTATGTTTGTTTCAATAAAGCAGACACATGAAAGAAACATATTAGTGAAGGTTTGATGAAAATTCGTCAAAGGATAAAAAAAGTTAATGATCTTGTGACGTGATATGCGAAATGCTCTCTCATATGTTGTGTGCAATTTTGTTTCGAAAATTTGCATTTTTCTCAAAAGAATAAGCATCCTTTTACCTGTGCATTTGATACATCCTCAGAAATACCATTTTACAAACATACCTGTACATATTAAAAAATCATTCTGTTGTCAAAAACAGAAAAATACCAATTTTTATCATTATACTGTACACAACATAACGAGAGACCATCTCGCACGTGATGTTACAAAATTAAAATGTTAAAAAGATCATAACTTTCTGATCCTTTGACGGAATTTCGTGAAACCTTCACTTATATGTTTCTTTCATGTTTCTGTTTTTATTGCAACCAACTTATCTTCAGGATGAACTATCCCTTTAATGGTCCCACCTTTGCACCTCCATTGTAGAGCTCCCTTCCATCCAACGAATGTTTGCACAACACACACACGCCTGCACGCGATACACAAACGTGTATGACTTAGCGCACTCATCTAAACTTTTGAGTTTCATTTTATTTGCCGATGACTCTACTGTCTTATTTTCTCATAAAGATCCCAATGTTCTCCTTCTAACCGTTAATAATGAACTAATTCAGCCAAATAACTGGATTCAAGCAAACAAACTCTGATTTAACCAGCAAAAAACACATTACATGTCATTAAGTTCTTCCCTAAAACCTTCCAGGTCAAATTGTGTTCGATCAAACTACTATAGATTATATAAACTCAACCAAATTTGGGGGGCTTTTTATTGATGATCGATTAACCTGGAGTACTCACCTCACTAACTTGAATAAGCTTATTTCGAGAAATGCAGCGATCATTTACAAATTAAAACACATCTTTCCTACTAAAACATTGTTAATGTTATATTCAACAATAATATTACCCTATTTAAATTACGGAATACTTGCTTGGGGAAACTCAGCCAAGATCAACGTTGACAAAATATTAATAACTCAGAAGAGAATTTGAAGATGTATTTACAGTCATAATTCACATGCTCACATCGATCCACTTTTCTTAGAAAGTAATATTCTTAAAATCGACGACTTGTATTAAATGAACTTAGGATCTTTGATGCATAAAATGAATATCGGCGAACTGCCTGCTGTTTTGGACTTTTTTTTATTTAAAAAAATAAAAGAAATAAATAAATATCCAACAAGACAAAGTGACTTGTACCATATACCCAAAACTAGACTACGAACATTGCAAAATACTTTCGTTTTTAACGGTCTCAAAGTCTGTAATTCCTTCGATACTGTATTACAGCAAACTCCCGGATTTTATACACTTTAACATAACCTTAAACAAAACCTTCTTTCAAAGTACTCAGGTGGCAGCAAAATTTAAATCAATTTGTATCATGGCTTTATACCCCTATACATGCATGGTTGTTGGACAGGTATTTGGTTTACTCTCCCATTCCCGATTATCCAGGCTTTCGTTTATTAGGCGACTGCAGGTTTTCTCATTGTTTTGTTGTTTGATGCTGTGACGGCTTTGTCGTCGTTCTCTTTTTTTCTTTCTCCTTTTCCTTTATATGTGTTATGTGTGTGGCACGCACGCTTGTCCGGGTGCACTTGTGTGCGTGAAGTGTTTTCGTGTATGTGTCCCGGGGAGTGTTTGCGCGCGTGTGTGTGAGTATGCTGTTTTCTTTTCTGGGGACCTACCCCCACAAGCTTCTGCTTTTCTGTAGGTTCCCCCAAATAACTTATTATTTAAACTTCAGATGAATTGAATGTACATTCTGTAGATCAATTTATACATTCTGCATGTAAGATCATTATTTTAAATTATCTATATACTTCAATTTATGTATACATGCGAGTAATAATTTTGTTTAATATTGCTTCGATCTCCAGATGTATGTTTTGTGGAAAACTTAATAAATGAATGAATGAAACGTGCACCTCCTTATCCCCCCCCCCCCCCCGTCATCCAGAGTCTAACACAGTAAATGTACGCCCACACTCCCACACAAACCAAACTTAGACATATACCGACATACACAGAGACACAGGCATGAACTTACAGAAACACAGACCCACAGACAAACACGCACACGCACACACACACACACACACACACACACACACACACACACACACTCGTATAAAGACTCACACCGTCCACAGTTAACAAACACGAAGAGAGTTCCAGCAGTTCCTGGATCCAGCATGGAGATGCCAGAGTTATGTAGCAATGGGAACACCGCTTACTGCATTGTTTGCTTGCGCTCTGGAGCAATATCAAAAGGCTTTCAAGGTTATTTTTTGCATGGAATAATGTCATGAAAAGAATGATATTTTTATGATCTCTTTGATTGACTGTGCAATGTTTCTTTCTTTTACTCTCAACCCCATGTTTTTTTTCCTCTCCCCCTAAAAATCACATCACAAATGCTCAAAATGTTCAGCCCGAACATTTGGATGAATTAGGATTTTACAATGAATAACTCAGGGCAAATAACTTCCACCAAGTTTCTAAAATGGACAATACATGAATTTAATACCATTGGTAAGAAGATTGCTCACGATCACATGTTTGAAGGATTTTTGTCTTCCCAGTACTGTATATTCCCATTAATTGACGATTTATGAAGACATTTCTACGGGTATAACTGATCGTACTCGTTCTCTTAAAATCATATGCTTTTCAGTACATGTAATACCAAAGTTAGCATTTCACTGCTTGCCTATGTGCAATTTTGTTTCGAAAATTTGCATTTTTCTCAAAAGAATAAGCATCCTTTTACCTGTGCATTTGATACATCCTCAGAAATACCATTTTACAAACATACCTGTACATATTAAAAAATCATTCTGTTGTCAAAAACAGAAAAATACCAATTTTTATCATTATACTGTACACAACATAACGAGAGACCATCTCGCACGTGATGTTACAAAATTAAAATGTTAAAAAGATCATAACTTTCTGATCCTTTGACGGAATTTCGTGAAACCTTCACTTATATGTTTCTTTCATGTTTCTGTTTTTATTGCAACCAACTTATCTTCAGGATGAACTATCCCTTTAATGGTCCCACCTTTGCACCTCCATTGTAGAGCTCCCTTCCATCCAACGAATGTTTGCACAACACACACACGCCTGCACGCGATACACAAACGTGTATGACTTAGCGCACTCATCTAAACTTTTGAGTTTCATTTTATTTGCCGATGACTCTACTGTCTTATTTTCTCATAAAGATCCCAATGTTCTCCTTCTAACCGTTAATAATGAACTAATTCAGCCAAATAACTGGATTCAAGCAAACAAACTCTGATTTAACCAGCAAAAAACACATTACATGTCATTAAGTTCTTCCCTAAAACCTTCCAGGTCAAATTGTGTTCGATCAAACTACTATAGATTATATAAACTCAACCAAATTTGGGGGGCTTTTTATTGATGATCGATTAACCTGGAGTACTCACCTCACTAACTTGAATAAGCTTATTTCGAGAAATGCAGCGATCATTTACAAATTAAAACACATCTTTCCTACTAAAACATTGTTAATGTTATATTCAACAATAATATTACCCTATTTAAATTACGGAATACTTGCTTGGGGAAACTCAGCCAAGATCAACGTTGACAAAATATTAATAACTCAGAAGAGAATTTGAAGATGTATTTACAGTCATAATTCACATGCTCACATCGATCCACTTTTCTTAGAAAGTAATATTCTTAAAATCGACGACTTGTATTAAATGAACTTAGGATCTTTGATGCATAAAATGAATATCGGCGAACTGCCTGCTGTTTTGGACTTTTTTTTATTTAAAAAAATAAAAGAAATAAATAAATATCCAACAAGACAAAGTGACTTGTACCATATACCCAAAACTAGACTACGAACATTGCAAAATACTTTCGTTTTTAACGGTCTCAAAGTCTGTAATTCCTTCGATACTGTATTACAGCAAACTCCCGGATTTTATACACTTTAACATAACCTTAAACAAAACCTTCTTTCAAAGTACTCAGGTGGCAGCAAAATTTAAATCAATTTGTATCATGGCTTTATACCCCTATACATGCATGGTTGTTGGACAGGTATTTGGTTTACTCTCCCATTCCCGATTATCCAGGCTTTCGTTTATTAGGCGACTGCAGGTTTTCTCATTGTTTTGTTGTTTGATGCTGTGACGGCTTTGTCGTCGTTCTCTTTTTTTCTTTCTCCTTTTCCTTTATATGTGTTATGTGTGTGGCACGCACGCTTGTCCGGGTGCACTTGTGTGCGTGAAGTGTTTTCGTGTATGTGTCCCGGGGAGTGTTTGCGCGCGTGTGTGTGAGTATGCTGTTTTCTTTTCTGGGGACCTACCCCCACAAGCTTCTGCTTTTCTGTAGGTTCCCCCAAATAACTTATTATTTAAACTTCAGATGAATTGAATGTACATTCTGTAGATCAATTTATACATTCTGCATGTAAGATCATTATTTTAAATTATCTATATACTTCAATTTATGTATACATGCGAGTAATAATTTTGTTTAATATTGCTTCGATCTCCAGATGTATGTTTTGTGGAAAACTTAATAAATGAATGAATGAAACGTGCACCTCCTTATCCCCCCCCCCCCCCCCCCCGTCATCCAGAGTCTAACACAGTAAATGTACGCCCACACTCCCACACAAACCAAACTTAGACATATACCGACATACACAGAGACACAGGCATGAACTTACAGAAACACAGACCCACAGACAAACACGCACACGCACACACACACACACACACACACACACACACACACACACTCGTATAAAGACTCACACCGTCCACAGTTAACAAACACGAAGAGAGTTCCAGCAGTTCCTGGATCCAGCATGGAGATGCCAGAGTTATGTAGCAATGGGAACACCGCTTACTGCATTGTTTGCTTGCGCTCTGGAGCAATATCAAAAGGCTTTCAAGGTTATTTTTTGCATGGAATAATGTCATGAAAAGAATGATATTTTTATGATCTCTTTGATTGACTGTGCAATGTTTCTTTCTTTTACTCTCAACCCCATGTTTTTTTTCCTCTCCCCCTAAAAATCACATCACAAATGCTCAAAATGTTCAGCCCGAACATTTGGATGAATTAGGATTTTACAATGAATAACTCAGGGCAAATAACTTCCACCAAGTTTCTAAAATGGACAATACATGAATTTAATACCATTGGTAAGAAGATTGCTCACGATCACATGTTTGAAGGATTTTTGTCTTCCCAGTACTGTATATTCCCATTAATTGACGATTTATGAAGACATTTCTACGGGTATAACTGATCGTACTCGTTCTCTTAAAATCATATGCTTTTCAGTACATGTAATACCAAAGTTAGCATTTCACTGCTTGCCTATGAATGACTCCTTAAATCATGTAAACAGTTATTAGATATCATCCCTGATTTTGAAACTATGCATTGAATTGCACTGTTATTCACAATTTATGTTTCAGGCAATATCGATCTTTAAATAACTTGGGGGAAATAATAAAGGGACTCATTATTGACTCTGTAACGTTTGTTGAGCTCAATGCAGTCATATACATTGAGATATCAGAGACTCCTGAAAGCAATGCGGGTCCGTGGGATTGATGCCTAGAAAAACGTGCAGCTGACCGCCTACCCTTACTATACTAACTGTTGTTTGGCCTCAGTGATCGCGCGATGTCAGACTTGCTAAAAAAATAAGTCATTATTTGAGTACAATCAAATAATGACAATATTACACGTGAGCCCGTAGATGATAGGTTTTAGATGAAAAAGTTGCAGCTCATCGGCAGAAGTATTGTGAGCAGATCGCGTGAGGCTGGGTTAATTCAAGAGCAATCACGTGTTTTGTTGTCAAATATAACCTGTTTACATATTTGTCAGGGTTCAGGGCGGCCGGAATGGTGCCTGTCTCGGTCTAACTTGAATGTGTCATTGTTCGTGCAAAATGCCCGTGGGAGAGAGTGAAGAGAGAGGGAGAGTATCATTGAGAAATATTTTAACTCTTCAACATTGTTGTTTCAGTTCGTTTTTTACCGTTTGGCATAAATATAACTCTGATGTAAACGTCAATAATATAATCATGTCGCTCTAGGCCTCATAGTCTTCGCTTATAAAGTTGAGTGGGCCTTAATTGTTGCTACTGTTGCATTTTTTTTAAGCCTGAAAAAAAAAAAAGGAATGGGGCAGCCGCGGCCAATTCGGCCCCCTTCTGGTTTCAAAAGGAAGGGGGACACAGGAGACTCGCCTTCCTGGATCCGCCCCTGTTTATAGCTCTCCAGAATGGAAACTGTGATATTTTCTCAAGCAGTATTTTGCGCATATTGGTCTTCCGCAATATGTATAGCACTCAGCCATCATGACCATGTGTATCGGATCTAACGTCCCTGGCCAAATGTTCTTTAACTTTGAAAATGTTGTACCATTGTCGTCGTATACTACTGCGTACACACATTCTGATTGAAAATTGTACTCCTACCCCCCCCCCCCCCCTTCTCTGGGATAAAAAGGGTGCAGTTGCCCCCTCTCCCATACTATGCACAACATAACCTGTAGGGCATATTCATATCCAATACATGCTTAAGGCAATGTAAGGAAGACGAACTAAGCCAGAGAGAGGGGAGGGGGTGGGGTGGGGAGAGAGAAAGTAGATCATGAGGCACACATTACCCATACGCTCGTGTAGAGTCTTGTACATGTAATAGGTTTCAGGCCACACAACTGCAACCGCCCCCATAGGGTTTTGTGTTCAAAATGAGAACTAACAAAATAATAAAGATATCTAATTCGTTATCTTCATAAAAATATGAATAGCAGGTCTCCACACACACACACACACACACACACACACACACACACACACACTTTTTTTTTCTTTTTTTTTTTAACTTGTACCGTAAGGTATCATTTATTAATTGTATCTTTAATTAAAAACTCCAGGCCTTTCGACAAATTAGTTGACAAACTACACTATATCATCGCCGAATAGTGAATAGTGAATAGTGTGAATAGTGTGAAACACACACACATACACACACACACACACACACTCACACACACACACTCACACTTGTTTCATTTTTTTATTTCTCCAAATTAACATAACATATACATGACTAACATAACTCATCTTCCGAAATAAGGGGGAGGGTGTAGTTTGGCGTGGGTGAAATAGTCCGGGGGTAGTATATCCGGGGATAGTTATCTGGGGGTAATTGTCCGTTGGTAGTTGTCCGGCGGTAGTTGTCTTGGGGGTAATTGTCTTGGGGGTAGTTGTCCGGGGGTAGTTGTCTTGGGGGTAGTTGTCCGGGGGTAGTTGTCTTGTGGGTAATTGTATTGGAGGTAGCTGTCTCGTGGGGTAATTGTCTTGGGAGTAATTGTCTCGGGGGAAGTTGTCTCGGAGGTTTATTGTCTTGGGTGTAATTGTCCTAGGGGGTAGTTGTCCGAGAGTAATCGTCCGTGGGGAGGGGGTTGTCCAGGGGGTAGTAATCCTAGAATCCATCATAAGTGACTTGATAAGATAAAATCATTGTCTTCATTGACACTTTCTCTCATTGACAGTCATTTTGACCTCTCTTCTTTCTGGTGGCAGGCACAGAGTGGATCCGGGCGCGAATCTGAGAGAGACGAATCTGGTTCCATTGCCATTGCTTCCTACCAGTTGGTCATTCAAGTTCGACCCGGCGATGCAAAGTTTGAGGCTACCGTAGATGTCCACCAATCGGCTGGCGGTCAGCGAGGCGTTACCTTCTCTTTGAACCACCTCATCAGCCGCATTAGTTCTTATCACAATAAATCATTTTGCATCAAAGACACAATGCCACACCTCTTGAAATTTTGTGAGTGTCGTAAGAAATAATCTGCATTTCATTTGAGATTGAGATTGTTCTGCAACAAGCTACATATACGTTCAAAACGAATGGGTATGCCTCATTCGCTAGCTAACACAAGAGTTTTCGCTGCACGACGCCCGTCGATCTAGAACGGAAGACATATGGTCCGTGTGCAAAATCAAGAAGTTACTATAGCAACAACGAACTGCTTCATGAGGAGCCGAGTTCTGCGACGGTCCTTGGAAGAAATCACGTCCGTTCTGTATCTGCCCCGCAAGTGAGTCAACAGTCAATCACCAAGCGTTCTGGGATACGTAATTTATACTTACGCAATACACTTTGTCCGTCCGTGATTGCCGAGGACGGTCTCTTTGCGACGGCCGTTCCGTTCGCCCGCGGCGAGTTCGTGCGTACGTTGTAGAAGTACGTCTGCGACGTTGAGCGAAAACTCTCTCCTGGTGATTTGCCGCCGTGACAAAGCAGGCAATTCGCTATATGTATCAAGTCGAAAATATCAGGGAGCTAGTCCGGACCACTACTTCACAGGAAGGGGATACCCCGCGAACGGCCAAATATAAGTGTGATTATGGCAAGCGGAAGCAGCCTTTAGCTTCTGTGTGAACGTACTTTTTAAAGTGACATTCCGATCCCCAAAATACATTTCACTCAATAAAAGGAGACAAAGCTGGGAAACAGAAGATGAAGAAAAAAGTATGACTGTTCTGTTTTAAAGACAGGGTATCGATTCCATTTGCAAAATTCATGAAACTGGACAGGAATCAGCAGGTTAACCTTACAATAACGTTTGTTAGATGTCACAGTCATAGCTTCACGAATATTATCAGGAAAAGTGAAAAACAATTCTTGGTCACGTTTGAAACGCACCGACCATAGTTTACATTCATAAGCGTATCATGACACGAAAGAGAAATCAGAGAAATAAATATTTAAAGCAGAGACGAGAGAGAGAGAGAGAGAGAGAGAGAGAGAGAGAGAGAGCGATTTCAGAGTTATCGTCGATTGTACGAACTGATAGGTTCCTTATGTAGGTTCGTTCAAAATTTTGGGTGATTTTCAATACCATACATTTTTGAAAGCTTTGAAGTTAGCCAAATCCAAAAATCCATTTTGCAATTTTTTTTTACGAAGCCACTATGGCGGCCACCTTGGATTTTCAAAATGGCGGCCATATTCAACCGGTTTTGGTATAAAAATCCTCTTTTCCACGGAGCCAGGTGCCATACAGACCCCTCCTAACATTTAGAGCGGTGGCATAGTTAGGAATAAATGGTGGAAGTAGAAGTTGGGAGGGGGGGCGGGGCTTAGGTGGTTTATTGTATTTCACCATGTAGGAGCATACAGTTTGTACATGCATATATTCAGAATAGAACCATTTAAGAAAACATTGACAATAGACTTCAGTGATATGTAAACGGAGCTGGGGGGGGGGTGGTAAGACCATTGTTTTATAATATTTCAGTTTTTTTCAGTTAAAAAAAGGCACGCCACACGAGTACTGTTGTAGAAGCTTTGCGCCGCAGACAATTAGATATTTTTTATGAGCGAATTATTTTCTTCATTATAGTGGGGTAGGTTTGCTTCCGCTATTCCATTGTTATACTTTTCTTTATCTCTGTACAGACAGAATGTAACCTGTCACGGTCTACGAGGTAGCATTAATACATCTGATTTTATCCATCAAACCATTCCCCTTAAACAGGAATTGAACGTGCTGTACTAAATACGTGTGGTCCTGTATCACGTGTTAATTTTCTGTTGCCAGCGCTTCCCTTTTCAAAATGTTTCAAGGGAGTTTTTAAAGGCCAAACTTGAATAAGTGATCATACTAATTACTAAAGATGTGCAGCCTAAAGTGTTTCAATCACTCTTGAGTGTTATATGCGGAAAATGTAGTGTAATGTACTATTTCTGTCATGTCCTTCTCCACCTTGTTTCAATGAGAAAAAAAAATTCAACCCCCCCCCCTCTTTTTTTTGTTATGACAACATCATGATGTAATATGTAAAGTAAATGTGCAAAGCAAGTTAGACCCCCCCCCCCTCTTTTTTTGTTCTTGTTATGACCACATCATGATGTGATATATAAAGTAGATGTGCAAAGCACATACAAGTCTACATCAAGGTGCACATCAAAATTCTACCGCTATCCTAGTTCATTCTGTTATCCATTGTTTCCTTTCTAATAACCATCAGATATCATAATGTGCATGTTTCCTCTAAAACCGACAGTAGTATTTGATGGTGGTGTGAGGCCATTGTCATGGCAACTCATCAATCAAATACTAGAATTTCAGAAAATGGCATAATTATTTGTAATTTCAGCCTGTACAAACTCTATATGAAAGAGCTTAAATATGTATATATATATTAGTTGATTTATATGAAAATCCAAGTCCTTCACGGCTTTCACATGTCACAATGAGGGCCTTGAAATTTGGTAGGACGTGCCCCCCCCCCCCCCCCCGCGCTCCCATGATTCTCATAGAGCAGCATTTCCTCTGGCACACAATATTTTGGTGCCCCCTACAAAATTTCAAGTCCCCCAGTGCCCCCTCCCCGCTGAAAAAATCCTACGCCGCTGTTCAGGACTACGACATCCTATAAGGAATCTTATCATCAATCCCTCCCTTTCTCACATGGTACCCCGCAAAGTTCAAGTATTAAATACGTGATACCGTGACATGAACACATAATACATAAACAAATGCTTATGAAAATGCTGTAAACTCTCATGTCACATGATTATGAGTATACCAGCAACGGAGGAGACATGACGATTACAATATTGAGAATACAGAGGAAAAATGAAGACAATCAAGCAATTCGCGGTGCGGTGCAGTGTAGGCTATGTGAAATCTATAATGTTTGTATACTGGTATGCATACCAGTAGTAGGCCTACTACATTATACATACGTACAATATTCATATTAATAAAACTGTAACAAAATCATTAAATATCCACCATGTCCACCGAGCCACATCATATTTAAAATAATGACTGCTTCACATGCCAACAATGTAGCAACAAGTGGAATCTGTCTAGATTACATGTTGTGGATGTATGTATAAAATAACGCGGGTAACACTGATCGAGATTGTACCTCTCGTACATTCAATTATCAGTCAATCGAGGAAAGATCATCTGCATTAGTTACTTACTTCAGAAGGCCAGAATAGATTCAAATAAACTTAATCTGAACCTGATACTAAACGTGGGTTGAGCCCACGTACTTATTTTTTAACTTCTCTCGTGAAACATAAATATATGAACAATTTGTTAGGAAGTTTCTACTGCATTTATCCTGTGTACTGCGTTTTGGGCCTTGGCCTCGTCGCATGTCAAATAAAGGAACGAATATTGGTCACAATGTGAGCAGGATGCATAACTAATGTGCTTAATTATCACGTGAACCGTGATGCGGGATCATGAGCAATTAAACATAGGAATTATTTTTTCCTGAATACTCGCACGTTTCCCTTATCACAATAGCGTATGTGGAGAACATTGTCAACGCCTATCACGCAAAATAAATAATCCGATTCGGAATCAAATGAAATTTCGTGCTTGTTTAAAAAGAAATCCACGCATATTTTTATGTTCTCCTCTCCCTCCCATTTTCATTCCAAGCAATAACGTCTTAAGGCGGATTCGCACTGCATCCGACATTCCAACATACGACACGACATACGACTTTCCGACATTTGATCCGACAAACTAAAAATCAAAACAGTGCAAATCCAAGGTGTCCATTCAGAGGCAATACGACAAAATAAGTCGTGCAAGAAATATTTTGTCGTTTTAAAAAATCGGATCATGTATCCATTTTTCATGCACGACAATCCGACATTAAGCTGGAGACCAATCACAACGGCGGATTTCTATGATGTCACTTCGTAAGTTTGGCTTGTCAAAAGACTTTTGCTTCGCGGAAAATCCGTGCGATGGCCCTATTTCAGTCCCATTTATTAAAAAGTATATTAAGCAATTAAGGAGTGGAGGAAAGAAGGAGGGATAGGTGAAGAGAATGGATGGAGGAGGAGAGAGAAGGAGGTATGGTGGAGAAGGAAGAGGAAGACGATGATTATCTAGTTGTCTTTTGTCTATTTTTTCTTCTCCTCATTTACCCTTCCTTCTTCTCATAGCTAGTCATCGTCACTTGCTTCTTTTCCCTAAATCCCGCTCCCTCCTTCTTTCCTTTCCACTCTGCTCCTCCGCCTCTACCCTTCATCCCTTCCTCCTCCTCAATCCACCCTCTTCTCCCCTACTCTTTTTCCATTTTCCCCATGTCCTTCCCCCCCCCCCCCCATGCTCCCTTTCGTCCATTCCATCCCGTCCTACTCACTTTCTAGCTCCCATCTTCTACCGTTCCCCTTTCCCCCTCCCTCCCCTTTCCTTCCCCATTTTTCCGCCTTGGCCTTAAGTTCTCCCCTTTCTCCTTCTCCATTCTTCACCACCCCCTACTTTTCATCCTCCTTAGATGAAAAAAAAAAGAGCTGTTCATCTTTTTCTTAACAAGTGAGAGTATTTAAGTAGAAAGATAAAAATCTGGATTGACTAATTTAAGCCTATCTATTTTCCGTCAAAGCGTTATGAAGTGGCTTTGTATATCATTATAAACAACTGAAGAAGTAGGCCTATACATACTTGCATAATAGACTATATTTGAAATTAAATCTAATTTCGAAAGTAGTAATCTTTGAATTATAATCGAGGCATACTTAGAAATATTCTTGAGACACATAAATTTTGAAGATTTACTGATGTGTGAGCGAATATGTATCAACACCACCGGGCAATTGTGATTATCTATAGGCTATCAATTTGCCTAAATACGTTGTATATAAAACTTTTGCTTATTTCAATACTTAGCTTTTGTATGTATGGTCATTGAATAAAGAACTTCATAACAGCAAATGTCGTGCCACCACATTTTTGAAAAGTCGTGGTCGGTGTAAACTGAAATGTCGTGTCATATGTCGTACCATATGTCGGAATGTCAGATGTAGTGTGAATCCGTCACAAAATTAAAAATTTCAAAAGCTAACGTACTTATACTACGACGGATTTTCGTCAAACCTTCACTAACAATATTATTATTTCCTTGGTGTATCTGCTTTGATTGAAACCAACTTCTTTCATTGTGAACTATCCCTTTAACACAAATACACACATACATACACATACTGTAGGCCAATCTACCCCGAGAAATAAGGGACGCCATATTGTGTGTCTTCACTTGTCTGGGGTCGCAAAATATCGTGCTCTTTAATCACTTTTGGTCACTTTTTTGTCACTAAATAGCACAACCCTTTGGGCTCAATATC
Source organism: Arbacia lixula (assembly GCA_963669155.1). Lineage (NCBI taxonomy): Eukaryota > Metazoa > Echinodermata > Echinoidea > Arbacioida > Arbaciidae > Arbacia > Arbacia lixula. The sequence goes on from OZ022581.1 coordinate 23,775,217, forward strand.
TTACTTTGGTAATTTGTGAAGGCATAGTGGCTAGCTTTTTACTTGTCTTAATTGCACTGTAGTCTGGTTTTAATTTCGGCTATACTTTCCACATGTCGAAAGTATTAGTGATTAATCTAAGCAGAGGCCTATTATCTCCATTTCTCTTTCCCGATTTGTGCCTTCTTCTGCTCCTTAATATAGGACTGTCTTACTCTCATCCCCAACCATCCCTTCCTGAAACCCAACCAACCCCTCCCTCTATACAAAGATGTATAAACACGCACACACAAAACCTGCACCCCTGCTCCACCCCCCTACTCTCTCTCTCTCTCTCTCTCTCTGCCTTTTCTATCTTCTATCTTTCTCTCTTTCTCACTCTCTCTCCATCTTTCTCTCTATCTATATATCTCTTTTTCTCTACCCTTTCTTTATTCGTTTGACACACTTACCCACCCTCCCCTCTCTCTAATCTAAAATAATATACATTATGGTATACAAAGCAGCTGAGATATGCACTATACACCACACCAAACCACACCCTTTTGTCCGTCTCTCTTCGTTTCTCTCCCATTCCATACCAATATAACACATCCACACTCTCTCTTTCTCTTGTCACGTCTGTCTTTTGACCCATTATCTCTTCAATAATATCTGCAACAGCAAAATAATGGATACCATACCAGCAGAAGGAGTAAATGTATATTGCACCTCTTCCGCTCTGAGCCTGTCTGCTTAAAGGGATAGTTTACCCTGAAATTAATCGTGGTTTCAATAAATGGAGACATATGCAAGAATCATACAAGGCACTTACATCATAGCAATACTAAATACTGTAGTAAAATAGGGGAAATTATTACTCTGTAATAACTTGATTTGTAGAGAAGACAAGTCAGAAAAGCAGGTTGTTGAAATACTGAGGACAATTTGCTAGCTGGTAGAGAAGTGTGATTTACAAAAAATAGTATTGTTGATGTTTATTAAAGACCTTCAAAATAAGCAAGCAGTAATCATCAGTACTTCTGTCCAGCTTTGTCAAGTTTATGGACACAGATTTTATTTCTTTTTTAAAATTGTATGATGTTGATGTAGTAGATAGCCTGTATAATGTTGAAACACATTCACGTTTTAACCTCAGAAAGACACACTTTTCAATAAAGATGGACATCAATTTCTGGTGCAAACACAATTAACGAGAGATGTCCCGAAAACCCCCCACACATTTTGCCAACTTAAAAAAATTATTCATAATGTGAACCGTTTTTAATGATGGTCAACTTTTGCATCAGTTCTCCCATTTTCCTGAAGCTATCCTCAATCTGCCTCTCTCTACTTCTAGGCCACATAAAACTTACAATTAATGGTAACTAGCATGGTAACATTGCTCGACAGCCAATCAAATTCAAGATTTCCATGGAAATGGGCATTGGTAGCAAAGTTACCATCAATTAAGTTTTACGCAATAGGGCCCAGGACAAGGACCTTTGGAATGATATATGGCTGCTGGGTTAGTGATCAATGTTTTTTAGCTTCCACAAACCACACATGCCTCTCTAATGGTTCTGGGCCTTGTCGGATAAAACTTACCATGGTAACATCGCTTGGCAGCCAATCAAGTTCAAGGTTTCCATTGGGGTTGCCAATGGTAACAGACTTACCATCAATGGGTAGTTTTATGCAACAGGGTCTCATGTCACCATCCAATCAACACTTTCTGTGGCATTGAACATATAGTCCGCACTCGCATGGATCAGGGGCCAGACGAGGCTGGTTCATACTTTAATACACACAGTATATGACTGGGGCATAGGCCAATCAAACTTCCACTCCTCAGACCCATTCTGAAGTAGTCCAATTCTCCATACCACGTCATTATTAGGAAAAGTCATCCCATGATGCACTGCGTAGCCACTTTCGGATTTTGTTTGCAGCCATGTACGATCCCGTTCTAGTGTACATGTGTATCAGTCCAGAAGCAGGCATGGCTGCAAAAGATGTATGGATGTTGCTGAGCATTGCATTATGGGACGAGTTACCAGTCAGTTGGGATTTTGCAAACTGACTCAAATCAAAAACTGTGCCTACAGGCAAATCACGGTTACAATTACAGTTGCAGAGGACTCAAGTCAAAACTCAAGTCAAAACTTCAGCTCATTTTCAGAATACCACTCATGTTCCTCAGAGACTACCTGGGGGTGTTTAACCAAGCTGCTCTTAAGGTAGGAACGACTTTACGAACAACTGGTGATCCCTTCTTGTGCAAAATCACAAAGTTTATTATTTGTCAAATTTGATTAGGATTGTTGGAAATTAACTCCCGTTATATTAAAAGGTGGTTCGCGAACCAGGAGTCTCGCCTGAATTCGCAATCGATAAACAGTGCTAAAGGCTCGGTCACACATAACCGATGCACGGGGGTCGCATGGCCAGCGCGTTGAAAATTGGCGAAAATTTGTCATTTTGGCCAGTGCGTTGTCGTTCGCTAGGTGTGCGTCATCATGCGTTACTCATTCGTCCAGCGCGCTGGACCAACGTTACACATTCGTCGTCGTGCGTCGCCATTCGCTGTGCGCGTCGAGATTTTTTGTGCATGCTCAAAATTGTGCGTTGAGCTCGACGCATGGACCTACGCGCCGAGAAGTCGCCAGTCACGCGCATAGCACGCCAGACCAACGCCAGACATCGGCGGAGTGCACGGTGTGTATTCGTTGTGAGTACGGCGGCCGAGGTATAGCGAACGCTCAACGCACATCTAGCGCAAAAGCAGCCTGGTTTAAACGCATGGCCAGCGATCATGTAGCGCATAAGGGCGCGCTGAACGAGTGTTGAACGAGTGCTGAACTAGTCTCTAACGCACCCGACGTTGCTGTTGCGCACTCTTAGCGCGTAGTCATAGAGTATATATAAACGCACCCCACACTATCTCCGCATCATTCTCCCTACGACCCTCACGTGTGAAGTTCCTCGATCCTGACCTCGTCTAGAAGAACCATCTCGGAAGATGGATGGTCCCGACAAGCAGCGGTTAGAATATGAAATCGCTGTTCTCCAACATCAGCAAAACCTAATGGAACTCACACTTCACCAACTCCTTATCATCAGGAGAAGGGGAAGGAGGAGACGTCAACGAAGATTCTGGATCCGACCTTGGATTGGTAGACGACGGCAGTTTGGCCTGTACGATCAACTTCTTGTTGAACTCCGTAACGAAGACCAATCAGCCTTCAAGAATTTCATGCGAATGCAGCCAGAGATGTTTGATGAACTTTTAATAACAGTTGGCCCAAGAATCACAAAGCAGAATACAACATACAGAGAGTCCCTCGACCCTGGCCTCAAACTTGCTCTAACCCTGCGGTATCTTGCGTCTGGGACCAAGTATCACTCAATGTCATATGGGTGGAGGGTGCCTCACAACACTATATCCCTTCTGATTAGAGAAGTTTGCCAGGCCATCATCGACGAGTACAAGGATGAGATGATGAAGTGCCCCACAACCCCTGAGGAATGGCGTGCCATATCTGACAAGTTCATGGAGAAGTGGAACTTCCCCCATACATGCGGTGCACTTGATGGAAAGCATGTCAGCTGCAAGTGTCCTCCAAACAGCGGTTCCCTTTATTACAATTATAAAGGGTTCTACTCGGTTGTCCTCTTGGCGCTAGTCGATGCCGAATATCGATTCATCTGGGCAGACATTGGCGGAATGGGTTCTGCATCGGACGCTCAGATTTACAATGCTTCTGAGCTGAGGGAATGCGTTGAAGCTGGCACTTTAGGCTTCCTGGGCCCTGACCCACTTCAAAACGACAACAAGGATGTGCCGTACTTCTTCGTCGGCGACGACGCATTCGCTCTTCGCCCCAACATGATGAAACCGTACAGCCTCCGGGGTATGACGCGACCGGAGCGGATATTCAATTACCGCCTCTCCCAGGCCAGGAGGGTCGTCGAAAATGCCTTCGGCATTCTTTCCAACCGGTTTCAAGTTCTCCTGACCACGATGCAGCAGCAGCCCGAGACCGTCAAGCTCATTGTCACAGCATGCATGATCCTCCACAACCTGATGAGGACCCGGTATCCAGGCATGCAGAATCAGCAGCTTGACCGCGCAGAGAACCTGGGTCGCGACTACGTCCCAGGAGCATGGAGATCTAGGCGTAACATGCAGGACACCCTCGTAGTCCCTGGCAGCAATACCTCCAACAAGGAAGGGAAGAAGCAGAGAAACCTCATCAAGCACTGGGCCAACTCAGAAGCTGGTTCAGTTCCATGGCAGGAGAGGATGATCTAGAGCACCTCCATGTCTGCAGAAAACCTTTGTCGCAAACACTTCACAGAAGCATAAAGATCTGGTCTTAACATTCACAACACCCTCGTAGTTGCTGGCAGCAACACCTCCAGCAAGGAAGAAAAAGAAGCAGAGAAACCTCATCAAACTCTGGGGCAACTCAGTTAAGATGATCAAGAGCACCTTCGTTTCCACTATTCGTATGGATACAGGATACAGAGACTGATTGCATGACGTGATTCCAATAATTTGCTTACAATGGATACATCTCAATGTGCGAGCAAATAAACACTTTCTAATGTTTTTGACATGAACTTCGTGTGCGATTTATTCATTGCATTAATCGGCTACAGCTTGTTATTCAGACGATTCGTTATTTCAAAGGTTCGCTATTCCGAAAACGAAATGAGGTTCGTATTTCCGAAGATTGATTAATCCCTTTTTCGGAATAGCGAACATTCGGCATAATGTAATAAATGTTCGGATTAACGAACCGTATTTCGTTTTTGGATCAGTTTCGCACTTAGGTATAGGAAACTTTCGTGTTCGGAATAAATAGCCTTTGGTTCGAAGTAACGAGCCGCATCCCTTCAATAGCCTTCATTCAGGGGCCCTGAAAAGCTACACAAAATACTAAAACCCACCCATCCCTATATCCAAAATGAAAAAAAAATCAAATCATTATTAGGACGTTTTAAAAATCATTAAATAATGAGAGACTTCGGTGCAGTTTTCACACTCAGCCTTTATGTATGTTGGAAGTTTTCCGCTAAATTTGTTATTATTTGGTATCCAAAATTATCTTTGACTCATCTCCCTTCTTCCATTTATCGCATGGACGTTCAAATGAGTTAAACATTAAAATGCTCATTTTGAAGATCATTCAGATAAACACGCGAATAACATCTGTTTGAAAAAAAAATGTTTTCAATTCATTGCGCTTATGAGATGCTGCTTCTTTGCAAATCATGAGAAGACCATTTTTGGAAAAAAGTTATTTAGGTGACCCATTCAGAGGAATTTTGTCAGAATGTCTGTATCGTTATTATTTCAATTTTTTCTAGTCACTTTTTTGTGTGCAAGATTAAATGGAAATGGCTAAATAATGAAATGCCTGAAACATTGGCACAGGCATGTGGACTACGCACAGCAAGGTTTCCAACCTTGAACTTGACTAATGACGTCATATAGACCCCATTTTTCCAAATTGTAACGCAATATCATTAAGAAAATCATTTTTTATGGCAGCATTATAGAAATCGTTTGCCTAAGTTTGATGAAATTTGTTTACCAAACTCGTTCAAATTTGGCTAGAATATTGCTATCATGCAAATGTGTCAGTACGACAGAATATTGCTTTATGAAACATATAATTAAAAAAAGTAAGTGAACAGGACAGGACACAAAACAAATTGTTTTTAAGTTGAACTAGAATCCTGTCTCTGTATCTCAGGGTTCATGCTGGGCTCCTCAGGATCCTGTCTCTGTATCTCAGGGTTCAGGCTGGGCTCCTCAGGATCCTGTCTCTGTATCTCAGGGTTCAGGCTGGGAATCTCTTTTTGTTTGCCCTTGCCTCTACGAGCGCGGCAACCAACGACAGGAGCAAGCGGTGTCTTCTTCTTGGGTTTCATGGATAGTGGGTGTATTTTTTTGGGTGGCATCGTGAAGAGGTTGTGTACTCTCGGCGCGTCAATTATTTTGATATGAAATCATACGCAAGGCTTTATATATAGGCATTCACGTGGCCGCTGTTTTTCGCTGGCTTTGCGTTGAGAACGAGATGCATGCGTTCAGGACGCGCTCTGCATGCGCTGGTTGGGCGGTAGCCATTCGCTCAACGCGCTAGCAATACGCGATGCATTCGTTGCGGTATTTCATGTATACGCTCTGTATGCGTCCTGTATTCGCTATATACCAGCCCAGGATACGCACAGCGCGTTACCAACACGTTATACATTCGCTAGCCTCTGTCCAAATCTTGCCAGAAGTTTGGCGCACAACGACGCACTCATCTTATTTTCCATTTTTTGCCAATTTTTCAGTGCGTTGGCCGTGCGTCGGCTATATGTGACCGGGCCTTAAGGGTTTTTCTTAAATATTTTTTTCAAACCTTCTGACCCCTAGATGACCTTTGACCCCATCAGCCTCATGAAGAGACACATCTGGTATTACCCAAGGATCATTTGTACCAAGTGTGATCACAATTGATGCAGAAATAAAGAAATGAAAGCAAGTCAAACGAAAACTTTGAGAAAAAATAATGCACATGGCCTCATATTATTCGACCTTTTGACCCCTAGAGACCTTTAACCCCATCATCCTCATGAAGACACATGTGGTATTACCCAAGGATCATTTGTACCAAGTGTGATCACAACTGATACAGAAATAAATAAATGAGAGCAAGTTAAAGAAAAACTTTTGTAACAGACCAACAGACCAACAGACAAACAGACTAACAGACCAACAGACTAACAGGAAAAGTGATTACTAGGTCTCTACCGAACTTCGTTCAGGCGAGACAAAAACAGGCACAAAGCTTAAAAGCAGCTAAGTGACCCCCCCCCCCCCCCCCCCAGCCTTTCCTGTATCACTTGTTCCTGGGACAGATTAACCCTCTTAGTCCAATGTGAGCATAAAGTGTGTAATAACTCAATGTGATTTGTTTTATGGCTAGGTTCTGGCCCCTTTTGCATAAAACTTACCATTAATAGCAACTCTATCATCAATGGTAACTACCATGGTAACATTGCCCAACAGCCAATCAAATTAAAAGTTGTCATAGAAGTTGCCACTGATAGCAAATTTACTATCAATGGTAACTTTTATGCAAAAGGGCCCTGATATGGTTAGGTCTAAATCATTTCATCTCAACTGGCTATCAATGCAATCTGAAAGACAGGATGTCATTTTTGCAGGACAATTGATAACATTTTGTAAAAACCATAGAAAAGTTTTGGGCTGGTCGTCCGAATCCTATACGTTAGAGACCAGAGACCACTATGTGCTATGGTCCACACCCGTCCGCTCCACAGTGCATGCGTTCAATGGGGAGCAATGCCTTCACAGCGCACTGAGAGGGACAATACGATTATGAATGCGTTTCAAACATAAACAAGGATGGTTTTTCACTCTTTCTGAAAATGTCTGAGAATCTATGACTGTGAGATTTCATACAAGTTATCATTAGGGTGGATTGGTGATTCCTGCTGAGTTTCATAACTCTTGCAAATGGAACAACCTGTCTTTAAGCTCAGTAGGAGATTAAATCCATTGCACAGGACCCTCATGAAGCAAAGCTCTGTCCACATAAAAGAGTTTGTTGACCTTGCTTGTTCTCAGCGATATGGAAGAACAGCCAGGCCCCACACCAGTCTGATATAGCATATGATAGCGAATGCACTCATCGGATGGATTTTGGTGATCCTGTTCTGCACTCATCGGTCAATTTACCATGGCAACCTTTCTTGAGATGTCACCTGACGGGAAAGACAAATTTCTTGCAGCCGCTCTTACAATGCACCTCATCCACTCTGATGGACAGACTCCCTGGGTGACTGTACACGGCTTCCTGAAAGAGAAAACAAAAATGGTCACGATATAGTGAAGAAATCAATCATAGCCCTTAACCCTTCTCAGGCCTCAGTATTTGGAGTCTGCCTCTGTCTCTGTCCCTCTGTCCCTCAGCAACAAAACATGTAACAGCCACAAAATTAGGCACATGATACCTCATTTGTGACATAATCTTTAAATTTGCATAAGAATTTAAGATTTAAAGAATTTAAAGATTTTCCGCTGTAATTAAAATCTAGTTATTATTGATTACTTATGTCAATTTATGCACATATTTCATCTATAATTCACCTATGTGATGCATAGAAAGTAATCATTTCAGGCATGCAGATTCCTTATGATTTGACTGTTAAGTTTGCAACATTAGGAAATTGCAAATTTTCTTCCTTTGTTTTTCTCATTTTGTGAATTTCTGATGTATTTCTTTGTTTTTGCTTTCGTTTTTCATTTCTATTTTAATTGGAACTCATAACACACCATTATTGAGCAATCAAAATGAAAATCAACGAATTGATATTATTTCAAAGAAAAATTATTCTTGCAGCAATATTTCAAGTTTCAGAATGATTGCACGAAATGTTGAGGGGGGGGGGGGAGGCATTATGCAATCCCCCTGGCCTGATTCAGGTTAATAGACTATGCGTATTAAACAGTTGCCTTTTCATGTTGAATATGTCCTACAAGCACTAAAACTTGCCTTGGAAATAAACATCCTCAAACTTTTACTAGCTGCCAAAGTCATCTTTGCATACATTATTATTTGACACATGACCTGCACCCCCCCCCCCCCTAAACCCAGCCCGTGGAAGAGTCAAATGGTTGATTTACCTGTAAGCGTTTGAGGACTTCTGAGCTGATCTTTGCAGAGACATCGCCAACACACCAGCAGAAACTCAAGTGGAATGAAGGGTTCTGATAGGAGGCAAGTCACAGAGAATGTTTTTACCATGCATAGTATGCAAAGCAAGTTATAGATGTCGGTAACAACCCTATGATGTCAATGTGGAAATCATAGTCTCACATTGCCACATTGCATGCCGACAGTGTGCATCTATGAACTACGGTCATGATGATCAAATCGTAGAGTACACATTTTGCTTGGGTGTTATGCAATTCATCACACTGTATATTTAGCAAAAGTAACTTTGATATCTATTTATTAAGTGCGCTTTGTTCCATTACTTGAACCATGTGGGGAGTGCTATGTAGTAACCACGCACAATTACTATATTCAACCCTAAAGTAGCACAAGGAGGCAAGTGACAAATCACCGAAGTTTGAGTTATTGCTGTTTCTAGATTCAGGTTCAGGTTGAATATATTCAGCATACCCTATTTAAAAGTAACCTCTGTAGAAGACATTGATGCCATATTGGACTCATGCCCATGTAAATGATGGACACATCTTGCTCATTTATATGAAAAGATGCCTTGTGCACTTGCATCCTTTTGCTGGAGGAGGGCAGTACTTCATATCTAATACTTGAATCTTTCACCTTTTGATATTTCCATACTATACCGAATAAAACAAATGTATGTGGATGTAATATGGACACAGTAATGTATCTATGTCACATCCCAAACTCAGATTTTATTCTCAAAATGTAGTATTTGTGTTCTTGATTGATAAATGCTCCCTGAGAGAATAAAAGTAATACCTTGTAGAAGACAGGCAAAGAAAACTCTGACAGGCATTCATCTGTTAAGTTCACAAGTTTGCATAGCGATTCATGACCAACTCCAACCTTCAAACCTAGAAATGTTCTGAGAGAAAAACAGATCAAGTGTGAAGAAAAAGGAATGATTGGTAATAAATACAATGCAGTACAAATGAGTATGAAAACACATAAATACACAAACAATCACTATCAATAGGTTTAGCCATATATATACAGTGTGTCTCAAAAAGAAACTTTGCATTTTTGAAATGGGTGCCGAATAACAGATATTTGATTCTGGGGAGAATGAGTTACATGTATGGATAGCTTATGGTCTCAACTTTCATCTGGACACCAAAACGTCCAAAAATAATTCTTGCTTGAATGAGCACTGCTCACTTTTGTAAAGGGTATGAAAATCAGACTGCACAGGAATTAGCCTTCTGGTTTTGCAAGAGGTGAGTCCGTTGGAGCTTAAAAATTGAATTGAATATTCAATTATGGGTCGTTCAATTTTTCAATTTTTAAGCTCCAACGAACTCACCTCTCGCAAAAATCCTCCAGTGCCTACTTTGTCTTATCATTGGTGTAAGTGTCTACTCTGTCTATTGTAACGCTGGAAGGCCCAATGCTTTATAGTCTCTTAGTTAGACTCTATGTTTTTTAACTTAAAACTAAAATCAATACACAACACTAGAATTGTTACAAACATCAAAAACTGAAATCCTGCAGCCTGTAGCTTCTTTACCTTGTCATCATTGATGTAAACCTCAACACTGTCTATGTGACGCTGGAAGGCCCCCAAACCACATTTTGATACTATTTAATCACTAACACCAAAAATTTAAATTCTGAAGTGTCTAACTACCTGGTCTTGTCGTCATTGGTGTAAACCTCAACACTGTCTATGTGACGCTGGAAGGCCCCCAAACCACATTTCGATACTATTTAATCACTAACACCAAAAATTAAAATTCTGAAGTGTCTAGCTACCTGGTCTTGTCGTCATTGGTGTAAACCTCAACACTGTCTATGTGACGCTGGAAGGCCCCCAAACCACATTTCGATACTATTTAATCACTAGCACCAAAAATTAAAATTCTGAAGTGTCTAGCTACCTGGTCATGTCGTCATTGGTGAAAACTTGAACACTGTCTATGTGACACTGGAAGGCCCCCAAACCACATTTCGATACTATTTAATCACTAGCACCAAAAATTAAAATTCTGAAGTGTCTAGCTACCTGGTCTTGTCGTCATTGGTGTAAACCTCGACACTGTCTATGTGACAGTGGAAGGCCCCGAACCCTTGTAGTCTGTCAGCCAGACCCCGGGTGAAGGGGTCAATCCAGTGGTGCTGGAGACAGACGGTGCGCGACAGGCTCAGGTGGAGGTCTTGAGACTGGGTGAAGGGAATCGCTGGCGGAACCAAGGACACCAGGGTGTCAGTCAGATTGGTGAGACTGGTGCTGTCGGCTGATTGGGCAAAACAAAGTGACAATACTAGTTTACAGTCGTGTATTAAATTTAGTTTTTAATTAAGAAATTTAGAAAGGTTTAATCCACATTTTTTAAACAATGAAGATGAATTGATGGGATACAAAGAGAGAAATAACCATCTCATTTGGGAACATTCTTTTATCAAAATAACATTTTGCGACATGCCCTCCAAGTTAGGGCGCTCAGAGGAGCCAGATGCAATCTCAGTGGTTCCAGAGGCATGCCAGAGACTCTTTTTTTTTTTACACATATTCAAGTCCAATCACAATGCACTAACCCTCCCCTGCAATCCACACAGTCGGCACACACACAAGAGTAACATAAACATGTATATAAATCACATCATTTCATTTTCTAATTTAATCAGATGCGCAAAATTCAGTGTATGCCTGCAATTTCAGAGCAACCAAGCAAAACGACATCCCTTTTATGAAAATTAATACATTCACCAAACTAAAAATCTGATACCCATAGATTGCTTAACACTAAAAGTAAGATACGGTAGTCCTAATAACATGAAAATAAATTAATGCAATTAAAGAGCTGACAAGCGCTCTTGATATTTCTTGGTATTTCCTCTCCCAGTCCATGGCACTAGACAAAGGTGAACCTACTGGGAATATATACAAATGTCGCCCAGTTGCCAGGAGTGTGTGCGAAGCTGCGGATTCTGCCCTGGTGGTCTGCTGGGTTGGTCTGCTCTGAAGGTGAGTCGTTGTCCTGGCCAAACATGGAGAGGATTTCAGCAGGGAGCGGGAGAGCAGGCTCCGAGGAGTGGCATGGGCTAGGAGCTGCTGTTTTAAGAGGACAAATGAGTGTGGACAAAGAATCAATAAAGAAATACACAATCTTTGAGTTTGAGAGTGATCTTCATTTTTACTACCGCTCTTACTTAGTCTTACCAATGGAACCATGTTTATTGAAAAGATGGAAACCTAAATCCCAAACCTAAATAGTTTAAACTTACTTCTAATGACAATAATGTTGTGAATAAAGACAGGGTGTCCCATTTGCAAAAGTCATGAAACTTGGCAGGAATCAGCAGAACTGATATCCTTACACAACGTGTATGAAATTCCAGTCATTGCTTCAAAAACGTTTTCAGGAATTAAAAGTGAAAAACTATCCTTGTTTACGTTTCAACCACAGCAAGCCTAGTCTACATTCATAACCGTATTGTTCCTTTCAGTGCGCCTTGCGAGCGTTGTTCCCAATGAACACATGCACCGTGGAAGTGGACCAATGTGGAACATAGGCACAGCGGTCTTTGATATAGCTTTGGTCGACCAGCCTCAACTAAAAACCTCCTAAAAATCTACTGATCGCAAATTTCCTGAGAGTCAGTTTCCAATTAGTTCTATTGGGAGGAGAGTTCTAAAACAGTATGAGTATATTCTTACATTTTGCAAAATTGTTATTCCTTTGACCTGCAAAACTGCCAAAAGGGACACCCTGTCTTTCATATGGGTCACTTTCCTCGCGCTCCGTATGAGTATATTCTTACATTTTGCAAAATTGTTATTCCTTTGACCTGCAAAAGGGACACGCTGTCTTTCATATGGGTCACTTTCCTCGCGCTCCGCCGCGTTTTAGCGGGCCCCACACGATCAGAGCAACGCGCCCGGAGTGTCGACAGGGTTTACGACAGAATCTGGGACTTGGACTCGACCCCGGACCCCCGGTTCGTCATCCATGATATTTACCATGTTTCATCGCCTGTAAGTTCGGCAAGTCACTCTCGTCACGTAATTCATCCTCTTCTGCTTCGCTTTCAGAACTGCTCCCACTGATGTAATGTTTCAATGCTTCTAATCCAGCCATTAAGTCCGGCATTAAGTCCTGACACCACACCGACGGCATATGCGGCGAATTAGTTGATATAAAAGCACTGCTAAGTACAATAGGAGCACAGTTCTGTTTGACACGATGTTGGGCAGTGTATTACTCATGTGCTAGATCCCACTACGCCATGCATTACAAGCCCAAATATGCGAGATATGTTCATGAAACGAGGTGGGGATGGGGACCGGGGATTTCCCTCCTCAAGGGAGATGGGAATCTTTGGGGGAGGGAGGGGGGGGGGGGGGGTGGGGGGGGTGGGGGGGAGGAGGGGGAGGGGTGTGTGCGTCATATACGGTAAATGAGTCAATGTGTTTCTATTAATGTGACATAGATGTTGTTGATAATGATGCATATGATATTGATATCTCTGTCTTGATAATGATTTGCTCATCATCATGATGGTGTTCGATGATCGATGATGTTGACGACGATGAACAATGAATAACGTGTGTCTGCTCAAAATGTCCCTACACGCCTCCAACTAAGTCATTGTTTAAAAAAAATGAAAACACTTTTGAATGGAAAAATGCATGCATCTCTTACTCGATCTAGCTCTGCTTATCTCCCACACGTATAGGCCTATATACCCCCCCCCCCCCCCTCTCTCTCTCTCTCTCATTCTCTCTCCCCTCTAGCTCCTGGCCCTCTCCTTCCTCCTCGGAACATGCACACACACACGTAGCCGTTTAATAACTTTCCCCAGCTAAAAATTTGTGACACTTTGAAAAATGATTTTTAAAAGGTTATACAGCCCGAAGTATATCATTATATATAAGGATATCAATTTTGTTATAGGAGCAGATGTCGTGACATGTAATAAATAAATAAAATTCTTCTGAAATTCCTTTGAATATCTAAAGAGATTATTAGTGAATCCGCTATATTGTCATTTGAGGCATAATCGATGTTTCTGGCAGAAAACCTTGTGTGTTGACATATGTGGTGCACAATGGCCATTGTCGTGTCCTGCTACACACAAATCTTAAAGGTCCCCTGTCATCAAAATGTATGTCGACTTATGTTGATGCATCATATTATGTACATAACATAATCACTAACTGCTCAATGGAAATATGTGCCCTATATCTTAATATAATTTGTCTTAGATATAATTTGTCTTTATTTTTTCTCAGCACTGATAAGCCCCGCCTCCAAAATATCCTCCAAATCAAGATTCCCTCTGTGACATCATCAAAGGTATAAATTAGCAGGATAATAAGCAGAATTTATGCATAAATTAAACATTGCAATGACTACCTCCACCTGCCCACAAGAGCATCACATGTCTTCACACAATACCATCTAACAACCTTTTTCATGTGGGAATAATCGTTTCCTTATGTCAGAAATGTGCTAGATATGTGATGCTATTATAAGCACTTGCAGGTAGCCATTGCAATGTAAAGTTTGTGCATAAATTCTGCTTATTATCCTGCTAGTTTCTACCTTTGATGATGTCACAGGGGGGGGTCTTGAGTTGGAGGATATTTTGAAGGCGGGGCTTATCAGTGCTGAGAAAAAAATAAAGAAAAATTATTCTAAAATAAAGAAAACATATTGCATTGAACAGTTAGTGATTTTGTCATAAACATATTAAGTTGCATCAACAAAAGTCAACATACATTTTGATGACAGGGGCCCTTTAAGGTCCAAATTTATCCAAAAGAGAAAATCGCATTAGATACTCAAAGAACTTGTACAAGAATGCTTCTAAAGACTTGACAACCTATATGATGTGTTAATTC
>OZ022581.1:23790002-23915002 GCA_963669155.1 Arbacia lixula
ATTTTCTGCGATTTTTAAAGTGTATTCACTCAACCATGACACCGAAATGACTTCCAATGTTTACATAACAGGTCATGTTACATCTTTGTCAAAATATCCAATATTTTTAAAAATTTCAAACTCAAGAGGGAGACGTATTTTTTAAACGGGTTAAAGGGTTAAATGGGTTAAATGTATAAGTTATGCACCAGAAATGGAATTCATCAAAAATTCATATGACAGAAACCCGAAATTACCCTTGTGACTTTTGAAAAGTTACATTTTGCCTCTTAAATTTGCACACTCACGCATGACTTATTGGATATTTGGATTAATGTGATTTTCACACAGAAGTTGGTCAATAAGGTGAGAAACAATCCTACCAAATTATTTTGCCCAAAATCTCTTTGATAAAAAGTTATGCCATTTTGCTAAGTGAGGACCAGCCAAAAGATAACCACAAAATACTTGTAAGATTTACTCTTTTTTACCGTGTGAATTGGATTTCAACGTGTGAATGCGGCTAATACACATAAACACGATTACAATAATGATGAGGATTAATATCATCATGATAATTATCATTATTAATATCATTAATATCATTATTATTTTTACTATTATTATCATCATTATGACTTATTAAGTTAAGTGATTAAGCAAATATCATTCCTCCAAACCTGGGGGGGGGGGGGGGGATGATTGTACATGCCATCCCCCCCACCTTGTGGAGTGGGGGGGGGGGATGCATCCCCCTCATCCCCCCCGTTGTCTACGCCCCTGATAGATCATGATATTTACATATCATTATAATCAATTTTGTTATAGGAGCAGATGTAGTGACATGTCATCAAACATAACTCTTCTGAAATTCCTTTGAATATCTAAATTTATAGAATCCACTTGATGCGTAATCGATATTTCTGGTAGAAAACTTTGTGTGTTGACATATGTGGTGCACAGTGGCCATTGTCGTGTCCTGCTACACACAAATTTTAAGGTCCAAATTTATCCAAAAGTGAAAATCTCATTAGATATTCAAAGAACTTTAACAAGATGCTTCTAAAAGACTTGAACCTTGTACTATATGATGTGTAAATTCAGCTTAGATTCGATCGACTTAAAAAAAAACTTTTTTTAACACGTTAGAAAAAGTCTTTGTTTAACTCATTAAAGCATAATGCATTGTTCAAAATCAGTGGGTGGAATGCACTGGTAGTTGTTGCTAGTCAGACCTCAGACAACCATTATTCAAAGTTTATTTGAAAGACGTGCATATCTAAAATGGACTACCCAGTATCCTGTCGTTCATAGATCACGTGAGTGTGTCTGACAATGGTCACATGATTACGTGTGAGCAGTGCATGCAGCAGCAAAGACCGTATGCGTAGAGCGCTGCAGTGGTGAATGAGTAGACTGCCTGACAAGACAGATGGGCGAATTCATAGTGGTAAGAACTGTGTTCTTGATCGTAAGGGAGTACAGTTTTACTCGTTCTTTTTCAAAGAGTTTATGTTGTGTCAACTCATTTGTTGCAGGTAATGTGTAGTATGTTAATTCTATAAGTCGCAAGTTCATTGATTTCAGGTCGAATCGTTATGACTCACTGGCAAGCTTTCACACAGGCTTCAGCGGGCAGCGGCAGTGCACGCGGGGAGTAGCGGCGCTGCTGCTACTCAGCAATAGCCTGAAAGGCGGCTGGTGGCTTGGAAAACGGTCTATGCAATTACCAACTACATCTTTACCAAATTGATATGATTACCACGATGTATGAATGAGGTTTCTTTGATTTTCAAGAGGAGGTAAAGTGAGTATCGTAGCCAATGATTATTTAACCCTAACTAAATTCCGCTAATTTTACTGCATGCTGCCTTAAGTTATATACTAGTAGTCCTTAAAGGCTTAATCTTCAGTTTGTAAATGCTAATTGAAATTTAAAATGTATGCCAAACTCTTTCCACTTCTTTTATTCTTCCATTCGCATTGCAGATCTTTGTTCGATTGCAGAAACGTATTGGGACCTAAAGTCACTGTGTTACTGCACATTGGCCAGGTGAACGATAATTCCTACATCTTCACCAGCGATATTGTGACATCCAGAAATCACAAATTGTAAATGTTTAATCTGCTTGGATTTGGGCCTCAAGAACAATTTATATTAGTCATCTGGATTTGAATGCCATAAGGAAGCGGTACACTTCAAATAGAAGAGCTATAAACTGTGAATCTCTAAGTGGAATCTGGAGAGTGATGTCACTTCTTTTGGTGACATTTGACTAGGTGAAGTTATATATTCTCCAATCATCCATTATGAGTAGCAGCAGTAAGCGACTTTATGCAAGCGGGGTCAACGACTCGCTGGACTTGTCAGGCTATGAGTCCAGCAGCGAGACTCACTCCCTGCTGGAGAGTATCACGGTGCGCGTCAGTCCCGAACATCGTGGAGAGACGTCCATTCTCGGCGCGATGTTCATTGTGGTCAACGCCTGCATTGGCGCAGGGCTGCTGAACTTCCCTTCTGCATACCAAGCTGCCGGAGGCATAGCTGTTAGCATCTCCATACAAGCAGTAAGTGCATAGATTGAAAAGAATATTAAAAAAAACCCAAAAAAGTCATACCTCAAGTTCAAATTGAAGTGAAAGGTTGTCATTTTTTTTTTTTTTTTGCGGGGGGAGCGGGGGGGGGGGGGGGGGGGGGGGGGGAGCAGGTTTCTTTTAGGCATTCCATTAATTCACATTCTTTCAATAACAAGTTATATTTCCACTTCTTGGCAATACGGACCCCCAAACTTGTGGGTATCAGATAATCAATTCAGAACACAAGGGTCTTTAACTGAACATCTCTTTATCCTGACCGTTGTATGTTTTTATATCAATATTTTTACAGAGGACCTTGATGAATTGAAGAACAGTTTGCGCTGATCTTGTCATCCTATTTGAATATGTTTGAATAAATAAATCAATTTAAAAAAAATATAACCTATAAATAAAACTGACTATTTTTGTGTTTAATCTCTCCCTGCATTTCAATGATATTTCAACTTTGATAATGCTTCTTTTTCTTTTCTTTTTTTAAAAATGTCTGCAGGTCATGGTGTTCATCATTGCCACCACGCTGCTAGTGCTGGCGCTGTGTTCAGACGTCCGTCAGTCCTTATCCTACCAGGGCGTCATCATGGAAATGTGTGGGCCGGTGGGGCGGTTCATCTGTGAGGTCTGCATCATCATCTACTGCTTCGGGACATGCATCACCTTCTTGATAATCATTGGGGATCAAACGGATGGCAGTGAGTATAGACCTCTACCTATACTTATTTATTAATAATTTAATGTTAAGAATAATGATTTTAATACTAATTATTAATATCACATTTTTTATATAGCTCGCATAGTACCCTTGACAGGGTCTATATGCGCTTAGTAACAAGATAAAAATAATGATAAGAAGGAAGAAAAAGAAAATGCTGCATCTTGATCAAACGTTCTAATTACTGATTGATAATGATAATAATATAGCACAATTCTAAGAATGTGCATTACAATTATAAATAGAATAATTCTAATTCTAAATAAGAAAAGGAACCATTGTGGCCTCCAAAATACAGAATCACACACTTCAATTCTCCTGTATACTCCATCACAGCCACATTCGGATTTTGTTTGTGGGAATGGAAGCTTCAGGTTTGAAACCGTGTATGAAACCGAAAGTGGGCATAACTGCAAAAACAAATCCCCAGGTCGCTGCATGGTGCATTGTGGGACGGCTCTTCCCTAAATGGGGAATGGAAAATCGCTGCTTGTTTCCCAATCAGAACAAGGCCCATGTTACACATGGATTTGCAGTTGTTGGCTAGTGATTAAGGACGCATTTCCAATCAAATGTTAGTACTACTTCACATTTTTTTTTTATACGGCAAGAGTGATTATCATATCATCTATCTTCTGCCTCTCTTTCAAATAAGAATTTTAATTGTTATATTTTAATTTGAAGAAAATTGTGAGATTGATATACCGGTAGATATTGGTGTTATTTCACAAAATTCAATATGAATTGTGTGTGGAATGCAATGTCGTTGTTTTTTTGGCAAAAGCTGAGAACTGTACATTGTGTTCCGTTTTTAGTTATTGCATACCTCGCGGGTCCTGATGCTGATCTCTCATACTGGTACATGGACAGGCGCTTTACCATCACCTGCTGGGCAGTCTTCATCGTGCTCCCGCTCTGTCTTCCCAAGAAAGTCGACTTCCTCAAGTACCCAGGGTAAGCAGATATTGATCTTTTACACCAATGATGTTTTTTAGAATGAGCAAAAAAATGAATGAGCTGAACTGGACATGAAAAAGACTCTCCCCTTCTCCCTGTCTCCCCTGCCCCTTCCACTAGATATTTATTTCCCTAATGATTCACAAAAATGGTTTTGTTACTTGTCATTTGAGTGTTTTTGCAACTTCACAAGGGTCAAAGTACTATTGATGGACTTTTGCATGCTGCAAGTATCAGTTTCAGTGCAGACATGAAAAAGAAGCTTCCCTGTCTCCCCCTTTCACTGGATGGTCATTATCCAAATAATTGCCAATAATGGTTTGGACGCTTTTCATTTGAGTGTTTCTGCCACTTCACACATATCAAAGTGCTGCGGATGGGCTTAAATTGCACTATGCAAGTATCAGTTTCAGCAGGTTCAGTGCAGACATTATAAAAACACCTCCCTCTTCCAGGGCCCCATAACATTAAATGTTTGCGATCAATTGCAAATTTGAAAGACAAATTCTTATTGGTTCCTGGTCAGTCATTTGAATAAAAAGCGCATGCAACAATGGTTTTGATTGATCATTGCCATTTTTCGATTGATCGCAAACCTTTATGTTACGGAATCCAGGAGATGTTCATTGCGCAAATGATTGCCATTCATTGTCTTTGGTTTACTTTCCTTTTTCCCTGGGTCAAGAATTATATTGTTTACTTCATTTGAGTGTGCTTTCCTTATTTATGGAGATTCAACAACAGAAGATTGGTTGAGCATCCTTTAAGGACGGTCCTTTTTATTGTTATTATTATCTCGTAATATGTTTTGTAATGTGTTTTAATTGTATGTCATATTTTTTTTAATTTCAATTTGTTTCATTATCATGCATACACATATGAGTAGTATTGCTACTTTGATTACTATTGTCATTACTGGAATGTTTCTTGGAAAGAAGTTGCTTGGATGATGAGGATATTATAATGGTAATAAAGAAAAGGTAGTGCTGGTATAATGATACAAAGTAATTGTCAACTCATGAAGATGCTAACATTTTGATCAACTTTCTCATTTTTGTTCTATGTGTAATATCATCCGCAGGTCAGTTGGTGTGCTAGCATCAATCTATATCTGCATCGTTGTCATCATCAATTACTTCACTAATGGGAGCATACCCAGCCCAGAGCTGGTCAGTCAACCTTCCACATGGACCCAAGTGTTTGCCGCTATGCCTGCCATATGCTTCGGCTTTCAGGTAACGATCAGTGATGGCTGCTCTAATGATGCTCTCTTGCTGTAGTCATTCTTTAGGTGAAATATACATCATTTTTGGGAAGTGATGGCTCGGGCTAGTTTATAAGATTTAGCACACCAAGAATCAGTGTTCTGAAACACTGTTTTCTTAATTTTTTTTGGGGGGAACAGCATTTATAAGATTTTTTTCTCCCAGCATGTTTGGATTTCTCTCAAACATTGCCATTGTGCAGGTCTGTCTGTGCCTTGGCAAAAGGCCAAACAGGATGCTTGTGTTTTGTTCAATACAATTGCACATCATATAAACCGTGTTTCAAGTCACGGTTGTGTTTATAATATTTCAAAAGCATTGATTCTAGAGATCCTCTGTTTTGAAAATCACCTTTTTTGTGCATTTGAAACCAGTCTTCTCAAACATTGGTCAGATTTACAAATAGCGTTTAAAAGATTGTAAACCTCGTTTGATATCAGACACGGTTCTGCTCTATGGGATTCTAGAGATCCTCTGTTTTGAAAATCACCTTTTTTGTGCATTTGAAACCAGTCTTCTCAAACATTGGTCAGATTTACAAATAGCGTTTAAAAGATTGTAAACCTCGTTTGATATCAGACACGGTTCTGCTCTATGGGTTTTTGTGCGTGCATATATCAAGTGCAGAGATGACTCCATGCATTTGAAACCAGTCTTCTCAAACATTGGTCAGATTTACAAATAGCGTTTAAAAGATTGTAAACCTCGTTTGATATCAGACACGATTCTGCTCTATGGGTTTTTGTGCGTGCATATATCAAGTGCAGAGATGACTCCATGCATTTCAAACCAGTCTTCTCAAGCATTGGTCAGAATTACAAATAGCGTTTAAAAGATTGTAAAACTCTTTTGATGTCAGACACGGTTCTGCTCTATGTTTTTTTGTGCGTTCATATAACAAGTGCAGAGATAACTCCATGGCACCTAAAACAGTAATAAAAGCATGTTTCCTTGGTCCCCGCCGCAGTGCCATGTGAGCATCGTGCCCGTCTACTCCAGCCTTCATCGCCGCTCCCTGTCACGCTTCACCTGCGTCATCGTCCCCGCACTCTTCATCAGCTGCACGGCGTATGCCCTCTCTGGTGTGTTTGGGTCTCTGCAGTTCGGCCGCAACGTGTGCTCCGACATCTTGCTGTCGTATCGCCACGCCAACGTAACCGTCGCGATTGCACGCATCATGGCCCTTGCCAATATGCTCACCACATATCCCATCCTGCACTTCTGTGGAAGGTAAAGAACGGAATGGGCTTTCTCTTTTGTTTGAAACCTTCCAGGACAAAGCCAAATAAATTTGAATCAATTCAACTCAATTAAATTCTTCATTGATCATATAAAGGCAAGATATTGATTTAAACATTGAATTCAAGGTATCACCAGAAAGCCTATGGCTTGTAAAGTGTGATGACCTTTAACATAAAGTCCAGTTGCACATTAAATATGTGGTTTGGAGTTTTATCTTTTAATAACAAATATTATCAATGATACAAGATGCACCAAATGACAGATAGCACTGAATACTGCTAACATCCACACACATAAAAATGGTTAAGGCCGTCACTTGCAGTGAGCAAATCTAGCCTAGTATTTGCAGATCTTTGCACTGATGACTTCATTTTGAACATCTAAGGAGCTCAAGATAAATGTGATACACAGGCAGATATATATTTATATATGATTATGGATGCAAATGTAATATCTTATTGCTATTTCATTTGAATTTTAAAATAAAGCTGAGGCTGGTGGCAAACTAAATGTAAATGTAAGCACATTTTCAAACATTATTTGAATCATATGTCACTGTTTTCTTTCATAGATTAAAAAAATTGAGATGCATCTTGCTCTTGCGGTTCATTTAGTGTTTTTCAGAACTTCACAGAGTTAGCAATTATTTTGTGGAGTAAAAATTCACTCCCTTTAAATAACGCACTTTCATCTTTTGTCGCAGACTAGCGATAGAGACCATGCTTCAGTCAGTCTCGGGGAGATCAGACGAAGAGTGGAAATTGAGGGAAAAGCGGCGTCGCATGGTTGAAACCGTGACGTGGTTTGTCGCTTCGCTGCTACTGGCACTGTTCATACCAGATATAGGTGCGGTCATCTCGGTCATAGGAGGGCTGGCAGCTGTGTTCATATTTGTCTTCCCAGGTAAGATGCGTGATTAACTCTTTGTGCGCCAGATGAGCTTGTGGTCTAGGGGATTTAGGTGTATTACTTGTGCAAATGTCACATGGGGTACACAAAGAGTTAAAGGGCGTATACTGTACTGAGAAGGGGAAAAAGCCTGCAAAAGGTGATCGTGAGCATTGTTCTTGCCAATGGCCTTAAATTCATGTATTGTCCATTTTAGAAGCTTGCTGAAAATTATTTGCCCTCAAATGATGTACATTTAGAGTAATGAGTGATTAAATCACAAATGGTCAAAATGTTCGGCATGAACATTTTGAGAATTTAATCATTAATCATTAATTACTCCAAATGTGGATTATTTGAGGGCAAATAACTTTCAGCAAGCTTCTAAAATGGACAATACATAAATTTAAGGCCATTAGCAAGAACAATGCTCACGATCCCGTTTTGAAGGCTTTTGTGCCTTCCCAGTACAGTATATGCCCTTTAAGGAGAGTGAAACTCTGACCATGAGTTAATGTTTTGAGTTTCAAGTGTATTCGTTTCCACAACTCATAGGATCATGGTATTGAAATAAAAGTTGTAAATCAAATCAATATTGTTCTTAGGTACCATACATACACAAGACAATATTCAGAGCATCACTTGTATTCCCTGGCTTTTCAGAGCAAGATGATAGGTCCAGTGGTTAACACGTATACTAAAAAAAATTGTTGCCATTGTGTCCACTGGATATTTTTGCATTGTTACTAGCAAAGTGCCGCTAGTGCAAACAATGTGTACTGTGGTATAAAGACTCCCTCCAGAGACGGATAAGTAATGTTTAGTAAAATCCTTCTGAAACATCATTCCTCCAAAGGCGTGCCACAAATATGTTCATGAACAATAGCTCAACAATTGAACTATTGATTGCACATATCAACAGCATTCAATTATATTGAAAAAAAATACCTAAAACAGACTTATAACAGGCTCAGACCGGTATGTATCTGGGAACTGAATAAACCCGGGTCCCGTTTCTGAGGAGGACAATTGGGAGCTGGGAATATATGTTGCCCATAGCAAGCTGGTTAAGAGGTTTAAATACAAAGAACTTTCCCATGATATGTTTCTCTGCTTTGTCTGCTTTTATTTGATTCAACATGTTGTCAAGGTGTGATATCCCTCCAAGTCCCAACACGGATTGATTTGTTTATTTGCCCAGTTTTGTTGTCCTGTGATAAAGGAAAAAGATGGGAAGATTGGTAAGGAATATGATAAGAAAATGGAAGAGAAGAATGAGGAGAAGAAGCATGATGAACAAGAATTAAGAAAAGTGTTGATGAGAAGGAAATGGAGATAAAAGGAAGACAACGAAGAAGGAAATGGAAGCAATGAAGAAAGAAATACGGCCCCTCCAAAAGAAGAGTAAAGGAAAGAAATAAAGGAGCATGTAGAAAGAAAAACCCTTCAGAGTGGTACAATATTTGTACTTCTAGTTGGAATTTTCCACAACATAGGTTACATTCCATTGCAGTGAGACAGATACCTGCAAACAGTTTGTCATCTGATTAAAAACAAACGACAATCGTGTGAAATATGACAGGTGGTGAAGGCATTGAGATTGCAATCTTCAGCTCAAGGAAATGAACATGTATTCAGTTAGATTAAGACCATTGACGCACACAAACTTCTAGCATGCTCTCATATAGGTTAAGAACACGATCAAAGTTTAACTCATGTGTCATACATTACATGCTGCTGTGTTGGATATAAGTGTACATGAAATGCTACATCTATCAGTTTATGAATATGTCCTGCCACGATACTTCATTCCAACATTGGTATTTTCAAACTGATTTAAGAAAATAATTACATGTTATTGACCTCACTGATTCGAGTGATTGCTCATCACAGATACCATAATTAGAAATGTTGCAAATTTCATGAGAAATCAAATAATTTGTGGTAGAAAGTCCACTATTTATGAAGTAATGCCTTCCCCCATCCCAATTAAGCTCTCTGTATCGTGTATTTTTTTGTTTCTCTCTCCTCTCTCTCTCTCTCTCTCTCTCTCTCTCTCTCTCCTTCTCTCTCTCTTTCTCTTTCTTTCTCTCTCTCTTTCTCTCTCTCTCTATCTCTCTCTTTCTCTCTCTCTCTCTCTCTCTCTCTCTCTCTCTCTCTCACCACATGTACATTCACCCTATATGTTTCCCTTTCTTTTGCTTCATTTCAACCGTACAGGTGTGTGCTTGGTCCAGTTTGTGCTTCAGCACTCGGCGGCGTCGCGGCGGAAACGGTGGTGTCTCATCGCCTTTGGGGGGTTCCTCCTTGCCCTGGGTGTCTTCATTTTTTCAGAGAGCTTCATAACTGCCATCATGAACGATATCTCTGGTAGAGCTAAACATGACTGTTAGATTTGGGGGTCAGATACTGTCAGTCAAAAATCAAACAGCATTGGACTTGGCTTCTCATCACCTTTGGATTCGTCCTTGCTCTCATCAGAGGGCTTCTTACATCATATCTCGGGGAGAGCGCGACGTGACTGATAGATGTGGGGTCAGATAGGGTCAAAGGCCAAAAGGCAGAGGTCAAACCCCCAAATGTCAGAGACTTTATCGATCATGACATCTCATCACCTGTGGATTCCTCCTTGCTCTCATCAGAGGACTTCTCACTTCATATCTGCAGTAGACCTCAACATGACTTAGATTTGGGGTCAGTAAGGGTCAAAGGTCAAAAGGCAGAGGTCAAAAGGATTTCATGGAACATGGCGTCTGTTTGACTAGGGAGGATTCCTCCTTGCTCTCTCCTCAGAGGGTTTTATACTCGGCATAATGAACGATCTCTCTGGTAGAGCTAGAGCTAGACTGTTAGCTGTGGGATTAGATAAGTCAAATGTCAAACCCTCAAAATGTCGAAGATTCATCAATTGGACTTGGTGTATTCTCACTTTTATGGATTCCTCCTAACTCTCTTCTCAGCGGTCTTGATACTTCATAATCATGCCATTAGCCAGTGTAAATTATTATGGAGATGTGTGAAAATTATGTGGGTTTTCCTTCAGTACTGATATCCTGTCATGCAGGCAATAATGCTTCTGACATTATTTATTATCCATAAGTTCCAAGAACTCCATATTCTTGGAAATGGTTAGGAGTAAAGGGTTGCCATAGATACTTCTAGCATTGCTTCTGTAGAGAAATGCAGAAAAATGACTCTTATATCCAGAATTTACTGAGGGCACAATTCTTGCTGATTTATATGGAGGCTCAACAAACATTGAATACTGGTAGCTATCATAAAGAGATCTCTACCTGTACACTACTAATATACTACTGTTCATATCAATACTAGTGATATATGACATATGGAACTTACATTTGTTAATGAGAAATTATGCCAATGGAATAATTCTGAACATGACCTGTAAACAAATTTGACATGAGGAATATTTGTATTTCAAAGAAAAGCCATAAACCTAGTTCCTTCTTTCTATAGAAAATATATTTTGATATCCTAGTTCGTGGTGATGACAATTTGAAAGATGCTATGTAATTGTGCATTCATGGAACATACATTGTTACTTTCTTTGTTTTGACAGAAGAGGGCAGTATGATAATGTGTGCTATTACTATTTTGTATTGCTCCTAAGGATTATGGGAGTAGGAGCCGTAAGTTCTGGTAGCCATTTGTTTATTAAGATTTATCTAGATCATAAATGCTGCCTCAATAGCTCCCAAATGAATCTTGTGACATATACTTTGATATTTTCTATAACTAACTACTTTGCTACTTACTATGAGTGTGTCAGAGAGGATGGCAGTATTTGAAATGCGATTATTTGCGTTTGCTGAAGAGCGCTGCTAGGATGATAGAAACAGCAGCATGATTTACTGTTGCACAATCGTCTTCGTGCTTGTCTTAGGTTTTTGAGAACAATTTGAATAAATCTTTTCTTTTTAAAATTTTTCTTTCATGCATACACCCAGTAATAGTAAGGATAGCATGAGCACTCCATCCTGTAAATGAATGAAATAGAAGTCTGAACAGAAATTTTGGAACCTGAAGGATTTGAACCTGACTTGTTTTTCATTCATTTACAGGATGAAACTTGCTATTCTTATGAGTACTGGGTATATACTGTTCTTTTCAAAATTGCTATTACCCCAGAAAGCCCTTTCACTAAATCTTTTCTTGTTGTTATCATCTCTATTTTGAGTAGGCTGTAGTCTATATTAAGTCTCGTCCTCATAACTGACACCATTCCATCAAGAGAGAATTCTTACTCCAACTTCATTATCTCGTCATTCCTTTTGTCTTGCATTGATAACTTGTATTCTTGGGTTTCATGTGGTGATATAGCCTAGATTTCTGGCTGTGCAATGTGTGGACACTAAATTTAACATCTGCTTCACAACTGTAACTAGAAAATGACTATTAAAGTCTGGACACAAGATCGAAGCCCTGCAGGAAAGAGGACATAGTCTGTTTCCAGGCATAGTTGTGAAGCAGTGGTAGATTTATGTGGTTAGTTTATATGCTTTCACACAACACAGCCTAGAAACTAGGCTAAAAATGACACATGATCTTTGTTCATGTAGACTATTATAATAATTAACATCTTGTATGTCAACTAAACCAGTCAAAATTGACAGGTGGCGAGGTATGTCACCAATTGGGGGTCATCAGTGTGGATCAGTGGACAGGAAGGTCATGTCACAGACCTGTTTATGGGTCTGTACTTGACCATAAGGACAGAGGTCAGAGTCTGTGATGCCTCATCGTTTTATGCTCGATGCGAAACATCCAGTTGAAGCCAAGGTTTTCTGGGGAGGTTGTGGCCTGGAGGATGTGATGACCAGCCATCATTGACAATGTATGGTTGTAGCCTCTCAGGTACAGATAGTTGGTACAACACTGGATTCACCTTCAAAGTTGAAAGCCTTTGACACATACATCATTTTAGGAATGTATTCTTTGCACTGTGTGCATTGTCATGGTAATGCATTTTTTTCTTTCAGGGAGGGAGTTTGTTTATCATGTCATGTTGTACTTTATATTGTTGAAGAGGTCAATTTATTTGAATATTTGTAAGATTTACTTTATCATAGACTTGTATTTTTCCATACAAAAAACATTTTTATTAAAATATTTTATGTAATTTATCTTCCCTTTAAAGTTCACTTTTTCCTTGTTTTTCTCGAGCAACTACATCTACATGTAGCATTGTCAAGAATGTATCTGATGCACAATACATGTACATGTATTAATATTTGTCCTGTCACATACACACTTGTGTACAAGCAACTATGGTACTTACAGTGTCAGTTTGGAAATCTTTCATGATCATTTGATTGTCATCATGCTCAAAGCTTAGGATGGGGTTAATATCCATCTAAATGTGTTATAAAAGTTATTCTGACCAGTGCAATGTTTAAGTTGCTATAGAACTCTTCACTTTCTCAAGTAGTCTGACTTTTCCCTGTTTTGAGGGATATGTTGTCCCCTAACACTTAAAAAGTAAGAAGTTCCTTTTTTTTTAAAGCCCCCATCCATCGGTGCAATGTAGATCCCGTCAGTAATATGTGGTTCTGATTAATGGGCACAAATGAAAATGAAAATTGCATTTTACTCTTTCTGGAAGAGTCAACCCAAGTACGAATGAATGTCATAGCAAATAAATGGTAAGATATGCGATTGTGTAATTATGAATTGTCATTGATGATGATAAATGAATTTAATTTAATAATTTGAATATGATTTGATTTGCAAGTATGAATGTTTTATCTTAGCAATTTACTTATACTTAAGTCCAAATATTTGTGTAGAAGTCTTCATGATTTCTTTCAGGTGTGTGACTGAGTTGCAATGATTATACAGTATCATGTCATCAGAAATAAAAGAAACTTTTATACCAACTGCGAGCTTTTACCCTTGGTTTTTTCTTATATGTTTATGGGAAATGTTGTATATATACTCAAAGTATGACATGGAAACGAACGGCACAAGATAGATCAAAATGGAAAAATGATAAGGAGGCCTTCCTTTAGCAGTGGAGAGAAATAGGCTAGAGATAGAGATATACTCAAAATACTGAAACTCAAATATGGTGACTCTATATCTGACATTACTGCATTGTCGCCAATACATGCCATATAATTTAAAAGCATGTTTGATTCTCTTCGTAGTGGCACCAAATTTATAATGATACGGCAATCCTGAAATGAAGAGAACATCAGAATATGTGATGAGGTCCAAAACTATAAGTGGCAAAATGCGTTATCATTGTTGTATGTATGATTGTAGGCCTTTTCTTATCCTGCATGACACTAACTGTATTATTGCCACTTTTTACTCGTTCCATATTCTGATGCATATTGCACATTCCATGTTTAGCAACTTACATAAAATATAGTAATAACAAGATGGTAACAAGATGGATATAAAAGATCAAACTTAGGTTTCCAAAATGTTCTTTTCGGAATAAACCTACTGATAAATCACTAGCTTCACTAGCATCACAAAGCGTGGACGGTCCAAGTTCTCACTCTGGAATAATTTCACCAACAAATTTAAACCAGGTCTATTTCTTAACATTTGTGTTTTCCATTTAATCACAACTATACAACATAATATGTACATGCAAATATCTACATAAGATGTTTATAATTTACTGGACATAATTTACACAGTAACATACAATCAAATTATAAAAGAGGGATTGAAAACATAATAGAATATTCCTGGATGTTGTACTTTTTAGTAGTTGTTAAACACATTTTCCATCTATTTATCACTTCATCATGAGAGTAAACAGAAGTTTGAGTGGGGAAAGAGACAAACATTCAAGTGTGAAGCTTTATGTATAACTGGGTGAAAATGAGACTTTTTGTATAAATCTACAATTTATAAGAATGCACATCACAGTTAAAAAGATATATCTGTTGGCTCTACTTACTTTACACACATAGTACTCATCTGAAATAATTCCCATTTATGCTCTAATTACAGCAAAAACATGCCATCTATAGCAAGTCCTTTGCACCAAAGTCGACATGCTGGAATGACAGGGAAAGCATGCCAGGGCATGTTTTCTACCAAGATCTCAACTGCTGTAATTACAGCAAAAAACTTTTTTTTTTAAAGGCACAAATTAGAAAGTAATTTGCACTTAATCTAATCTTCAACTAGGCTAACTTTCTTTTTTTAGAAATGTTGAAATATCCGAATGTCCCCCATGAAACTTAATGCTATTTTATGTTTCCAATCCATTTATGAAGCAAAAATCACTCATCACTTAAACATGGAATCTAAGGAATATGCAAATGTCCCCCACCACACACAATACTATTTCATGTCTCAAATTCCAACTATGAAGCAAAAAATGACTCGTCACTTCCAACTTAAGCTTTGAAGCATCATGCAACCTCTCACGTAAATAGTTCTTTGTTGTTCTATTGCAAACTAATGCTCCGTAAGTATTGGGATCAGATGTCGTTTCCATTCCTCTGGTGCCTACAACTCATTCCAAAATCAATGGCACAGAGAGAGTTGCGGGGAACAAAATTGTAATAATTCACTTTAGAATACCAGCAAAAATGTTGAAAGATGCAGATATGTGAAGATTTGAGGGTGATATATTGAGTTTGAAGATCAAGTAGAGTGGCCTTAACAGGCCTGTGGTCTTTTTGGACAGTGGCCTTTACAGACATGTTAGGCTGCACATCTAAAGTTCATCTCCATCTGACCCTTGACCGTTGACCCTCCTACTGAGCGAGCTCCGCTCTCCGATGCTTGGCAGCAGCAGGAGCACCGTCGCCGGTCTCTGAGTAGGCGGGAGGCCCTTCGTTGGCGCCCTGGTAGGGAGGGGGCGGTCCAGGGGCGCTTTGGAGCGCCGACATCAGGGCTGCATCGTTACCGGGCGCGGCCGATGGCACGTTGCTCCGCTGCTGTAGCACTGGTGGTGGTTGTTTGTTGCTCGGTTGTTGTTGTTGCTGTTGTTGTTGTTGCTGCCACACAAGGTTCTCTCCGACTTGCAGCGCGGGGCCAAGTTTGCTCGCAACCTCAATCAGCTAAGTGAGTGGAAGTGAAATTCAAACGTGGACCATTAATATACAATAAATGTCATGAAACATTTGAAACTTCTCTGCAACTTCAATCCACTGAGTGAATAGAAGTGAATTACAAATGTGGACCATATATTAACGCTAAATATCATAAAAGCAATTACAACTTCTCTGTGACATACCATGTAAATCTTCAGTCACAGTTCACAACTATTCTAATAATATAATAACATAAAGCATTCATCATGCACCATCAGGATACAAACATAAATAAATCATAACCCTCGCTCCTTCCTATCTCATAAACAATGAACGTTTACGCATTGCCATATCATCACCATCATTCAAACTCATTTCATGTGCAAAACAAATGGAAAACATAGGTTTTTGCAACATCTCCTTTTTGACCTTGCTGCATGTTCAGAAGGTCTGCGCATTCCATGATTACGTAAGCATTACAAGCAATATATCATTGTAAAGATGAATAGTCAAACTGTCTAATGATACCACATTTATATACAATAATGAAACAACTAAAGATATATGACCCTCAAACCTGTGTTGCAAAACTTTTTTTGAGGGGTTTACAGTGTATATCATTACCATTATTATTATTATTACAAACTCTCTCCTAAGTAAGAGAGGGATTGGACATACATATCAATCAAAGACTTTTACACCACGACAACCTCCAGGACTAGAACCAGGTCACCTACCTCACTGTCAACCTCCTGTGCTCCGGCCTCCTTCACCTTCTGGAGCTTCTGCTCAAACGTTGTGAAATGTTTCCCTGCATTCTTTCTGTCGCCTCGGTTGTACAGGAACACGGCGTAGTTCAGCCACACAGATGGGTCTTTTCTGCAAATCGGAAAAAGGGATGAATCAACAAAAGAATCAATAAGCAGTTTTCATCAAGTATTCACACTTGCCCTCGTAACTACATTAACATATTGCTCACAGTTAGATTTTCTAGGCTGTCAACATTTGCTATGGAATTGCAGTAACCAAAGACATGTAGCTTAATTGCGCACGGTCAGGTTTTTGAAGTTCATTCCTGGCCTGTCATCTACTGCCTGTACGGCAGATTAGGTAGGAGTCACGCTACTCAGTGTCTGAGTGGAGAAAATCCAGCCTGGATATATTCTGCCTCAGTAAAAAAAAATGGGTTGAGTAAAATATTACTACCTTCACTTATATAGTGATTCAGTCTTAATGGGTGTGCACTCTGTATATTTTGATAGTTGACAAACTGTGGGGTTACTGTTATCATTTTAAAAGACATGCAAATGCATAAATGATAAAAAAAAATATGGTGTATTAAAGATAAGGGTTAAGAAGTGGTAATGATTACAGTCCTTATGTGACATCACAAAATTCAAAATTCAAAAGATCATAACTTTCTTATCCTTTGACGGATTTTCGTCAAACCTTCACGAATATGTTTCTGTTTTTATTGAAACCAACTTTATTTCAGGGTGGGCTATCCCTTTAAAGTACGACCCAACTCACTCTTCAATAGCCACTGCCTGCTCGTAAGCGTTGTTAGCATTCTCCTCGTCATCCAGATGAGTCAGAGCAACTGCAGAAAATTGGGAAAGGGTTAAACTCTTTTCGTGCCGTAAATAATGTACACATATCACATCTGGCATACAAAGGATGAACCCTATTCTGACTGGCTTTTTGAAAGCAGGTTTTTGAATGGGGGGGGGGGGGCATTTTGAACCCCCGCCAAAAAAAAAAAAAAAAAAAAAAAAAATTCAGCCACGAAACATTGAATCAATGCAAAATTTTGCATGGAGATAAAGGAACATGTAAAGAGCGCAGCTGCATATTTTGTTTTAGGAAAACAATGTAAAATTATGTGGAAATTATGATTTACGCAAATTAGATGCATATTTTTTAAATTTCTTTCTATTTCATTGAAAAAAGATGGCATGAAGCTCAAACTTTCCCTTGAAATCCCGAGCAGCTAATCAACTATTTCTTGTTAAAAAACTTTAAAATTACAAATCAATTCTCACATATTTTTTTTTTAGAATTTCTTATGTATTCCATTGTTTTTCACATTTTTTTCTTGATTTTTATGATTTTTTTGTTTCAGATATGCATTTTGATAAATTTCAAGAACAATGCGATCAAGCAAAAGGCCTAGAAGGCACAATTGACAGTGATATATTTTGTACACAAACCTATGCAAAATCTCACTCTTTGTCAGATTTTGGTCTGACATGTGATTGCATAATGTTGCGTAACCTCTGAACGGAGTGTCCGATTTTTCTAGATTTGGTGTCAAAAGTTTAGCGGTTGCGCATTTGTCGCAGATTTCCTTGTGCTAAATGAGATACCCAAATTTAATCCTGTTTTATTATAGTGGGAGTTAATTTCCAACAATCCCAATCAAATTTGACAAATCATAAACTTTATATTCAGATGCTTGTTAACAACAACTTTGATTTACAAAGATCAGATTTCAACTTAAGCTGATGGGAATTAAAATAATTGAGAACCTTATTTAGCAGAAGGGCAACGTCATTCTTAGGTTAAGAACAGCTTGGTGGCACACCCCCTAGGTCATGTAAGGATTGCATGGTTACCTGCAAGCAGCATATACAGCTGGCCCATCCTGGGACGGAGATTGATGGCAGCGCTGATGAAGTGGAAAGCAGAAGCAAACTGCTGCATGGTCAGGTGCACCAGACCCAGATTGTACATGATCTTCCAGTCAAAGGGAGATAGGTAAGCCGCTCGCTTCAGGCAGCTGATAGCCTGCGATCAAGGCAATTCATAAACACTTTCAAATCATTTCCACTTTAAAGGGAAAGTTCACCCTTAAGATAAGTTGGTTTGTGACATCACGTGCAAGTAGCCCTTCCTTATGTTGTGTGCAATAATTCATTAAATTGCTCTTTTTCTGTTTGTGATGACAGAATGATTTCTTTTCATAAAGGTATGTGTGTAAAAATATGTTTCTAATGATGTATCAAATGCACAGGTCAAAGGATGCATATCTTTTTGAGAAAATGCACATTTACAAAAGAAAATGTACACAACATATGGGAGAGAACCATGTAAGTGACATCACAAAATCAAAACTTTAAAATAACTTTTTTATCCTTTGACGGATTTTCATCAAACTTTCACTAATATGTTTCTTTCATGTGTCTGCTTTTTATTGAACCAACTTATTTCAAGGTGAACTATCCCTTTAATGTCCATGAAACCATTCTTTTCATTGCATGTGTTACTGACACAATGAAATGAAAATACTGAAGTGTACAGCTTTATATTCTATCTATGCAAGAGGTAGGAAATACATTATGCCACAAAATAATAAATGTGCAGGGGTGGGGGTAGTCAAAAACTGTCTTAGCTAAAGTCAGTTGGCATTCTGAAAACTGTTTGAAGTTACAAACTGCGCCAATAGACCAATCAGAGTTATGGATCATTGGGGACTTACATCAAAACATTAGTTTAGTCGTCAGTTGGTTTTCAGAATCTCACCTCAGACATATAGACCAAATGTTGGGACAAACACGTGGACAGACATACATGTACGATAAAAAAGGAAGACAACATATGGGAAAGCACCTTGCCAGTGTGGTCACAAAATCAAAACTTAAAAAGATTGTAACTTTCTGATCCTTTAACAGATTTTCATCAAACCTTCTCTTTCATGTTTCTATCATGTGTCTCCTTTTATTGAAACCAACTTAATCGCAGGGTGAACTATCCCTTTAAAGGGAGTATTGGGAAGACGAAAAAGCCTTCAAAAGGTAATCGTGAGCCATCTTCTTGCAAATGGTCTTAAATTCACATATTGTCCATTTTAGAATCTTGCTGAAAGTTATTTGCCCTCAAATGATCAACATGTGGAGAAATTAGTGATTAGATTACAAATCCTGAAAATGTTCGGCCCGAACATTTTGATAATTTTGAGAATAATCACTATATTCTCCACATGTGGATCATTTGAAGGTAAATAACTTTCAGCAAAGTTTCTAAATTGGACAATACACTCATTTAAGACCATTTGCAAAAAGATTGCTCACGATCACCTTTTGAAGGTTTTTTGTTTTCCCAGTACAGTATATGCCCTTTAAGGCCAGAAGTGGGCAAGACGTACCGCCACATATTTTTTCTTGCCAAAGAAGCACATGCCGATGTTATTCCACAAAGAGGTGCTCTCGGGCACTGCGGCGGCAGCGATGCGGTACTTGGTGAGCGCTACGTCAAAGTCACCATGCTGCTGCATCATGCTCCCTGCCGCGAGGATTGCCTGAAAAGCGACAATGCAGAATGTCAACAACAAAGCACTGATCAGGCAATACACACATCTGGGCCCTGTATTTAAAGGACTGTGACTGATCGCAACTTGATTTGTAATTGATATTGAATATGTTACTCTGTAATATAAAAACGTTAAGGATTGGATATTCTCTACATTAAAACATACCTTGACATGGCTGGGGTCATATGTGAGTGCATTTCCAAGCTGTTCAAATGCTCGTTGATTCTGCCCAACCTGTAAGCAGAGAAGGCGAAAATGTTTTTTAACTCTCTATGTATCGTTGTCAAAGAATTGCATACAAGCTCTATAAAACAGCATTTCATCTGGAACAGAAGGAGTTAAGCTTTAGTTCCAGTCAAACTGGCTGATTTAAGATTCCTGAACCTCTTTTCAGATAAGCCAATGTATCACAATAACATGGAAATAGCTGTTTTGTTTGTGATGTTGAAACAAATCTGAAAAGAGCTGCCCGACAGAGAGCGAGGTGAAAAACGAAACATAAAAGCACATAGTGAAGAGCAAAGAATTATTTTATTAGGTATATCAGTAGCTCTGATGACAGCTGCAGAGAAAATATGTCACAGCACATCACATTTATGATACAATGAAGAATATTGAATAATATGTATTTTTAATAGGTTTTTTTACAGATATATGGTCTTCATAAGGAAAGTGGTCTTTGTTTTGAGTGCATTGAGAACCAGTTCAGGAGATCCCTTTTTCTGTGGAGAACCAATCCTCAAATAATTATGTGTCAGGTGAAGTTTACATGAACATAGTTTGAAGCAAACCAATTCATCTGGCAGTACATCAGCTCATACATTATATATAAAACATACATGCTCAAACAGATGTTTTCAATTTCTATACCACATTCACAGCTCTTTTAAAAATTCCCATTTAGGTTTCACATTAAAATGCACCCTAAGTGACTTTAAAATGTTGAATACATCGGTGCGTACAACCTGGCAATTTGTATACAGGTATGACTCCATTTTGAAGCTGATTCATACACACCTGCAGGTATAGCAGACCCAGAGTTGTGAGCAGATCAGGGTTTTCTGGAAAGGACCTGTAAAACAAGTACAATTACAATATTCAGTTATACAAAAACATAAACTTAAAATTCTTCTCCATCTTAACTCTTATGAATCAATTAGATTCCATTGAATTCAGGTTTAATAGTGAATAAATTCACAGAAATTATACGTTTGTTTAAGTTTAGTATTCAAAATTGTCTGTTTGAGATTTGCTGTTTAAGATTTAGCATTGAAACCTATTAAATACAAAAATCATACCGCTTTGAGGATGGGCTCATCTTGGACAAGAACTCTTGTCTTAACTCTTATGAATCAATTAGATCTCATTGAATTCAGGTTTGATAATGAA
The DNA here is from genome assembly GCA_963669155.1 of Arbacia lixula. Lineage (NCBI taxonomy): Eukaryota > Metazoa > Echinodermata > Echinoidea > Arbacioida > Arbaciidae > Arbacia > Arbacia lixula. The sequence continues at coordinate 23,811,363 of OZ022581.1, forward strand.
TTCAGAGAAATTCAGATTCAGAGAAATTATATGTTTGTTTCAGTTTAGTATTTAAAATTGTCTGTTTGAGATTTGCTGTTTAAGATTTAGCATTGAAACCTATTAAATACAAATATCATACCACGTTGAGGATGGGCTCATCTTGGACAAGAACAGTCCCTCTATTTCTCTTCCTTTTTTTTTTTTTAACACTTTTTCTCCCTGGTTATGAAGGAGTTTTAGCTTAGAGTCCAAATGGCAGTTAATCTATCTATTATTTATTTATAAATTTTATTTGGCATTTCATACATATAACTTTACAATCATAGTGAAATATGTATATAATCAATATGCTTTCAATTCCATGCATACCAAATTGGGCTCCTGGCGTTTGGATTTGAACATAAAAAACTGTACTTCTTCTGAACACCATTTTTCCTCTTTTTTTTTATTTCCCGTCTTACAATTACTAATATTTTGTAGATGTTGTGATTTTATTTGATCATAAAACAGCACTTTTTTAAAATTGTGACAAAGGCCTTTTGAAAACGGAATGTAAATTCCATAAGAAATGAACAGGTGACTGGGTGACTTACTCAACGGCCCTCTTGTAGACATCTATGGCCATCTGCAGATCGCCTTCAGCCAGGTAGATCTTGGCCAGCATCACATAGGAGAGGTCGTGCCTGTTGTACATGATGGCCTGCTTCAGGTACTCCTTGGCCTGGCAGGGACAGTGGATACACACAAGACGAAGATGATTTGCATGAACGTACTGTGTCTCTCATCAAAAGAGACGCACATTGGCTACCCATTCATTCTCGCATTTCATTTAAAATGTTGTTGTTGGAATGCAAGTGTTTTTACAATTTGAATGTGTGCCAGAAATCATTTTTTTTTTTTTTTTTATAAATTACACTGCTTGAAATCAGGCCTAGGATAAAGGCTAGGGTCATGGTTAGGATTACACTTTATATGTGGGATAAAAAACCTATAGTCCTTTCTCTCTCCTTCTTTCTGTTTTTCTGTTTTTTTTTTTCTTCCTTCGCTGTTTTATTTGTCTCCCCATCCTTTCCTGTCCTTGTCTGTGTTCATATCATATATCCTGCTTGTGGTTTCCTTGGTCCACCTATCTCCACCTCTCCCTCTCACTCCTCTCTCTCTCTCTCTCTCTCTCTCTCTCTCTCTCTCTCTCTCTCTCTCTCTCTCTCTCTCTCTCTCTATCTCTCTCTATTTTCTCTTCCTCTCTTTTAAGTTTTCTCTCCCTCTCTCTCTCCTTCTCTCTTTTTCCTGCCCATTCTTACTTGCATGTACTCCCTGAGGTACATGTGACACACACCACGGTCATGTGCAATCTCCTTGTCTCTCTCTTTATCTCTTTCTCTCTCTTTCCTGCCCATTCTTACCTTCAAATACTCCTTGAGGTACATGTGACACACACCACAGTTGTGTGCAATCTCCTCATCTCTCTCTCTCTCTCTCTCTCTTTCCTGCCCATTCTTACCTTCAAATACTCCTTGAGGTACATGTGGCACACACCACGGTTGTGTGCAATCTCCCAGTCTCTTTCCGTCATCCTGTCAGCTTCAGCGTAGACGTCAATGGCCGCTTTATGCCGTCCCAGCAGGAACCTGGTTGACAAAGTTGACAGGTTCTTTTAACAATTAATCCATTCCTTTACTCCAATTCACACCTGAAATTTGCTCCGGATCAACTAACTTGCAAGTTTCTTTCACCTGAAATTGATTAAAAGTTTTTGATCATGATGATCCCTTACCCAAAGACTATGAGCATTTTGGTGCGAGGTCTTGGTGAAATCATCAACGCTTACATAATTGTATCATTACATCTCTTCTGAAATATCTTTGACCTTCTCTGCTTTTTTACTTTAAAGTGTTCATGTCATTGGACAAAATGTGTGTGTGTTGTTAACTCTTTGTATGCCATGTGCCATTTTGTCACAAGAAATACACAGAAATCCCACTGAGCAGCAGTTGATCTGGCACACCCAGGGTTAATTGAAGCATATATCCTATCACTTCAAAGCTATACGTACAGTGATCTGGCGACTTGCTTGAGGTTGTCTGGGTTCTGTGCGTTGATCAAGGAGCAGGTCTGAAAGCACTCCAGTGATTCCTGAATGCGGCCTTCCTGCCGCAGTATAAGGGCTTGAACATAGAGGGCGTACTCACACAAGCCATTAGACTCCTGCAACTGGTCCTTTATTAAGGCCTGGTCAGAAAAAAGAGAAAAAAAGAGAGAAGTAATTGCTGTGTATAAAGATATATGCATTTCTTTGTGGGTGCATGAATGAATGAGTAAAACAGTCATTCATGAACAAAAGAATTAAAATAGGAATGTGACACTTCAATGTCGCTTGTCAGTACGGTACCGTAACACAAATTTTACAAATATGACATGACACATGACAGCATACTGAAACATAGTTATAAAGTAATGAATATCTCTTGTCTAAGCTCAGAAAAGATTTCAATTTTTTTACAGATCAACATGTTAACCACTGAAGAAGATTATCGCCAATTAACTTAAAGGAATAAGAGTGTGAATAGGCCCCATCTGTGATTATTGTTTCTCAATCCTTGTCCTCCTCTTGATACATATTTTGTTCTCCATACATAGATCTCCCTATATAGATATATCAATTGTATGGGAAATGCAATCCCTCCTCTCAAAATGCAATTATTTTTGTCATAAATATCCAATCACAAATTTAGATTCACTGAAAGGTGTTAAACCAACTTACTTTGCAATTGTCAAATTCTTTCCTGATGTAATGAAGGTGGATAAGCCAGTTCTTCCTCTCAAAAACTGGTAACTCAGGTGCTGTTTTGGAAGGAGAAAAAAGCAAATCATTAGTACTTTGTTTGTTTATTACAATTAAAGTAATGCCGCGAGTTAAACAAGCTTGGAAGGGGTGAAGCAGACAGCTGTTATTAAAAATGTTTGGAAGTATTGCCTTCTTGCAGCAAAGAAATCGTTCGGGTAAATGGTATATGCTTTGAAAACAATGAACCACTTTAATGCATGTGACTATTTCACTGAGAAACTCCAAAGATAAATTTTTATGATCCATGTATCAAGTGAGACATCTTTAACACGAAGAGCAATCATATTTGCAACTTGTACAATTTTATATCATGGAACACAATGATTTTTTCTGCTAAAGAGAAACCGTTATGTTTTCCAGACACCAAAAACTGGAACATATGTATTTTACCGTAGTAATTTTTTTAGTATGTTCTCATATAAGAGTCGACATTTAATTTCATCCTTGCTCAAATTTGTTTTTGAATTGGTACACCCATAAATTGATGAATAGGCAATACATCCCCCACCCCCAATCTACAATGGCTTCTGGAACATACATGTTTGTCATTTTTTGTTTGAGTGTACATTCTCTAAAGAGACACTTTTGGGACAGCACCTCGAATGTGATGAAATGAAAATGAAATTTCAAAAGATCATAACTTTCTTATCTTTTGACAGATTCTCATCAAACCTTCACTAATATGTTTATTTTATTTTTCTGCTGACTGGGAAGGGGAAATTGACTTCTACCTCACCTTTCTTCCCCCTAGGTCTGGCCTGTGCTTTGGGTGGCTCCGTGGGGTAAGGGGCGCTTTGGACAGGGGCTGGGGCCAGATCTGAGTGCTTGGTAGGTTCTGGCTCCATTCTCCTTGGCGTGACTAACTCCCCTTCATCAGCAAGCTATACAGAATTTACATTGAAACAGTGAACCGACTGGAAAGAAACAAAATGCAAACACAAAGTTTATCAAATGCTTCCATATTTTCCATGTCTGAGTGCTTGGAGGGTTCTGGCTCCATTCTCCTTGGCATGGCGAACTCCCCCTCATCAGTAAGCTATGCAAATTTTCCATTGAAACTGTGAATCAACAGGAAAGAAACAAAATGCAAACAAAACAAATATTTTTCTTGTTCGACCGTTCGAAGAATACAGTATCTTAGTCCCACGTATGCACCATGTCTCCTTCTCTTGTTTAAGCATATTTTACTATTGAGTGTTAGTGCGCAAAATAAGGACACGCACGAAATTAGGTCACACCACCATACTGTTTTTGATTGATATAAATTGATTAGCTAACTGACACAATAGTATATACGTAGGACTGATACAAATGAATATGTTCCACAAAAAGAAAGATTGGTACAAGCAACGTTCATGGTACAAAATTATGAGATATTAGAGCTCTCAAGAATTCAACTGTTAATGATAAATTACTTCCTGAAGTTTAAGATGTACCGGGAAAATAAAAGTGCGGAGAAAATGGAAAAAGAGCGGAAAGCGTACCTTCTCCTTGACAACATCTTCATCGGCCATTTTCAGCTGAAATATGTGGATGCGTGACAACTCGCCCAGTGCAGTGCAGTCTAGACGTTTGTTTCGAATACTAGTACTGTAGTGTAGTGAAAATAATATATTCGCCCGTAAAGTATCCCCCCCCCCCCCTCATCTCTCTCTCTCTTTATTTTCTCTTCCTCTCTTTTCAGTGCTTTCTCTCTCTCTCTCCTTCTCTCTTTTTCCTGCCAATTCTTACTTTCATGTACTCCCTGAGGTCTCTCTCTCTCTCTCTCTCTCTCTCTCTCTCTCTCTCTCTCACTCACTCTTCCTCTATTTCTTTTTCTTCTTTTTTCCCCCTCACTCCCCTATCCACGTGCACACACACACACACACACACACACACACACACACACATGATAGAGAGTGGGAAAGAGAGAAATAGAGAGGCAGAGAGAGAGAGAGAGTGAGACAGAGAGAGACAGAGAGAGAGAGAGAAAGAAAGAGAGAGGGGGGGGGGGGACTTAAAAATGGAGAAAAGCGAGTTAAGGAGGAATACAATAAGAGAGGGAGTACCTACAGTAGCTAGAAGCACGTCATGCAGAGACATCTGTGCACATTACCTATTTCTTTGTTTACTAGATTATGATAATTATACACTGGCTCACAATAAATGTTTTTTACAACTGAAATATTATCTGACCATATTCTAATGCCAATGTCTTTTATAAAACACATAGTTATCATGATGTAATATTGCATTTTGACCTTGCTCTCTCAGATCACTCCACTCCTTGGTAAATATGTTAAATATTTGTGTTGGATTTATCTACCATAATCAACATTCACTTTTCAAAGTATGATGTTATGCCAATATCAATATTGTCGTAAAGTAAATAGAGGTCCTATACCAAAATTATATTGATATTTTTGTTGTTATTAGTGTTTCTAACCTTATGCTTTGCATTAACGATGAATTTGTCAAACTTGTCTGCCAAAAAGTGATTCACTTCTTAGGAATAGTTTGTCTGTTGATGGCCTAGTTTCAAGTCTTTGCAATGTATTGACACAACGGAGTGTGTAAAGATGTAAGTCTGGCAATCAAGTCTCCTTCTCTACCTGTTCTCTGAGATGGGACAGACAGGACAGAGGGCACAAATGAGTGGACATAAGAGACTGAAGTGGAATATTCGTGTTAAGTTTGTGAGTCCATTATTTACCTGTTTTAACCGTTTCTATTAGAGTTCAAACATCTCCCAATCTCAGATCCTCCTCCTTTTCACCCTTATTTCTGTCTCCTGCACCTCGTACCAAAACTCATTATGGCCAACATGTTAGTGCTCCCACTCTTTGGAACAATCTTCCTTTACACATCCATCAGACCACTACTCTTGAATCCTTCAAATCTCTTCTCAAAGCCCATCTGTTCAATTCCTAATTTCCAGCTCTGGCTCCATATTTGTCTTGTTTATCATTTATGTTGCTTTCTAGTTTTTATGTTTTGTTCTTATTTCTTACTACATGTACATGTATGTATATGCCTGTACAGTACTTTGAAACATATTATAAATTCTACTTAATATAATCAAAAATTACCATTCATCTGCAATATTTTTAACTGGCATTAGTTGATTTTAGATTAACTGCTCTCATGACATGCATCTACCACTAATGATGTACAACATACACAACACCCACCTTCAAGTATAAAATGACCCCAAGCAGTTATCTCTTCAGTTATAACAATGCATTTATTGTATAGACAGGCTACTTACATTATACAGTACATATACATACCATACAAACAAGCTACAAATCACATTTGTGAACAGCATGGACAATTATGGTTGTGATAAATAGCAATCAAAATATCCCCCCCCCCCCTCTATTAATCCAGCATGTACTTACTTACAATCCCATACAAGAAAAATTGTTTTAACACCACAAATCATATTTTGAAGTGCCAATAGTGACAAACTTGTACATACAGAAGTTACACATGTCATATAGCGAGTTTATAGCAAGTTTTTACAATCCTTTAATACAGTCTGTGAATGAGTAATATATGAACACAAAGGGGTGCCATGAACAGTGTCCAAGAGAAAGCTGAACATTAAACACAGCGTGCACTTTCACATTTATGGCTTTGCCACTCCCCAGTTAGCAAACTCAGTGCACTAGGCACATATCAATGTATTCTGAAGTCACTAAGAAGACACATTCTGCAAAATTACAGACCATGTACTCCTTTTTTTCTCTTGTTTTTTGCTGCAGTATGTATGGAACTATAAAATTATTGTCTTCAGCTTCTATACAGTATACTCAGTATTTTTTGAGGGACATACTATATCGTGAATGGCTTCATTTGCGGCTGACGAATTCCTGCATACATGTGTTTGTATACACACAACAGGAAGTTTGTTATTTTCATGGTAGAAATCACGAAAATCAAATCGCTGCGAAATAAACAGCGCATAGTGAAAGGAAAATTCCTTGCATTTTTTTTTATCTATGTGACCCCCTGACGTAAATATGAGTAAATTGAATAGCTACAAATGGGTACATGAGTCTATTGGTATAAGTGCCATAACAACAAATTGCCCGTAGGACTTAGAGGTAGAGGCATTTAAAAAAATCCTCTTTCATTCATAAATAAACATTTCATGCCCAAAACTAGTCATCACTCCTTATGCATTGAATGCATAGCATCCCTAACAAAGTTACAAGAAGACAAATAACAAAATACAAAAATAACATAAACATACATGCATAAATTATGTTTGGGAAATCTCTATGTGTGTCTTGCTAACCCACTTAATAAAGTCATGGGACCTAATTAATCTAGAAGACTGGACTTCATAAAGCAGGAATTTTTTTTCACAGGTTTGACACGCTGCCAAAATCAATTTGAATATCTTCTTGCAACGTACAGCAATTCTACTTCCCCATAAATGTACTGAATATGGGGGTTCCAGAGAGATTTTGAAACTACACCAGTTAGACCTCCCATATAAATGGTCTCACTTTTCTGAAAAGATCAGCAAACAATCTTTGAAAGGTAGAGCACAAATGGTACAGTAAGAATTATCTGGCCAGTAGTAAGCAGACGGCAATACTTAAATATCAACATATAGGCATTTGTATCTATAACATGCACTCCTTCTTGTTCATAAATCAGATAAATATGACTAAATGCACCTTATATCGCTTGTAAACTAAAGCTGCCATACACTAAATTGGTATGTGTTGCTGTCATATGTTATCATCCATTTAAATAACACATATCATCTTATCCTCTTTCTCATTGATTATCTTTTCTGATCTGATGATCAAAATGTACCAAATATAACTAGCACAAGACCTGGCTATCTTCAAGCGAGGTGACATGTATGTATCGGTAGTCCTACATGCAGATGCACCAAACGTCAATTCCCTTAGAGGCGAGATAGTGTCCTATTTTTATTTTTGAAATGATTAAATCCCTTACATATCCCATAATACTTCAGGGGACACATGCTCAGCAATTTATGTGCAGGAAATGTTGCATCTTGCTTCACTTGTCAACAGACATTACATGCAGATCCTAAACTTTAGGCAATTAGTCATTTTGTACTACAGTTAATTTGTAATTTCTAACTTGTTTCCAATATTTAGTAACAGCCATAACGAAAAGATCATAGCTTTGTGTTCATCTTAAAAAACACAACTATTTATACAATACTCATTTCTCATTTCATCAATGTTGAAGAGATACTAGTAGGCATATTGTATCCCTTTTGCAGGTAACAAAAAAATGTAAACACCACGGAAAATGGAAGATACTGTATAAGAACTTCCTCGTAATAAATGAACTGGAAAATGACTTCAAGCAAAACAAAAGCGACCAGTAAATTTTGAGGTTTTAAGATTTCATTAACATTATTGTTAGGGTATACTGCTGATTCCTGCTGGGCTTTATGACTTTTGCAAATGGGACACCCCGTCTTACAAAATAATTAAATGAAGAGAGAGAGTGTGTGGGAAACAAAGTACAAACTTATACGGGACTTGAGTTTGTGTATTGATGTCCTCCTAATCTGAACACATCATCGATGTCCTCCCCTCAGGGCTAAGACGAGATGTAGAACGGATCCTCCCTGCACTTTGTAGTCTGCTGCTGTTTTCTCATCATTCCTATCAAGGCAAAAGAAATTACAATACTTAATTACCTGATATAAATGAGAAAGAATGTGAGATCACCATCATCGCCACGAGCCCACATGATATTTTTCTTCTTTCTAATTTGAAGTCTATGCTCTGCAAGGTCGGCCCCAGGCCATGCATTATCTGATCTTCCTCGAGTATCCTCATCCATTTCTTCCTCTCCCTCCCTCACTCACTTGTCCTACCCCACAGACGATCATAACAATAATAGTAAAAATAAATGCTTCTTTGGTGCAAAATAACTTACTTAGTTCTCTACGTGCTCACAACTTAATGATTACAGGAATATCATAACCAATAAAAATCATCATCTCTTGACATAAGACTGTTCTCAGACTTCTGTCTTCTTCTATTGCAGTACTTTAACATAACCTTACTCCCTAGTTTTACAAACATACAGGCATTCCTCAGCAGAAAATATCACAAAACAATGGAGAGTACACTGATGTTTTTATAAGACTGGATGAAAGCCCAGATTACCAATTAGAACTCAGCTACCTTCCACAAAACTTGGCTACATCCTGGATTGTGTGAATTTTAGTTGATATATATGAATTCCTTAAATTAACCAATTTTGAGGCATATAATACAATTTAAAAGTAAATCCAACACTATTTCACCCATGCATATTCAACACATTCTTGCAAATATTGCACTTACATCTGTTTGCCGCTGAAAATCAGCCTCTGTTGTGGTGGGGGGATTCCTTCTTTCTCCTCAACTCTCTCCTTTATCCTCTCAACCTAAAGACAGAAAAAGTTACATGCATTGTAGTCACTAATGAAACAAGTTGACAATGTACACTACTCCAATCAAAAGGCCTTTTTAGAGCAATAATCAATGTTGCTACATGTATTTGGCTTGCCAATGAGTATTTTTCAAGCAATTAGAAATCCTTTCCTGACCCCTTTATAACTTACTGCGTCAGTTTGAATAAAGTTGCTGCGAAAAGAAAACTAATTGCTAACACCTGAATCAAACATTGAAATGATTACCTGCATTCTACAAATTGAGTACTTATGGAAGGCATAAACTTTATGGAACAATTATAACTTACTTTGGCTGTCACTTTTGAAAAAAAGTGCACAATCAAATAGAGGAGGATTACATGTATTATAGAAAAGTAGTATTTTTGAAATTATGGATCACTAAAAAATATTTTCTGGACCACCTTTATAACTTACTTTGTCTGTCGGTTCGATGTCAATTTCGATCTGTAAGGAGAGAAGAACAAGAAATAATAAAGTTAAGAGCTGAGATCTATTAAACGGCTGCCAAAGCATTTAGATATGACAATTGAGATGTATTTTTGAGAAAGGAGGTAATAATAGTCCATTGACTAATGTTCTCCAACATATGCAATTAGCATTGTGGTAATTTATTTGAATTGTTCAGATTAAAATGCTTATTCTGTGATTACTGAACAAAACATGTATATATTGGTAGTAATCATCATACAGTGATGGTTCAAAATGTTTTTGGAAGTGAACATTTTCTTGATATTGTTTACATTTTCAAAGATGTTTAGCTAGATATATTCCATATCAGTGTCGCATGTTTACATGTTGCTCATGTATTTCAGAATATAACAGCTACCGAAACACCATTATCAAGCCTCTCCTGCCAGACCTGCCTCTTGCTTTTTCAGAAAGTAAATTTAATTCATACATTAAGCATGACAACTGAATGCGCCATTCTAAATGTATAGCAATTAAATGACATTTACACACATTTCACTATACTTAAGTAACAAATACAGACAGGGTGTCCAATTTGCAAAAGGAATCAAGCATATAATGATACTGTGTATGAAATTTAAGTCATAGCCTCATAAACTTTTTCAGGAAAAGTAAGAAAATATTCCGTTTGAAATGCAGGGAATATAGTCTACTCCCGGGAGTCTACTACATTCACAATCGTATTGCCTGACAGTGTTAGATGCACCAGGCACTGTGGGCATTGCTCCCATTGAACGCATGCACAGTGGTGCGGACCATAGCAGATAGTAGTGGTCTCTAGGCTACAAAAACTGGGACCCCCCCACGGTCACGGGAGGTTTCAGCCGATCTACCCAAAACCTCAAAATCTGGCGATCATTATGAATCCACTGTAATTCATTTTTTATATTTTTTTTTGAGAAGTATTGATTCAGTATTTTCTTCCTTTCTCCATAGTTTTTACAAGAAAAAAATGTTAACCACATCACACACACAATTCCATCAACCTTAATTCTGGAAGAACAAAATTCTTCTTACCTCCTTCCCTGTGAGAGTCTGGGAGAGAAATGGGGGAAAAAACAAAGACAATGATAAATCTGGCATTACATCATCAGAAAAACAAGGTTAACAAAGCCAAGTTTGAATTAAGAATATATATTATCTTAATATGGCAACTCACAATGCCGAGTGTCGTCACATTAATTTTTGTCATTTAATTGTTACAATGGCAAACAATGCATTGCATGATCGAGTATTGGAAGTTGATTCGACAACAAAATTGTGACTCTGTCTCGATCCGGTCAATGGTCTCTACTATGTCTACCATGGATATGTGTTGATTATGCCTGGACTTGCAATAAGCAAATCTCTGTGAATTTTCAGAATACAACCCCTGATCTGAAACTGAGCGAGGAGGCAACAAATAATCTGATTGTGTGACCCAAGGCTCAATTCCTCAGACTCAGTCACTGGGCCTGGCCTGAATGGCACAGCACAATCACAGATGCGAAGGCGAAGCTTAGCTAAAGTCTAAGGTTGCTTCTCCTGAAGCTGGTCGCTAATGTGCTGTTTATCAATCTTACCTTTACTTTGATCAACATATTGTGATTGTTGTCCTTTCGTCGAGCACTTAAAAAAGTAGATGATGTGTAAATCTCGAAAATTGTAGTCAATTTACGTAATTCTTATCAGCAATAGCACATCATGCACCGGGATCTTCGTGAAAAACAATACTGCGCTTGTATGCACAGAATGCACCAGTGCAGTGCATGCAATTCATTCTCAATACACAGGCATTTATGTGGTAAAATTGTTGCTCGCTTCATCCAACTTATGGTAGCCTTGAAAGAACATAACATATCGTCAAACCGTCGAGATTCAAAATGATTCAAAATAATTGGGAGACGGATAATGCCCCTATACGTCTCATTTTCAACCTTTCGTAGCTCTCTTTTCAGTCTCGTCTCCCATTCTTACTTATTTTATAACTATTTCGTTGTCTTTTGCATTCCCTCTTTCTTTCTGTTTTCAAATCATTATCGATATACGCGTATATCTCTTTCTAATTAATTAATTATTTTTTTTTCTTTTTTTCTCCCCCTCCACCCCCTCTCTCTCTCCTTTCTCTCTCTCTCTCTCTCTCTCTCTCTCTCTCTCTCTCTCTCTCTCTCTCCCCCTCTCTCTCTCTCTCTCTCTCTCTCCCTCTCTCTCTCTCTCTCTCTCTCTCTTTCTCTCTCTCTCTCTCTCTCTCTCTCTCTCTCTCTCCCTCTCTCTCTATCTATCTCACTCTTTCTCTTTGTAAATTGATATTTATTGTAATCACAAGGTTGGGATATATTTGGAAGACAGATAATGCCCTGAAGCATATCTGATTCTTCCTTTATTTATATTCATGTATATGCAAATATATTCTGCTAATACAGTTCTTTAAGGAGATTGTGTGCCATATAAAACCCATCATATATTTGCGGGAGAGAACATTAATCCGTAACACAATAAATAACTTTCTTGTAATGCTCATGATATCCATTTTAACTTTTGATGATACATATTCCTCTTTTTCTTCAAACCGGAATCACATTAATGAGCTCAGCCTATTGGGAGGGCCTTTTGTTGACATGTCAAAAATCTCCTTTCATTTTTTCAACGCACACCCACACATCATGCACCCTCACCCCAATCCCAGCTGACAAAAACTTCGAGACTGGTGCAGAAACTTGGATTTCCCCAAGATTTAACCTTAAATTGAAATTAAAAACTCTGCAATCTCAGTCATCATTAATTTCTCACCATGTTTGTATCACTCCAAACTTGACCCCCCCCCCCCCCCCCCCCTTCTTCCTTCCACCACAATCAGAAGAATCAGGAAGTGTATACAGGCAGGATTTCTAAAAACGAAAGCAAAATTAGGCAAGACTCGCGTAGTGATTTGCGCATGCGCAATTGAAATTTTATCTCGGCCCTCGGCTCCCAACAACATGGCGACTTATACATGTAAAGCATGACTGTACAGATCAAGCAACTATGGCTGCAATGGCAGAGGTATTATTTCTATTTTCATAGTAGGGCTTCACTTTACCCTTGTCCTTCTAGTGTTATGTGGATGTGATATGTAAATGTGCAAAATGTGGACGGGAAGTCATTTCGCCATCCTGCAGACTTGCTCCGATCCGTCCGTGGGGGCATTCTATTTTTCATCAAGTAAATCACACATACCATGAATACGATTTGATTTTGAGACGAAAACATACTACTTCACACTTACTTTGATGCTTTATACTGTCCGAAATACGATGTCTAAATATTTTGAGTGAATAATTCTTGAATTTAAAATTCAGGGGAAAACTATCAGCCTGTCAATATGTTGCTGAAAATGTATGTGTTGCTTCTGCCCAAACTTAGTAAAAGTAAAAATGTGGTCAAACGAGCAGGGTTAAAATTTTAAAGTGCGCCGATGGTCATACATGCAGAGAGAGAGAGGTTGATTTTAGTTATTGCTTCGCTCTGATATGGGATTTTATAAGACAAGTTGAAGAATGTGACCAACAGGAATCCTGTTTGCGAGTCACGTGATTATGCATTAATTTTACTAATTATTCCAGACATGCATTTCTTCTGCAGCACTGTGCAATTTTTTTGCATTTCCCGTTTGTGTACAAACTCTATGCAAGCGAGGTTGCTAGAGCTCTGGGCCAATTGAACCAGCGCTTGATGTATGTGCGCTTGATCATTTTACACGGGAAAAAAATGGCTGCCTTCACGAACGATCCGCAATGCCAGCTTCTCTCGGACTCAAGATATTGAGGAATTAACCAATGGAAACATTTCAAAAAGTTATGATGGCATGTTGAGTCTACATAACCTGAAAATGTGTGCACATCGAATTTTAGGACTTCTAGGCCTAAGTGTTACACCGTTAATGTTGGAGTGTCGCATCATAGAAGCTAGTGTTTTTCTGTCGCTGTTGGTGTTTAAACAAGCCGTCCATGGAGCAGCCATTTAATTTCTTTGTAGGGTAAACTCTTGTGATATGGGAGGTGCACCAAAATCTTGAAGGTACCGGCAGAACTAAGTGTATACCGCGGTTTAAAACTGTAGTTCCTTCCCTTTCTTCCCTTTCCCTTTCCCTATGCCAATTCCTTTGAGCTGTAGTGTAATAACCTTTAAATTTCGATCTGTCTTATAAAACAGATGATGCACAGTTTTAACATTTGTGACGTTGAGGTGGTGCAGCGTATGTTAAACACCCTACTGTGCACTGCACAGCCCCAACGCACTCACAACTGCATTATTTGAATAGTATTACACATGTAAGCAAGCAGTTCATAATGAAATTATGAACTGCAATAAACTGCTTGCTTACATCTGTTTTTGTTGAGGATTGAGATCAACTGAGCCGATTGAGCTACATTTCTCAAACTTTCACTGAAAGTAAACCTAACAGTTACAGTGATTGGGCATTGCATTGGAAATTTGGAATATTGTAAATGTACAGTGTGAATTTCTTGCATCCTGATTATTATGCACACTCTCCCTCGATCCATTAATTCAGCCGCCGAGCGAGGGCACTTTGAAGCGTGGTAGCTTGCAGATCCTGAAGTGACTATGCAGATATATATAGGTCTATTGAAGTATTTTTGTTATTATCATGGACTTAAGTAAGATGTAGACTGTGTTTTTTTTTAGGTTGTTTGAATTTGATATTATGGTTATGTTTTGTATTTTGCAAACTGGACTGACACATGTTGTAAATGATGGTCTAGTTGACATTTTTCCTCCCTCAAAACAGGCAGATTCGCAAGTATTGAAAATTTGACATTTCTGTACAATATGTTGGAAAAAAAAGTTCAAACATGGTATTTCAGGTGTTCACAAAAAGATGTTCAACACTGGTGACAGCAGTGTAAATATCACCAGGCTCATGTCCACCATGGTAGCCCATTTGCAAAAGTGATGAAATTCATCAGGAATCGGACGTATGAAATCTCACAATCAGGAACCTTTGCAAGAAAAGTGAAAAACTATCCCTGTTTACAATGTAGGAGAGAAACATTTTGATTATTGTCTGCATTCATAAACTGTTAGGTGTTGTTCTCCTACATGTGTACTCATTTTATTGAAAATGTTGATTTTTTTCCAAAAAGATATGTACCATTTTACCAGTGCATTTGATACATTATCACCAGAAACATGTTTTGACACACATATGCCTCTATGAAAAAAAAAATATTGCTTTTTCAAAAACAGAAAAAGATCACAATTTATGGAATCATGCAGCTTACAACATTATGGGAGAGCACCTCGCATGTGACATCACAAAATTAACATTTTAAAAGATACTAACTTTCTTATTCTGAAGGATTTTCGTCAAATCTTCACTGATTCAGTACATATATTTCTTTGATGTTTCTACTTTTATTGAAACCAACCTAATTTTCAGGGTAGATAATCCCTACAGGTAATGTATTTAATTCTGTAAGCTCTGTATCCTTGATTAATCTGATGTCTTATATCATGACAGGACTTGACGTTTGGAGATTTTAGTGATCTCGGAGTGGAGGAGTATCAAGATCTCTTTGGAAATACTCTGCAGGCATCCTATGTCGAGGTGAGTCAGATTGTGCATCCCATTAATTACAAATACTGTCCAGGTACTTGAATTAAACTGATACTCAATGACCAACAAGACTCAAAACAGTTTGCCCCCAAAATTCCTGTAAATGGGCACCAATCACAACACGTGCATATTAATTTGAGGTAAAACAAATTGGACATGATCTCTTTATGTGCCTAAGGAATTGAACAAAGCCCTAGTTCTATCATTCAACCCTTCATATGAGATACACCAAATACATACAATTACTCTGATGTACCAACTTTGCAAGTTAAATGGTGAAATAGTTATAATAATTATTTCTTTAAAATGCCAAATGATGCAAAACCACACTTTTAAAGCAATGCACTGCATTCCGGCTTACACCCCCCCCCCCCCCCCCCCCAAAAAAAAAAAAATAAATAAATAAATAAATAAAAAATGAATAAATAAATAAATAATAGCAAAGTTTGCAATATTGTGTAGCAAGAATAATGAGAAATTGGTTTGCTATGAATGTTCAAGTTGACCAGACTGTGTACATACTACCTTATAGTATGTGAACAAAATATGTAAGCATTATTTTACTATTAGGAAGATTTGATGGCAAAGAATGGCATGATATGATTTCCCAGTTTTTTACCTACATGTAATGTTCTCTCTCTCCATAGCTCCCATGGGATGACAAGAATGTAGGGAAAAGTCCTTTTGCTGGTGGTAAGTTTAATTTGTGGATTCATGCATGTTTACCATGTAGACACATGTTAAACCTCTGATTGAACAGATTTTCTTCATGACCAAATTGCAAATCAAATTATGTATTCAATAACTGTATCCCAATTGTAACTATGTACCATGTTTTGAAGTTGGCTACTCCAATTGTTGTGGCAATTGTAAGTACTCACAGCAAAATGTGCGCAATACCAACTTGGTCCTGGACTGGACTGTATGTATAGAGGTTTATTTGCAGTTGCATTGTGTGGTGCCTCTTCAAAGAAAAATGATGCTTTTGTAAGCTTTGAATAAATGACACAAAGACATGGAAAGTCACACACCGTCAGATGTTTATCAGTGAACAAAGATTCTCCTGTTTCAAGGCTTCAAGTTGTGGACAACCCTTCTTCGAATTGTAGCGATCGCTATAATTTTGCTTAAAATCTGTTTCCAGTTCTATTATTGGGAGCCAAGTTCTAATAAAGCATTTTCTATGCTTTTACCCCCCCCCAAAAAAAAAAAAAAAAAAAATATATATATATATATATATATATTTTTTTTTATATATATATATATATACAAAAGATTATGACCTGCAAATCCTAGTGATTTGATGCCACAAACATCCATCCTTTTAATGTGTTTGAGTTATGAAAAATCAACTTAAAATGAATTTACACTTGTTCGTGGCTTCTGCACTCCATGTTGATTGTCTCAGCTTGTCTTCTGCATTGCATTCAAGATGGAGGAGCTGGTACAACGAGCTGTGCTGCTGACTATGGTGTCCATGCACAAACACAGAATGCCTACGCCACAGGGCCTTCTGACCCCTGCTGTGGGGGGCCAGCTGCGGTAGGCCCTCAGCAGTTCCAGCCAGGAAGCCAAGCCCCATGCCACAACTACGCAAACTCTAAGGATGGACAATGGAATGGCCCAGGGGGAGCTGTGGCCTTCAGCGAGTCACAGGAGCGAAGCTCGGACAGTGCGGCTGGCAACGACTCACAGATTGACGATGGAGTTAAGAAGAGGCGTAACAAGAAGCGTCGCGACCCGGATTACTACAAGCGTTACTACGGTAGCTTCGAGAATAACAGTAGCTCAGAGAATGGAAGTATGTTGATAAAAGACGACAAATGCTGTGCCGTCGCATCAGTTGCAGTTGCTCCTCATGTGATCAGTGATTCTAAAACCAATATAATTGCATCATGTCCTCCCATGTACACTTATAATGCAGATGAAAAAAGCACTGAAAGAACTATTGAGCCTACAGCACCTGTTGCGGCGCCTGATTTTGCGATAACAGCTGCACACAGTGCTATGAATGCACTTGAAAGAACACCAAATGAAGGTGGTTTTGATACTGGAAGGTCCAAAACTGTTCCTCAAGCTCATGAAAGTGTGTCTGAAGCTCCTGGGGCAGCAGCCATCAGTGTTGATCAAGGGGATGTCGCCTCTGGTCCATCAGAGCGGAGCACAGCTGCTGACACCACCTGCATTCAGACACCAGTAGTGCCCGGGGATCTGCCAGTGCCCACCATCCACATTTCGCCCAGCGAAAGCAACAGCTCGGACACGCCAGCCGATGCCTTTGATGGCGGCTTCCCTGCCATGACCCCAGAGGGCTCTGCCCAGCAGGCAGCACCCGCTGCTCCTGACCCCGCCGCCGCCGCCGCCGCTCCTGCGCAGCCAGCGACGAAGTCCTGGGCCAGCCTCTTCAAGGGGGGCTCGGCTGGTCAGGCTGGGGGTGCAGCCGGGGCACCCTACGTGGCCATTAGTGTTAGCTCTCCTTCCCCTGAGGAAGAACGTGATGAGAAGGCAGGCCCTCCTGTTCCCACTGACCAAGATCCCCATGCCAAGACCTTGGGAGGTAAGCAGCCATAGAAAGAGCATCCTGGGTCCTGTTGCATAAAACTTA
The DNA here is from genome assembly GCA_963669155.1 of Arbacia lixula. Classification (NCBI taxonomy): domain Eukaryota; kingdom Metazoa; phylum Echinodermata; class Echinoidea; order Arbacioida; family Arbaciidae; genus Arbacia; species Arbacia lixula. Next base: position 23,829,304 of record OZ022581.1, read on the forward strand.
CCAGTAACCATGGTAACACCACTCAACAGCCAATCAAGTTCAAGGTGTCCGTAGAAGTTGCCATTGGTGCCAAATTTCCATCAATGGCAAGCTTTATACAACATTGCCCTAAACTTTGATTTTGCATTACAACCAATGAGGGGAAAGAAATTTGGCATGGGCTCTTTTTCCATTCACAGGGGCTCTTTTTCCATTCACAGGGGCTCTTTGTTTGCATTAAGAGAAGCAAATCGCCCCGCGCCCTTGTGTTACTTGTTCATTGTCTCATAGACACCATAGATGTATTATTTCAGGCTTAGCATACTGTGTCCAGTACCAAGTCTATTGGGTACAGCATGGTGATATATTATATTTCATTTATTTCTTCATTATCATTGTCTATCTTGTTCTCTCTTATGTTGCAGAACATTTGAGCAAGGCTGCGCCATCACATCACCCCATGAACCTTCAGCCCCGTGGCCTGATCAACACTGCAAACTGGTGCTACATCAATAGTGTATCCTTTCCTTGCTATTAATCTTGTCTAATCATTTGAAAAATTTCTCTTTTCATATTTTTTTTCCAACTTTCATATTGCAGTCCAAAGTTCCCGGATGGCATTATGTTTCAGGTAGTCCGTTCGTCTGTCTTTCCAGAGGGATCTAGTGTATGCAATAAATCAGAAAACAATTTCATTAAGCTTGGTGCAATGGTAATATGTGACAGGACAATTCAGCGATTAACATTTGGGTCAGAATGGTGAAAGATAACAGGTCGTAGGTCAAGGTTGAATCCTAAAATTCCTATTTTTATGTGATAATTTGAGGAAAAACTGATCAAATTTCATCAAACTTTGTAACATGATGTCACTTTACAGAAGAGTATTTCCCGCAAAAGAATATTTTTTGGTGGTAATGCATGCTTGGAAGTGTTTTTGTGTTTTCCAGAATTGCTCTTTATATCCTTGACTGAGTTAATGTTGATGTTTATAGATTATGCAGGCCCTACTGTCTTGCCCTCCCTTCTACCATATCATGAAGAATCTTCCCCTCAACAATGGTGTCCGCAAATCCAGCTCAACTCCTATGCTGGATGCTATGTAAGTATTTGTCACGCAACCTGTTATCCGCTCCTTCCTGTACCCGAAGTGTAGGTATCATATTTATGTTACACTTAATTTCTAGTTGATTTATGTGTGTTATACTCAAAACGCCTAGGTTTGATGTGCATAGATGTATCAGACACAACCCTCTCTATTGACCTATTTTTCAGTTTGCATAAGTTATCTTGGCCCCTGCAGAATGCAAGGGTGGTACTTCTTTACTTACTGATACCATTTCTGGTACTTCAACTTCTACTACTGCCTCCAGAAATACACTATTACTAGTACCTACTACAACCCACTTCTACATATCTACTATTACTATCTACTACTACAACCTACTACTACTACTACTACTACTACTACTACTACTACTACTACTACTACTACTACTACTACTACTACGACTACGACTACGACTACGACTACTACTACTCTTACTACTACTACTACTACTACTACTACTACTACTACTACTACTACTACTACTACTACTGCTGCTGCTACTACTACTACTACTACTACTACTACTACTACTACTACTACTACTACTACTACTACTACTACTACTACTACTACTGCTACTGCTACTGCTACTGCTACTGCTACTACTACTACTACTACTACTACTACTACTTCAATTACCACCAAATATTACCTAAGGTTCCTTTACCGCCGCTCAAAATTTTATGTCAAATAGCAACTGCCATCACAGTGTCATTAATAGTGCATGATGCTTGTGGCCAAAAAGAAATTAACATGTCTGATGCACAATGGCCATTGATGTGTTCTGAAATAATTATCTTATATTCGTCCAAAAGCTAAGATCTTGTTAAATATTGACAGGATTATCATAAGAAAAGTACTCAATGAAATGTCACAAAACTTTCTTCTAAAAAAAATGACATTTCCTGGCTTTATGATGTGTTAATTTCAGTTTGATATGAGCTACCACTAATTTTTGATAATCTTTCAAATGTGTCAAAACCTTTTTGAACACCTAGTAAAACTGCAACCTCCATAAATGTTTTTCCATCTTTTTCTAATATTTCGCCAGGTTTCAGTTTCTGAATGAGTTTCAGGAGGTGAGGGGTGTCTCCAAGCGCTCCCCACAAGACATCCGCCCAGGCTTACCCTTTGAGCCAACCAACATCTATCAGATGCTCTCCGTTGCACAGACATCACTAGCAGTCAAGGTATTTCTGCCGATTCCTAGATAGATGTAGTTAGACATCTTAAGTTAAAAGGAATGCTCTCCATGTTTTAGCCATTAATGTTAATGATTCTCACAGATTTTTCAAAGTATGTTCATAAGTGTTTGTACATTGGCAAATATCATTGTAGATGCAAAGTTCCATTAACTTTGAATATACTTTAAAATACACAAGGTTTTGTTTAATCTGAAAATGATGGGCCGAATTTCATTGGTAGGGCAGTTATCTTACTAGATTTGGGGTTATGAAGGTCAACGGTTTAAAGTCGTAGGTCAACGGTTAACATCGCAGGTCAAGGTTAAATCTTAAAATTTCATTTTTACATGATGCCAGAAATAATGATCGAACCAAACTTGACCAAACACAGCTCAATAATACTGTATGAAAGGACAATTCTGTTCAAAAATTGAGCTAAAATGGTCATAAGTCAAGGTCAAATCCGAATGTTTCACCTTTTACATGATATCTTGAGAAATATACATATTGCATCCTTTTGGAAGTGTTTAATGCTCTGATGTGTTTTGTGTTGCCTTGAGCAGCTGGGGCGGCAGGAGGATGCGGAGGAGTTCCTCTCCTGTCTGCTGAACGGTCTGCATGATGAGATGACATCACTCATACAGTCATCCCATGGAGACCATGTCCAGGCCACCGGTAGGTTGCAGAGCGAAGTGTAATACCTGTTTATCCTTTGTGTGCCATATAAGCTGCTGCGCTGTGGGATTTGTGTGTATTACTTTGCAAAAGTTCACACATGGTGCACAGAGGGTTTTACAAAACTCATTGAAACTTGGCGTGGCGTGGATAGCAGGTTGCCCTAAATGATAACATGTATGACATCTCACAGTCATTGATTTACTAACCTTTGTATGAAATGTGAAAGACTGTGCTTATGTTTGTTTGAATGAGTTCAATAATCATGCCTGCAGACTCATTTACAGTTAAAATAGTGAGTAGTCATATGTCTAAATACTAGCAGACCAAAACATGCTCTCATAATTTTGCAAAGGGACATCCCCTAAACTTACACAATACTTTGACCCTCATGTTTATGTAGCGGGTATGAATATACCGCTATATAATTGATTGCGACTATATTCACATATAGGGAGTGTAAGAAGATCGATCTAAATGTATCACATAAATGTTAAGAGTTAAAGACATTCCTGTATGGGCAGGAAGTGAGTTAGTTTCTGTTTGCTCTCTTTCTCTCTTTCTTTCTCTCTTTCTTTCTCTCTTTCTCTCTCTCTCTCTCTCTCTCTCTCTCTCTCTCTATCTCTTTCTCTATCTCTCACACCCCCACACTTCTGACCCTCTTCTTTGCCCCTTGGGTTATTCACCTTTGACTACTTCCGACTTCTATCCTTCCCCTCTTTCTTTGTTTCTTCTGTGATATATACCAGACACCTGGTAGTGACAAGTACATCTTTGATTTTCCTTGTTTTGAGCAAGAACAGATAATACAATAGTTAGTCCGGTGGAAACTTGGAAAAGCTTCCCACAAGTAATTAGGTAGCTGATATGTCAAAGAGGAGATTATGATTAGGGCAGCTTAAGCACCATTGTCGATGTCCAGAGTATGAATTAAGGAGGTCTGAGGAGTGTTACTCTTGTGCTGTGTTGACAGATTAACACAGAGGCACAATGTCCCACCCTAAAAAGAGAGGATAGAAACTTGTAAACATTATTGTTCGCTGGCAATTATGTGTGGGCGGATTCTTACTACTTGACCTTAGTGGGTTTTGGATGCTGTCTTAAATCATCTGGACTGAGAGATTTAGTTTATCTTAAGAATGACCAAACAGGATGAATGGGACAAAGGAATTTTAGGAAATACAGAGTCCATGTCCAGTAGTAGAATTCCAAGTAACCTTTAATGTATAATATTGTACTTTTCTTGTCCCGCCTACTTCCTATAACTTGTAGCCAATGAATTGTCTGTATCTATGTAGTCACTCCTAATTATTAGGTGATGGACAGGCAGGTAGTGAGTGCCTTGCCAATGCAAAGTATATGGAGGGTGATTTTAGAATAGATGCTGCTTGAATATGTAATTAGGTATAAAACCCCAGTCCCCAACCCTATTTCCTCACTTGGTCCCCCTGCACACTTGGTTCCCATCTTCCCCTGCACACCGGCTCCTACTCAACTTTAACACCATCATTACTAATTATTAAGCAACAACTGCAACTTTACGAATCGAACAGAAGTATCTTCAAGCTAAGTTTGGAACTTAGAATTTTCAGCATTCCTCCAGCAAAAGAATTGTCTTCAAACTCTAAGTTTGAGAGTTTTTCAACATTCCTCCAGTATATACATTGAACGGACAGAGTCTCAAATCACCAAGTCAGACTCTAGCTTCATTGCATCCTGAGTTCGAGAATTGTAACCAGATTGTTCCAGTGTTCCTGAAATTGTTCCTGTCCTCCTGCTGTCCCGACGTTCCCGAGCCCCGTTCCTGAATTATTCCAGTCTACCCTACGTTTCCGATGTCCCCGAGCTCCGTTCCTGATCTACCAAGAGCGTAACACGAGCGATCGCGATCAAGTAAGAAGAGAGACTTTCGCGAGCAGTAGTAAGTGGCCACAAACTAATATTCATCCTCCCACTAACCAATCCCCCTCCAAGTGCACGTTCCCCTTTTGTAGTGTAAGCATAACAATTTACGGTTAAGTTAGTCATAATTAAGTTAGTCATAATTGTGAGAATTGTGAATTACGGTCACGAAGAAGAGAAAGCATTTACGTATATTTTATTAATAAATCATTTACCAGGTGATACTTTAATTTACCCTTGTGTTTTGGCATTCTATTTATGTTGTCCTTTTGTCATTTAAGTAAATTTAAGTAACGGTGGTTTTGATTGGCTATTCCCCTGCCCGAGTTGGAACAGCGAACCGCAAAGCTAACAGACCATATATCTTGTTCCTTCTCGGTACTCCTCTTCACTGCACTCACAGTTGAAGCAGGGGGTTGCAGCGGGTTAGACGGAACTCACGACCTTCGCGTTATCAGCACGATATTACGATATTAGGATATTTGGATATTTATTTTACGATTCCCCTAAGTTAACACCTTAAATGTACCCCAAAAAGTTATTCATAAAATTTAAGATTGACAACTGAAGAGTGCCAAAACACAACTTAAGTGAAGATTAGAAGATAATTTAGTAAAGCTCATTGCTTTTGTTTAGAGTAACTTTTATTGTAAACACTGTGTAACATAGTGAATATTATAGGTGATCCAGCAAGGTAAGTCATTGAACTTCTACGATTTTAAGAGTGAGATTAGTGCCAGCTGGATTTTAGCTTTGACAGTATTCCCTGTGTGTGAATGGTGTGTTGAGATTGAGATTTTTGTTGTGTATGTTGATGCTGGCTGTTGTACTTTTTTGGGTGTACAACCGAACCAGTGCAAGTTTAGATATTTCGTTTTAGTTATATTGATTGGTTGAAAATGGCTTCTGTTACGGGAGATTGTGTTGTTTTGGTTAAGGGATTAGCCAGTACCACAAGTGAGGGATCCCTTAAGGAATATCTGAGTGCTGCTGGGAATGTTACCGAGATAAAATTAGGCAGGGATTCACTAACAGGTGAATCCACAGGTAGTGCCCACTGTGTTTTCTCCTATGATACTGGTGCGCGACGGGCAATAAATGATTTGAATGGGAAGGAGCTAGAGGGGGCAACAGTGGAAGTTAAACCTGTCCCCAGGGCCCATTTAACATTGCGGGGCCATGATGGTGCAACTAGTGCACACACCCCACCTCCAATGCCCACAGTGAAGACGCACACTGTAATTCAAAATCCAGTGCGGCTGTCAAATTTTTCGGGGGATGGGAAACCCAAAGGAGGTGACGTCACCTTCGAAATGTGGCGGAATGAGGTGGAGTGTTTGGCATCTGAAGAGGGATGCAGCCCTGATACACTCATCAGGTTGGTTCGGCGCTCTCTGCGAGGAGAAGCTGCCCAACTGATCTTGCACATGGGAATGGAGGCTACTGTAAGCCAGATCATAGAAAAACTTGAGGGATTTTATGGGACGGTAGAAAGTGGAGCTGTCCTACTCCAGCAGCTCTATTCTACCAAACAATTTCAGGAAGAAACAATTTCGGCGTACAGTGCACGACTGCAACTTTTGGTGGATAAGGCTGAGCAAAGAAAAGGGATCACGCAGTTGGCAAAGGATGAAACTTTGAGGGTAGTGTTTTGGAAGGGGATGTCAAATGAAAAAGTGAAACAGGCCATACGTCACAGGTATGAAACTGTGCTGAATTTCGATGAGTTAGTGAAGGTTGCGAGATTGGCAGAGCAGGAGAGTGAGGACTTCACACAGTTCCACTCCACTGCTCCTCGGTCTCGAACCAACATTGGAGCGCGGGCAGCACAAATTCAAGAGAAAAGTGGCCTAGAAAGGGAACTCGATGAAATCAAACAAAAATTGGGGGAAATGGAAGTACGAAATCGGCGACCACCACCAAAAGGTAACTTCCCTCGCGGCCCTAAAGGTCCGTGTTACACGTGTGGTCGCCCGGGACATTTTGCCAGGGAGTGCCAATCCCAAAGGCCAGGTTTTGCGAACAATAGCTTCCCTCCCCGATCCCCCTATTCGCAGATGATGGGAAACATGCCCCCTCCACCATTAATGCCCCCTCCACCATTAATGCCCCCTCAGCCTCCCCATTCCTCCCACAATACGTGTAATTTAAACGAAGAAGGACCTCTGCCGTGGAGCGTGCAGTAGGTCGTACATCTTATCAAAAGATGACTTGCCGAGCTCCCTATCCCCGTACCCCCAGAGGACCCTGCTTTAGGTGTGGCCGCTTGGGCCATGTTGCCCGCAGGTGTCGCGTCCCCCGGACTCGGCGAGGGCCATGCTTCAACTGTAGTCGCATGGGCCACATTGCCCGAAAGTGCAAATTCCCCCGAGTCAGGCCCCCACTCCCCCAAGGAACACCGCAACCCCTATTCCCTGTGAGTGAAAGCGCGGTGAGAAATAAGGGAAAACCCCAGGCTAAAGATAATAGCGTAATACCCCATCATGCTGATGAAGAGTCAGAAAATGAAGGAGAAGTTACCGGTTGGAATGTGAGCCCCGTAACGTTCCAAGAAAATGATAGAGAGGATGGTCCCCTATCATGCACAGAATCCCCAAAGAGCGAGAGTGACGATGAAGCCGATCACATCAACATCGATCGGAATGACAATGTTGATGGTGATGAAATTAGTGTAGAAGAAGAAGAAGAAGAAGAAGGAGAAGAAGAAGAAGAAAGGGATTGTGATCCCATTCCTAGTGAAAATGCCCCGTCCCCTTCCCCTGTCGATGAGCGAGAGGCTGCCTCTGAGGAGGAAGATTGTCCCCCGAGACGATCACAAAGATGCCAGCGCCCACCCGATAGGCTAGTATACCACAGTCAGATTGTGAAGCAATTAGGCCAGAATGAATTTGCATGTATGACCATGTACTTGATGTTGGTGCTAATGTTGGTGAAAATTGTGTTCCTTGTGTTTTCAGTGACTGAAATTGTTGTGAGTGTGGGAATACTGTTGATGTACGCCGTGCTGGCATCTAATCCCGCTTTGGTAGAGCATTTCTCTTCGTTGTCTGAATCATTCAAGACAAAGAGAATGGGCTCAAGTTCAGTGACGGACCAAGTTAGGTCACATACACAGTCTTGTCAAAGAAAGAAGACAAGTAGGACAAAACATGGTAGGATGTACAAACAAAGCTCTTAAGTCAGAGTTTGATTAAGCTGGTGTACACATTATTTTACTGGAATTGTTATTTCAGAAATGTTGTCTTGTTGTGTTATGGAAGCACAATCCAAAATACACATATTCTAGAATGATTAGGATATTGATTTTTATTGTTCCCCAAATAAATGCATTTTAAGATTTGCTGTATGCAGTCTTTTGCGCGATTTAATATGTTAGGTATGAGTTGAGCATAACGGAGATGTTTAAGGAACAAATAGGAAACTAGATTCAGGGAAGAGATGGAAAAGGATGTAGGTTAACACGGAATAAGTGGCACAGGATCGTCATTTTATTACTGTTGTTTTGTGCCGAGATCGTTTAGGATAACGAGCAAAGAAGCTAGAAGTATGACAAATGATTAAGACGTTTGCTTTTATATGTTGTGACATACAGTCATGAGTAGTTTGTAGCTTAAATCGTTCACAAAGTTGAGCGATGGAAACGGAATTATATGTCTTGATGTATCTATGTACATTACGTTATAGCATTCATTTAATCATTAGTAATTGATGTAATCATCTAATCGTGAAACTGAAAGGGAGTACATGTATCATATAAGTTTTAAGGTGAAGGAATTTTGCCCTAGATATAAACTAGTTGACAGTTTGATCGAAGACATACATTATGTTATATCATTTGTTCCAGGACTTGAAATGGTGCTGAGCAGAAGTTTGAGTAAGGATGATAAGTAAGTAGTTATAGAAGTAAATTAGTTAAGTTGATGTCCTTGTATTCATTGTTTTATAATGTTGTGCAAGTATCACTTGGTAGTGGAGATGTATCGTGATTTTTTATGTTATTTGTAAGTCATGTTCAAAGTGATTAAGACACACTTTTAACATGGTGAGCAAATGACGAGGTCGTCATTTTAGTGGAGAGGAGGAAGGTGTAGCGGGTATGAATATACCGCTATATAATTGATTGCGACTATATTCACATATAGGGAGTGTAAGAAGATCGATCTAAATGTATCACATAAATGTTAAGAGTTAAAGACATTCCTGTATGGGCAGGAAGTGAGTTAGTTTCTGTTTGCTCTCTTTCTCTCTTTCTTTCTCTCTTTCTTTCTCTCTTTCTCTCTCTCTCTCTCTCTCTCTCTCTCTCTCTCTATCTCTTTCTCTATCTCTCACACCCCCACACTTCTGACCCTCTTCTTTGCCCCTTGGGTTATTCACCTTTGACTACTTCCGACTTCTATCCTTCCCCTCTTTCTTTGTTTCTTCTGTGATATATACCAGACACCTGGTAGTGACAAGTACATCTTTGATTTTCCTTGTTTTGAGCAAGAACAGATAATACAATAGTTAGTCCGGTGGAAACTTGGAAAAGCTTCCCACAAGTAATTAGGTAGCTGATATGTCAAAGAGGAGATTATGATTAGGGCAGCTTAAGCACCATTGTCGATGTCCAGAGTATGAATTAAGGAGGTCTGAGGAGTGTTACTCTTGTGCTGTGTTGACAGATTAACACAGAGGCACAATGTCCCACCCTAAAAAGAGAGGATAGAAACTTGTAAACATTATTGTTCGCTGGCAATTATGTGTGGGCGGATTCTTACTACTTGACCTTAGTGGGTTTTGGATGCTGTCTTAAATCATCTGGACTGAGAGATTTAGTTTATCTTAAGAATGACCAAACAGGATGAATGGGACAAAGGAATTTTAGGAAATACAGAGTCCATGTCCAGTAGTAGAATTCCAAGTAACCTTTAATGTATAATATTGTACTTTTCTTGTCCCGCCTACTTCCTATAACTTGTAGCCAATGAATTGTCTGTATCTATGTAGTCACTCCTAATTATTAGGTGATGGACAGGCAGGTAGTGAGTGCCTTGCCAATGCAAAGTATATGGAGGGTGATTTTAGAATAGATGCTGCTTGAATATGTAATTAGGTATAAAACCCCAGTCCCCAACCCTATTTCCTCACTTGGTCCCCCTGCACACTTGGTTCCCATCTTCCCCTGCACACCGGCTCCTACTCAACTTTAACACCATCATTACTAATTATTAAGCAACAACTGCAACTTTACGAATCGAACAGAAGTATCTTCAAGCTAAGTTTGGAACTTAGAATTTTCAGCATTCCTCCAGCAAAAGAATTGTCTTCAAACTCTAAGTTTGAGAGTTTTTCAACATTCCTCCAGTATATACATTGAACGGACAGAGTCTCAAATCACCAAGTCAGACTCTAGCTTCATTGCATCCTGAGTTCGAGAATTGTAACCAGATTGTTCCAGTGTTCCTGAAATTGTTCCTGTCCTCCTGCTGTCCCGACGTTCCCGAGCCCCGTTCCTGAATTATTCCAGTCTACCCTACGTTTCCGATGTCCCCGAGCTCCGTTCCTGATCTACCAAGAGCGTAACACGAGCGATCGCGATCAAGTAAGAAGAGAGACTTTCGCGAGCAGTAGTAAGTGGCCACAAACTAATATTCATCCTCCCACTAACCAATCCCCCTCCAAGTGCACGTTCCCCTTTTGTAGTGTAAGCATAACAATTTACGGTTAAGTTAGTCATAATTAAGTTAGTCATAATTGTGAGAATTGTGAATTACGGTCACGAAGAAGAGAAAGCATTTACGTATATTTTATTAATAAATCATTTACCAGGTGATACTTTAATTTACCCTTGTGTTTTGGCATTCTATTTATGTTGTCCTTTTGTCATTTAAGTAAATTTAAGTAACGGTGGTTTTGATTGGCTATTCCCCTGCCCGAGTTGGAACAGCGAACCGCAAAGCTAACAGACCATATATCTTGTTCCTTCTCGGTACTCCTCTTCACTGCACTCACAGTTGAAGCAGGGGGTTGCAGCGGGTTAGATTTACATGAATGGGAAAATGTACTGAAATGACACAAACTCAAAAGACGTACCCACCCTAAAGTGTTGATATATGTGTCATAAATGTGTACATTTAGAAAGGTATTGCCTTGGAATAATGATTAATTCTACCCACTGTTTCATAGACATGTAGCACGCACATCCACTCGTTCTTTCCATTTCCAGGATGTTGAAAAGACGAACTTGCAATGTGTAAGCATTCAAACCGATTCCTCTCTTGGCTATTTGTGTATAGATGTGAAGCCAAACGGGCCTGCATCTGTTGCCGTGGCGAATGGTGAGGTTGGTAACGGGCACAGAGGTGACGGGAGTGGGGAGGAGGATGAGTGGGAGCAGGTGGGGCCCCGCAACAAGACCAGCATCACCAGACGGGTAAGTCTTAATCAGCTCTTGGTGTTTCACCGAGCTGTTCCCAAGCTATGAACAACTTTACAATCGACTGGTGACCTGTTCTTGTACTTCAGCTTCTCAATGATTTTGATTTACATCAGCTAAAGTTGAAATCTAATCTTTGTAAATTTAAAGTTCTTGTTGTTAACAAATGTCTGAGGAATAAGTTTATGATTTGTCAAATTTGATTAGGATTGTTGGGAATTAACTCCCATAATCTTCAAACAAGAATGAATTGGGGTATCTCATTTAGCTCAAGAGCAGGTCACCAGTCGTGCATAAAGTCATGCGTAGATGAAGAACAGCTCGGTGAAACACCCTTCACGGGCCATGCTTATGAAACCTCACCAAGCCTGCTCATTTTTGACAACTAACTAGGATAGTAAGGTTTCATGAACATAAGACCTGTCTAGCCTTAGCACTAATCTACAGGGCACAGGATATTCACTGTTTGAGGTATTAAACATAATTTGTCATGGAATGCTGATTATTTTACACAGTGCTTTAAAGGATAGCTGAGTATGTAAATAAGGAGATGTTGTCAAGGAAAGCAGACAAATGAAAAATCATACAAGATTAAAAAAGTGTTATAAGTATTTGAAATTGGCAAAATTGAAAAAACAGTAGGGCGCTGTGATTTTATGTTTGAGCAGTGTTTGATTTGTATGTATTTTGTGTGAACATTAGATTGCTGTAGAGATAGAAGTACAGATCCATCTCTGGCAGGTAGAGGTAGACATATACATGGCTGCTCATGTGTGTAATACTCTTCCCTTTGTGTTTCATGTTTCTCCTTTGGCCAGGCGGAGTTCTCCAGCTCACCATTGTCCAAGATCTTTGGGGGGATCATGAGGTCTGCCCTGCACCAGCATGGCTCTAAGGAGTCCGCTACCCTTCAACCTTTCTTCTCTCTCCAGCTTGATGTTCAGGTCAGTTACTGGCACTTCGGCCGGTGATAGTACATTCCTGCCTGTCAATGTAAACCCCTCAAAAAAAGTTCTGCAACACCATTGTGAGGGGAAATATAGCGCTTGTTGCTTCATCATTATATGTGAGTGGGTTATGATTAGAAAGTTTGATTCTTCTTCTTCACAAATTGGTGCCCAATTTGCTACGATTATGCAATCATGGAATGTGCAGTATTCCCTTTTGCATAGTGTCAATGTGATAATGAACTTTCACGCATACTCGCATCAACATCATTCAAACACATTTCATGTGCAAAACAAACGAAAAAAAAAAAAAATTTGCAACAAGGCTTAATGGTTAACCCCTGTTTATAACGACAACCATATTTTCTTTCCCGTATCAGTCTCCAGACATCTGGACCGTTCAGAATGCGCTGGACACCCTTGGAAACAGGGAGTCAGTGCATGGATTCATGTCCAACAAGACCAAGAAAGAGGTGAGCAGGTCACTTTAAAGACAGGGTAGCACTTCTGCAGGTCAAAAAATAAAATTTGGTTAAAGCCACAGAAATGGATGAAAATACTGTTTCAGAACTTATCTCCCAAAAATGGAACTTGAAACTGACTTAAAGCGGAAATATCGCGGTCAATGGATTTTGAGGATGTTTTGAATGGGTCGTCGAAAAGGTTGCTATTTGGATGATTTGAGGGTGAATCATACTGATAGATATACAGTGTACCATCTTGTGTTATTGCTTGTTGCCTTATTGGAATAGTTGCTCCACAATCGGGCAAACAGATGAAGATATGATTGATGATGACCCCTACTGGTGTGTTCCATGCAGGTTGAAGCGTTCCGTCGCATCACCCTGGAGGAGCTGCCACCGGTCCTTGTCTTACATCTCAAGAGGTTCATCTACGACAAGTCTGGGGGCTGCCAGAAGCTCATGAAGAAGGTGGACTACAGCATGGAGATTGAGATTAACAAAGGTACCGTCTAATCTGTCTGTAATGGCCGCTATATGTGAAGACTACCTTACTACTTTTAACTCTTATATTCATTATTTTAATCATATATGTTTAGGTCGTGTCAGGAATGAGCTCTTTACTTTGTATTTACATATATTGTATTACTATTTTTGTAAACATAAACATTTCAGCCTCTTGGCTGCAGGTGCATGTATTTTCCTTTTAATGTTTGTAACTTTTGAATATTTACTGAATAAAAAATTATTGAATTTAATTTAATTTAATATAAAGACCATGCAACTTCTATCCCTGTAGAGTAGTTCGCTTGTTGTTGCACCTATGTCTAAAGAGCATTTCTCAATGAGGAATGCTGTTTCTTTCCCCTTGGGTGGTCTCTGAACCACCAACAAATCAAATATCTTGAGCTCTGTGTATGCCTCTACAATGAAGTTGCCGATTGACATAAATTTAACTCCACGGTGTTCATTTTATGACGCTATTTCTTTCCTGTTGGTTGGTCTCAGTACCACCACCATATATATATGATGTCTTGAACTCTTTTTATCACATGAATATAGCTCCTCAGTGTCAAATTCTTGATGATCTTACATAGCAAGAGCAAGACACGTGCCCTTTGGGTATTGAAGCATTGACATAAACCTTTAGTACGGGAAAGCATATGTTCTGCATACACGGTTATAACATCGTCATTCCAGCTGCTTATTTGTTATCCCCCATTGTGCTTTGTTCTATGATAGGTGGGGGGAAGTGCCAACTGTTCAGCTTTGCCTCTGCCAAATATCATAATGCTCAGAATATTTCTTGTGATTTACTCATGCAGAAAATCACCAGTACCACACAATCAGTCATTAGGTTGGTAAATGCTGATGTTCCACAGTATACTGCTAGGTTTATCTGAGTAAGAGGAACTACTGACGTCACATTTTTTGCTCTTTTGTCTCTTAGATCTGATTTCACCAAATGCTAAGTCACGCATATCAGTCACTCAGAGAAGCTACAAGCTGTTTGCTGGTGAGTTTGTGTATTATTGCAAAATTATTTCACTTTACATTTCATTGTGAATATAAGTACATACATCTGGTGGTGGCATTATTTTTGCAGGTTGTTTATTGATCAGTCTTACTTGTCGTGATGTCTTTGTACCCACATGAGTGATCGATATTAGTCCACTTTGTGTGTATGTGCATGTAGTGCAAGAGGCTATCCTCTTTATGTGCGGTGTTGTATATATCAGAATTACCACTCAGAAAAATGGCTCCATGAAGCATTAGAGTTATCAAACAAGCCAATAAAATGTGATACACCATTGATTTAGGTAAGGAGGGGGGAGGGGCATTGCGGTGTCTTGCTTAGTGCGATAGGGCCTGGATGTCTTTGATTGTGCAGTAGTGTATCATATTAAGGTCAGAGGATATCACCACCCAGAAAAAACAACCATTTAGCATAATTTTAGATATAAATGAGTCACACAAATGTGATTCACTTGTAATGGAGGTGGAGACAATGGTGGTGTTTTGCCAAGTTTTTATGTCTTTGTGATGCCTTTGATTTTGCTTGTGTCCACAGTGGTCTATCACACTGGCAAGGAGGCGTCGGGTGGACATTACATCACGGATGTCTACCATGTGGGAACCAGCAGCTGGCTGCGCTGTGACGACAGCATAGTCAAACCAGTCAAGCCCATGCAGGTCACCAAGCCCCTGTCATCCACCATACCGTATCTACTCTTCTACCGCAGGAAAGACTTACTCACAAAGCCAACCTCGTGAGAATGTAGGTGTACAGATAGCTGTATAGACCTCAAATTATGTTACTGATTGACATAAGCTTACTGTTGTCAGTAAAAATATAAAAGAGACAAAAAATGGATTTAAAACTATCATGTACAGCTTTTATACATGCTTTCTTTTGCTTGTAAGCATACTTAGGAACAAAATATTTCGCGTTGCAACACCAAATATTGATGTTGTGTTTTTAGGATAAGAATCAATCAATATTTGCTGGATGTTTTTCTTGTACTTCAAGTCGCGAGCTAGGCGTTGTTCACATTGGAGATTTGCAACGATGCATGGATGGATGGATGGACATGAGGACACAGCACAGGGTGAAGAGCTACCAAGGAATGTCTCACATGTGAAGTGTGCCAAGTCGGCATTGAATGTGGAGCTCTTTGTAAAGCAACAGCTTTAGAGTGAGCATTGTGAGGAGGGACAAACAGGTGTTAACCTGCAAGCTGAGTTAGGAGGAGGATAAGTTAGGAGAAGGATGAGTTATTGGGAGCGCTAGAGATAGAAGGTCATGCTAAAACTGAATAGGCTCGTGCTTATTTACCAGCGGAGGGATGATGTCAAGTATAGCGTGACTGGGGCTTACCCCTTTGTGTATCATGCACCTGTGACACACACGCATCCCATAGAGCAGCAGTTTGTCTGGCAAAGGAAGGGTTAACTCTCTCATTACCATAGGTATGAAGATGTGTGGTAAGCCAATTGGGTTTGCAAGGCCTGATAATGTAAAGATTAAAACAGGTGCCTCATGTGGAGGCAGTTGTAGATGAGCCAACTTGCTGCTGTCCCTGCCAATGTGAACGTGCCATCAGTGTGAACGCACTGTCCGTGTGAATGCATCATCACTGTGAGCGCACTGTCACGTGTGAACAGAGTGTGGATGCAATACTAGCTGTGCAGCATATATGTTTCCATGTGTGAATTGCATGTGTGGAAATCTCCCAGCAGACACATTGCAATACATCATGTTAAAAGCATGAGCATGTGAATCTTCTAACTAAGAAACTGTTTGAGTACCCTTGAGGAGATATTGGGTATGGTAGCAGGTGATTTTGTCCTTGAAGCAGCATGTAATAGTGGAAGCGAATCAAGCCCGATTTATAGCTGATGCCATCCCAGTTCATATGCTCAGTGTGGAATGTGTTTCAGATTCTTTTCATTACGTGTGTAATGAAAGTGTATAGAAAAGTGTGATAGTATGTATGCATCATTATTGCCTGTGAGGTTCAGAGAATACATTGAGACATTGGCACACTTGTAGTACTGAGCCCTTCACACAGACGGCCCCTTACCAAATAATCACAAGGAAATCAATATTAACAAATCCAAAGATTGGTGATCTTTTCGGCCTGCCCTCTCTTATGTTGGACAATTTCCATCTTTGTTTAATATCTCTAAGAGCTACAGCAGAATGTATTGTAACACCCCTTTGATAGTGAAGATGTTGATATTATCAAGGGTATGTTCGTCATCTCCAAATTGTTTTGAGGTACACTATATACCATTAATAGTTTGTACATTGTGCTCAGTCTTGAGACCTGGTTATTACTTAAATGAAGTGATTGTGGTTAAGTGATGCATGGCACAAAGAGAAAAAGGTGAACTTAATAGTGTGACATTTGCATCTTTGGTCTCTGAACTTGTATTGAGCGCAATGCCACATTAAACCTTGAATCTGCAACTCAGCATTGGTAGGGGGAGGAGGACCACCCACAAATGCAATTAAATACTTATTGTAAGGTATACCATCAATACGGTATATGTAACAAATGTGTGATTTCTAATGACTCTCCTTCAGCTATTTCTTTATATATTTGTAACATATGTTATATAAGATTAGATGTGTTTTCCCCAGTTTAAGGAGAAGTGCTCTGAATCAGTGATTGGATGAATATGAATGATCAAATGATATTTGTTCTGTTTGCATTCATTAAGTTTTGTCCAAGACTGAAATTATGTGATGATTGATTTCTTAAACAGTAACTAAGTATAAGGTAAATGTAAACAAGCTAAGTATATTATCGAGAGAGCATCCTAAAATGTACATTATATGTACACTGTAGGACAAGGGGAGAATGTAAGAAAAGAAATAATTCAGAATTTAGCATATTATTTATGATTGAAGACATGTATATAATGTAAATCCTATATTTGTTATTTCCTAAGTGGCAGAAACTGTCAAACTTGATATCATTTGTTTGATTTAAGAATGAATCACGTGTTAATTGGATTGTGTTTTTAATAACAAATGTACAAAGGTGCAAGGGACTAACTATGGGTTCATGAATACCAGCTATGAATACCAAAATGTAAATGATGTCTAGAAAAACAATGTGACAACGAAGCCATTCTGTTTATGCCCATTCTGGGTCATGAATATTCATGATTGTAACTATTATGCAGCAATACCGTGTCTTGGTATTTATGAGTAAAAACACGCAAATCCTATGAAGGAACCCTTTTGCCTGGCAATGAAGGAGTTGATAGAGAAATATTGTGAAATATAAGGTCAAGTGTGAGTAAATTTGATGTACATGTAGGTAAAATTTTGGAGTATTTTCCTTGTACAGATACAAACACTTCATTGTCTTAAATATGTGACATCACTGAATCAAGACAAAAAGACTGGTGGTGATGTTTCATACAATTTTTGTAATGTTGAGTGCAGAAGCATTGAAATCTTGTACCATTAACTACAGCGTAATACAACAAAGATTGAGTGATTTCCTGTGTATTTTGTAAAGAAGTATATTGATAAGTGTTCTTTAAACGAGATGTTTGTATGATTTTCTTATTCGTCCTATGATAGCCTTGTTTTGCACTGTTACTTTCGCATCATCTTTTACACCTGTGCTCAGGTGTGGTCACTGTGTTCACTTTTTTTTAAAGCTTTACAGTTGGGCCTGAGATCAACGTCACAGCTGATTGCAGTCAGACTGCAGTCAATGTATGAAGCTGATTGCATTTGATTGCAATCACTGTGTATTTGATCACAGGCTCCGCTGTACTTCAGGAAAATTAATTTGTATACACTTTCCATAGAAATAAGAGGTGTTTTTCATGGTTGAAATCAAATTAAAAAGCAAATTTGAAGGAAGTACCTATAGTGGTAACAATTTCCCCCCAGATGTTGACAAATTGGGAATTGCCAAAGGCCGTTCAACTATTTGCTGTTCTGCGATGTACATGCAAACCTGTATGTACGTGTGTGGAAATATTTACAGGCATCTGTATTGAATATTGGACTATTGACAGGACAATGGCTGGGATGGGATTGGGTGTTCCATACCTACACATAGCTGGCCACTGCTAGGTTTAATCTTTAAACGAACATACATGTATCGTAGCTATGATTTATTTATGTGAATTAATTGACACCCATCTTTCCTCCACACCTTTTTTTCCTAGCCCTCGTATCCTATCCCATATACATGCAGTTTACATTTTCAGCAAATAACTAAATGTAGATTTAAATCTCAAGTGCCTTACCATTTAACTGCTTCTTGAATTTATGATGTCGTTTATTGCTTGGCTAGCTGTGTTCATGTTCTTGCTTTGTTGTTCCGCATTTTAAAAAGAATGAAACTCGTTACAAAGTGATATCTTCCTCTGTAGTTCTGCACTTATGGTAGGTTGTCAAGAGTAATGTGTTATAGGGTTGCCTTTCTGTGTGACCATTGGTTTGTCCATCAGGTACACATTCATGCAATCCCTGAACACTTCAATGGATACTTCATTTTCTTGCAATTACAGAGTATGAAGTGATGAGATTTTGCGTCCAATCCGTGAGCTCAAAGGTTGATTGATTGGGCTTTGTTCAAAAAGCATCAGTTACATCATATGGTCATTAGAGCTGTCTATCAAAATTGGGTGCCTGTGAGAATTTTATGGAACAGATAGCGTGCAAGGTTTCAGGTCAAATCTGTCTGAGGTCAAATAAATTGTTACTGCAAGAACTGCAGCCAGTTTATTGACCCATGTATATGAAGATGCAAGCTGGTTAGACTGGTCAAATCCATCTGAGATCAAAAGGTTAATCGGCTTTGTTTATAAATGTTATTGTTGACAGCTGAATGGATCTACCTGCAAACTTTGAACCTGACTAAACTTTAAAATTGGCACCTTGTGTGGCAATAACACACTTCTGACATATCATTATTCGTGTATACTTTTTCTTTTTAGAGCATTTATTAGGCTATTGCGCTGTGTGTTGGAAAGGAGAGAAAAAAATTGTTCATGCGATTGTTTGCCAAGAATATTTGTATCTTTGTTTTTTTTTTCCAAGATGTGTCAATAACGTTTTTGTGCTATATATGATGAATTGCAATACACTGTACTATCTCTACAAATGTGTTATTCCACTTTTCTTGTATGTTTCATGATTTCATATGATTTTATCTTCCACCATTTCATGTTTGAAAAAAAAATGCTTCATTTAAACACACTTTAAACATACTCTGCAGTCTGCATTTAAATCCTGCTCATTGATCAGAATGGTACAGGTTTTAGCTATTTTCTTCATTTAAATCCAGATAGGATTGTCAACCAATTTTGAATGTGTGTCTGTAAGATTCCTAGTAATTTTGTGTTGAAAAAAAAAATGTACATGATATGTAATTACAAATGTCAATTTAAGTTTGTGAATATTCTTATTTCACTAGTACACATATTTTTGGGTGAAACTCATACAAACCTGTGATGAAGCTTGCATGTGCATATCGAAGATACAATGCGATGTTACGATGCGATGTTACTGGTTGAGTGTGTTTTCATACTTTTTTGGTAAAAGAAGAATTTATGTTTTTGGTATTAGAAGCGTTCACTCTGGCAGAAATTTTTCTTTTTTGGCAGGGTGCAGTTGTGACGAGACAATTGAAAAATAATCATTGAATAAAGATATGAGACATAATGTCTTATCCATGAATCAATTCTTGTTTTTATGTTTTAAATAGATGCGCATTGTGTACTTTCATAGATAGTTGCTGTCAGATGGACTGACACCAAATGAACTCCAGCTATTTGGCAAAGGCCTTTGATATAATTCACATGGCAGAAATTATTCCAACTTTTCGATTAGAGCATAATCGTTATCGGCCTAACGCTATCAGCACAGTCATAATCATAAGAGCTGTCAAGTTTGATATTGTACATTCATCAACACAAACAATTTACATACTGGTAACATTTGCTTCTGTGAGCGAATTGTGGTCAGATGGGCTGCTGGATGAATTCTTCGCAATTTGGCAAAGGCCTTGAATAGAATTCACATTGCAGTTGTCCATCGCAACTCTTGCAAAAATCATCATTATCATCCTCGCGCTGTCGGCACATATTCTATTTTAATCAACACAAATGATATGGATGCTAGTAACATTCACATCACTTATACAATTGCAGTTATGATGCGCACCATCACTACCATCTCCACCATATCAGTACCCGATGGTGTAATGTGTAGCTTAAATAGTTACTTGCCTATGGGACGGGGTTAAGTTAAAGGGATAGTTCATCCTGATATTATTTTTGTTTCAATAAAAGCAGGCACATGAAAGAAGCATGTGAAAGTTTGACGAAAATCAGTCAAAAGATTTTTTTTTTAAATTGTGATTTTGTGATGTCACGTGAAAGGTGCTCTCCCAAATGTTGTGTACAGAATACTTCATAAATTGCATTTTTTGTGTTTTTTACAACAGAATATTTTTTTTCATACAGGTATATGTGTAAAAACATATTTCTAGTGATGTATCAAATGCACAGGTAAAATGATACATATCTTTTTGAGAAAAAGCACATTTTTGAAAAAATTGTACGCAACATATGGGAGAGCACCTCGCACGTGACGTCACAAAATCAAAATTTTTAAAAGATCATAACTCTCTCATCCTTTGACGGATTTTCATGTAACTTTCACTAATGTTTCTTTCATGAGTCTCCTTTTATTGAAATGAAAATACTTTCTGGGTGAACTATCCCTTTAATATTGCTCTAAATGATGACCGTTATGTATGTTGGCAGTGCCTGCTAGCAATCGGGACTGTCAGATGTGTTTCCACATGCCGCCAATCCTGTATAACCATCATCTCCACTGTTCTCATAATCAAGTAAGACACATAACACAGTTCATTTGTAATTGATAAGCAATCAACTTTGTATTTCACTCTTATTTGTATGTATTTGCATTTTGAAGCTAAACAAAAATATTGCACATGTTTTTTATACTCTACAATAAGACTACAATGATATAATGGGCTATTTTGTACAGCAACTTTTAACCTGCTAAATAAACTATATACGATGTTTCTCCTTGCACCAATTAGGAAATATTCTAGGCCACATAAATATACTATGTAGATAAGTGATATACAAAAGACCATGCACATGTTAAAATGTAATAAACGTTGCATGCACCATTACATTAAATGATGCAAGTTTATGGGCCATTTTCAGTATCATCTTATGGAAAGTCAACGCATCTGCTACCGCTGGGTACTAACTGAATATTATATTGAATTGAATGGAGTTATATTTGAAGGAGTCATTTTCATGGTCATCCGAACTCAACGTGGAACAGTATTCAGGTATGACATCATGAGAACATGTCAATCAAAAAGGTACAGATTCAAGTATAATGTTCATTTGAAAACACTGGAATGAGACTATCATGTTTTAATTGAACAAGGCTCTCTCCGTTTTGAGCATATAAATATAAAAGATTACATCTTTTGAAAATTTTGTTTAAAGAGGAACTCTTTAATTTAAAATTTAAACTTAAAGTGCTCTCATTAAACACCAGATTTTCTTCAAACTTTGCTCTACTCATCAAGAGTTGTCTGCTTTGAAAGCAACTCATTTTTGAACCAGAGGTCCACTTTGAAAATGGTAGAGTACACTTACATGTATAAT
Source organism: Arbacia lixula (assembly GCA_963669155.1). Classification (NCBI taxonomy): domain Eukaryota; kingdom Metazoa; phylum Echinodermata; class Echinoidea; order Arbacioida; family Arbaciidae; genus Arbacia; species Arbacia lixula. The sequence continues at coordinate 23,851,170 of OZ022581.1, forward strand.
AAAAACTTTCATAACAAGCATTTGAGCTCTATTCAATTATCTGTGTGTTACATCCATATGGTTGTGGTATACATTCTCTGCTCACAAGTGACATCATAGCAGTGTCGCCATTTTAAGAAGTTGATAAAACTTTCAAGTTGCCAAATAACTTCTGTAATGTGTGCCTAATCTGCCTTAAACTTTAAATCAAATGTTTCTCTGATGAAATAGAATAGGTTATTTGGTAATTAAAAACAGGATATGTAATGATTGAAGATAATTTCTTAAACTTGGAGAAGATATTTGCAACAGGGCCTAGTACTCCACTAGCATACATGTCCTTCTATTTATGACTGTAAACTGGTTTGAACAAGGTTGAATTTGTTGATATTTGCTAGTCACTTTCAACCTTACAGACAGGGAGACCCTTTTGCAGGTCCAAAATAATAAAAATTGTGTGAAAACCATAGAAAATGAAAGAAGATACTTTATTAGAAGTTTGAGGTTTGGGCGGGTCATCCGAAACGTATAGCCTAGAGACCGGAGACCACTGTGCAGTATAGTCCGCATCGGTCTGCTGCTCTGATTTCAAAGCTACCTAAACCCTTCATGTACTGGGGGCTCATATCCGCACCCATAATATACACAAAGCCTCTGGAACAGCGTTTTGTCTGGTACAAGAAGGCTTAACTCTTTGTGTACATCATGTGTATGATTTATACACAATAAATACACACAAATCCCATAAAGCGCCATTTTCCCTGGCACACGAAGGGTTAATAGAATATCTGAGGAGTGTTTTTGTAGATAGAGTCTGAAAATGAGTTCTGCATTTAAGCAGCTAGTGTTCAGACTGGTCTATTAACTCAGGGGTTACTTAGTTTTTTTTGTTATTGTTGTTGGAGCCTGAAACTCAGTTCTTCACTTAGGTATATAGCGTTCAGATTCTTCCATTAACGTAGGCTTTTTGTTGTTGTTAGAGCGTGAAACTGAGTTCTACATTTAAGTAACTAGTGTTCAGATTGGTCCATTAACTCTGTAGCAAGCGAAGATGTTCTGGGTGGGGTTCTCTCATTGGTCCTCTCTTGGCGCTAAGTGAGAATGTCCTCACTGCCGGCCTCTCTCTCTACGAGTCGGTGGTGAAGCATGTGAGCAGGAAGTGAAGGTCTCTGCGGAATGCAGCTTGGAGTTCTTGAAGTTGTCTGTGGAAGAACCAAAGTATCCATGGGAAATGAGCAATCAGATGTCACAAATATCCTGAAAAACACACTTAATATTATAAAGACACATCAAAGAATTATCTAAATGCAGATAACATTGGCAGTACAACTGCTAGTACATAATGCTATGTCAGAAAATTCAGTATTTCTTGACCCTGATAAATTAGTTAGATACGCAACATATTTTGCAAAATTGCAGATTAACTTTTAAAGTACCTGTAAACAGCAAAAAAATCAATTTATTTTAAAAGAAAGTGATATTGTACTATTGGATGAATAGGGTAGCAATTACGGTAGATAATAACCAAATTGATGATTTGGTAAGTTAATATCATATAGTGAATTGCGAATAGCTATTTGAAAGTTTTTTTCACATTGTTGATTAGCTGCTTTTTACAATTAAAGGAATATAAAAACTATTGAAAAAAACAACAACAAGATACCATTTAAAAACATAAAGATAAAAATTATTATACTTTAACATTTATAAACACAAAGAAAAAGTCTCAGGTAAGATTTTACGAAGTAATAAGTAAAGTGCAAGTTATTGATTGCACTCAAACTTATATTCGCACAAGATCAATGCAGGGCCCTTGTCTGATGAAAAATTGCAATTGATCGTAACTTGATTTACAATTGATATAAATCGCAACTCTTTATAACATACGGCTCGGATCCTGTCTTACTTCTTTTCTGCTTCATTCCTGAGCTGGGGTACGATGGAGAGAGCTTCTTTGAAGGAGGCACTGAGACAAAAATAACAACAAAAAGAATGTTCACATTTTAAGGAGGGCAGAAATATAACATCACTTTGAAGATCAAACATTCTCTACTTACGCCAGGGCCCTGTTGCATAGAGCTTACCTTTAATGGTAACTCTGCCATTAATGGTAACTACCATGGTAACATCTGTCGACAGCCAATCAAATTCAAAATTCCATAGCAGTTGCAATTGGTGGCAAAATTACAATCAACAATAAGTTTTAAGCAACAAGGCCCAGGTACAGTGGCGCTTGAGATGAACTTCACAATAAATACAATCGTAGACTGCAGTGGATTATAGTAAATTGTATTCACAACCTTGTTATGACATGAGTAGCCTGTACTTGAAGCTACGGAATGCATGCGCTCACCTGGTACCAGCGTTCCTGTATGGGGACATAGCCTCTTCCAGCATGCCCAGGTCCAGCCTTGCCTGAACAGCGCCAGCCAGACAGAAGCTGCCCGTCACACAGCTCATGATGCGCGACATCTCCTCTGCCAGGGCCTCCAGCACACGCCCCATCACACGCAGCATGAAAGCAGGCGCAATGGCGTTGATCTCAGCATGGATAGCCACAGCGCTCATAAGGGCCTCTTTCACATACGCACTGGCTCCTGCAAGAGTACCAACATTATTGATAAGGCACCAATCATACTTTTACAAAATCACACACACATGTACACGTATATACCATACATACAAATCAAGTTGCATCGTAACGCAGTGCTGACAATCTTTATCTCTCATTCTTTCTGTCTGTCTCAGGATGTATAATGTCTACTCAAATTATGGGTTTGGGCAATTTTCCCACTCATAGGTTCAAATCCCTGCCTGGCCTTCTTTTTCTTTGCTTGTTTTTCTTACAGACAGATTTAATCGATGTTATTCATATAGACAGCACCTCCAGTGAAACCTAAGCTAGGCACATCTATTCTCTCCCTCCACAAAACATTCACTTCCTTGCCCTTTATCCTACCTGTCGGGTTTGGGCAGTTTGCCCAGTCAAAGTTACCCGCGTACACTCCGACCTCTAGCGCCCCCACTAGGGGGTCGATCTTCTGCTCGCAGTAAGCCTCAAAGATCTTCTCATCTAGCTCAGCGTACGCTTCCTGGGAGATCTGAAAGTCACATGATATAAACATTAGACATGAGCCGAAGGCACAGTAAGGCATCTTGTCAAAAGTTCAAGACACAAAGGATCGCGGTTACATCCGGGATTCCCACGTGCGATCTGTTCTATGAAAGGTTCGATAATCCCCCGTCTTTTTCAATACACAGCCGCCAGCGTGCTCTTTGTTCAAAAGATGTATGCGGTCCTTTCCTCACTGCAACGCACTTGGTCACTTATGACCAGGAAATACGATGCGGCGATATGAATCAAAAGACCAGACGGAATGTTGTTGGGATGCTGGCCTTTCCGGGCTTTTCAGGCGGAAGTTTAAAGGCCCATCCGTTCTTTTGTCTAAAAGACGCGGCAAAGACGGTCAACATGTTTTTGACGTGGCTCCTAAGGGAATTTAACTGTCATATCCATTTTTGGCAGTGAAAAAGTCCATTTTCCATAGAGGCACCTTGGTTATGAAGAAGGGCTCAGGGTGATTTCACAGCTGCACATAACAAAGGCACATCTATGAAATATAATATCATAATTTTCAAAGAAATTTTAGGCATACACCGTAGTAAGTATAGCATGCTCTGTCCTGTGAATGAATGAAGAAAACAAATACAGGGAAACCCAGTTATAACGAGGGGATCGGGACCCACACTTTTTCCTCGCTATAGCCGATTGCTCGCTATACCAGTACATGATCAATACATACAGAAAAAATGCATATACAGGACTACACAAATAATAACATATTTACCGTTAGTACTGTAATCTTTTAATGGCTTTGCAAGCATTCTTAATTGAATTCACTAGCTAACAATTCACTAAAATATCTCACAGCACTGTTGGAAACGTAAATAAATGATATTTCCAACGCCTCCGTTTACCGACAAATGAAGCAGCGGGGAGGCTCATTTACTCGGCCGTGCCTGCTGGCATGACCGCGTGTATGCAATGAATGATCATTGAACGCAATCTCCAGGCACGGCCGGTCGTACACGCGCGGTGTCGCATGTGTGTAGAGGCGCCATGTGCGTGTGTGACTTCACGGGGGCATGCAGTACACAGAGCTAGCTGTATAGAGATACGGCTCTGGCAGAGACAGTACCGCACGCACGTAATGTGGACATGTATGCATGTGTGGCTGTGTGTGTGTGTAGATTCTTGCACGGTGTGTGTGATCAGTGTTAAACGGCGCAAAGAAAATTGCTTGACTATGTGCTGTTGTTGCATTTCCCTTGCTGCGCGGCGTGGCTGTAAAGGAGTGCTCGTAATAACAGGGTTGATTTCTTTTCTTTTTCCTTATTCTTGGGCTGGGAATTTGCCTCGTTATAGCAGAAATTTCGCTATAGCCGATCTCGTTATATGAAAACAGAATACACGGAGGTCTATGGAAGAAAATTCGGGCCCCAAGAAATGTCCTCGTAATAACAGGGTTCTCGCTATACCCGTGCTCGTTATAACGGGGTTTCCCTGTATAATAATTTTTTCATTCATTTACAGGATAGAGCACGCTATCCTTACTACTGGGTGTATGCCTAAAATTGCTTTGTAAAAAATATGTTTTTTCTAGTAGCGTATAATGCATAGCATATCTACGTTTGTTCCTTTCATGACATCGGCACAACCAATTTCAGCAGAGTACCCAACATACCTTACATAGAATCTTGCATTTGGGGAAATATAAAGGGACAGATTTAACTCTCTAAGCGGCTGGTTTGCACATTTGTAGGATCAGCGGAGCAGCATATGTGCAAATTTGCACAGATCCACATAAGTCTATTAAATATTCTTTCTTATGATTTGGATATAGGAGAAATAAATTATAGAACAATAGGGAGTATAAACACGAGTGACCACCAATGAAATAAAGGATTAATGTCTCTAGAGCCGTCACTTCCTGTTTATTAAGAGCGAGGTCTTATTTACTGGGTAAAACACCCCGTAACACACTCAAGTTTGCTTCTCTTTTGTCTCAACAAGGATGGTGTTTGTGATTTCAACAGAAAGCTTATATGCTACAAAATGAACACTGATAAGATAACGTCAAAAAGTTTCCTCTACAAGCAACGATAGGTAATGTCCATGTTGGTTTATCACTCCAAAACCTGAAACAAATTACATGATCAGAAAGATCAGAAAGATCAGAAAGATTTTATTACATAAAGTTCTATCCATTGATATGCGAAACATTGTGTGCAGACCAGATAAAAACGGCACCCTCTAAATGAATGTGCTGCAGAGGGGGTGTGCAGCCCACTGTATGAAGACATAACAAATAGGATGCTGACTTAAATGTACCAGTAGTACAGCATTTTCAAACTGTATCAAGTCCTCACCCCCCTTGAGTTTGAATGAATAGAAATATTCCTGACATTCATTGGAGATGCCTTCTGTGTTTCCATGCTGTGTGTAGGAGATTGTTTACTTACATTTTCAATCTCATGCGTGCAGGGGTAGCCAAGTTTCTTGAACTGCTCGATGAGATTGGGGATGACGTGTTGGGAAACATGGCTGCAGTTGCTGAGAACAATCACTAAGCATTGTTCCTGTTTCAAAGCAAAAAACACAGAATAAAGATCAATTAAAGACAAAGTCCACCCTAAAAATATGCTGGTTTTAATAAAAGTAGAAAGATGAAAGAAACATGTGAGTGAAAGGTTGACAAAAATCGGTCTCATCCAGATTATCGCTTCATGAATATGTTTGGGCAAGTCTGTGGTGAAAGATTGTAATTGACAGTTACAACTTGACTGAAGTGTACACAAAAGTGTAGGTAAAATCTTAAGACACTGCAATGGGATGTATGTGCTACTGCTGAAAGATACATGCTTTTACTCCTAACTCAAACCTTTCATCTGACTGGGCCTCTTTACTGAAATATATATATTCATTCCTCGGTGGCTAGAGATGAGAAGGATAGATTCATAGCTCAATGTGTTGCTTCTTCCTTTTGTTCAATAGATTTATCACATGCATTAGCCTCTGCTACAATGTGCATATTTAAAAAAAGTAGTTGGAATGGTTTTAATTTCAAATTATTATAAATCGTCTAAATATAGACACATATGTATTTGTGGCAATGTGGAATTCAAATAATAAAGAGGTGAGTTACAGAAAAGTAAGAGTGATTCCAAAACATGTAGATCTGCTGGTGCTTACCATGGATGGAATGCTATCTTCAGGAGATTGGAAGAGGGATTCAGGGGTTCTCATGGCCGCCTCTGATAACCTGTCAGCGGAAACGGGCAGACTTTCATTTAATGAACTGAATATAAACATCTTCTGTTGTTCAAGAAACAGCTACTACTACTACTGCTGCTGCCTACTCCTTCTGCTGCTACTTCTACTACTTCTGCTACTGCCATCGACGTTACTTGCTTCTGCTACTTTCCCTTCTACTACTACTACCGATGCTACTTATTGTGTCTGTGCACACTGTCATAATGAATGATGTTTGTATACACAAGGACACACAAGGGCCCCGTAACATAAAGGTTTGCAATCAATCGCAAAATGGCAAAGGCCAATCAACAGCATTGTCACATGCGCTCTTTGTTCAAAAGACTGACAAGTAACCAATCGGAATTCATCTTTCAAATTTGCGATTGATCGCAAACCTTTATATTATGCGGCCAAGAATTGCACCATTTCATACATCATGCCATTCACCTCCACTGATGGCATCCCTCTTAGACTCTCTCTCTCTCTCTCTCTCACTCTCTGGGAAGGGGTGATATTAAAGCAAAACTTGAATGAATCATTATTTTGATAAAATTTCAATGGCACTTGATTTCAATCACCCACACTTGATGTTAATGCTAATGTTAAGTAAATATAGAAATAAAAAATCTCTAATCACCTCAATTTCTGGGAATCACCATCATCGCCAATAAATGCTAACTGTTCCAGACACGACGCAAATGCCTACCAAAAGAAAACAAACAGCACAGAGGTTAGACAAAAATAGGCATATCAAAAAAGGAATATATGTCAGGGGTCATAATACTATCAATGCTACTTCAATGTAACAGCTGCTCGCTATACTGAAAAGCAGGACATTCACAATGGTAGATCAGTGAGCATTTGGGTAAGTAATAAGAAAGATAAGGAGGCTTGAAGTTGTGCTGCTCGTCACTTGAAAATTTCATGTCATACGACATGCGAGTAAAAATAGTCTAGCACCCAATTTTCGTATTCAAATGTATTTAACAGACATGTATTATTACATGTAAAACAATATTAACACACACACATACATACATACATACATATATATATATATATATATATATATATATATATATATATATATATATATATATATATGAGCAATAAAATAAGGACAAGATGCAGTCAACCACAACATCACAGCCCTGTGCCACAGTTGCTTAGTTCACGAGTTTAAAAACTTTTTAAAACTGTTCAGCTCCTTAATTTTTTCTCAACTATTATTTTAACTTCCAGTTATCATTCTTTTCTAATGTTAAAATCAATGCCACATTTCATCTAAAAAAAATATAAAGTCTACAAATTTTGAATGTCACCTCTAAACTTACCATCAGCATATCAGAAGAAAGATCTACAGTCTGTCTCTCCACATGTCTGTTATCAAATATCTGAAAGCAAATGACATACCACATTAACCTTTTTTTAATTGCCTGTGCAACATCACATATCTGTTTTGATTAATAAACATATATCAGATAGACAAGAGATAAAAAAAAGAAAAAATATTTTCAGATATATGTGAATGGCAACAAATGAATCATAAACACATTTCTTTCAAGATTTTTTTGTATTCAAAACTAGTTGAGTATTTATTCCAAACTGACGATCGTAATATGTTCAAGAGTGTAGAGGTAGACACCCTTCTTCAAAGCAGGTCTTGCAGTCTCTCAGCTTTAGGTGTTCCCATGGTAATATGTTGCCTGAAACATTCATTAAAGGCATAGTAATTGTGATCATGAATTAAAATCATGTCTTCATTTTCCTCAGTGTTATTGAATATGTACATTAGTACATTTTCATAAAATGTAGGTACTTTGAAATCAATTTTGCAGTCTGTGCAGCTTGCCACTCATCCCAAATAATAAACTGTTCCCATGGTCCAATCTTGCATGAAAAGTTTAATCCACTCAGTACCATAGGAGCAGAAAATGTTTATTTTTTGCTTGGCTTGATACTGAGAGAGTAAAGGCACAGTGATTGTAAAGGTAACTGCAAGTGATCAATTTGTTATTTTTCAGTTATTGGTCATTTGAGATTTCAAACAAAAAAAAACATTTTCTGTGAGCATCATGAAAGTGTTACATAATCAACCGGGGGGGGGGTATTCCAAAAATCCACAGAGATAAAAATTTTATCTCCCCTAAGATACAATGTGCTTAAAATATTTTATCTTTCGTATTCCGAAAAATATTTTAGGAAGATTTTAACCAATATTAATGAGCGCATGCCTTGCGCTCCTATCCCAGAAGCAGTCAGTAATAAACGTCCTTACATGTCTTTTGTATACATTAACACCATCAAGCTGATGGTGTGATGTCATGAAACTGAAAGGGACATTGCGCATCAGTGCGCCTTATTGCATTTGATGCGCACATGTGCAATAAGTTGAATGCGCGAATTATTTTTGCACGTAATGCTATGGGCCTCTGGAGATTCAACTTTTTCAACTTTATTTTTTTCCACAAAAAAAAGACATCAAAACAAATACATGCATAAAGTATAACAAAACAAGAAATAATAACAAATAACAATTCATTTATAGAGATGATATTTTTTTTTTGTGGAGGGGTCCAAAAGAAGCAGGGCTTGTGTGTATTGGACCCCCGAATGAAAATAAATAGAAATTATGTAGTATGTGCAAAACCTTTTGTTTTTCTTTAACAACAACAAACAAACGGACAAAACAAAAGAAATTATCGTGATACATGATTAGATTCATTTTTCTTTAACACAACATAATGGTAAACATGGAGAAGAAACAAGCAACAAGAATAAAATTAATTTACACATTTTTTTCTCTTAAAGTTTACAGCTAAACCATAGAATATTAAGTGTCGAATTATAGAAAAAAAAAATCGCTGTGATTGTTGTCGTGGTAATTAAAGATATAGAAAATAATTAAATCAAAATATATAAAGAGCACCGCTTAAAGAAGGAGAGTGATAGAGAGGAGAAGGGAGAAAAGAGGGAGGGGGGGGAGCTTGGGAGGGACAGGGGAAAGGGAGGGGGAAGAGGGGGTGGGGATAAGGAGAGGAGTTTGGTTTTGAAGGTGATTGTGAGTCCTGTGATTGTTGGATATTAAAAGAGAAAATTATGAACCCTATGCGGAGATAAAATTGCTTGGGAGCAGTTTTATCTTTTATCCTAACTTTTTTTCCTAAGTGCGTTTCAGAATACCGACTTAGCTCATTTGCATAAAAATTTTATCTCGGAGGCTCATTTACATAAAATTTTTATCTCTAGCTCATTTGAATAAAAATTTTATCTTTTATTGTAAGTTGACTTTTCGGAATACCAAAAGAGTCCCTGAGATACAATAAAATTTTTCCTAAGTTCATTTTCGGAATACCCCCCTGTTCTTTACTGAGCATGCATATATGTGAGTTGGCTTTTCTCCATTCAGATATTGGACAGCATAATTCATGCATTATCTGCTTTACAGATAATAGATTGCAGGCAATGAATGAACCTCAAATTCGTTATAGGGTGTAATTAAGCTCAACCCCTTCTGTTACTGCTGTTCTTTGGCAGATGTTGACATCCTAATCAGGCCAGGGGGGTGTTTCACCAAGCTGTTCGTAAGTTACAAACTTTACGAACGACTGGTGATCCCTTCTTGTGCTAAATCAGATTCTCAATGATCAAAGAATGGTATCGCATTTATCACAAGAAGGGATCACCAGTCGTTCGTAAAGTTGTTCGTAACTTACGAACAGCTTGGTGAAACACCCACCAGGGTTCATGAAGCCCCCCAATTCTAACCGTGAGCAACAGGTTTAATAAGTTGGAGAGGGGAAACTCCCTAACAAGGTTGCTTCTGGTGTGATATGCTACTCACCTTCTTCTCACTGGTGCTGATACACATGATGACCTCCTTGAGATGCTGAAGGGTGTCCACCACCAGACTCTCAAACAAGGTGGGCTTGCGGGTCACAGGAGGAGAAAAACGAGAAACCATGTCGGAGATTAAGTACAGGCAAAAAACACTTAGGAACAGTTTGACTATAAAGCCTTGAAGTGTTTTGAAGTTAATACAAATTAAACACACTTGGGGAATATTACTTGGGAATTTACTAACATGAAATAATGTAGGGGAAGGGGTGCATTCTAGAATATATATTTTCATCTCAGGATAGGATAGCATTGCATTTTGGTTCATAGAAAACTAGAGCAATTCGACTACCACGCAGTCGATAAATATGCCTCCGCCTCTTTGCTATTCTCAGAAAATGTGTATGTTTGGTGGGCAATGTACCATTGCTCCTATGTGAAATGAAAATATCACATTCTGTTTTTCCAAGTTTAGCCAAGTTTGGCAATGTTCATTGACTTTTGACCTCTTACTTCTTTGACTTCCAATATAACCAGTCTGTCTAAATCCATCCTTGTATCAAGTTTGTTTAAAATTAGCCAATTTTGGATGAAGTTCATTGACCTTTGACCTTTCAGGAATTTTACCCAAACTGCACCAGTCTACCTCAATGATGTGATACATCTCTGTACTATGTTTGGTTTGAATTGAATCATTAGTATTGGATTCAATGTGAAAAATATCTGTTTGGGGGCAATTTTTAGCCAATTTTGGCAAAGTTCATTGACTTTTGATCTCTGACCTTTGAGAAATTTCACCAAAAATGTCATCAGTCTACCCCCAAGTGGTGATCCATCTTTGCACCATGTTTGGTTGGTATTGCACCATTGGATTTGGATATATTTTGAAAATTATCACTTTGGGGGCAATTTTTTGCGATTTTTTGGCAAAGTTCATTGACCTTTGACCTTTGAACTCTCAGGAGTTTTACCCAAACTTTCACCAGTCTACCTCCATGAAATGATACATCTCTATACCATGTTTGGTTAGAACTGCGCCATTGGATTTGGATTTGGGTTTATTGCAAAAAATATACATTTTTGCAAAGTTCATTGACCTTTGACCTCTGACCTTCCAGCAATTTCACCAACAATGTCACCAGTCTACCCCCAAGTAGTGATCCATCGTTTCACTATGTTTGGTTGGAATTGCACCATTGGATTTGGATTTATTGTGAAAAATTTAAAGTTTAGGGTAATTTCTAGCCAATTTTGGCAAAGTTCATTGACCTTTGACCTCTGAACTTTCAGGAATTCTATCAAAAATGTCACCAGTCTATCCCCAAGTAGTGATCTATTTTTGTACCACGTTTAATGAGAATTGCATCCTTGGATTTGGATTTATTGTGAAAAAGGTCAATTTTTGGCAAATTTTCACAAATTTCATTGACCTTTGACCTCTGACCTTTCAGGAATTTTATCAAAAATGTCACCAGTCTATCCCCAAGTAGTGATCCATCTTTGTACCATGTTTAATGAGAATTGCATCCTTGGATTTGGATTTATTGTGAAAAAGGTCAATTTTGGGCAATTTTTACAAAGTTCATTGACCTTTGACCTTTGACCTCGATCAGATTTGACCCCAATTTTACACACTTCTTTAGTTTCATGCAATACATACATGTACCAAGTTTGAAGCAAATCTGCTTAACGGTTCTCAAGATATTGCCTGAACGGATTCGGGACGGACGGACGGACGGACGGACGGACTTACGGACGGACGGACGGACGGACAACCCGAAAACATTATGCCTCCGGCCACTTCGTGGCGGAGGCATAAAAAGGTGAAACACTTTCTATTACAAAGAGAAGACTGGTTAGTTTTTTTTCCCCTGGAAAAAAGGTAATTTATTTGCTCTCCCCACCCCACCCCCCTCACCCCCATCCCACCTCAATCCAACAATGTGAAGTTATGGTGAACTGGGTTTCTCTATTCATTCATTTAGAAATAATGATGATTTGACCGGCTGACTGCACAATTCTCCAATACCCATACTAATTATTTACATGCTAAGACAATGTGCAATGTGCGCAGGTTGTTATAAGAATGGGAAGTTACATGTATTCTACTGAATTGCATGCAGGTTGTTTTGGGAATGGAAAGTTTTTGTACTGCTGTATTGGCAGGTTGTTATGTGCATGGGAATTTTTTGTACTGCTTTGTGCAATACGACCCTGATATGAGACGAGAATCGGACTCCCTGATGACGTCAGTCCTGACCTACCAGGGTTGTGATGCCTCCATGCTCGTCCATCTGTAGCACCCACGTCTCACGCCCATGCAGAGCCTTGATATCTACACACAGACACAGCCAGAGGGAGAGAGAGAGAGAGAGAGAGAGAGAGAGAGAGAGAGAGAGTGATTATTATCAACTCTTAATACTTCCAATAAACCTCAGACAAACTGATACATTTTAAAAGTCTCTTGAAGACACATCTCTTCTATTCTTTGAAATAACCAATTCATTTATTTAATGTCAAAGTATTTTTTTTCGTAAGTGGTATGTCCTATTCCTTTCCTTCTTTTTTTCTAAGCGCACAGGGACTTAAATTCATTTTTTGTGATATGCGCTATACAAGAATTGTTCATTATTATTATTATAATTGATGCATTCTAGGTTTAGTTAAGATTGCAGTCTTAGTCTATGTGACTTTGTTAAGACTGCAGAGGTGTCTGCCCTTCTGTGGCCTCCTTGAAGACAGTGACCATGCAGCCGACCCTGGGCTTAGTCTACATATCTAGACGTAGTTAAGATTGCAGTACCTGGTCTATGTGACTTTGTTAAGATTGCAGAGGTTTCTGACCTTCTGTAGCCTCCTTGAAGAGGGTGACCATACAGTGGACACTGAGCTTAGTATACATGTCTACACTAAGCTAAGATTGCAGTACTTAGTCTATGTGACTTTGTTAAGATTGCAGTACTCAGTCTATGTGACTTTGTTAAGATGGCAGATGGTTCTGACCTTCTGTAGCCTCCTTGAAGAGGGTGACCATGCAGTGGACACTGAGCTTAGTATACATGTCTACACAAAGCTAAGATTGCAGTACTTAGTCTATGTGACTTTGTTAAGATTGCAGTACTCAGTCTATGTGACTTTGTTAAGATGGCAGAGGGTTCTGACCTTCTGTGGCCTCCTTGAAGAGAGTGACCATGCAGTGAACCCTGAGCTCAGCCAGTAGGGATTGTAGCACTTCCAGGAGGCTGGAAGGCACCTCTAGATTCATCAGCAGACTCAGTACCAACCTATACAAACAAAGGAAAACAGCACAAATTAAAACACATACATTTAACTTTGTGGGACTATGTACTACGCCATATATTTAGCGAGTCTAATTTTTCGCAAATCAGGACTTTGCGACAATATCGCGAGTGGTTAAAATCGTGATCGTTGAGTACTAATACCAGTAGCACAAGTGCGTGTGCACATTGTTTTCACATTTTTGCGTGTTGTTAAATTCACGATCGTGAAATTTGGGCAAATAAAAAACCCGCAAAATATATGGCGTATACAAGATGAGGATTCTCTGGACCGAAGAAGGTTTCCTGAGAGGCAACTTGAAGAAGAAGCTAATATGTGAGCTTAGACTTAACCAGTTCAGGTTTTGGGGGTCTGGCTTTAGGAGAGCAACAAAGTTAAAAAACAACAATCTCCTCAATAAATTTTTGCTAATTTCAATGGGCTCATTCAGTAGTCAGCCCTCAATGATTTTTACACCATTGCACTTCAGGTACATTTTATTAATTATCACATAGTAACTGACTGACTGATATAACCACCTCTTCAAATGTTTATTTTCAATATATAATCTGACATTTTTGCCTTTGCCCCATAACAATATCAGAAAATGTTAATAAAGGAACAAAGAAAAAGACAGATTTGTTGCTGTCTAGGAGACTGACTGCAAACTCCTTCTCACCGTATACTCCTGACACATTGGGGCAGCCACGCCCCAGCTCCAACCTCATACTTGCTGTCTCCCCAATCACCCAGCTCAGCCCTCTCCTTCGCACTCTTCTTCTCCAAGGACTCGGGAAGAAAGGCTGCCCTCACAAGGTCTGCAAAGTACGTGGTGATCTTTGTCATCATGTCCTGGTGGTGGATGTATAAGATTGTATGTCATTAGCCCTTAGTGCGCCAGACAACGGCTGATGCATTGGATTTGAGTGTATCAGTGCAAAAATGCACAAAGAGCAGTCAACGGGTTAAAGGGATAGTTCACTTTGAAATTAAGTTGGTTTTAATGAAAGAAACATGTAAGTGAAGGTTTGATGAAAATCCGTCAAAGGATAAGAAAGTTATGATCTTTCAAAGTTTAAATTTTGTGATGCCACGTGGGAGGTACTCTCCAATATGTTGTGTGCTGCATGATTCCTTACATTGTTCTTTTCATGTTTTTGATGAAGGTTTTATTTTTTTCATAGAGGTATGTATGTAAAAGCGTATTTCTAATGATGTATCAAATGCACAGGTAAAATGATGGATTTCCTTCTGTGGAAATCAACATTTAAAAAAAAATAAGTACATGACATATGGGAGAGCACCTCCCACGTTATCAAAAATGCTATCAAAAGTAGTACTGGTAAGTAATGTGCAGGCTGGTATGTACGGTTGAAGAAGTGATGAAAGGTATGATGGTGCAGAGGTGTTCAAAGCTCAGAACACCTCTGCACCATCATACCTTTCATCACTTCTTCAACAGTACATACCAGCCCGCACATTACGTTCACAACAACAATATCTCCTGCACGTCCCAAGGTCCCGCACGCAGTACTATGGGGAACGATCTTTCAGCAGCATTGCACCAACCCTTTTTAATCAGCTTCCCGTTTCTCTCCGAACTGCCGCCACAACTGATTTATTCAAGAAAAGCCTTAAAACATATTTGTTTGTGAAATAACCATTTTGATTGTATTTGAGTTATATAGTTATGTTGTACTGGTACTTAATTGTATGATTTATTCGTAATATGTCCCTAGTAATATGTTCTATGTATACCATGCTTAATCATAGTTCCTGTAGTACATAATTTTTCTTGAAGTAATTTATTAGATGATGTGTTCACATGTAAAGCGCATAGAGATGTAACTATACATATAATGCGCTATATAAGCACAATTTATTATTATTATTATTATCTTTACACCGTATTACACTGACCGAAAATGGTTTGCAGCAAAATAAACAACACATTCATGTATGAACAACACATCCTTTAAATATATATAGAGGCTAAACAACTAGTTATTAAATTACATGATATAATAATTCACTATAAACACAGTTGGATTTAATAGAATATTTAAATACAATACAAGACAGGATTGAAAGGGTATTTAACCTTACCGTAAAAGTAGTCTCCTTACTCTGATCAATTGTCATGGACTTGCCTCCAGCCTGTTGAAGTCAAACAAAATGTACCAAGAACATCAAGCTGGGTGATAATGATGATTGCTGTCATGGTATGCATTGACTCACAAATACTTTCAGATTGAAATTGAACTGAAATCGTACTGAATTACTTGGTAGAATAAAATGCCCATGACAGCATGATGTCTTAAAGAATTTACAGGAACCGCCCTCGACAACTGATGCTGGACGTGCCCATTCATTTATTGACAACCAACTGAAGGCTATTTTTTCTGCAACACAGATCACTATTTGGCATTCAAATTGTAATTTAAACCTTTCAAGCGTGTTGCAAATTTCACTTTGAAAAAGCATTACAAAGCAATATATAACAGAAAAAAAGCAAATAAATAAACTATGGATTCAACTTTTGCAGAAATGTATGCTAAACAGTGGTGAGAGCAATCACTGACTGCAATCGATTACAATCAGTTCTATTTTATTTGATGCATCTTTAATGATTTTCAATACTTCATATCACATGTTATAGCTTTGAGACTTGCGTAAATGATAAACAGCTTCATGAAACAGGGCCCTGGTTGTTACCTCGGAGACGACGGAGGCGTTGAAGTAGGATTGTCCGAGCCGCCAGAGGCTGGGGAAGGTGATGAGCAGGTTGTCAGCAAGCTCCTCCAGGAATACCACCTGCTGGGGCGGACAGAACTTCCCCTCCACTGCAAGGCAAGCACACGCAAGAATTTAGGGGGGTCTACATCATTCTAGGTAGCTTACTTCAGCCTATGCCTCTTGAGGGCACTGTGGTATATTGGTGAGAGCTCTTGACTCTTGTAGAGAGATCCTGGATTCGATCTCAGCCCAATGCGTACACCCTTGGGCAAGGTGTTTTGCTCATGTTTGTTCCTCTCAACCCAGGTGCAGTAAATGGGTACCTGGCAGGAATACACTATTCCTAATATAATCAGATCAACTAGCTACTAGCACTACATACTTGGCTGCTTACCAGTAGCTAAATCCAGGGTAAGAATTGTGTGCTTGGGGTAGTACTTCGTACCAGGAAAACGCTATATAAGAGCCCATTATCATTATTATTTTTATTATTATCATTATCCCTAGGGCCTATGGTTAGGATAAGGTTATGGTTACGGTTAAGGTTAAGGTAAAGATGTCTCAACCCTAACCCTAGACTGAAGTTAGTAATCTAAAATAGTTTCGACCCCATAAACCCAGTTTTTGCCTCGATTTAATCCACAATAATCTTCCTGACTCTCTGATAGATTACTGCCCATTTACTTGCCATGAATACTCTACTGGACAACAGGAAAAAGGACCCTATCAGCCTTACAGATTGAAGACTACTCAAGGCAAATTTTCATTATCATATGAAGCAATGAAATAATCTGCTACAAGGTTTTAGACAAACAGAAACAACATATGCTTTCAGGACACAATTTCAGTGTTACTCGCTTTATTAAGAGTAATTGCTTCAGAACCATCATAACTGTGTCACTAGTCTGGATATGGACTCACAGAATGGTACAGAGCAGTGTGTACTGAATGAGCTGGGCTCATTATTTCAGGATAAAAATCCTTGATTGTTATTCTGTATACTACAAGAATGCATGCACAGTTATAACATAGAATGGTGCAGACTGAAAACAAAGCTAATACTTACACGCTGCATCTGGTGAAGTAAACTTCACTTGGATACCAGAACCTGTCAAATACACACAAGTCGAGAATTATGAAAGAGATTATGTTACCTCAAGAAGAGTTCAAATCAGTCTTTATATAAAGATTCAATGTTGACAAGAATGTTGTGGACTAGGAAGAGGTTTCCTTTTCCTCCTCTCTTTATCATTCTCTCTCTCTCTCTCTCTCTCTCTCTCTCTCTCTCTCTCTCTCTCTCAGTTGTTTCTTCTTCTTCTTTTTCAGGAAAAGTGTTTCTCTATAGGTCTATGTGTGAATGGAGTGTATGTTTGTGTGTATACTACAAACAATTAATAATACAAGTAATCCCTTCATCTTTCGACTGAAGTTTTTTTCTTTTTTCAATGCTCTCTTTTGTACAGATCTGGCCCCATTCAAGTGTTAGGTACCAATGAGTATTGCACTAGTAAAGCCATTTTTTTTAAAGGAAGATATATAAACCTAACTAAACATTTCTGAGATATCAACAGCTTATTAATAAATATACCTTTACAGATATGCAAACACAAATTTAGATATTTCTGTTATAGTTTTGTACACCTACATTGTAGCAACATAGTCAAAATCAGTGATGATTTTTCAGATATCGAAATGATTGCCAGCAGTTAAACAAAACTTTCTCTAAGTACCTGAAAAGTTTCTCCTGTGTCCCCGAACCTTGGCCTTATGACTTGGCGGTTCGTTACCATCAGTTCCTTTTGGATCTGTAAACAAAAATAATTACAGACAATAACTATATGTTTGTTCAATACTGCTAAATATGTTTGTTGTGATCATGTTACAAGCATGCCTCTGTTTTTGGAAGTTCAAGGAGCATTTATGGCAGTGTTCGTAAGAACCATTCCCCCCTTCATAATTGAGATGTCATATTAACATGATTTAAGCAACTAATGTATTATACATTAAAGCTTATTCCAATAGCAAATGGCTGTAAAAAACCATGAAACAAATCTCTAAGAACTTTCTCTTTTCAGTATGTAAAGGGAAAACTCAAGATCCACTTCCAAGTGATCACAGTAGCACCGGTGATAAACTTTCCAGCAGTTGATTGCAGTCAGGTCCATGCATTCATACAGTGATTGACTGCAATAATTACAATAAATTATAGTCAGGAAGGAAGTTGATTAACAGATGATTTTGCACAAGTGTTCTGACATCTTTGGAATCTGTGGGGTCTGGGATTTGTTCATTACGTAGATCTCAATGCCTGGGACTGACCTATCTGTATGTGTTGGTCCTTACAGCTGGTCAGTATTCCTAAGATCCACTTCTGCTCATTCTTGATGCAATCCCAGGCAGGATCCCCCGGTCCTCCCAGCTCCACCAGGTACCTACAGACCAAGAAACAAACACCATGCATCCAGTCCTGGGAATTGTTTCACTAAGCTGTTCGTAAGCTTGGACTAGTGACCTGTCCGTGTGCTACTTGAGATTCTCAATGATTTTGATTCCCATCAGCTATAGTTGAAATCTGATCATTGTAAAATTTATAATTTTATGATTCATGTCTTAACATAGTGTGAGTTAATTTCCAACAAATCTAATCAAATTTGACAAATCACAAAATTTGTATTCAGACGCTTGTTAACACCAAGAATTTTAGTTTACCATGATCAGATTTCAACTGTTGCTGATGGTAATCAAAATCATTGAGCATCTGGTTTAGCACAAGAACAGGTCACCAGTTGTGCGTAAAGTCGTTCCTAGCTTACGAAACAGCTTGGTGAAACACCCTCCAGCTCAACATGTCCTTGTCACATATATGATATCAAAGGACAAATCTTACAAGAGAAATGAGAACAAGCTCCTAAAAAACATAAAATCTGATAAAACAAAGCAGTATAAAATCAACTAATACCTTCATCAACTTTATATTTAGTTCTGTTTTGTATTTTTCTTTTGTATTTGTTCAAATGTATTATGTGTTATGTGTTTTTTTAAACTTGTTTATTCCTATTTTTTATATTCTTAATGTTATTTTTATATTGTATTTGTTGAAATGTATAGTGTGTAATGTTTTTTAACTTGTTTAGTTCTGTTTTGTATATTGTTAATATGTTATTTTTATGCTTTATATGATCAAAAGTATTATGCGTAATGTTATCTAACTTGCAGCCCCACCACCTCCTCCTGAAGAACAGCTTATGGCTGAAGTGGGCCACATTGCTTAAAGAGATAGTCCACCCTAAAATTATTTTGTTTCAATAAAAGCAGACACATGGAAGAAACCTATTAGTGAAGGTTTGATGAAAATCCGTCAAAGGAGAAGAAAATTATGATCTTTTAAATTTTGGATTTTGTGACGTCACATGCAAGGTGCCCTCCCATATGTTGTATACAATTTTTTTTTTCAAAAATGTGCAATTTCTCAAAAAAATATGCATCTGTGTACCTATGCATTTTATATATCATCAGAAATATGTTTTTACATACATACCTGTATGAAAAAAAAATCTGTTGTCAAGAACAGAAAAAAGAGCAATTTATGTAATAATATTGAACACAACGTATGGGAGAGCACATAGCACGTGACGTCACAAAATTTCAAAATCTAATAACTTTCTTTTCCTTTGACCAATTTGATCCTTTGATCAAACCTTCACCAGTATATTTCTTTCATGTTTCTGCTTTCATTGAAACCAACTTATCTTCAGGGTGAACTATCCCTTTAGATGAAATGAATCTAACTGAGGGACCTGAGGTGTTCTTACCGGATGAGTCGTTTCTGTTCATCTAGGGGTGTCGGCAGCTCCATTAGCTTCTCATGGAGCTGGACCTGAAGATCTCGGATCCGATTCTCAACCTCATCATACACTGTGCAAAGGAGTCACACAAAACAATTTTGTTTTTTTTTCTGTCTTTCTGCAACAGGAAAAGTGTGGCCTTATGGATTTGCACCTACAACTGGTGTAATAGAGGCTTAATAGATGTGCCAAACACTTAAATCACAATTAAATCACACAAAAAATATCTTATTCAATAAATATAACTCTTTGTGAAACAGAAAAAATGCAACTCTATGGATCTGTGCCTATTACCAGTGTAATAAAGACTTAATAAAAGAGCAAATCACACAACACATTTATTCCCAACCGTGAAGGTTACTTTAAAAAAGAATACATATTTATCAACACTTGCAAGTTAGCAAAATGGGACAAACCTTTCTTGAATGCTTTCACCTCAGTGTTTGAAAACAGCTGCTGAGCTCTCTCATAGTCATTGATAACAACTTCATAGTCACCCTGAAAAAGTATACAAAATAATGAAATAACATTCTTGAAGTCATAATTGAAAAAGATTATTAAAAAAAATCACATTCGCCAGGGCAATGGATATAAATTCTACGTAGCGGGTTATGGCAATTTGAAATAATGTTTGAAATGCAGATGCAATGAATATGTCAATTCTGGGGTTTGTAGCAATTCACATTTCAGTTTAAATAATATCCTATAAACAACACTTAATCATTTGGAAGATGGTCTGCCTTGTCAGTGGTTTATGAAGCAACTGTTTATTTCCACCCATCAAGATTTCTTTTCTCAACCATGTATAAATTTATCATAATTTGGCAGAATCCAGGAAAATCAGAAGTTTGTAAGTATTAACTCAACAAATTAAATAAAATGTGTTAGAAAGAAGTTCCAGAGCCTATTTTAACCCATTCTTTCCTAAGCCCGCATAGTAGTGTGCTGGCCTTTTTCAATTCAGATGCTAAGCAATATGGCGACAGGCTATGAATTAACTTAAAACTCCTGATAGGACACAATTAACCCACATAGCTTTGGTTACTGCAGTTTCATGGAAAAGTTGACATCCTGACTGGACCAGGGTTCACAAAGCCTGAAAATCACCCAGGAATGCAATCTCTATGCTTCTGTCATACAAATCCCCAACAAAGCCCAAACAGTGGGCCTGAGAGAGACTCAAGATAGGTTGCCAGGGACACTTCTCATATTTGTTCACAAAGTGCTCTCCCAGTAAAGCTAACATGCAAAGCACTTGAGCATTACCCATGAGTACAATAGATACAATAGTACAATAAATAGATACCTTTTTATTAATGATCTTGACCAAGTGCTGATGTAGTACAGCGGGCAAGGACTACTCCTCAGGGAGTGGAGATAGTGCACATCTCTGTGCATGATTCATTCTTGGATCCAGCAAGCAGGGCTCTAATTGTAACATCCCTCTTACTTCAATTTTCTAGACTGCAAAATAGGACAGGCCCTCTACACCATTACAAAAAAAAAAAAAAAAATTGGCCATCATACCTTCTTGATGTTCCTCTCGATAGTGATGGGGAGGTGGAACAAGAACTTGAACCTGTTCAGGACATTGAGGGCGTTCCTCGTCGAGTCAGCGCGGTCTTTACGATGCAGCACACTTTGGAAGATCTTCTGAGCGTTTTCATTCCCCTCTGCAGTTGTGGGTAATCATACAAACAAATACCAAAGATATTAGCTCTTACTTTGCAAATAATGCTACAACCACGAGACGGATTGAAATCATTCAAATTTAACAGCCGACCAACATGAGTTGTGAATGATCTGAATCGATCACAAGTCCAATACCTACCTTTGAAGTACAGAGTTACGATTAGTATCAATTGCAAGCCAAGTTACGGTCAATCGCAAATCTTCACAAACATTTCTGTAAAAGTGTAATTGCCCGAAAGAACACACAAACAGATAGATGGACACGCACTGCAAAATGACACAACACACAAACAGACAGACCCACATCACACACAAAATACCAAGACAGACAAGAAATATATAGAGATAGCCAGAACAAACTGAAACATAATCAAATTAAATTATATGAGCCAAAGAGAATCCATTTGCTTAAAAACTGTTCAAGATATATTGATAAAGATTGAAAGCATTGGAGGAAATGCAGCACTTACTTAGCAGTAGCTCCTCAATCTTCTGCAATGTGACAGCCTGTTCCTGATTTCCATCTCCTTCTCCTCCTTCCTTGTTCTCTCCCTCCTCCACCCCAGGGCTCTCCTCCCCAGACGATGGCTGCACCCGTTCACCAATGTTCTCATGCCGACACAAATCTCCGTGAATGGCTGAAAGAATAGGTCATTGTGTTTATGTGTCAAAGGTCAAACAATCAAAATACCTTGAATGGGTTCTTTGTTTGCATATTCCAGATAAATGCCTTGAGAGATAGTACCTTTGTCCAGTTTATGTCCTGTATGACTTGTACAGAATGCTGGGAATATTTTGATCCCAAAAGGTAAAACACTTTTAACATAGCATCAAGACTTGACCAAGCTTTTTATATTTGAATTGTTTCAACTGGTACCACATTGTCAGGCACATTGTTGATGGCAGACAGCTAGATGGAAAGATGATCTCAAATTAGCAAGTTATCTGAACTTCCAATATTGAAGTTATATTCATAATTGTCCTTAATTATGTGTTGATCATGTAAAAAAATGTTGCAATACATCCTCTAGCTGCAACTACTTATAAATCAACCTTGAATTGAATTGAATTGAATTGAGGCACAGACTAAGGCTGAACTATAGAGTTATGCAGTCATTCTGTAACAAAAAAATGTTAGCTAAGGGAAGTATTCATAACATTAACAGACTTTATCAAATGATGTCAATCAGCATTCTTACTTGCTAGAATATCCTGACAGTTCATGAAGGTTCCCAGGTTAGATTTGATGAAGGTCTGCGGTCCCTCTGTCTTTAGACCAGATGACTGTCTCTTCAAATGTTCCAGCCCCTTCTTCAAATCTGCAAAGCTGTTTGTGCAAACAAATCAAATTTACACACACACAAAATAACACATTTATCATGCTATATCTGTATATTTGGTCCTTTCATATTCAAAGAGCCATAAATCATTCTTTAAAGTTGGACAGGTGAAACAGAAGTGAAGTACATTGAAAATATGTTTATCTGCTTCATTGAAAAAGCCCTGAATTGATATAAACATATTGTAACAAGGTGGGGTATACCATGTTAGAGGTGAGTATAAGCGGATGAGCTCAACACTGGCCCTATTAATTCAATCAGGTGAAAGGATATGGCAGGCGCTCTTGAGACTGTGAATTTTGGACTGCCACACATTGCTCTTGAGGTGGCAGTCACTGGTACAATTAGGACCCTGACATACATGATCAAGGTGAATTAGTGTACGTGCTCTGGTTATATCAGAGGGTTCACAATTAAAAGAGAAGTAATATAATCATAGCTAAATTGGTATTCAGGTGTTCGTGTCATTATTGTTCTTGGAGTGTTGTGAGGTGGAGTTTGAGATTCATGTTGTGTGTGATTCACAAAAGGATTTGAGAGTTAGCAAGACTGGATGAAAAAAAAACAAGTTGGTTCGTGAATCACGAGTCTCGCCTGATTCAGCGATCAATAAACATGCAGAAGACTAAGAGACTAACAGACTAACAAGAAAAGTGATTACTAGGTCTCAGCCGAACTTCATTCAGGCGAGACAAAAAGGAAAGGGGGAATATATATATATATATTTTACTTTAAGACCCATGCAGAAATGTTCAAATAATATTACCTTGTGCTGCTATGGCTCTCAATCAGATACAGAGCTGGGACAAAGTTCCTGTGTGCCAAGTTACTGCTCCCTGATCAAAGAAATAAACAAACAATCAAAATATATCAAACACTTTCGATTCCAACTTGACATCACAAACAGGATTTGTTTTTTATTGTGCTGCAATTTAACAGAACTAACATGAGCAGTTTCAGTAAATTTGGATTGGTGCATGCAATGCAACCCGAGATGAGGTAAAAGGGAAAAAACAGAAGTATTAGCTGTGCTGTCTGAAATTGCACTGATTTCAAAAGGTATTCCAATACATTATTGGGAGAACTAACATATATATCAGTACCTGCAATTAATCCATTAGGCCATCATCATTAACTTTTAAAGTCTGTTAAAAAGTCTGTTAAGCCTGTTGCAGTCTGTGGGGATGATGACTTTATTTCCTGGATATGGCTCTCCTCCATGCTGTCCTGTCATTTGGGTCAATGTGGGTAATGGTCAACACTTTCCTGTCCTCTTTGATTGTTTCTTGCCAAGTCTTGCGAGGTCAAGTAAAGCTAAATAAATTGAACAATGTCTCCCCTGGACCCAAACATTTCAGGATAAAATTTACAGAAGAATATCATTCTCTAAATCTGAAGAAAAACTATTGGAATAGGATTGCACTTATTATTTGGATGCAAACTTACCTTTTGGAAACATCTGGTGGGCTTCTTCATCTGATAGTTGTCTGCATAATAAAGTATTGAGGTAAAAAAAAAAGAAAAAATAGGATCATTTCAAATGAGGCTGCTTTGACAAAAGGCATTTACTGTAATTGTAGACTTTGTATACCAACTTATATAAATGGAAGTGTGTCATTATGCAGCCACACTGTGGAAGGATGAGAAGGCTTGTCATTATTTCTACAACGTACAACAAGCCAGGGCTACAGAGGAGAAGAAATTACTTACAAGATGGTGTCAGTTCTATAGTAAGGTGGACTTTTGTTCCGTTTTATTATCATTGTGCATCCAAACTGCTGTTGTACTTTTTACTGCTCTACATGATGTAATAACATACACACGATTTCTATTTACAAGAGAGGAAAGAGGATAGTCATTTTGATGTATAGAATGTATATAAATTATTTTAATCATGGCCCAAATGAGAGATTATATGCAATTAAAGGGGATTCCCTGTCTGACTAAATGTTTCAGAAATAAAGAACTAAATGTATTATTATTACTTATACTGCGCTTTTCCATAAGGCCCGATTTGCTTGCAATAAATCAAACAATTATAAATACATGTACATGCAGCAAGAGGAAACCAATGGCACAACTAGAAATTCCTAAAAAGATGTGTTTTACATGTCCTTTCTGAAAACGTTCTGATTATTCCAGTGCTTTGAAGCAGATATAGTAAAAGTTATCCTTTGTTTCAAAGGAAGACAATGTACTAAATTCAAGTGAAGCTAAGATGATTGGTTGATTGAAACTTGAAATACCAATCAGGCTGCCCAATTTTGTAGTCACTGGATATGATTCAATACACCAGTGCATTATTACATCATGGTCAGACAATCCACTGAATCAAATATTACTAGACTGTAAACTGGGATTTGTTCATGAAGCTGTGTTGGATGATGGACGTAATGACAGTTTACAGCATGCCCATCACAACAACGAAAGCAGTTGCAGATGGTGGAATGTTCTTTCACTACACTTTCAGAGTTGAATAATTGTTGTCATATCTGCATGATAATGCTTATATACATGGCGACTATATGAATTTCCATCTTATTCTGTGAGTAGTACGATTGAGCCAAGGTTATTCGTACCAGCAATAATCTGCTCATGCACACATTGCAACTGCGAACACGCTCCTTGCGTTGAGGGAATGGTAGAGATGAAGCCCTTTACAATAGTCAATGTGGATTAACATTTATTTCCAGTTTTATTTAAGGAAGGTGGCCTCTTCACTTATAAAGCTGCTGTCACTGAGGGCCCTGATGGATAAAAAAATGCATTACAATACATAACAACAATAATACATCCATACAAAACATCAACATTTTTAACAAATTCAATTGACAAGACAAAACAGTGAAATCAACAGCTTCATATCATGAAATAAAGATTGCAGCCCAATGATAAAGCATCAAAAGAATTAATAGATATTACAGAAGAAAAGGGTTATTGCTAATACTAAAAAAAAAACTGGTAGGGCTTACGGGGTATGTTCCATGGGTAAGCCCAGGGGGTCCTCCCTCCCAACCTGTAGGGGTGAGGACGGCCGACTGATGCTGTTCAGGCGCCTCTCAAACAAGGATGATTCATCCACCCAGATCGCTGAATCCTGCAGGGCATCTATGACAAACACAGTTGAAAGTGACACCTTGATTTTGTTGCTCAATTTCATGATTTTCCTCAACCTATTTCCACTTTAATTACAAAATATTGTACAAAAAATTATCATGCTCAAAAGTTTGTAGTGAAACCACCAAAGAGCACACAAGCCTGTGGCAATATTTCCATTTAATAATAACAAACAACTCAATTTAATAATGTATAACACATCAATAGCACATAACTACTAAAATAACAGTGATCTGTTTTTATCTTGGACTTTCTCATGCAAATCACATGTCAAGGTTTTTATATATCATTAATTTTCTAAAGTATAGCATTAAATTAAGCGGGAATCTAGTCACAACAACAAATTTATCTCATATTCATAGAAATAGAATATAGAATTCACATCTCAAGTTATGGTAATAACTTTGCTGTGAAAGAGGTGACAAGAATAAGAAATTTTTAAATAAAAATTAGATGTGAAAGATATGAAAAGAAAAAGGACCCAATTAGAGCAAGACTTTGCTGTCCTCTTACTTGGTAGGAACTGGAGTCCCCTGAACTTGATGGTGGAGGAACCCATGCCCCCAGACTTGGTGGTAACAATGACATCACCGGGCCCCTTGCAGTTTGTCGTCCGGCAGATGATTTTGCTGGGTGATATCCACTCCACCAGGAGTGTGACGTTGACTCCACATACTGATACATCTGTATGATGATGAAAGGCAAAAAACAATAAGTTACTAAATTCTTTTAGTAAGGCTATTATTGTAAAGCTATAGTGACTTGTATTGTACTGCAATAAATGCTGAAGCTTTGTTGGCTAACCATTCTGTATTTCAATGAATCTGTTCTTGGTCCAACAATTTAAATTGTTTTGAAAATTTATAATCAGTGTAAGTTTATATTTATTTGTTTGTTTGTTTGTGTTTTGCAATTACCTCAGTATAAACAAATGTCTTGTTTTCAGAAGGTGTTTGTGGTTTAAAATGTTTAATAGCCCTGTCACACTACAGGGCATTTTATTGCCATACCCTTTGGCAAGTTTCAATCTCCCTAACAGAAAATTACTGTTCAATAAAATACCTAAGAACTCTACTCACTGAAGATGTCTTTCTCATTGATGCCCAGATTCTCCCCTCGGATGGTCAGTTTGGTGCCCGGTGGGCCCTCCTTGGGGGACAGACCCGTCACCTTGGGTGGATCACGGAACCTTCTGGACTGCATGGCCACCGTCTCCTTGGTAACACTACACCGTCTGTAAAAGATGCCCAGAAAAGTCCATGCTTAGTACCATGAAAATGATAAAAACAAATGACAGCACTTTGCAAATACATGTCCACTACAGCTCAAAGGAATTGGCATAAGGAAAGAGAAAGGGAAGAAAGGGAAGGAGCCGCAGTTTTAAACCGCAGTATATTTTGTCAAGTTCAGCATTAAGCACGATGCTTTAACCTAAAAAGCATCATCTTTTATGCTGAACTGGACAAAATAAATTGCGGTTTAAAACTGCGGCTCCTTTCCCTTCTTCCGTTTCCCAATTCCTTAGTGCTGCAGTGTAGTTGGGTAGCTGGGTAAACCACATCAGTGTACATCATTTAAAGGCAGTGTACTCCTTTTGTAGGTTAAACAAATAAACTGTATAAATATACAAGAACTATGTAAGAAAATACAATTACAAGAATTTACCTCACAATATCACTATAAGAACTGAAAATAAAGCAGAATCATAATTCACATAAAAAGTGGATTTTTGGTTCAGCTCGGGACGGGTCATCCAAAAGGCCTAGAGACCATACACAGTCCAGACTGCAATAGCACGTTTATACATCAAGGGCTCTTGAGCTTTCTGCACCAGAGTGAATTGAGGTGACTGGTATGGTCTTAAGACAAGGTGTTCCATTTGCAAAGGTCATGAAACTCGGAAGGCACATCAGGAAAAGTGAAAAACTATCCATGTTTTATTTGAACCTCAGAGATTTGTCCCTTTCAGCACACAATGAGAACATAGCGCGCAGTATCTAGGCTTAGCCTTTTTATGTTTCGGACGAACTAGCCCCTAACTTCTCAAAGTCTACTGATCGCTATCATTGATTTCACTTTTAAGTCTGTTTCCAGTTCTATTATTGAGAGGGGAGTTTTAATGGTGTACAGTACATTCTTCTATTTCTGTTGTTATTACAACAATTTTTTTATATTTTTATTTTTGCTGACCTGCAATTGTCCCTGAGCCTGTCTTTAAAAAATGTCTAAAAATTCATTTAAATAATATCAAAGACGTAGTCGTAGACTAGTAGTTGGGTAGTAAAAACTTACATTAGTTTTGAGCAGATCTTCTCTCCTTTTGGCCTGTTAATTGAACACAGTGTAATCCAACAAGCCAGTCCCAAGTTCAGAGTCAATATTACTCAGTCCACATCTGAACCTGTGCAAACGGCTAGCTGCATATGCCTGTAGAATGGTCTGCGCTGGCTTGCATACACTCGCACAATAATGCACCACTGCCCCTAAAGTAGCAGGCACTCCGATCGACCTCTCAGCCGAGCTTGCCTACCCCGGAAGTAAGTACAGTGTCTAATTATTTATACCAAGTCACACATATATATATGTTATGTGGGTTTGCGGGAAAACAACATTATAATACAAGCTAGTGATAAAATTATAGTTATCTTATTTTCTAAATATGCTATTTTTGTTACATCTGAATAGATTAAATTATATATTTATTCGAACTAAGTATTTTTCATCAACCACCTCATCAAGGGTCTTATTTTTTTTTCATCTATAATTTAGGGTGACTTGAAAAAAGCCACAGAGCATTCTTCATTCATTGCATGTATGCACTGTCCGAGGCCGAGGCACGATTGTTAGTTGTCATCGTTTCGAGATCGAGAAACGCGCCTCAACGTTTTGAAAGAGCTGAAATCCTACGAACTTACGTTACCTGTATGTCTACAGACATGGAGGAGGAAGATGATCTCACAAAGCAGGTTAGCAACAAGTTGATTGAGTCGGATGATTATCGCAAAAATTACCAATTAGATTATTTATTATCGTTTTCGGTTGTTCAGCCAGGTGTTGATTCTGACGTACGTCCCTGCCGAAGCTCCGGGCGAGCCGCGCTGAGGGTGCGGGGCCGGAGTATCCGCTGCAGCTGCAATGCGGGGGAGAGTGCTGAAAGTACCTGAAAATGACCATAAATCACATTGTTTGACGAAATGAACTACGAAGGTTTGCAATTTTGTTAAAAATAACATGAAATGTACACATATTAGGGTTAGATGTCAGACTTCAGGTTTTGTGATTCGGGTTATTGGCAATATTGCTAGCTCAGCTAGCTGATAAAACCCACCCCCTTTTGAGGCTTTTCAGACACTTTTTCTTTTGCTTCTCATCTATTGTATGGGACCTCTTTATTGTATTCATCTGAGAGTTAGGTAAGAATTCCGAGGATATAACATTAATCTTCAGCTAATTATTGTTTCTTACTCCTATATTAATAACTATTTTACATTGACTCAAGGTGGATGAAGTTGAAGCAATGTCGGCCATCTATGCAGATGACTGGTGTGTTGTGGATGAGGTCAGCAGGATCTACTGCATTGCAGTCTGTGGTCAAGATGAGAGATCAAAGATCTGCCTTCAGGTTAATATATTCCAGCAATTGCAGAACCAGATGTACGATGCAATGATAATGACGATATCATTGAACATAAGAAGAGCAGGATTTAACTAAAGGATTAGAAAACAAAAACAATTTTTATGCCTCTGCAACCATGTTGGCGGATGGCATTATGTGCACATTCTTTGTCCATCCGTCTGTCCGTCTGGATGTCGTCCATGCGAGAACTCAAAAATTTATAATTGACCAAATTTCATCAAATATAGTATAATGACATATTGCGGGACAATTAAGTGAATACATTTTGGCTAATGAATGTAGGTCAAAGGTCACAGGTCAAAATCATAAATCCTAGTTTCACTTATAACGTGATAATTCATCAATCCTAAATCCGAGGTCCATGATAATGCATGTATATGACAGGACAATTCAGTGATTATTTTGGATAGGACATGTCATTGTTAAAAGGTTATATGTCAACATTATCCCCTACAATTGCCCTTTTTAACTCAAGAAATGATAAATCAAATTTCATCAAACTTTGTACAATGATGACATATAATTATATATGATGGGACAATTACATGTGATTAAAATTTTGAGTCGGCTCGGTCAGGATTGAAGGTCACAGGTCAAAGTCAAATCATGGAATGTTTTTGTTTATGTGATAAAATATGAAATATTCTAATATAAATAATTATAAATAATATGACAGGTCTCTCTCGATAAAGTTGTATGTCATAGCCAAATAGCAAGTTTTTCAGGCATTAGAGGGTGCAAGTTTACTAAATGATAAGATATTTTGGTAATATACTTCAGTGTCTGCATAGGAGGGCGGAGCCAGTCGACTGATCGCAGTCAAATATCTTTAGTTTTCACAACAATAGAGTGGATATTTATTGTATGGCTATAAGTTAACATTTACTTTTGTACATTTCAAATATATTTTACTTTCATATCTAGGTTCTTCTTCCTGATGGCTATCCCAGTAAGCAATCACCAATTTTCCAGTTAAAGTAAGTAACTTACAATCATATTACCAATATATTTGCCCTTACTTATTCCTCATACCGGCAGTATATCTGCTAAGGACAGTTGCAGGAAGATCTCAAAGCTCTGTTGAGGCTTAGCATGAGTTGCAGTATGTAGTATGAGGCTTTAAACATTTGTCTGTGAGAAAAATGAACTGACACCCAGTTTCCAACTATATGAATTGTGTTTATAAATGTCATTACATTAGATATGATTGTTCAAGGGAAATGCAAATGTGAGATTTTTAACAGTCCAGGGATTGCACACAATTTTTTTTTTTTTTTGCTTTTTGCTTGAGACTGTTGTATAATACTCTCCAGCTCAAAGGAATTGGCATAGGGAAAGGGAAAGGGAAGAAAGGGAAGGAGCCACAGTTTTAAACCCCTCTATATTTTGTCCAGTTCAGCATAAAACATGATCATGCTTTTTAGGCTAAAGCATGATACGTGTTTCATGCTGAACTGGACAAAATATACCATGTTTTAAAAATGTGGCTCCTTCCCTTTCTTCCCTTTCCCTTTCCCTGTGCCAATTCCTTTGAGCTGTAGAGTTATTCCTCCTCATATTGAATATTCATGAGTCATTTCTCCTCAAATTTGAATCCAGTGCCCCATGGTTGACAGGGCATTTCAGGACAAACCTTGAAACGGGCCTCACAGAAGTTTGTACGTAAGTGTGCGGTACTCAAAGTGTCATCCATTTCCTCTTTTTCTCTTTTACAAACTTGTACAGTACTTGCAAATCAAAAATTCTCTGATAGCCTGTGTATTTTGTATGGGAGACTGCTTGGAATTAATTTGGTAAACTCACAATATGTCAATGGGAAACACTGCCACATATATGGTATTTGTAACTTTGTTTATTGCACATTTCGCTTGTACCGTACAAACAGCCAGAAAGTATACGGTATAGGCATACATTGCACAGAGAGCTACCAAACTACACATCGCAAAAGTGACCAAATAAGGCATCTGCAAAGACCACATGGATTCCTTAATCGACACGAACACATGAATGAGAGTGACATGATTGGATGTGTAACCAGTACAGATGGGACAACATTGAAATTCTTTGTTAAGAGAAAATATATAAGTATAAATAGTAATTATATTGTGTACATTTAATTGTAGGTTTAACCATTGTGTGTTGAATTGTCTTATGTACCTAAGTGAGTACATGGAAGCATGTATTGAACAAAATGGAAGATCCTTGCATTGGGCACGTAAATGAAATCAATGGTTTCTAGCGAAGGAAAGGAATCGTACTCAGATACATTGACATATGATGGGTATCATCATCATTATCTCTATTATCTCAATTGTTTACCTTTAGTTTGGTGAATAATGGCCTTTCCTTATTTACTTGCACTATAAAACTAATGACTATTGACCATTTAATTGTCAGGTTTTCTTTAATAATTAAAATCATTCTTTTATTTTGGGGAGCCAGAAATCAATCTGCAATTACATGCCCTATGTCTAAGTGAAAGCTGACTGTGGGTTCTCTTTATTTGTTTTCATCCCTTTCATTTCATAGAGAAAACATTGGTGAAAGTGTTCTCTTCCTCCTTGTTGAGAGGATTAAGGAATTCTTGGAAGAAAATATCCCAGAGTCAGATGCCAAGGAAATGCCTACCACAGATAAATCAGGTGAGAATATCAGTTCCCTGAAATGTGCTCATTTGAAGACAAAACCGGTCACAATCCGTACCCAATGATCTCTGGCTAAATAAGGTCTGAAGCAAATTTAGGGTCACAGAGAATGACTACATGTCATATATTGTTCTAGTATGTCTCATGGTCAAATACTCAACTCAATTTTCTTCACTCAAGAATACAGGGTAAATGGAGATGGAGGCCATGGACATACATGTATACTAACAAGGCCTGCAATTGTACATGGTGTTGCTTACTAAGCCTATGTGATTACTAGTCAATATCTATGAAACCTCCTTTATTTAGTACTGGTGATAAACCTGTAAAGTAACTACTTAGTCATAGTTTTTGGAGTCCACCTGCAGTGAAGGACTTTCAGGACTCCAAACATTTGCTGAGTAAAAAGAAAGGTGAAAAATATTAAGAAAATCTGAAAAGTAATATGGGCCATGGGCTAAATTAACAGGACTAAATTCTTGTATGAATGTGATTTTGCAGCTTTGCTGAAAGTAGCGTTGTATCCCTAGCATTGATACAGCTTACCCTTATCAAAGCTTCTTGGCCTTATACATACTATCAAACTAGAGTAGTAAGGGAATAGAATGGCCATGACCATTACAATCATTATAATTTGTGTACTCTTATTTGTTTGTTTTCCATTTGTTTTCTCTATATCCTTTAGAGCACCAATCCCTTCACAACGCCTGTCAAGAGGCAAAGTCAGTGAAATCAAGTCTTCCTAATGAACTTAGTGTCTCACATGTAGTGAATCATCAAACACCTCAGCTTATAGGTTAGTTGCTTGGTCTTGGGCTTTAACCTGTTGCTCATGGTTAGATTTTCTGCCTTTGTGAACCCTGGTCATTTACTGTGAAACTGCAGTAACCAAAGGGATGTGGCTTACTCATGTCCCATAATGTATTGAAGTTTATTCATAAAATAAACTTCATTTAACATATATAGGTTAATTATCCCACAGAACTCCACCCTTTACACCATGGTTTGGTGACACTATCACAATCATATATTTATTACACTAAACTTCCACCTATACACCATAGTGACACCTTTAACAGACATATGTTTACACCACAGTACTTTCCTCTATTCACCGTGGTAATACCCTCACAAACTTATGTTTATCCCACAGAACTTCCCCCTATTCACCATGGTGACGCCATCGACATACTATGTTTATCCCACAGAACTTCCACCTATACACCATGGTGACACCTTCACAGACATATGTTTATACCACAGTACTTTCCTCTATTCCCCATGGTAACACCTTCACAAATGTATTTATATGTGTGTGTTTATCCCACAGAACTGCCCCCTATTCACCATGGTGACACCATCACTGACAGGAGAAGCACCTTCCAGCCACACCTTGCCTTTCCTGTAGTTGAGGTACAACAAGTGAGTACATGTGGCTTGATCTCTTTAACATTGACCAATGAAATTGATATGCAATCCTTGTTTCCATCCATGGCATCTTAAAAATATATCTGCTGCTCTACACCTCAAGGGCTGATCGTAGCTGCCCTGAAACCAAAAGAGAGGAAGATTTCACTTGTCTGTTTAATTTCTTTAACATAAGCTGTTGTTAATTTGGCTAGATCTCAGTGTAATCCTTATCAACGATTCATTGGAAATCCTGTGGTTAGTTTTTAAGAATGTTTGGATGTTCATCTGATTTGATAACTGTGTGTGAATGGGGGGGGGGGGGGGGGTAATTTTAAGATTTTGTTGTCATTACCGGTACATGATGTTCTTAAAGGGGGAATGAAGCCCTATCAATAAGTTGAATTGAATAAAATGAGAAATGAAGGTAAGATATTTGTCTTTTAAAATGGTTGATCACCAATACTGGAAATTTGCTCCTTTAATTCAAGGTACTGGTAATCCAGTCATGCTTTGGGTATTAATGCAACACAAAAACAATGGACAATTCATCATTGAACACTAATTGCCCATGAAGGTTAGTTATGAGGATTCATTTCTAATAATTATGATTTTCAAACACAAATGGCTGGTGAAGAATAATATGTTCACTTTTGTCAAACTTTGAACTTTGACCAATCTGTTTCAGCTTATGTGATTTTATTCTCCTTTACTTACACAGGATTCTACCACAAACATAATTATCTTAGAAATGCAACATGTGATACTCATTTCAATGTTAGATTTGTTTATGTTAGTATGTCTGTAAGTCATTTCATGTTTACTTGTATTGCAGGTTAAACTCGTGCTACAGAAGTTAACCCAAAACAAGAAAATCGCCAATGCAACTCACAATATCATGGCATACAGGTAAGCTTTTCATTTCATATGAACAGGTATAGTTACTCGTTTAGGTGCACTCACACTTTCTCCTTCAATATGTCAATGTAGAGTTGGAAAGCGTGCTGCAATGCTCACACACACGTGCGGGTCGTGCGCACACCACTATTTGTGTGTACATACACTGTAGCGTAATAAGATTGCTGCTGATATTTGCACGCGCGAAAGATCACAACTGTCAAAATTTTAACTATTTTGAGGGTAGAGTTGATAAGACCGCCAACAAATGCAGCGCCCTCTATAAACAATGTAGCACCATAAGAACTCACAGTTGTATGGGCCTATGGCCATGGATGTGAATTGGTTGTCTCCATGCAGAAGGATTAGTGTTGCAATCAGTGGTTGGGTTGGTCGTGCAATTGGTGACCCTTTCTTGTGCTAAATCAGATTCTCAATGATTTTGATTCCCATCAGCTAAAGTTGAAATCTGATCTTTATAAATGAGAATTCTTGTTGTTAAGAAGTGCCTGAATACAAAGTGAATGATTTGTCAAATTTGATAAGAATTGTTGGACATTAAGTCCAACTATGTAAAATCAGGAACAAATTGGGGTATATCATTTAGCACAAGGAGGGCTCACCAATCGTGCGACAAGTCATTTGTAGTTTAAAAACAGCTTGGTGAAACGCCCCCCGGGTACGCAAAGAGTTAAACAGTTGATTACGTGGTATATGCTCGCTGTTGACACACATTTTCACCCTGATCTCTTTTTCATTCACGATATCCATACTTTCATTACATTTCATCCTAAAGCTCCACCAAAAGTGCTCCTTCATCCTCTCACCTCGATTTCTGCCCTTTCACCCACTTGCCCGCTCTAACGCGAACCGTTTTCCACACACCCAAACCATGATCTCCAAAAGATGGAGGAAGACCAATCAGAAATATTACTAATAGGAGCTCTTTTTGGTGACGTTGTTCACCATTGCGATTTCCTTTCAGGATATATGCTGAGGATCGGGAGTCCTTTCTCCAGGATTGTGATGATGACGGGGAGACGGCAGCAGGGGGAAGGCTCTTACACCTCCTCCAGGTACAGTTAACCCTGAATTAATCCAGAGTTAAACCGTGATTTAACCCATTGCATGCTGGCTTCTCATGAAGCCTTACAATAGCCACACAGTTCCAGTGTACACAGTGGGTTTTGCCCTGCCATATATGAGCTGGCCAATAAGAAGGCTTTGGGTGTATTATAAAAATCCACCAGAGATAAAATATATATATATATATATCTTTATGTAAATAAAAAAAATGTATCTTCCAATTAAAGAGAAATTGTCCCTAAAATATTCAATCTTTGGTATCCCAAAACACAAAAGAGGACTTAATTTCAAATATTGCCATGATTGGTGCATGTAATTTATCTCTTTGAAACCAACTCTGAAAGCTCAGAGAGTCATGGTCTTACCCTGTGTGGTGTCATTCTTGATCAGGCAATTTAAGTCATATCATCTTCTCTCTTCCTCATGTGATAGATTGTGGATGCTCGCAACGTGATGGTGGTTGTATCTCGATGGTATGGTGGCATCCTTCTGGGTCCCGACCGATTCAAACATATCAACAATGCAGCCAGGAGCATATTAGACAGTTCTGGGATCATCAAGTCTAAGGTAAAACTACTGTATGTGAATTGACTTAACCCTCTCAGTACAAAGTCATTAATATGCCATTTACTGTGTACATGTTTGTGTTTCAAAGATAATAAGAAGGTTAAAGAC
Organism: Arbacia lixula; assembly: GCA_963669155.1. Classification (NCBI taxonomy): domain Eukaryota; kingdom Metazoa; phylum Echinodermata; class Echinoidea; order Arbacioida; family Arbaciidae; genus Arbacia; species Arbacia lixula. The sequence continues at coordinate 23,887,658 of OZ022581.1, forward strand.
TCTTCTTCGTTGGTTAATAATTAATGATAAGCCGTATTCACAACTTTCTTCCTAACTGCAAAGTACCTACTTCTGACATTCACCTGTATGGAGTGATTCACTTTCAATGGACGGAGTGCACTCTATATATTTAAGTTGTTGCTAGATGGACAAACCTGGGGCAAGCTTTGTGGTTACCATTAGTAGCACATTATTTTGACATATTGACCTAACAATATATTATCGAATAGGCAGCGCAAATTGTATGCCATAAACAGTGGTTGTATACAAAGTACAAATAAATCAAAAGTTTGACAAATAATAAAACCTAGAAAATTAGTAGGACAGAATAGAAGCAGACCAAGCATAACATGTTGTGAACAGTTTGAGAAAATACAGACTTTTTTTGAAAATTATAATGTGCCAGTTCTTCATGGGCAACTCCCAAAATGATGTACATGTACTGGATGGAATTGTCATTGTTCTTGTGGACCATGGGTTAACAAGACAATAACTAGAACATGACTTGCCTACCTTCCATTTAGAGAGCAACCTTACAGGGCAAGTTATTAAGTTTTAAGTACAAATAACTTCTTCATGATTTATCTGATTGTTCTAACATTTGGCAAATCTGTCTCTTTGATTTTCTGTTTTTATTCAAGTTAATTCATATGGATTTAACTCCCCTTTAATGTGCATACATTGAAGCAAGTCCTTCAATGTATATTCACCCTATTCTTATTCATGATGTGTTTTTTTTTTTTTGCCAGGAATCTGCTCAGAAGACAAAGAAGACCAAACAGAAGGGAAGATGACAATCTGTACTCAAACTTCCCCTGGGTTTCCATGGAGACTGCTTCCCAGATTGCCCCACAGACCCCAAGAGGTGGACAGCAGAAACAGAGAATTGAGAGATAGAGAGGAAAGTATATGGGGGGGGGGGGGGGGGGAGAGAATGAGAAACAACAAAAAGGCAACGGGGGAATGTTGTACATCACATGGTAACATTGCCATAGTATATACAGTGGAGTTGGAGATGAATTTCATCTCAGTCATTGAAAACACAGACTGTATTAAATTTCAATCAGTTGCAGTCAGCACCATGCTTGTTTTTAATTTTTGATTGCAAATTAGTTACAGTCAGCTCCATACATTTATTTAATTGCAGATTGCAATCACTTAATGTAATCGATTGCAGTGGGCTTATAAAGCTGATCTCAGTCTTCTCTGGAAATTATACAATAACAATTACTAGTAAACAATCTTGTTATGACCAAATGTTTTTATGGTGACTATGATCTTTGACTTTTAACCCTTTTCTGACAAGAGGGAGGAGTCATTTTGACCCCCTCGTAATAAATCCATGACTGATCCAAAACCGCTGCATATCGTGACACACCTTTTCATGACTTTCTCTTTTGAAGTGTCGTAATACCTAGTTTGAAAAAATGAGCTTAATCTGAAGCAAAAAAGTCATAAAAATGAAGACCCCCAAATTGGCAAAAATCAATAGAATACATAAGAATCAATTTGAAATTTAAAAGTTTTTAACATGATTTTGTTGATTATGCTACTCGGCATATAAGGGTGGGGGGGGGGAGGGGGGGGGGGTCGTCAAAATCACCCCACTCCTTCGTCAAAACTTTCTCACAAAAAGAGCCCAGTCAGAATAGGGGTAAACCTCAAGTGTATCAGCCTATTGATGTTATGGTGGTGCATCCCAGTACCGGTACTATGTTTCTTGAAAGTCTGATTCCAGTTCACAAAGTTATTGTAGAAAATCATCTTTTGGTCAATCAGTATTAACCTTTGACATTTGACCCCTAAATACAGATGGATTATCCTCTGAATCGGATCTAGTTAAGCTTGCAGTCTTCTGTGGGTAAAACTATGATGACATGGTTCTTTGAGTTTTAATTGAAAAATTGTATGGCCGTATCAAATAGAACAACATATTTGACATTTTATAATGTTGACTTGAATCTGAGCTAAGCAGCCCTGTGTGTGCATGTCATGTTCATGGTGCCACTTACATTAGCGTACTAAAGAATGACACTGGCCTTGATAGCGTTAGTGAGCTCAGGACAGTCATGATGGATAGACAGGTCTGGAGGTGCAACTATGTTCATGGAACCCGAGATGGCATAGGCTGAAGCCTATGCATGCCCTCGAATTAGTAGTAGTAGTAGTAGTAGCATGAATGCCAGAATATTTGTTGTAACAACACCAGACAATGTGGTATCAAGTCTTTCAACTTTTTGAAACTGAATTCATGAGATATAAGAGCTTCCTGATCAGAAAATTAAAATTTCTTTGGAAGTAAGAGACTAATGGAGTGTTCTGGCACTGTCAGTGATGCACAGCATCTTGCTCTGTCTGCATAGTGTAGAACCAGTCGTCTTGACAACATGCTCATGTGGCATCCTTTTCCATGAATAGCGTAGAACCAGAGGGTGTTTCACCAAGCTGTTCTTGAGCTTAGAATGACTTTACTTTATGCATGAATGGTGACCCTTTCTTGTGCTAAATGAGATACCGGTACCCCCTGTTCCTGTTTTAACATAGTGTTATTTGCAACAATCCTTCTCAAATTTGACAAATCATATATTTTGTTTTCAGACACCTGTTAACATCAAGAATTGCAATTTATAAACATCAGATTTGAACTGAAAGGGCATATACTGTACTGGGAAGGCAAAAATGCCTTCAAAATGTAATTGTTAGCAATCTTCTTGCCAATGGTCTTAAATTCATGTATTTTCTATTTTAGAAGCTTGCTGAAAGTTATTTGCCCTCAAATGATCCACATATGGAGTAATTAATGATTAATTATTAAATCCTCGAAATGTTCTGGCCGAACATTTTGAGGATTTGTGATTTAATCACTCCTTACTCCAAATTAGATCATTTGAGGGCAAATAACTTTCAGCAAGCTTCTAAAATAGACAATACATAAATTTAAGACCATTGGCAAGAAGATTGCTAACAATTACATTTTGAAGGCTTTTTTGCCTTCCCAGTACAGTATATGCCCTTTAAGCTGACAGAAATCAAAATCATTGAGATGCTGATTTACCACAAGAAAGGGTCACCAGTCGTGCATAAAAAGCTGAGGGGTACGAACACATACAGTGCACAAGATATTGAAACATTTCTCTCCCTATAGATTTAGAGAAGGAAAGATCATTTGTGTTTTACAAGTGCTTTGTGAAGAGATATTTGGACAAATTCCAAAGGTGGAAGTTGAATAAGTAGAGACATCGAGATGTCACTATCACCACATCTGCACAGTAGTAAAGCCCGAAAAGAAGGAAATGATTAAAACATGTAGTGATCTGATACACCTTACTTTTTAATCAGTGCCTTAATTGTTTTTAAAGATTTTGAATCTGAAATACATGTACATGTACTAATTTTGATGACATTTTCATTGAAAGATTATATTTTTTAATGTAAATTTTAAGAGAACAGGGTTTACCTAGCCTAGTACGTAGGCTAAGGTTTACCTCAATATGGATTGTACCTTGGAGAAATGTGTCTAAAACTGTCTTGTAATTCAGTGCAATAAAGTACTCACAAAACGAATCATAATGTTTGCATTCATTCATTCTTTAATATATAAAACAGTCACTGAAAAAGAAACGATTGTAATACACTGTAGTGGGATAGTAATGGTAATGATTCTAAGTTATTCCACGGCAGAACTGTTCAGCCATCATCTCTGTGTTCCAGATTGGTTGAAATTTGCGGCGATATTTAATTCATGCTTGCTCTATGTTGCACAAAAAGCGCAAAAATTACCATTTTTACAGTACACTGTATGTCATTGCAAAACGGTCACTATTTGTCCACACAGACCACTGTTTTTAAAGTCCACCCAAATGTGAATACCATCTCACTTGATTCGCCCCAATACAATTTGTATGTAATTGCAACTGTTCATTAAGACCACAAGTCCATAGAGTCTTTTTTGTCTGTTTGTTTTGCGATGGTCTTTAAGAATATGTTTGGCTGTATTTTGATTCAGCTGAAGATCAGAACATGTAGGTGTGTATAGCCAGTCAGCCAATCTTGTGAGGAGACCTTGCACTTTGTTTGGTTGGTTTGAATCTTGCTGGTGCTTATGTAACAAAATGTTCTACATATTTGCCCGCTCAATACAAAGTGTAGTAAATAGACATGTGTAATGAAGTATTTCCAATCTTGTCTCATTTTCCCCAAGCAAGCATGTTACCACACAGGAGCTATGCAAAATATAGCTGCATTGAATAGCCTCCCAAACATTTGGGGAAAACTGAAGTCTGCATGTAAAGCAATGCATGAAATGTACAGAAATATGTGATGGACTTCATTTTCTCCTTCGAGGCATCTTCAGATTGGAATTGAGAATAAACCTGATCCCACTAGCATGAAACACTGATGGCTAAGGTGGAACAAGTGTAATCTTTTGCCCTTTCACACCATGGGTTCATCCACCTCATTCTTAACTCTGATCACATACAGCTTCTTGCTGGTCAAGATAAAGAGTCTTTCATTGGTCACTTGCAGACCAAGGATGTCATCATTGGAGTCCAGACTAATGACCTGCTGCTTTGCGATCTGACCAACCACGCGACCGCTCTTCCGGTTCCGCAGGGGGCTCGGAATGTCCGCGGGTTGGCGGTAGATGTAGGCGTGCTTTGAGCAGTCACAGAGGGTGCAGTAAGAAGCGTCTGGAGAGCAGCCGGCGTACTTGCAGTCCCTCTTGGACGCCTGGACGTAGCCCAGAGCATTGAAGGTGGCTTGATGGTGCCACGGGGAAGCACCTTCAGGGGTGGTCTGCCGGGGCTGCCAGACGACCCCGTCCACGTCGTGGCGCAGGCAGAGTGAGGGCGGTAGATCGGGTTGCAAGAAGGACTTGAAGAGGCGCTGGTGACTTCCTAAGTTAGCCTGGGGGTGAAGGATCAGGATCAAGAAATGGTGGTGTTCTATGAGCGTCATCTGAATCAATTAGTGTCTTCCATTTTTAGGGACAAGTATAAGGAGAAGGGAGAAAAGAATGAGACGCAAGAGGAATAGGAGAAGGAAAAGGTGGAGGAGAAGGAGAACATGCAGGAGGAAGAGGAGGAGAAGGGAGGAAAGAATGGACGGGAGAGGAAGAGAAGGAAAAGGAGGAGAAGGAAATGGAGGAGAAGATGGCAAAAAGAAGAGAGACAGGCTACAGGGCCCAGTTCCCAAATGACATTTACTGGAATTTTGGAACCGTCACATAGGAAAAACAGCTTATAGGCAATATGCATGAGTCATAAATCTAGGAAAGTGGCCATCTAAATGAATTTCACTACAATTGTGTACTTGTATCTACCTAGAGAACAAGTTTATATTTAGCGAGTTCAGAATCAGTTATTCATCAATCATTCAGGTTCAGTTTTTTGAGACCATATAGATTCATCAGACAGAGTTATCGGGTGTAAGAGAAAATGTACTGCAACCTTTAATACTAATTGAGTGTATTAAGTCCTCCTTAGCCTCAAAATTCAGCAATACCTTTATAGCTAGTGCCGGAACCAAACACTAACACAACATGGTGGAGAACCAATTTTTCTGAGAGAGGAGAACACAACATTACATGCATGCTACCTTTATGTTTTGTACATTCCTTGAAAAAGTAAAATAACAGTAGTGAGAGAGGGGAACACCACATTACATGAATGTTTTTTTTATTTTTTGTACGTTCCTTGATAAAGTAATACATGTATAAAAGAATCGAAATGGAACAGAAAGTACTGAAAGGGGCTGATACCTTGTGCGTGATGGTATGCTGGACGCCATCAATGCGATAGATGCACATCTCATTTTCCCCGCTCATGTCACACTCCTCTAAGTCCTGGGGACTGATGCCCGGCCGCCCACCCATGTTTCCACTGGGATCGGCATCCTGGCAGAGAAAAAAGGTCAGCATCACATCAAATCCCAGGGCTATTCATGTGCTTCAAGCACACCCTGCAGGTAAGGGTAATAGTAGCTAGTGTGCTTTTCCAATCATGAGGAAGAGCCGTGCCACATTCTATTGCCACCTAAGTGGTAACTCTATCAGAATTACCATCCCCTTTGAAGGAATCTTTCATCTTAATTGTAAAATTATATGTTTAAAGGTAGATATATATATACTCTTTCAAATAAATGTGTAAGCATTATAGTGTTGTAATTTAATTTATACTTACAACATTTACTATGCTCAAGATGATGTAAAAAAATTTAACTTAGCTATGATATGCCTTTCTATTTTGTCTTTTTTATGTTACCTACCATGTGTATTGTGTTTTTTATCAATAAATATATCTTTGAATGGATCAAATCACCTAATGGTAGTTTTTGTTGAATATCATCTACTATTCTGTGATTGCGGGTCTCGTAATCATGATTTTAACTCTTGATTTCAACATTTTGAGGCAATTCCTTTGTGTTGCTAGAAAAGCTTTCTATAGAGTTGAATAATGTATAAAGCTCTCAAGCCAGTGCTTACCTTTAATATCCCTTCTTTTTGACAGGATTTTTAAGTGTTCACACATTCCTTACAAACACGTTGTTAATGCTGTGGGTGCCAATACAGTGAGAATGCCAACAAATTTTCATCACAACCCAAAGTGTGAATATAGTGATGCTGTAAAAGGGCAATGAGTCATTGATTTGTGTAGCGATGCCAGTTTGCAAAGCCTAAATGATATTGCAACCAAATTTCAGGCTTTTCAATTTAAGCAGTGATGCCAGTTTGCAGGAAAAGCCTGCATGATATTACAAGCAAATTTTGCCCTGGAAAGAAATGTCCCTGATATCCCTGCTTGTAACCCAAAATGTGATGCTGTAAAAGTGCAATGTGTTAAATGATTCATGCAGCAATGCCAAAATTTGCAATGAAAAAGCCTAAATGATATCACAAATAAATTTCATTTTTTCAATCGTCACGCCCCGGATGGAAATGTCTCTGATATTCCTGCTTGTAACATTATGATGTACATTATTACCACATGCTCTGCTGCATCCTACCTGTACATCTGATGTGATGTGGGCCAGACGTTCGTGGATTAGCCTTGCCTGGTCTGGATCGATGACATACTCCCCCTCAGTGTTCCCTAGGACCAGCTCTGTCCACATGAAGCATGCATCGGCCTTAGCTAACATCACCTCCAATCTGTGGGAAGACAAAATAAATTGATCCGCTCAAAACGATAACCACAGCTTGGTTTATATGATTCTCCTATCAGCCTTTAATGGCCAAAAATATCTTTCCAATCTCTTATCAAATATTATGAGCTTGAAAATTTTGGCAGAACTGAACACACAAATTGTTAACATTTTTATATCAGTATCTAATCCTAACTACAATTTGGCCAAAGTTGAGTGTGTGCCTGTCTATTCATTTGATTTTTTTTTCCCTGTGATTTTCCATTTAATGAAGATGTTTTTTTTTTTTAAACATGATTAAATTGCTCCTATATTTTTTTCTATCTTTATCATTTATTTTGTTTCAGATTTGTATTTTGATAATGTTAAGAACCATGCGATCAAGCAAAAGGTGTAGAAGGCACAATTGACAGTAATATAGGAAAAGCAGTATTTTGTACACAAACCATCTCGAAATGTCAATTTTTGTCAGATTTTGGTCTGACATAGGAATACATAATGTTGCGTAACCCTTGAAGGGAGTGTCCAATCTTTTTCAAACTTAGTCTCAAGAGTTGCAAGACTCTTCAAAAGAAAAATTCATGAAAAGTTGTGTCATGATGTGCAGTGGTTGCACATCAGTCATGGATTTTGTTCTGGGGAGGGGGGGGGAGGGGGTGAAAATTCCCCAAGTTAGGAAAGGTTAAATGATAAAAGTCAGGATAGGGTTAAATGATAAAAGACAGAATATGATTGGTGACAATAGTCAACTTTTCAACTTTGACTGACTGCCATTAGTATACCATTTGAATTAGAATTGAGCAATGTAACATTCTGCATTTTGAATGTATTTTGTAAATAATAACTGTAATGATAACAATACAAACAGCAAATATTATTAAGCAATTGCTCATGCATGCTCACTTGCGGTTTTCCATTGTCCATGTACAACATGAGATATCAACCAGCCTGGAGAGGGCGCCAGACAGCAGCTCTCTGCCATTTTTTATCCGGATGTCAATCTTGTCAGCCTCCATCACCACGTGGATATCTGGCTTGGAGACGGTTGCCGGGAGGATGAAGGAGATGGTGATGTCCTCCTCAGTCTGAGTCCACATGTATTGAGGCAGACGAGCTTCTACATGAAAAATATATGGGCGTGTTTATGATACCAATGCAATGCAGAATACAGAATATTGCAAAATAAATGTAATCATTTTATTTTTTAAAGAGTCACCTTAGACTAATAAAAGTATTCATAACAATACCTACCAAAAAAAAAAAAGATAAATGGAGCATTTTCACAATGTGCTTGCTATATCAACCACACTGTACAACTTCTTATTTCCTACCAATCATCTCATACCTTTGAAACCAAAGTATTCATTTGAGAAGAAGAAGAAAGAGAATGCATCTAGAGATGGATGATAAGCAATGAAAGGACATACATTATGCACCAGAAATAGAATTCATTCAAAAAATTCATATGACAGAATCTCAGAATTACCCTTGTGACTGGGTAGATTAATGCAATTTTCACATGAAAGTAAGTCAATAAGTTAAAGAACATTCCTGCCAAATTATATTGCTCAAAACATTTTCGATCAAAAGTTATACTATTTTGCTTAGGGGGACTAACTTTTTTGGCTGTCTTTAGATCCAAATAAACACATCACATTCATATGACCAAGTCTTTGCAATACTTCGTGCTCTATGCTGATATGTCTTGTGGTATATATGATTCACATTTGCCAAAGCACGGCTAGGAAATTATATTTATCATATTCTTTGCATTCGTTATGAAACTGCTATTACCTTCTTCTGGTTTCGACTCCTCTGCAGCCTCTGTAACAATCTGTATTGGGTTGGCAGCATCGGACACGACTTCAAAGTCGGTCTCGCTGGCGATACACAGACCTTGCGCCCCTTCCTCCAGACCGCAGTACGTTGGGGCAGTCTTACCCCGTAGCTCTCTAATATTCTCTACCTCATATTCCCCAGCTAGATCAACGAAACAAGAAAAGTATGTATTACTACTCAAAATCACAATCTTCTTCTTCTTCTTCTTCTTCAGCCTACTTTACTCCACTGCAGGAGGAAGGCCTCTTCACTAACGTTCCATTTTGACCTACCTTGAGCTGTTCTCTGTCATTGGGAGTACTGTGTCATCGCTATGTCAATCAGGAAGGAAGTACATCATATGGGGCACATTCCAGTTCACGTAGTATTTTAATTAACTCTCACCGTGCCATAGAGCCGCACGTACATTATTGTTATGGTACTTTATACACGCTAGCGCGATATCGATCGGCTGCTTCATACATGCGAGCAAACCACTGCTACGCTGCTTTGTTTATCGCTTTGCGTGCACCAGATAATTGGCTTTCGGTCACGCGTCATGTTCACGTTCATGTTCACCTGTCAGATTGGCTTTTCTTGAGTAATATAGCATTTTTTTATGTTTGATATCATATCATCAATATGCCTCCCCCTCACAAAAAAAAAACAGAGTTGCTTCATCGACCCTGATCTTGTGCAATTTAAAGTTTATTATTAGTTTATAACAAATTAACAAAATAACTATGTTGTACAAATTTGGTATCATAATAAAGCTGATGAAATTTGCTCCAACTTTTATGTAAGTTTTTCTGTAAAAGATTCAAAATATAGTGGTTCAAAAATGTCAACACACAAAATAAGCACAAACTTGGCACAGGGCGGATTTGGGGCGGGCACAATGGGGATTAGTGGTGTGGCACTGGGCTTGACTCATTGGGGCAAAGCTATGAGTTCATGATCTTCACTGTAAACGTGGTAAAGTTAACATACAGATATTTTCTGGAGTTGTGACAATGCTAACCATCAGTGCTGCACGATTATGCCCGTTGCACTAGGCAATTATCGTCACTCAAATATCGTCAATCAGTCGATATATAGTGTGGTGAATAAATCAGTTCATATTCCTAATGCTTGCAGTCATAACACTGCTTATCTTCTATTTTTGCATGTAGCTTTTGATTGTGTACAATATATAAGCGATAGTGCAAAAAGCAAGCCGAAATTCACTATTAACATGGCACGCAATGAAAAAATGTAGCCATGATCAGTGCAACATTTGAAAATAACAAGCCAAAATTATTGGCACTCACAACGACTACAATCTACAAAATCTTAATGTGTTTAATTATTACAGTATGAAAATTATTTGTGAAAATCGCGTTAATCAAATACTGCAATATGTATTTACTACATTTACAGTACAAGTATTCAATGGCTTGTAGTTCATCATTACTGAGCAGTCATATTTCTGTAATTACATCAAGAATACGGCAAAAAACCAAACCCACCTTCAGTTCTCTTCAGGGTGATCCACTCAAGACGGGTCTCGTGGTCGCTCTTGTTGCTAGGTTGGGCATCCCCGCTCTCATTGCTCTTCACCCTCTTGGCCACATGAAGCAGCACACAGTCCATCCTGACCTCTGACCCTGTGTTTGTGCTCAGGGCGTGCTGCAGGATTGAGGGCGCCCCCCCACAAACCTCCTTCTGGAAAACCACCTGAAGACAAATCCAGACAGGGCACCTCAACAAGAAATTTAGAGTTTCATTTCAAAATGACAGTAAATCCATATTTGAATAAAATGCATTTCCTCTGGTAAAAACAAACAAATTCTACATGGGCACGAAATACATTATTAAATTCCAGATTTGTAAACATTTTGGGGTACAAAATCATGTTACATTCAAGGGTTTAAATCATTATTTGTTATATTTCCCTAACAAATCAGAAATACTTAAGTTTTTTTTTTTCAATTCTTGATATCACAAATAACTGCAAAATATCACAATCACTAACACTTTTCAGATTTGGGGCTTATAAAGTGGTGATCTGGGCCCTTCATGTTATATTAGTAGGTCTGAGCGAACAAATTGCACCAGCATCGACACTTTTGGGGTAACTCACTTTTCCACAGAAATTTGTCCTATATTGCTACTTTACTGTAATACACAGAGTTTTGTATGAAACGTTTCAGAAGATGATTGTAGTAGAGCTGAGAACTTTCTTGACTAAAAGAGGGGTTACTTGCACTGACGCAAAGCATAATGAAGGAATCCATTTTCCATTGTATTGACACAATCTTAATCTTTTGACCTGCTGAAGGGTTACCTTTCCTTACACAACTTGAGTGAATGAATGAAAACCTCCCTGTTCTTGCATACCTTCCACGTGGAAGAGTCTGGTGCATCTCTGAGTCCTGTGTCCAGCAGATAGAGGAGTCCCGCCCCATCTGACAGCAGGCATAGCTGGGGGGAGGGGAAGGACAGGGAGACGCTATGCCGGGACCCCGCCCTCCTGGTGGCCTCATCAGGGATTGTGAAGACGACCCTCGCGGGATTCAGCTGAGATTCCTGAGTCAGGAACAAGAAATAAACATAAAAATGAAAAAAACAGCTACTTTCAAATTACAAAGTAGACAAATATGACAATAAGTCAATATCTAATTGATGGTTGATCATTGATTTTAAAAATCCAAATCAGTAAGAGACTGTTCTTCATTGGGGCCATGCCGCTTAATCACAACATAATCTATATTTAAAATAGAAAAGACCTACGTAGTAGCACAAAGTCAAATCATGGACATGAACAGTTACATAAATAACACAATGACAATTGAATATGAATAGCTGCATATAGATTACAGTTATCCAACAAATCATTTCTGTGATTTCTATTTTTTTTAATTAAGCCAGTGCATTCTGTCAAGGTTTGTTTGAGTTGTATGTGACCAACAAGAGAAAAAATAGCATCAATAGTATACACAATTAAAAACAAATCTTTATGTCACAGGTATTTAATCAATAGATTTTCAAAAAATACCATGTACAATATTATTTATATTCTTAATCTATAATATGGGAAGCAATGCCACAACAACCTTAAGGTAAACACAAGAAATCTGTCTTAATCTTAAGGGTCTTACCAGAACAACCCTTTCCTGCAAGACCTTCCAGTGTTTGTCAACATAGTACACACAATTTGGGTTCCACAGATCACCTGTCAGATAGTTTGGCAGACCAAATGCTTGCATGTGCTGAAAGGTGTATTCATCATCTCGCAGCTTCACCTCATCAACACCTGGAGAAGGAATATAAATTAAGTATCCTAGACCTTCTGCTTCATGAATGTATTTTTTTAACTGAAAATTTTCAACACACATAACAGCATATTTTGTTTCCACCTTTAAAATGGGCCAGAGACTAAACAATTGTGAAGCCAAATTGATACTAAAACGGGAACAAATGTTGAATTTGACTTATTGTTCTAATTGAATTAGAATTTGTTTGGCCATTTGACATTATTTTTGCTTTGCTTTTAATTGCTGTTGATCTGTCGTTCTTCAGGTACTTGAATTTACTTATAACTTTGATAACAGAAGCAACATTTCACATGTTTTCAGAAAAACATTTGGCTTGGGCTAGAATTTGTTTGGCCATTCAACTTTGTTTAACTTAAAGTCCACCTGTTAAATGGCCAAACAAATTCTAGCCAATGTTAGGGTTGTCTTTTTTTATCTCACTATAATTCAAACTTTATTGCAAACCCACCTCCATCTTTTCAGTCAGTACTTTTAATGCTTTAGTCCACACTAGAAACGTCTTGGTGCACGTATAATTTTGCATCACAAGTCATGCATAGTCATCACTTGCGCTAAATGCGGGCCATAGAGCTCTATGATACGGGCATGCATTAGAGCGATAGCGTCATCATCATGAATATTAATTTGGGCATGCGTGCGATCAAGTCATGGAACAGCCAAGATGGCAGCCTGGAAGGACCTTGTTTGTTAGACAGAGACATGAAGAGGAAAAAGGTAACGTTGCTCAACATTTTTGAACGTTTTTATAGTGTGAGAATACATAAGATACACGCAGCCATTCATATGTAATAGATTTACTTGAAATTAGTTATTCATCAATGTGCACGGGTCAATCATTCATAAGTAGTCGGACCCGTCACGCAATGGAGGTGGTGGCGAGCCCTCAGGACGCTCCTGCAGCGGCGGGAGCGACCTGAGGGGCTCTTATCAGCCGTGCTGCGCTGTGTGCATATATGCCCACCGCATGCTCGAAGTTAAGTTCGATTGCTCATGTGCATGTATGCCTGATGTAACGATAGGCTGGCTGACCCTGTGCGGATTCAGCAACTCACCGGAATATACGCTAAGCATTAAGCAGAGCATTAATTAATATTAGCAATTATGCAAATTTTGTTTGTAGCGGCATCGTCTTTGACTCAACGACACTGCTAATATCTTGTTTAAATAAATACTTTTCTTGTTACTTTGCCACAATCAATGATTTCTATGGATTAACAATAGTGCAAACAAGCATGGAGAGCATTTGTAATTAAAAAGTTAATATTATTAATTCTGTAGGTCCCCCTACCAACGTTTTCCTGAAAACATATGAAATGTTGCTTCTGTTATTTGATGTTATAACTTAGATTATATTCAAGTACCTGAAGACATACCAACAGCAATTATAGGCAAAGCAAAATAATAATCTTGTACTTGTATTATAATCTTGTACAAAGGCTGAAGCCCAACTCTACTTTTTCATGTCAGACTCTGAATCAACAACACGGATTTGTACGTATGGGACCACCTATTAGAGAAGAAACTACACTGCGCCGACCCTGTGTATCATGGTCTTTCTACTTGATGATACTCATTAACGCATACTTTTACTTACCGGTACTGATCGACAATTGATACGTAGGTAGGGCATCAAGTGATAATTTATAGCCATCGAATTGGCTGTCAATCAAATCACGATTTACCCTCAGAACTTCGGCACAACTGCTCGCCATGTTTGCTCGCCTGACCGATATCATCGACCATGCATGCATGATCAACAGGATTACGATTGTTACGGTATCTTTGAACGTCCCTTTCTTTTAGGAATATGAACAGAGATCAATAACCAAAACGAAACCATGATTGTCCCGATTTGGATATCATTAATGATTTTTAAAAAGGGGGATTTTTTTTTTCAATAAGAGCAGACACATAAAAGAAACATATTAGTGTCGGTTTGATGAAAGTCGGTCAAAGAATAAGGAAGTTATGAGCATTTAAAGTTTTGATTTTGTGACGTCACATGCGAGGTGATATCCCATATGCTGTGTACATTTTTTTTCTCGAAATTTGGTATTTTCTCAAAAAGAAAATCTTGCACCTGTGCATTTGATGCATCATTAGAAATATGTTTTTTACGTATTTTGGACAACGGAATTATTTTTTTTTCATACAGGTATGTGTGTAAAAACGTATTTCAAAGGCAGAGAGTGACATTTTCCTATCTCCATGCAGACACCAGACCGTGCACGTTTGTATGTCGACACCGTCACGTTGACCCCTAGATTTGTTTTGTGTTGGGACATTTTTAGCCTATATCAGAAATATATCGGCACCGTCACGGTATCAGTCACACCCAGCCAATCAAAAATACTGTACGGTTGGTTCTTTCGTATACCTCGTCTCAGGCATGATTCTCAATCTCCCTTCATTCCCCTGATATAACTGAGAAAACATCGCCCTCCCTTCACCCCCCCCCCCCCTCCACGTACAAACACACACACACACACACACACACACACACACACACACACACACACACACACACACACACATACGTATATAAAGCCTAGTTAACAACTATGTCTGGTACTGCAGACTACGCCTGTATCCCTCTGACAGCCCTGGATCCTCTTTTCCCGACCGCTCCACATAACACACATACTGCAGACACAAACACAAACACACACAACATACACACACGCACACACACACACACACACATACACACACACACATGCACACACCCACAAACACATACACACACATACAGACACAAACTCACAAACACACACACATTCACGCACACACACCACACACACAAACACACGTACGCACGCACTCGAACGTACACAGACACATACACACATACACACACACACACACTGTGCGTTGAGAAGCTTAAAATAATTTTGTGGTTTTGTTGATGGTTATTGCATGCATGTGTGTATTCGGGCCTTTGTGGTTGTTGTTTTTTGTGTACGATTATGTGTTTTTTTTGTATTGTATTGTGCTTTTTAGCGAAGCGAATGAAGAAGAAGAAGAAGAATATAATAATAATAATATTCAATTCTTAGAGACGCATAATACCATTCAAATGCGTGTGAAAGTAAAAATTGATTATGTGAGAATTTGAAAATAACTAATGATTATCAAACAGATGCGTCTTTAGTCTTGATTTGAATTGATCGAAGTCTGTCAATGATCTAATGCCTTGGGGGAGCTAATTCCATAATTTGGGTGCCGTAATTGCAAAAGCTCTATTACCGAATTTCAGAGCCAGATTTTTGGATTGAGAACGAAGATTACGAGTAGGATGGTATGGTTTGATGAGTTCAGTAAGATAAAATCATAAACTGTATGGTTCAGGAAAAGGGATAGCTAACCCTGAAACTGATTTGGTATAAATAAAAACAGGCACATGAAAAAAAATACATACTAGTGAAGGTTTGATCATGGACTTACAACAATGGTTTGATGAAAATCCGTCAAAGGGTAAGAAAGTTATGATCTTTTTAAAAAAAATGATTTTGTGACGTAACAAGCGAGTTGCTCTCCCAAATGTTGTGTAGGTACTCTACATTTTTTCTAAATGTCGATTTTCTCGAAACGATATGCACCCTTATATCTGCGCATTTCATATATCATGAGAAACACATTTTTACACAAATATCTTTATGAAAAAATTATTACACAACATAATTTTGGAAGAGCACCTCGCATAAGACGTCACAAAATTTAAATTTCAAACGATCATAACAGTTTTATCCTTTGACGGATTTTCGTCAAAATTTCACTTATTATGTTTCTTTCATATTTCTGCTTCTAGTGAAACCAACTTAATATCGGGGTGAACTATTCCTTTAATTACATTAAAGGTTTAGATATGATTTAATCAATTTCAAGTACAATTATGATGAATACGATGTACGCTACATCCTCCCCGATTATGCGTAATTACTATAAGTCGTAGCAATAAGAGTGTATCTAATACATTTTTTAAAACAAGGCACAATGAGTATCTCACCAACTAAGGCTTAATCAATGATGATTTTATTAATAGCAGAGCGCGGAGTACTTACAGTGGCCCGCGTACAGATTGGCGATTCTTTGAGTCGAACAAAATGAGACCCACTCTACGAAAAATAATCCGAAAGTTTGACTTTTTGTATTGAAATGACCTACAACACTTTGCTTCCATTGTTTCAAGTGAAATAACAAATGCATAAAGCGATCATAACTTTGTTCATTTGTATCGAGATATCGTAAAACTGGTACCAAATTAATTAGAAAAATAATTTAGTAGTAGGTTTTTGCCAAAGCCAGTCACAACTAAGCTGAGATATCAAGGGGGGAAATCTTCAGTTTTGAGGGGTACACCAGACATGGGCTGCTCCTGTTCAAGAATAAAGACAACACCGTTTTCAATTAATGTTTACTGTTTGTTTTATATGGAATCTATATCTATATTTCACACAAAATGAGTATTGATATAACGCAAGCTGAGCAACGTGTTCTCCAATATAATATGTGCATCAATATATCATGATCATTTCGTGCTTACTCTTTACACAAACGAGCAACGGTGACAGGGGGACGAACCAGTCCTACAGTCAACTCTTACATCATATGGACGCATAATTCTTTCGAAAGTTACACAAACATAACAGAGATACCACAAACACCCATATCCGCCTACATGATTGAGTGAAAAATCACACAAAAAAGCGATGTCAAAAAAGTAACAAACAGACGCACAAAATTATAAGCCGATTCATAAGTGATTCATCTTTCTAGGGAAAACTAAACTCATTGTAAACATTTTTCTTTCAAAACTGTAAATAGAGATCTCCACAAACTAAATTGAAAAGGTTTTGTTAAAAGTCAAACATCGTAGCCAGAATGCTGAATTGGGCTTGATATACAATCGTGAAATGTATAAAAGTATGACGATGGGCTGACCCTAAGTCAGAGAAAGGGGTAAAGCACCCTCTCTTTCCCTAGCTGTCTTTCTCTATTCTGTCTTCACACATTTACTTTTCTCCCCTATCTCTCCCTTTATTTTCGAGAATTCCACTGTATGCTAGGGTTGTCATATGATTAGGTAGGTAGGCTATAGGCGTCTGCCCCCTGGAATGACCAAAACTTCAATGGTGTCAATATTTGTGTCTCTGCATGACCCTCATGTTGACGGCAATGGCGTAACCCCGCACTTCGGTACGGGAGCATACTGATGGATTCTGATTTCCCAAACCTTATCCACTTTTCTTCCTTTATAGCTCAGTTTGTGTCATGGATGCTCAGGCACTTCTATTCTCATCAGCTTAATATATATCTTTCATATTTAGCTAAGATTTGTGACTCAACATCCTTACAATGTAATTTATATCCCTTCTATGAATATTCATGAGTATTCTGGGAACGTGATTGGTCAATTCATGATCGCAGACTACAAAATAATTTGACTATATCTGCCTCAGCTCCGGATATTTTTCACTATTTTTTCATGGGGAGGACTGCGCATGCTCTATTTACTATTTTCTTCCTTGGCACTACTGCGCATGCTCTCTACCTGAGCGCGGGCGTAAATTAGTGCGCGCATGAATAGTGCGCGGTGTGTTGCGCATTTACCTGGGATGAACCGATATCAAGACAGAGAAAAAAAAAGGCGACATACCACCACATGGTGTTACCGAAAGTTTTACTATTTTCTAAATAGTATTTATTAGTTATTGTTGTACAAAAGGGATATAAAACAAATATACCAAGCATTGAGTTCGAAAGTATAGTGAAAATTATCCATCTTCGGAGGGACTGGCATAAGTTACTATTTTTTCCTCGGGGGCTTCGCCCCTCGGAAAAAATAGTTCTATGCCACTCCCTCCTCAGATAGATAATTTCCACTATACAATCTCACAGCTTGGTATATTTGTATACTAGCTTGAGAAGGCAACTCGATAATGTACTTAGAAAGCCCAATACTACACTCGTGTTTGAATTGTGTACAGTAACTGCACATTTTAGTTGTGCAATAAAAACTCATCCAATTCTAAATTAGAAATAGAAAAGAAGAAAGAAAGACGCAACCTAGCTTATGCCTCGTGAACATTGTGAACGTTGAATAAACAGATGAAGCAAGAGATGATCTAATTGTGAAGAAATACGAGGAAGTTCAAATGAAAAGTGAATGAAGCTGGGTGACTGACGGGGTAAAGAGAGGGGTAAGCTGACTTATCCCTGAAATTGCTTGCATCCGAGAGGCGAGGTTCAAAATGCAAAACCAGATGTAATGGAAACTCTCTATAAGCCTACTGCTTAGAGTACATTTTCTGGGTCTTGAAAATATAGCATGAATATCTTTTTCGGAGTACATTGTAATTGTATTTCTTCTCTATGTTATTAAACGCATACGCATTAATGCTGTTAACCACCGATTACACAAGATAGTTTATCGGTTATCATTAACATATACACATTCACCAATTTCCCCAACAACTTAAAAGACATTATAACTTCCCGTTCAAGTCTTACGCATTCACTAACTGCTAAAAGTATCTACTGTACATTTACCATGTTTACATGAGGTTTTCATAATCACACCACCACAAAAAAAAAGAATAACTACAATGATTTTAAGACGTGAGAAATTAGACATGAAACACGGAACTGATAATCATGAAATTAATGTTAATGAGCAAACTGTATCGTGTGGGAATTATGACGACAGAAATAGTGGACAACCGCGGACAACAATTGTTATAACAATAAATGAAGCACGTCATCATCATAACCAATGTTCACACTGAACAAGGCAACCACGATATTGCGAGGAATATCTTGCTTTCAAGGTCCAGTTCACAAATTGTAGTATTGATGGGATTTTCCTGGTCAAGACATCGAAGCAACCTCGCCAGAAATATCGTGTCATATTTACCCGGAATTTCAATGTTTACACTTAACTAATGAATATACGTTCTTTCAACTGTGTTCAATCTGATAGACTTTCATATTAGTGTTTAGTTACGGGTAGGACGGGATGCCAATGCACCGATGAATATACATGTAATCTATTCAGTTTATAAGAATAGTGCCCCTAATTCTCGTTATGTCATAATGATATGCCACATGGAACGACCCTCCATTGTGGAGAGCCACCCAATCCATTACAATGAAGCAATTCAGATCTCATTACATTCCCATACTGGTTCGGTTTGGTTTTATTTCCGTATAAAAAATACATAAATTCAAACGTATACAATGAGGTTCAATTTACGGCTGGTTTCCCATATTCAGCAGTAACTATAATGTTGCCGCTGGTCTTCCATGGGGCCAGTTACAATGTCGTAGAATTCAAAATACTTAAACATATACATAGCATTACTAAATACTAAATCAAACATACTAAATCATGTCGTAGGACCTGAACGATAAGAACGGTAGAAAACATTCCCGCCATGATTGCGTGGCCTACATTCAACTCATAATGAACAAAAAATGATACCCTAATAAGGCGAAATGATAACACAACATATTTATGTTCCCCTAGATATTAACCATGGACCCTACCACGCATGAACTAACTATTCATGTTCAACCTCACTTGCCGGTGCCATAGGCTGCACCGTCTGCGGCTTCCGCTTTGTTTTTCAGCTTCTGGTAACTTACTTCGCTCTTTTCGTCCGCGAGCTGCTCAACAGTGAATTGCTGCGGGAGAGAACAGAAAAAGAAAATTCAATTGAATTAAATTTAAAAAATTAATAAATTGTCTTCTCAATTAGTGACATGGAAAAGACTAGAGTAAAGGGAGGATAGGATGAAAGCAGGGGCGTAGATGGGGGTGGGGTGAGGGAATGTACACTCCTCCCCCCCCCCCCCAAAAAAAAAAAAAAAATGTCTTCTTAATAATAGATATGGAAAGAACGAGAGTAAGGGGAGGACAAAAAAAAAACATTATCAAATGGGCAGATGGCAAGTACTATAGGTGTTAAAAGGACTTTTGACACTTTTGAAAAATGATTAAATATCAGTTTAAACTCAAATCAAGCTGACACAAGCTCAAATCAAATTGAAACATCATTAAGTCAAGGGATGTAAATCATTTTAGAGGCAGGTTTTGTGACATTTCGTATGTTTTCTTGTAATAGAGTGTTCCCACAAGCAGCCATATTGGAGGACAAACAATAAAAACTTGCGCATCAGACCATGAAAAGTCATTGTTTTCATGGTTTTTGCTATTGTTTTGTCGTCCTTGTAATCCTTGGTTGTGTTCATGCGACCATCGCCAGAATCATGATAACGCAAACATGAATCACAATAACGACAGCATCAGCGTTCAGTCGACCTTCTCTCCAATGACGTTTCTCCTTGGATTCGGCCGATTCAATGCGCATCGCAGTGCGCAATTACGTGACTTCTACGTTGGCTGCTTGACTAGCACAGGAAGTGGGGTCCGGCATAATGACGTCATAGAATCATGATTCAAATCACGTTTGCGTTCAATTGACTTTTTTCTAACGTGATTCTGCAGAAACGTCTTTCCAAACGCCCCCTTTTCCTTTGAATCATGATTTTAATCTATGCTATGCTAATGTAGACTTTGGGTGGTGCGTTTCAAACGTAAACAAGGATAATTTTCCACTCTTCCTGAAAATGTTCGTGAATCTATATGACTGTGAATTTCCCACATGTTATCGTTAGGGTATACTGCTGATTCCTGCTGGGTTTCATGACTATTGCAAATGGGACATGCTGTCTTTAAGATCTGCGTAAACGTAAACGACAATGAGGTGTGTCCAATGATGAGATATCGGAACTTTGAGCTTGCCCCAAGCCATGAGTTCGCTCGGGGATCGTTTGTACAGAATACTTTAGTGTGTCATAATTTATTCACATTTTCAAGACATTATGTTCTAAACTATGCGGACAAAGCAAGCAGCAGTGATCACATCGAGGACTCTATTTGGGAGTGCGCGACACTAGTCCGCTAGACAATATCGGACGGGTTAACCTCTCACTACAGTGATTTTGTTTAGAATCAGTTTTCTTGACAAGCTAATATGATGACGCCACTTCGGTACTCTATGGAGATGGCAAATCCCCTACCAGCGTGCTCTCGATTCAGGAAATGGAAGATCTTTGAGTCTGTGGTCATGCGTTAAGTTCGGATATAACTTCATTGGTCCTGAACGCCGCCCGCACATGCAATCTAAAACAACGTAATAATGTCTTGAACTCACAGGCATTACCTGTTTGACGAAGGCCTTGTCGGTGCTGACTTTGGCTTTCTTGAGGGGAGTTACCAGCGGCCCGATCCAGGTGACGAACACGAACAGCCGTTTCATCTCGTCTCCTGACTCCACGAGCACGTATCCGTAGGCGCGCTCGTCATCTGTATACAGGTGGCATGGCAGAGGGGTGAAGAAAGAGGAGAGGGACACAAGGGGAGGGGAGGAGTAGAAAAGGGGCAGAGAAAAGAGAAGGCGTACAGAGGAGGAGAGGGTAGAAAATAAACAGAGAAAAGAGAAGGCTTACGGGGGAGGGTAGAAAAGAAAGACAGAAAATAGGGGGTGTACAGAGGGGGAGAGGGTGGGGATCAAAAAGCGAGAGAAAAAAGAGGGTAGGTACAGAAGGGAAGGGGGGTAGATAAGGGAGAAAGAAAAGAGAGGTGGTACAGCTCGAGGGTGTGGGGAGGGGAGAGAGAAAAGACAATGGTTATCATGGTTATAGAAGGAGAGATTGTAGAAAAGGGAGAAAGAAAAGGGAGAGAGTTATAGAGGGGGAAATACGAAAGGAGACAGAGGATGTGGGAAAAGTGATACAACGGAGAGATGAAAGAAGGTTAGAACGAGAGGGAAAAGGGAGAGCGATAGGGTATGGAAAGGGAAACAAAGAGAGAGAGAGAGAGAGAGAGAGAGAGAGAGAGAGAGAGAGAGAGAGAGAGAGAGAGCGAGCGAGAGAAAGTCGGATATTTAGAGAGTACGTGGGGGAGAGTGTGGGGAGGGGGATAAAAAAGAGAGACGGACGGAAAGGCCGATACTGAAAAAGAGACTGATAGGAGACTGTAGGGAAATAAAGGAACAGGGGAGAGAGACAGATAGAGACAAAGATAGGGAAAGAGATGGAGAGAGAGAGAGCGAGAGAGAGAGAGAGAGCGAGAGGGAGAGAGAGGGAGAGAGAGAGAGTGAGAGAGAGAGAGAGAGAGAAAGAGAGAGAGTCGGATATTTAGAGAGTACGTGGGGGAGAGTGTGGGGAGGGGGATAAAAAAAAAAGTAGGTAGAGGAGACATAAAAGAGAAGAGAGATTGGGCGAAGACAAACAGGCATAAAGACAGAGAGCGACTATAATAGCCAAACACCAGTCTCGATATAGACATACCATCTTTCTTCTGAATTCTCATCCCTGACTTTAGTGTAAGCCGCTTGAACAGCGCTAGCATCAACTATTGGGCTGGCCATGATGATTTTTGTGAGTCTCACTTATGATGAGTGAACTGTGCAGGTATATGATATCAATTATTCGCCAAATAAATCCAGGTATGTCTCACTTGACCGTTAGAAAAATCTCCACCTCTCTGCGTCGGCTGTACGGAATGAACCCAAAGACAGAAGTGCGAATAAAGAAGACTCCGAGCTGTGGGAAATATTCTCTATTGACTCTCTCAAATCAGCTGTGGTTCCGAGCTATGGTCCGCTCTGTACTGACGCGATCGCATGCATGAAAGATTGACGCACATATCCAAAGAAACGGCTACGCACATAGAAAATTGGGGCGTTGACCACTGCAAGTTGAGGCCCGGTCCCACTGCACTTACGGATGCAACGAGGATGTAAAACGTAAACAAATCTTGCCATCCGTTGGAAAACGTAAGCTGTATCCTCTTTCAATCTGTTTGATCCGTTCTAAAAGTTTTGTGTGCGTGTTACATACTCATTGCATCGATAAGTGCAGTGGAACCGGGCCTCATGATGAATTCACAGTGAACGGATGCTCGATGGATAGAGCGTATGAAACACATCCACTGTGAATCAATCCGCGCAAAAAGTTTTGAGCTGCACAAAACTTTAGAGGCCCGGTCCCACTGCACTTACGGATGCAAAAGGGATGTAAAACGTAAACAATCTTGCCATCCGTTGGAAAACGCAATGCATCCGTACTCATTGCATACGTGTTTCAAACGCTCTATCCATCGAGCATCAGTCCACTGTGAATCCATCCGCGCAAAAAGTTTTGAGCTGCACAAAACTTTTAGAACAGATAGAACGGATGAACTTCTCGCCGTGTACGATGTGAATCCGCATACGAGCAACAAACGTTCTGTATCAGTTATTATCCGTCAAACGTAAGCTGTATCTTTTTTGCATCCGTTCTATCCGTTTTGTGCAGCTTAAAAACTTTTTGCGCGGATGGATTCACAGTTACCGGATGCTCGATGGATAGAGCGTATGAAACACGTATGCAATTAGTACACAACGGATGCATAGCGTTTTCCAACGGATGGCAAGATTGCTTACGTTTTACATCCTTTTTGCATCCGTAAGTGCAGTGGGACCGGGCCTCTAAAGTTTTGTGCAGCTCACAACTTTTTGCGCGGATTGATTCACAGTGGATGTGTTTCATACGCTCTATCCATCGAGCATCCGTTCACTGTGAATACATCATGAGACCCGGTCCCACTGCACTTATCGATGCAAAGAGTATGTTACATGCACACAAAACTTTTAGAACGGATCAAACGGATGCAAAGAGGATACAGCTTACGTTTAAGGGATGATAACGGATATAGAGCATTTATTGCTCGTATTTCATCCGTATTATTCACCCGTTCTATCCGTTCTAAAGGCTCTGTTCCACTGCATTCACGGATGTAAAGAGGAATTGATGCAATTCATACCCCGCGCATGCGCAGTAGACGGTTTGCATCCGATATACATCCGCGCGGCATCCGTTTTTTCCGTTAGGCGTTCGTGATGCATCCGCTTTATTCGCTATGCATCCGCTCTTTCCGCTATGCGTCCGCTTCGCAATCATCCCTGTTACCCCTTGGGAGCTGCCATCAACTTCCATCCGCAATAATCCGCTAAGCTTACGATTAACTTGTTTGTCACCATGATATTTTTTGTGACGTGATGGGTGCACATTGTGTGGTAAATGCATTTTTTTTTTGTCAACCATTTTATTGCCTTTATTGCCTCTGCTGAAATATTGCATTCCTGATGTGAAGACCCTGGATCTTCTTTGTCGGCATACATCGCTGATTCAGTAATCATGATGATGACCTGTAATATGATTGATTGTGCTTTCGTGATCTGAATGGAGTATTGTGCTGGTCAAGGTTGCCTGAATTGTATAGCCCAATGCGAAGGTTTGCTGGTTAATTGCGCTCTGACCAATCATCACGTAGTAACAAACAGAAAACTTCGTTGTGGGTAACACTGCCCAAAGAAATTGTCTTCATTCTGTTTGACAAAACGGACACATCAGTTTGACAGAGAGAAGGGGAAGAGGGGGGGGGGGGGGGGAGAGAAGCAAGAGCAAGAGAAAAGGACGAAAACGAAGGTGAAGAAGAGGAGAATGCAAAATGGGAAGATTAAGAAGAGCGGCAGACAGACAGAGAGACAGACGGAGAGGCCGTAAAAAGAGACTGATAGGAGACTGTAGCGAAATAAAGAAGCAGGGCCGGAGAGAGGCAGATAGAGACAAAGATAGGGAGAGAGAAAAGGATAGAGAGGGAGAGAGAGAGAGAGAGAGATAGGGAGAGAGAGAGAGAGAGAGAGAGAGAGAGAGAGAGAGAGAGAGAGAGTCGGAAATGGAGAGTGTACTTGGGGGAGAGTGGGGGTGCGGGAGATAAAAGAGAAAAGTAGGTAGAGGAGACGTAAAAGAGAGATGGGATAGAGATAAGAGACATAACAGACATAAAGACAAAGAGCGACTATTTAGCCAAACACCAGTCTCGATATAGACCACCTTTCTTCTGAATTCTCATCCCTGACCTAAGCGTAAGCCGCTTATAGAAGAGCGCTTTCATCAACTATAGGTTTGGACATGATGATTATTGTGAGTCTCACTATTAAAGGTGAAATGAGCTATGCAGGTACACTCTTATTGTTACGACTTAAAGTAATTACGCATAATTGGGGAGGATGTAGTGTATATCGTCTTCATCATGATTGAACTTGGAATTGATTATTAAAAAGTCAATGTAATTAAAGTAATAGTTCGCCCTGAAATTAAGTTGGTTTCAATAAAGAACAGAAATATGAAAGAAACATAATATGTTTCCTTCAGCGGCATCCAACATTTACATAACATTTAACCTTTAATAATCTTCCTATCATAATATCTGGTTTATGTACTTTCTCCCCCATTCCTTCTCATAATCTTTCTCTTTTCCTTATCTTTATATTCTTTTTTCAGAATAAAGATATTTGATGTGTACTGTTTTCTTAATGTGGAATCTATATTACAATATTTCTTACAAATGTGTATTAACATGAAGCTAATTGAGCAAAGTGTTCTCCAATATTCTGAACATCAACAAAATGACCATTGCCAATAATCAGATCGTCATGTCAGCTGACAAATAGCAGACTAAGGGATTCAGTTTGGAGTAAGCTTGACAGACCTAACATAGACATGATAGAGTGCTGTTTGTCAAAGCGCAACTGTTAGATATTTATATCCTACCGCAGATGGCGTACCACAGGCAGTAGCAGGAGCTTCCATCGATTATGGCTCTGAGCGCTGAGTAGGAACAGAGTGAGGCTCCGCGAGTAGGGCAGAAGCGCCTGCATGGTTCTGATCAGGGGAAAGATCCCTTTATATGGCCGTATGCGTGTAATTTAATTTGTGGTAGTCCCGAAAGCGTACCAAAGATGATATTACCGTAACAAAAATCAAATAAAATCGGTTGAACATCCTTGGACATTTTTTTCGCACAATGAAAAGACTAATACAGAGGGATAGTGATTGCTCCAGAGCAGTCCAATGGTTGAGCACAGCTTTGTCCCTGACCACATTTATGGCGACTTTCATGAAGTCGCATAAGTACCTGAAATTGTCGAGTTACTTTGCTGTTAGCCCTAGTTTCAGGTTTTCAACAAAAACAAATTCATGCTGGACACTTGCCCTTCAGAATCTGAGGCAAGAATATAAATGAATAAGCTACATTTGTGACAAAAATGTGTGCAGACAATGAAATAGTTTGTCTGACATGGCACGTCAATAATCTATGTTCGTAATCACAACTGTTATCCTAAGTGAAGAGTAAGGGAGTATTATAACCACCAGTATCTCGTGATTTGGATACAATGGGTGGAATGCACTCGAAATCTCCTACTTCTTGCTATATAGTCAAACAAACATCGGACAAGCTTTGGCGCTGCCAATAGTCGTTCGAATGAAGTGCATAACATTTGCATAATTCTAATAGCGAAAATGGCCTATATTCGAGCGAAAAGCGTCTGGTTGTTAATTTCCCGATGCGGAGCACGGAACAACTATAACTTGCCGACGTTATCTATACCCTCTCCACGCAAACCGTTGGCAAATGTTAACACTTCCGCATTTTCCGAACCCCGACAATCTTTCTGCACACATTTCCATGTCGCGCGCGCGGCGTCCACGACCCTAACTTGCAGTGGTCAACGCCCCAATTTTCTCTGTGCGTAGTCGTTTCTTTAGGATGTGCGTTGATCTTACATGCATGCGATCGCGCCAGTACAGAACAGACCATAGCACGGAACCACAGCTGATTTGAGAGAGTCAATAGAGAACATTTCACACAGCTCGGAGTCTCCTTTATTCACACTTCGGTTTTTGAGGATACGTTGTGTGATCCGCTTTTAATTCATCGGGTTCATTCCGTGCAGCCGACGCAGAGAGGTGGAGATTTTTCTAACGGTCAAGTGAGACATACCTGGATTTATTGGACGGATAATTGTTATCATTTACCTGCACAGTTCATTTCACATTATTGAGACTCACAAAAATCATCATGTCCAGCCCTATAGCTGATGAAAGCGCTCTTCTAGCGGCTTACGCTAAAGTCAGGGCTGAGAATTCAGAAGAAAGATGGTAAGTCTATATCGAG